>OX454527.1:139706038-140306038 GCA_949715645.1 Portevinia maculata
AAGTGACAGAATGTAAAATATTTTGGGGCAAGATTTTTGCTCACGGAACACAAAATCCTGTACTTTTCTGTGCAGCTCAGGTTCATTAAACACACCTACTATCATCAACACGATTTTGAAAACCTCGAAATTTTGCTGTCTGTCCTTATCGAATCATTCTGATATTATGTTAGTATTTATTTTTCTTTGTAAGAAGGAGCATAGGCATTTTTGTTGTTTCGCAGCACAGCACATGTAGCATGTAGGATCTCGCATTATCGACTCTCTGGTCATGCCATATGATTTTCATTCTTATGGAAGTGTAAATATGTATTTATTTTCCTGTTTAACAGCCGAATACTTTTGATGATGTGCAATGTTGCCTTCGCTTCGGCAAGTAGTATGTTTGATGAGAGGGAGATGATGGAAAAATAAGAAATCTGGCTTCTTCGTTTGCGAGTAGAATGTATGATGGAAGAGGCGATTCGTTTGAAAGGAAAAATAAAATAAAATTTGATTTCGGTATATTTCTCTCACTGTTTCGGCTATATCTTGTCGCAAAAGGTACCGATTTCTATCTTTTTTTTTGTAATTGATTTAGAAATATTCGATCTAATTTATAAAGCAATGACATAATTTATTTTTTTGTCAGTATTGTGCCATGCCGCACCACACTTCTTGGTCAATATGTACCTATACAAGACTAAATTATGGTGGGATCCGGGCCATGTCGGAGTAGAAGGTAACGAAAAGGCCGACGAACTGGCCAGAAACACCTTTCATAGGTCCCGAACCTTTCTGCTGCACGGCAGCAATAAAAAGCTGGGACCATAGAAAATGTATCTATCTTTGGGAAAGCATCCGAGGTCTAAGACAAGCCAAACGAGCCATTAGGCCCTTTAATCAAAATGCCAGCAAATGTCTAAACCTAAGCAGGCATGATATCAAAAACTTAGTAGGTTACCTTACTGGTCACCATGGTTTAAGATATCATCTACACAAAATGAGAACTGAGTGCCGACTCTGTCTTGAAGAGGACGAGTCAGCTGAAAACATTTTCTGTAAATGTCCAGCCCTTAATGGAATTAGAAAGAAGATCTTTTTCAGGAAACAAATGAGCCCCGAGGACATAAAGAATTCTTCTACTGGTAAAATTGTCCGCTTTACACGGAAAGTGGAGATTCTATTAGTTTAAATTTTTCTGGCCCATACGGTACAAAAGATCTTTTTAGGTCGAAGTGCCCCCCTTATAAATCGCCTTGGAGAGCCAGAATTTAAAAAAAAAAAACTTATACGATGAATATTTATATGGATAGTAAAAATGTTCCTTGTTTTGCGCGGAGCTAGATTGCTGAACGACATATTTTATAGGAGTATTGAACCAGTTTATTTATCTTTAATCAACATGTGAAATTGTTGGTATATATTTTAAAGTTCATGTACTTTTTCAATGAAGCATTGAGGAAGGTCACTTGTTGGTATTTTTTGCTTAATGGAGGCTGCTTGCTTGTTTCTTCTTTTGCATTAAACATGTTCTAACATTAGATATAGGTACTTCGAGGCATTAACAACGTCACTAAAAAGATTATGCTGGCTAACTCCAGAGCTTTTAGCTAAGCTAAAGCAAATGTAGAGTGTTCTATTGTGTCTTTTGGCGGTTCAAGTTGAGTATGACTTTCATTAGTATAGTCCCGGTATATTCATAGTTTTAATTGTAATCCGCGTTGTGACTATGGGATACCAGTAAGAGTTGAACTGTTTTTTATATTCATATTGGTCTAATTTTATTCGTGAAAGGATAAGTTGTGCATATGAATATTTTTATATTATATAAAGCCTAATTCGTTTATCTTTTTATATAGTCCATTGTCTGGTAGTTATTACACTGGACTATATTGCTACTATGTTACCTATAGTTTCTTTTTCTTTTTTTTTTTCTTTCTTTCTTTATTAGTTATAAAATAACTTTTTTTAATTTTACAATTTTTGTTTAGAAAAAGAAATAACATGTATGTAATTTTTCAAATTTAAATGAATTTAAATGAATTTTCAAAAGAAATTTAATTTAGTTTAATTTAGTTTCCTAGCAAACATAATATGGCAAGTAATTATTGGTTTTTTACAATTCCGTAACTAGTTTTTTGAAACAATAAAAGTTAGTCTCATTTTTAATGGTCGTTGGCAGGGTGTTAAAAAGTTGCAGTCCCCGGTACATAACAGAGTTTTGTGTGCTGCTGAGGTTACATCGACCTATCCTGAAGTCAGTTGCATATCGTAAATTGTAAGGCTGTACCTCGTGAACATACTGCAAATTCTCAGTGAGATATACTGGGAACCGGTTGTGTTTGACCTTGAAAATAAAAATAATAACTTTTAAACAAAGACGCTTTCTTACGTTAAGCCATTGTAATGCCTCCAACATAAATACAGTTCGAGTGTAAATACTACACTTAAGCAGGACCGCATAGCTCGATTTTGAAGAACTTGTAGTCTAGATTTTGTTTCTTCGTTACACATCCGCAATATGGACGCACAATAGTCAAAATGAGGGAGAATTATCGTATTATATATCATGATAGCGTTTTGACCTATAGTTGCCACTTATATACAGTCTTGTTGGTATTGTGTGCATTGATTTGCACAGTCCGTCTGTTTACCAAGATAGATATCTTGCTCTTAAGCATATTGTATCTAATCTTATATCTTATTTAATATCGAATTTAGCACCGACCGCGCTGACCCCAAATTATGCGTGTATTTTTTTTTTTAAACACAGATTTATTAAAAGATATTGAAAGTTAAAAACTTTTGAAGTTTTATTTAAAATCTGAAATTTCCTATTATGGATAATAGAGTTCCAAATACACGTTCTAGAGGAAGACCAAGTAATTTGAGAAATTCGTCCACTTTTCGAAATATAACTCCCCTTCAGGAGCAATGGAATCCAGGCCAATAGTTAGACGTACTTCACCTGGAGCTAGTGTAGGCTTAAGCCAGGATCAGATTTTACCACAACTGGTAGATAACGCTCCTGCAGCAATGCAATGCGGTTAGTAACCACAGTAGTGATGTTAATAATGAGCGACGAGATATTAATGAACATTGTCCATCTGTTCAAGAAGAAGAGACAGACTTGAGGTAGGTAGGTAGGTAGAAGTGGCGGTTCGGTTTGAACCCAATTTGCACTTATTGTGCCTTTTTGTTACCACGACTCGTGTGACCTATGTTGTAGTGGTTGTGAGAGATTTGGTGTGTGTCTATATCCAACCTGTGGAGTTGAGAAAACGGATAAGATCTTGTATCCCTTTGATCGATATAGCGCTAAGGTCGTCGAAGAATGGTTGATTCAGTGCCCGCAGTCTAGCTCTTGCTAGTGCCGGACATTCGCAGAGGAAGTGGAAGAGAGTTTCTCTTTCGTTTACATTGCCGCAGCTTCGGCAGTGGGTGTTAAATGGGATACCCAGTTTGGCCGCATGGTCTCCAATTGGCCAGTGCCCGGTGATTATCGCCGTGATTCTGGAGACTTCGGGGCGGGTTCTGTTTAGAAGATCCCCTGTTCTCCCTTTGTCATAAGTAGGCCATATCTTCCTCGATATAATGCAGTTAGTTAACCTTCTCCATTGAAGATTGGCTTTCTGCAGGAATTGTGAGTGTATTTGTGTCTTGACCGCACCTAGCGGAATGTAAACCCTTGCAGCGAGTGAGTCGTCCAGAGCTGAGCCCTGCCTGGCCAGCTAATCTGCACGCTCGTTTCGTGTTATGTTACTATGCCCTGGAACCCAGAGTAGTGTAACACTGAAACGTTCGCCCAGTCGCGCAAGCTCGTTCCGGCACTCCTGCACCAGTTTGGAGGATATGGTAGCCGAGTCAATAGCTTTGATTGCGGCTTGGATATCTATGAGGATAGCAATGTTTTATTTGTACGCTGTGTCACGCCCTAGTTGCGTGCAGGCCTCTCGGATAGCCAGTAGTTCCGCCTGGAAAACGCTGGCAAAATCCGGCAGGCGAAGGGATATTGATATTTTTAGTGATTCCGAGTAGACACCGGCCCCCACACCACAGTTCATCTTAGAACCGTCGGTGTATATGACCGTGTCGAAATCTTTCACTACTTCATCCCTCTTCCAACAAGCTCTGGAAGGGAAGCTTACTTGGAAGCCTTTTGTGAAGTTTAGTTTGGGCGTGATTTAGTCGGTTGGAAACGTGGCCATGCCTTCTGGTAGCGAGTCCAGAATGCTGCTGTGGCCGTATGGCCTTGCAGTCCAGCACCCCGATTCCCTGAGTCTATTAAAATTTGAATTAAATTGATTAGGATGATTAATAAATTTTGGTTGTTGATGATTTTTATTAGAAATTACTGCAATCGATCCTCGCTCTGCCTGCATCTGTTCAGCTTGCATGTTCGCTTGCTCTGCCACGCGGCAAAGTTCCTTAGCCTTAGGTAGGTTCAGATTATCTGCTTTCAAAAGCTGAACCCGCACATTTTGCTCTGCGATACCCATGACGATTCGATCTCTGATCATGTCATCCTTTTGACAATCAAAGTCACAGCTCTCTGCCAATTTGACGATATCAGATAAGAACTGTTCGAAAGGCTCTCCTTCTTTCTGGCTTCGTGAAAAAACTATGTATCGCTCATAGACCACGTTGCTACTTGGCATGCAATACGTTTCGAATGCTTTTATTACCTCATTGATTTTACTTTTATTAACCTCTGCTATAGGAAGCGTTTGAAAAACTTCGATTGCCTTTTCTCCAGCACATGAAAGGAATCTTGCGGTTTGGATAGTCTCACTTTCAGAGTTGGTTTTTGTGGCCACGGTATAAATTTTCCACATGTTCTGAAATTTGCGCCAATTTTCCTTGACATTTCCATTTCCTTGTTTACTGTATTCTTAGTATTTTAGTTGAATTTATTATTAGGTACTGTATATATATATATTTTTTTTTGTAAGGAAATATAACTTCTTTTTCCTTATTTTTTCTTTGTTCTTTAACGCGGCTGTACCATGTTGTATTAGTTAAAAGACTTTTTATTACTTGGGAGATGTTCTTTATTCGAGCTATAACAATGAACTAAACTCTTAAGATAACTCTCAAAGAAGTGAGGCCACCACACTAGCTGTTATATGTGTGTATGTTGTATGTAACTTGGGTCCAAATTGAAATGCAATGGCAGATAGTCAAATAGAAAACGAATTGCACAATGAACGTTTATATCACCAGGTTGTTTCTCTTGGGCGGCATCAGTTTCTTGAGTAAAATGCGTTTGATGTCAATCTACGAGATGATCATCGGGTCCATATAAGTCTTTGCCAAGTTCATTGGCCAGCCGTTTGAAAAATGATGAGAATTTTCTCTCTATTTTGGTATTTGGATTACCTTTATCTTCCAGAAGACTGCCTTTAACACTTTACTCCCACGAAGCCACATCTCCTTCTTCGCCATCACCTGAAAGTTGCCAAATAAAGACAACTTTGCAGTACAGTTCTTTCTATTTACTGCTTTCAACTTCTTTGGATATTTAAATGAATCCATTTTCCTGAAAATATATTGAGAAACTATTGATTATTGATAAATAACTTACTTTTCTTTACTGATTACTATGATTCTACTGCTACTGTCAATGATTTTGTTTGTTTGACCTCCACTTCTATTTGTTTACATTCGATTTGGCAGCTGTCAAAGAAGTGGAGAGCTCTATAGTACTAGCTGTGTTTAATGAACAAAAGATCAGAACAGAACAGATCAGATCAGCACACATGAGCGAAAACTGTCAGATCAAGTCAGAACAAAAAAGTACAGCTTCATGTGACAGCTCTCATATCAGCTGTTGAATTCCAAAATAAATAAATCCAAATGAAAAGTTAGATTCAAAGTTGCTTTTGATAAATAAAATAAAATGAATACTTCAGACTTTTTAATACTCGAGATGTTGGAAGATTCTGGCAGTAGCATCATGTTAAGTTCGTCGGATATTACAACATCGGATACCAGCAATAGCGATGATCAAGAAGACTTTCCACTGTTTTTCGTTGGAAAGGACGACAGAAATGCGATTTCTAGGTATTTAGAAGAAGAGGTTAATTCTTATACTGAAAAAGAATTTATAACTTACTTTCGATTGAGTCGCGATTTGTATCAATGCATAGTGCAACAATTTGCATTATCGAATGACTACATCGCAATGGAAGCGGCCAAAACATTTTCTCCAGAAATACATGTAGCACTCTTCTTCACTTTTTTCAAGTATACTACCGGTTTTGGGTGAGCATTGCACCGTCAATGTTTGACCCGATGCTGATTAAATTTCAATATTTTTAGGCAAAAATAGCTAATGCAAAATTTCATGCCAAACAAAGAAATCAGCTGACATTTGACGTCTTCAATTTGACAAATTTCACGCAGTTGCCCTTCCTCAAAGAAGGTGCAGAAAATCCTGTACTTAACTGAGCTGGACAGCGTCATGGAACACAAAGTGACAGAATGTAAAATATTTTGGGGCAAGATTTTTGCTCACGGAACACAAAATCCTGTACTTTTCTGTGCAGCTCAGGTTCATTAAACACACCTACTATCATCAACACGATTTTGAAAACCTCGAAATTTTGCTGTCTGTCCTTATCGAATCATTCTGATATTATGTTAGTATTTATTTTTCTTTGTAAGAAGGAGCATAGGCATTTTTGTTGTTTCGCAGCACAGCACATGTAGCATGTAGGATCTCGCATTATCGACTCTCTGGTCATGCCATATGATTTTCATTCTTATGGAAGTGTAAATATGTATTTATTTTCCTGTTTAACAGCCGAATACTTTTGATGATGTGCAATGTTGCCTTCGCTTCGGCAAGTAGTATGTTTGATGAGAGGGAGATGATGGAAAAATAAGAAATCTGGCTTCTTCGTTTGCGAGTAGAATGTATGATGGAAGAGGCGATTCGTTTGAAAGGAAAAATAAAATAAAATTTGATTTCGGTATATTTCTCTCACTGTTTCGGCTATATCTTGTCGCAAAAGGTACCGATTTCTATCTTTTTTTTTGTAATTGATTTAGAAATATTCGATCTAATTTATAAAGCAATGACATAATTTATTTTTTTGTCAGTATTGTGCCATGCCGCACCACACTTCTTGGTCAATATGTACCTATACAAGACTAAATTATGGTGGGATCCGGGCCATGTCGGAGTAGAAGGTAACGAAAAGGCCGACGAACTGGCCAGAAACACCTTTCATAGGTCCCGAACCTTTCTGCTGCACGGCAGCAATAAAAAGCTGGGACCATAGAAAATGTATCTATCTTTGGGAAAGCATCCGAGGTCTAAGACAAGCCAAACGAGCCATTAGGCACTTTAATCAAAATGCCAGCAAATGTCTAAACCTAAGCAGGCATGATATCAAAAACTTAGTAGGTTACCTTACTGGTCACCATGGTTTAAGATATCATCTACACAAAATGAGAACTGAGTGCCGACTCTGTCTTGAAGAGGACGAGTCAGCTGAAAACATTTTCTGTAAATGTCCAGCCCTTAATGGAATTAGAAAGAAGATCTTTTTCAGGAAACAAATGAGCCCCGAGGACATAAAGAATTCTTCTACTGGTAAAATCGTCCGCTTTACACGGAAAGTGGAGATTCTATTAGTTTAAATTTTTCTGGCCCATACGGTACAAAAGATCTTTTTAGGTCGAAGTGCCCCCCTTATAAATCGCCTTGGAGAGCCAGAATTTAAAAAAAAAAAAACTTATACGATGAATATTTATATGGATAGTAAAAATGTTCCTTGTTTTGCGCGGAGCTAGATTGCTGAACGACATATTTTATAGGAGTATTGCACCAGTTTATTTATCTTTAATCAACATGTGAAATTGTTGGTATATATTTTAAAGTTCATGTACTTTTTCAATGAAGCATTGAGGAAGGTCACTTGTTGGTATTTTTTGCTTAATGGAGGCTGCTTGCTTGTTTCTTCTTTTGCATTAAACATGTTCTAACATTAGATATAGGTACTTCGAGGCATTAACAACGTCACTAAAAAGATTATGCTGGCTAACTCCAGAGCTTTTAGCTAAGCTAAAGCAAATGTAGAGTGTTCTATTGTGTCTTTTGGCGGTTCAAGTTGAGTATGACTTTCATTAGTATAGTCCCGGTATATTCATAGTTTTAATTGTAATCCGCGTTGTGACTATGGGATACCAGTAAGAGTTGAACTGTTTTTTATATTCATATTGGTCTAATTTTATTCGTGAAAGGATAAGTTGTGCATATGAATATTTTTATATTATATAAAGCCTAATTCGTTTATCTTTTTATATAGTCCATTGTCTGGTAGTTATTACACTGGACTATGTTGCTACTATGTTACCTATAGTTTCTTTTTCTTTTTTTTTTCTTTCTTTCTTTATTAGTTATAAAATAACTTTTTTTAATTTTACAATTTTTGTTTAGAAAAAGAAATAACATGTATGTAATTTTTCAAATTTAAATGAATTTAAATGAATTTTCAAAAGAAATTTAATTTAGTTTAATTTAGTTTCCTAGCAAACATAATATGGCAAGTAATTATTGGTTTTTTACAATTCCGTAACTAGTTTTTTGAAACAATAAAAGTTAGTCTCATTTTTAATGGTCGTTGGCAGGGTGTTAAAAAGTTGCAGTCCCCGGTACATAACAGAGTTTTGTGTGCTGCTGAGGTTACATCGACCTATCCTGAAGTCAGTTGCATATCGTAAATTGTAAGGCTGTACCTCGTGAACATACTGCAAATTCTCAGTGAGATATACTGGGAACCGGTTGTGTTTGACCTTGAAAATAAAAATAATAACTTTTAAACAAAGACGCTTTCTTACGTTAAGCCATTGTAATGCCTCCAACATAAATACAGTTCGAGTGTAAATACTACACTTAAGCAAGGACCGCATAGCTCGATTTTGAAGAACTTGTAGTCTAGATTTTGTTTCTTCGTTACACATCCGCAATATGGACGCACAATAGTCAAAATGAGGGAGAATTATCGTATTATATATCATGATAGCGTTTTGACCTATAGTTGCCACTTATATACAGTCTTGTTGGTATTGTGTGCATTGATTTGCACAGTCCGTCTGTTTACCAAGATAGATATCTTGCTCTTAAGCATATTGTATCTAATCTTATATCTTATTTAATATCGAATTTAGCACCGACCGCGCTGACCCCAAATTATGCGTGTATTTTTTTTTTAAATACAGATTTATTAAAAGATATTGAAAGTTAAAAACTTTTGAAGTTTTATTTAAAATCTGAAATTTCCTATTATGGATAATAGAGTTCCAAATACACGTTCTAGAGGAAGACCAAGTAATTTGAGAAATTCGTCCACTTTTCGAAATATAACTCCCCTTCAGGAGCAATGGAATCCAGGCCAATAGTTAGACGTACTTCACCTGGAGCTAGTGTAGGCTTAAGCCAGGATCAGATTTTACCACAACTGGTAGATAACGCTCCTGCAGCAATGCAATGCGGTTAGTAACCACAGTAGTGATGTTAATAATGAGCGACGAGATATTAATGAACATTGTCCATCTGTTCAAGAAGAAGAGACAGACTTGAGGTAGGTAGGTAGGTAGAAGTGGCGGTTCGGTTTGAACCCAATTTGCACTTATTGTGCCTTTTTGTTACCACGACTCGTGTGACCTATGTTGTAGTGGTTGTGAGAGATTTGGTGTGTGTCTATATCCAACCTGTGGAGTTGAGAAAACGGATAAGATCTTGTATCCCTTTGATCGATATAGCGCTAAGGTCGTCGAAGAATGGTTGATTCAGTGCCCGCAGTCTAGCTCTTGCTAGTGCCGGACATTCGCAGAGGAAGTGGAAGAGAGTTTCTCTTTCGTTTACATTGCCGCAGCTTCGGCAGTGGGTGTTAAATGGGATACCCAGTTTGGCCGCATGGTCTCCAATTGGCCAGTGCCCGGTGATTATCGCCGTGATTCTGGAGACTTCGGGGCGGGTTCTGTTTAGAAGATCCCCTGTTCTCCCTTTGTCATAAGTAGGCCATATCTTCCTCGATATAATGCAGTTAGTTAACCTTCTCCATTGAAGATTGGCTTTCTGCAGGAATTGTGAGTGTATTTGTGTCTTGACCGCACCTAGCGGAATGTAAACCCTTGCAGCGAGTGAGTCGTCCAGAGCTGAGCCCTGCCTGGCCAGCTAATCTGCACGCTCGTTTCGTGTTATGTTACTATGCCCTGGAACCCAGAGTAGTGTAACACTGAAACGTTCGCCCAGTCGCGCAAGCTCGTTCCGGCACTCCTGCACCAGTTTGGAGGATATGGTAGCCGAGTCAATAGCTTTGATTGCGGCTTGGATATCTATGAGGATAGCAATGTTTTATTTGTACGCTGTGTCACGCCCTAGTTGCGTGCAGGCCTCTCGGATAGCCAGTAGTTCCGCCTGGAAAACGCTGGCAAAATCCGGCAGGCGAAGGGATATTGATATTTTTAGTGATTCCGAGTAGACACCGGCCCCCACACCACAGTTCATCTTAGAACCGTCGGTGTATATGACCGTGTCGAAATCTTTCACTACTTCATCCCTCTTCCAACAAGCTCTGGAAGGGAAGCTTACTTGGAAGCCTTTTGTGAAGTTTAGTTTGGGCGTGATTTAGTCGGTTGGAAACGTGGCCATGCCTTCTGGTAGCGAGTCCAGAATGCTGCTGTGGCCGTATGGCCTTGCAGTCCAGCACCCCGATTCCCTGAGTCTATTAAAATTTGAATTAAATTGATTAGGATGATTAATAAATTTTGGTTGTTGATGATTTTTATTAGAAATTACTGCAATCGATCCTCGCTCTGCCTGCATCTGTTCAGCTTGCATGTTCGCTTGCTCTGCCACGCGGCAAAGTTCCTTAGCCTTAGGTAGGTTCAGATTATCTGCTTTCAAAAGCTGAACCCGCACATTTTGCTCTGCGATACCCATGACGATTCGATCTCTGATCATGTCATCCTTTTGACAATCAAAGTCACAGCTCTCTGCCAATTTGACGATATCAGATAAGAACTGTTCGAAAGGCTCTCCTTCTTTCTGGCTTCGTGAAAAAACTATGTATCGCTCATAGACCACGTTGCTACTTGGCATGCAATACGTTTCGAATGCTTTTATTACCTCATTGATTTTACTTTTATTAACCTCTGCTATAGGAAGCGTTTGAAAAACTTCGATTGCCTTTTCTCCAGCACATGAAAGGAATCTTGCGGTTTGGATAGTCTCACTTTCAGAGTTGGTTTTTGTGGCCACGGTATAAATTTTCCACATGTTCTGAAATTTGCGCCAATTTTCCTTGACATTTCCATTTCCTTGTTTACTGTATTTTTAGTATTTTAGTTGAATTTATTATTAGGTACTGTATATATATATATTTTTTTTTGTAAGGAAATATAACTTCCTTTTCCTTATTTTTTCTTTGTTCTTTAACGCGGCTGTATCATGTTGTATTAGTTAAAAGACTTTTTATTACTTGGGAGATGTTCTTTATTCGAGCTATAACAATGAACTAAACTCTTAAGATAACTCTCAAAGAAGTGAGGCCACCACACTAGCTGTTATATGTGTGTATGTTGTATGTAACTTGGGTCCAAATTGAAATGCAATGGCAGATAGTCAAATAGAAAACGAATTGCACAATGAACGTTTATATCACCAGGTTGTTTCTCTTGGGCGGCATCAGTTTCTTGAGTAAAATGCGTTCGATGTCAATCTACGAGATGATCATCGGGTCCATATAAGTCTTTGCCAAGTTCATTGGCCAGCCGTTTGAAAAATGATGAGAATTTTCTCTCTATTTTGGTATTTGGATTACCTTTATCTTCCAGAAGACTGCCTTTAACACTTTACTCCCACGAAGCCACATCTCCTTCTTCGCCATCACCTGAAAGTTGCCAAATAAAGACAACTTTGCAGTACAGTTCTTTCTATTTACTGCTTTCAACTTCTTTGGATATTTAAATGAATCCATTTTCCTGAAAATATATTGAGAAACTATTGATTATTGATAAATAACTTACTTTTCTTTACTGATTACTATGATTCTACTGCTACTGTCAATGATTTTGTTTGTTTGACCTCCACTTCTATTTGTTTACATTCGATTTGGCAGCTGTCAAAGAAGTGGAGAGCTCTATAGTACTAGCTGTGTTTAATGAACAAAAGATCAGAACAGAACAGATCAGATCAGCACACATGAGCGAAAACTGTCAGATCAAGTCAGAACAAAAAAGTACAGCTTCATGTGACAGCTCTCATATCAGCTGTTGAATTCCAAAATAAATAAATCCAAATGAAAAGTTAGATTCAAAGTTGCTTTTGATAAATAAAATAAAATGAATACTTCAGACTTTTTAATACTCGAGATGTTGGAAGATTCTGGCAGTAGCATCATGTTAAGTTCGTCGGATATTACAACATCGGATACCAGCAATAGCGATGATCAAGAAGACTTTCCACTGTTTTTCGTTGGAAAGGACGACAGAAATGCGATTTCTAGGTATTTAGAAGAAGAGGTTAATTCTTATACTGAAAAAGAATTTATAACTTACTTTCGATTGAGTCGCGATTTGTATCAATGCATAGTGCAACAATTTGCATTATCGAATGACTACATCGCAATGGAAGCGGCCAAAACATTTTCTCCAGAAATACATGTAGCACTCTTCTTCACTTTTTTCAAGTATACTACCGGTTTTGGGTGAGCATTGCACCGTCAATGTTTGACCCGATGCTGATTAAATTTCAATATTTTTAGGCAAAAATAGCTAATGCAAAATTTCATGCCAAACAAAGAAATCAGCTGACATTTGACGTCTTCAATTTGACAAATTTCACGCAGTTGCCCTTCCTCAAAGAAGGTGCAGAAAATCCTGTACTTAACTGAGCTGGACAGCGTCATGGAACACAAAGTGACAGAATGTAAAATATTTTGGGGCAAGATTTTTGCTCACGGAACACAAAATCCTGTACTTTTCTGTGCAGCTCAGGTTCATTAAACACACCTACTATCATCAACACGATTTTGAAAACCTCGAAATTTTGCTGTCTGTCCTTATCGAATCATTCTGATATTATGTTAGTATTTATTTTTCTTTGTAAGAAGGAGCATAGGCATTTTTGTTGTTTCGCAGCACAGCACATGTAGCATGTAGGATCTCGCATTATCGACTCTCTGGTCATGCCATATGATTTTCATTCTTATGGAAGTGTAAATATGTATTTATTTTCCTGTTTAACAGCCGAATACTTTTGATGATGTGCAATGTTGCCTTCGCTTCGGCAAGTAGTATGTTTGATGAGAGGGAGATGATGGAAAAATAAGAAATCTGGCTTCTTCGTTTGCGAGTAGAATGTATGATGGAAGAGGCGATTCGTTTGAAAGGAAAAATAAAATAAAATTTGATTTCGGTATATTTCTCTCACTGTTTCGGCTATATCTTGTCGCAAAAGGTACCGATTTCTATCTTTTTTTTTGTAATTGATTTAGAAATATTCGATCTAATTTATAAAGCAATGACATAATTTATTTTTTTGTCAGTATTGTGCCATGCCGCACCACACTTCTTGGTCAATATGTACCTATACAAGACTAAATTATGGTGGGATCCGGGCCATGTCGGAGTAGAAGGTAACGAAAAGGCCGACGAACTGGCCAGAAACACCTTTCATAGGTCCCGAACCTTTCTGCTGCACGGCAGCAATAAAAAGCTGGGACCATAGAAAATGTATCTATCTTTGGGAAAGCATCCGAGGTCTAAGACAAGCCAAACGAGCCATTAGGCCCTTTAATCAAAATGCCAGCAAATGTCTAAACCTAAGCAGGCATGATATCAAAAACTTAGTAGGTTACCTTACTGGTCACCATGGTTTAAGATATCATCTACACAAAATGAGAACTGAGTGCCGACACTCTGTCTTGAAGAGGACGAGTCAGCTGAAAACATTTTCTGTAAATGTCCAGCCCTTAATGGAATTAGAAAGAAGATATTTTTCAGGAAACAAATGAGCCCCGAGGACATAAAGAATTCTTCTACTGGTAAAATCGTCCGCTTTACACGGAAAGTGGAGATTCTATTAGTTTAAATTTTTCTGGCCCATACGGTACAAAAGATCTTTTTAGGTCGAAGTGCCCCCCTTATAAATCGCCTTGGCGAGCCAGAATTTAAAAAAAAAAAAACTTATACGATGAATATTTATATGGATAGTAAAAATGTTCCTTGTTTTGCGCGGAGCTAGATTGCTGAACGACATATTTTATAGGAGTATTGCACCAGTTTATTTATCTTTAATCAACATGTGAAATTGTTGGTATATATTTTAAAGTTCATGTACTTTTTCAATGAAGCATTGAGGAAGGTCACTTGTTGGTATTTTTTGCTTAATGGAGGCTGCTTGCTTGTTTCTTCTTTTGCATTAAACATGTTCTAACATTAGATATAGGTACTTCGAGGCATTAACAACGTCACTAAAAAGATTATGCTGGCTAACTCCAGAGCTTTTAGCTAAGCTAAAGCAAATGTAGAGTGTTCTATTGTGTCTTTTGGCGGTTCAAGTTGAGTATGACTTTCATTAGTATAGTCCCGGTATATTCATAGTTTTAATTGTAATCCGCGTTGTGACTATGGGATACCAGTAAGAGTTGAACTGTTTTTTATATTCATATTGGTCTAATTTTATTCGTGAAAGGATAAGTTGTGCATATGAATATTTTTATATTATATAAAGCCTAATTCGTTTATCTTTTTATATAGTCCATTGTCTGGTAGTTATTACACTGGACTATGTTGCTACTATGTTACCTATAGTTTCTTTTTCTTTTTTTTTTTCTTTCTTTCTTTATTAGTTATAAAATAACTTTTTTTAATTTTACAATTTTTGTTTAGAAAAAGAAATAACATGTATGTAATTTTTCAAATTTAAATGAATTTAAATGAATTTTCAAAAGAAATTTAATTTAGTTTAATTTAGTTTCCTAGCAAACATAATATGGCAAGTAATTATTGGTTTTTTACAATTCCGTAACTAGTTTTTTGAAACAATAAAAGTTAGTCTCATTTTTAATGGTCGTTGGCAGGGTGTTAAAAAGTTGCAGTCCCCGGTACATAACAGAGTTTTGTGTGCTGCTGAGGTTACATCGACCTATCCTGAAGTCAGTTGCATATCGTAAATTGTAAGGCTGTACCTCGTGAACATACTGCAAATTCTCAGTGAGATATACTGGGAACCGGTTGTGTTTGACCTTGAAAATAAAAATAATAACTTTTAAACAAAGACGCTTTCTTACGTTAAGCCATTGTAATGCCTCCAACATAAATACAGTTCGAGTGTAAATACTACACTTAAGCAAGGACCGCATAGCTCGATTTTGAAGAACTTGTAGTCTAGATTTTGTTTCTTCGTTACACATCCGCAATATGGACGCACAATAGTCAAAATGAGGGAGAATTATCGTATTATATATCATGATAGCGTTTTGACCTATAGTTGCCACTTATATACAGTCTTGTTGGTATTGTGTGCATTGATTTGCACAGTCCGTCTGTTTACCAAGATAGATATCTTGCTCTTAAGCATATTGTATCTAATCTTATATCTTATTTAATATCGAATTTAGCACCGACCGCGCTGACCCCAAATTATGCGTGTATTTTTTTTTTAAATACAGATTTATTAAAAGATATTGAAAGTTAAAAACTTTTGAAGTTTTATTTAAAATCTGAAATTTCCTATTATGGATAATAGAGTTCCAAATACACGTTCTAGAGGAAGACCAAGTAATTTGAGAAATTCGTCCACTTTTCGAAATATAACTCCCCTTCAGGAGCAATGGAATCCAGGCCAATAGTTAGACGTACTTCACCTGGAGCTAGTGTAGGCTTAAGCCAGGATCAGATTTTACCACAACTGGTAGATAACGCTCCTGCAGCAATGCAATGCGGTTAGTAACCACAGTAGTGATGTTAATAATGAGCGACGAGATATTAATGAACATTGTCCATCTGTTCAAGAAGAAGAGACAGACTTGAGGTAGGTAGGTAGGTAGAAGTGGCGGTTCGGTTTGAACCTAATTTGCACTTATTGTGCCTTTTTGTTACCACGACTCGTGTGACCTATGTTGTAGTGGTTGTGAGAGATTTGGTGTGTGTCTATATCCAACCTGTGGAGTTGAGAAAACGGATAAGATCTTGTATCCCTTTGCTCGATATAGCGCTAAGGTCGTCGAAGAATGGTTGATTCAGTGCCCGCAGTCTAGCTCTTGCTAGTGCCGGACATTCGCAGAGGAAGTGAAAGAGAGTTTCTCTTTCGTTTACATTGCCGCAGCTTCGGCAGTGGGTGTTAAATGGGATACCCAGTTTGGCCGCATGGTCTCCAATTGGCCAGTGCCCGGTGATTATCGCCGTGATTCTGGAGACTTCGGGGCGGGTTCTGTTTAGAAGATCCCCTGTTCTCCCTTTGTCATAAGTAGGCCATATCTTCCTCGATATAATGCAGTTAGTTATCCTTCTCCATTGAAGATTGGCTTTCTGCAGGAATTGTGAGTGTATTTGTGTCTTGACCGCACCTAGCGGAATGTAAACCCTTGCAGCGAGTGAGTCGTCCAGAGCTGAGCCCTGCCTGGCCAGCTAATCTGCACGCTCGTTTCGTGTTATGTTACTATGCCCTGGAACCCAGAGTAGTGTAACACTGAAACGTTCGCCCAGTCGCGCAAGCTCGTTCCGGCACTCCTGCACCAGTTTGGAGGATATGGTAGCCGAGTCAATAGCTTTGATTGCGGCTTGGATATCTATGAGGATAGCAATGTTTTATTTGTACGCTGTGTCACGCCCTAGTTGCGTGCAGGCCTCTCGGATAGCCAGTAGTTCCGCCTGGAAAACGCTGGCAAAATCCGGCAGGCGAAGGGATATTGATATTTTTAGTGATTCCGAGTAGACACCGGCCCCCACACCACAGTTCATCTTAGAACCGTCGGTGTATATGACCGTGTCGAAATCTTTCACTACTTCATCCCTCTTCCAACAAGCTCTGGAAGGGAAGCTTACTTGGAAGCATTTTGTGAAGTTTAGTTTGGGCGTGATTTAGTCGGTTGGAAACGTGGCCATGCCTTCTGGTAGCGAGTCCAGAATGCTGCTGTGGCCGTATGGCCTTGCAGTCCAGCACCCCGATTCCCTGAGTCTTACCACACTACATAGTGCGGTATCTTTTGCGTGTAGGTCAAGAGGCAAAAGGTGCAAAAGCACAGTGAGGGCGTCCGTTGGGGCTGACCTCAGTGCACCCGTGGTGCCTATACAGGCTGTCCTTTGCAATTTTTTCCGTTTTGTGAGATTGTAACCTTTACTCAACGCGGGCCACCATACTAGTGATCCATAGGTGAGGATTGGACGCACTACTGCTGTGTACATCCACAAGGTCATCTTTGGTTGAAGTCCCCACTTCTTTCCAAAGGTTCTGCTACAGGCATAGAAGGCAATACAGGCCTTCCTCACTCTGTGTTCAATGTTATGTTTCCAGCTAAGTTTATGATCGAGCGCGATACCCAGGTACTTAGCGCTGGAGAATAGTGTAAGTGGTTGACCGTTTAGGCGGGGTAGGGTAAAATCGGGTATTTTGGTTTTGGTGGTGAACAGCATCAGTTCGGTTTTGCTCGGGTTAACGCCGAGGCCACACCTTGTAGCCCAGGTGCTTACCTTGTCTAGAGCATTCCCCATGATATCACTTATCACGGAGGGAAACTTCCCTGACACTAGTATCACTACGTCATCCGCATACGCGACAGCTTTGACCCTTTCCCTGTCTAGTTTTACTAGAATTTTGTTCATGACCATTAGCCATAGTAGCGGAGAAATCGTACCACCCTGTGGCGTTCCTCTATTGGCAAATTTGGTTAAGTGGCTGTTGCCTAGTGTTGCCTGAATGACTCTTGTTCCGAGCATAGAAGCTATCCATTTCCTAATAGATTCCTCTATGCCCAGTTCGACCAGTGATTCAAGAATAGCTTCCGTGTGTACGTTGTTGAAGGCTCCCTCTATATCCAAGAAGGAGGCTAGGGTGTATTCTTTGTAGTGTATGGATTTTTCGATAGTTCGCACTACCTCGTGGAGAGCCGTTTCCGTGGATCGGCCTTTGAGGTAGGCGTGCTGTGATTTGGAGACCGATGTTTCTGGCAGAGAATTTCGCATATGGATGTCTAGGACACGCTCCAGGGTTTTGAGTATAAAGGAGGTTAGACTGATAGGTCTGAAGTCCTTTGCGGACACGTGCCCGCGTTTACCCACCTTCGGTATAAACACCACCCTGGCGCGTCTCCAGGAGTGTGGTACGTGGTTTAGCAATAAACAGCTTCGGAAGATCGACGCTAACCAAGGTATTGATAGGTTTTGCGTTTTCTGTAACATGACAGGCATAATGCCGTCAGGCCCCGGAGACTTATATGGGGAGAAGCTGTTAATAGCCCAGGAAATCTTTTCCTCGGAAATTATTGAGGTGATGTTGTTGTTGGGAGCTGGTTGTGCTTGCCGAAACCTCTCGGGTTGCGTACTAATATCACTGCATCCGGGAAAGTGAGTGTTTATAAGGAGTTCCAGGGTCTCCGCTGGAGATTCTGTCCATCCTCCGTCTGGTCTTTTCAGAAAAGAAGGGTTGGAGTGTTCCTTGGACAAAATTTTGCTTAGCCTAGCGGAGTCCTTAAGGGTTTCTATCGACTGACAGTACTCCATCCAGGGCTCCTTTTTGGATGCCTTTATGGCTTTCTTATACAGACTTAGACAGTCCTTATAAGGCCGCCAAAAATTGTGTTTTTTTTTTTTTTTTTTTTTTTTTTTATAATTTGCATACGCTAAAGGGATTTTTTTCTGTTGATACAAGAATAGAGAGATAGGAAAGAAGTGTTTGGGTGCAGTTGTAGGATTTTTCTCCACGGGTGGTGTCTAAGTTACTTAGGGAGATAACGATTTCAAGTATTCGGTATAAAGTAATGGACTTGGCCGGGATTCGAACGCACGACCTTCCATTCCGTAAGCGAATACACTACTACTGCACCATTGCCACCCGCCCAGGTTTGTGGCAGATGTTGAAAATCGCTCTAGTCATCTGTCTGAGACTGGAGAGATCTTCGTTCCACCATGGGGGAAGCGTTTTTTTACTGCGTTTAACTGGGCACGAGACTTTGTATGCAATATCCATAGCCTTCTCAAAAGTCTTTACCTGTACCTCCAGTTCTTTAATTGCAGCTGTGTTTGTTTCAGGTATATTTTTGAGTTTTGTCCGAAGGACTTGGCCAAACTTGGTCCAATTAACTCTTTTGGGGTTTCTATAAGGTTTTGTGGTCTCGACCTCGAGACTCATGTCGTAGAGGATCCATCTGTGGTCTGAGAGTGACTCCAGATTGGAAACTCTCCAGTTGTCGACCTTAAAGTTATTATTGTTTGTTTTTAATGTAACATCTGGTACCTCTTCCCATCCCCTGTACGTTTCCGTACTCGGAAAGACAAAAGTTGGGGGCGTACCCTTGTTGCAGACTGATAGGTTAGTGGTTAACAGAAAATCAAAAAGTGACTCACCTCTTTCATTATCTTCTGAGCTGCCCCAGATAGAATGCCTGGCGTTGGCGTCGCAGCCCATCAGTAGGTTGTCCTTCACTGTTGTTGAGGCTATGAGCAGCTCCACCTCCTCTGGCGGTACAGGTCTCACATGAGCCATGTATGCTGAAGCCAGGTATGTTGTTTGGTTTGCACACTCCAGTTTAATCACTGTCAAATCATATGAGCTAAGATTGGGACATAAAAAACCTTTTAGATGTTTCTTAGCTAGTATGCATGTTCTAGGCTTACCTGTGACCAGGTGTTTGTAAAACAGGTCGTATTGTGTGTCTTGGAGCCCCTTTACGGATGAGTCTCTCACCCATGGCTCCTGGATAATGCCGATGTCAATGTTCTTCTCCCTTAGAAAAACTATTAGATTATCGGAGGCACACCTTGAGTGCCTCAGGTTAATCTGTATGACTTTCAGCATTATGTGGTTGAAGGGGTTTCGTCGGCGATCATCAGGTCCTTCAACAACTTGTCGGTATCGACGATGTCCACATCGTCCTCAGGACCTGAGGAAAGGAAGACTGAGCTTGGAATGCCTTATGTCAAACCTAAGTTTGTGGTCAGTTTTCTCGAGAGCACCCAGGCACTCGTTGTTTATGAGTAGGAGGAAGGACATGGTATTTTTATAGGGTTCCTCCGCCTTGATGACTGACCAGTCATCCATCGGAACCGTCGGGTTGTGGAGTTTGAGATATTGGAGGAGCCTTCCCCATTCTATCTTCATATTGGGCAACCAAATGCGGGCCCTAGGTCTCCTCGGGATGTCCTTAGCTGGGATAAGCTTGAGCTTCAAACCATCCCAGGCGTCGCTAACCTTAGCAACGCATCCACTAAGGAAGTCTTTGGGGAATTGGTCGGCGCACTTGATTACCCGATATCCCCTCACCACCTCGGCGGAATCAAAGTCGGGAAGAGGTTCCCCTTGGTTGTTGACGATGTGGTCTATCACCATTTCGGAGAGCTTGGCCTCAATGCTTCCCCACGCATTGGCTATGGATTTCCCGTTTGTCGAGAGATCATCCACTAGTGCGACCTGAAGGTGATCCCTAACCACCTCGGTAAAGGGACGCTTCTGGGCCGCACCGGCCGCCGACGTGCTTGGCTTGGCTGTTGCTGCTGAACCTTCAACAACCTTGTTTTTTTTGGGGCTGGGCGGTGGGAGATCTCTTCTTGAGACCTGTCACGCTTTGCTCCCTGCCGGATTTTGTTTTTCAGGCTCTCGTGGAATTCGTCAACGATTGCCTGGTATTTGATCCTATCCGCCTGTTCCTTTTCGTGCTAGCCTTAGCACTCTCGCCGCTTTGTGACGGGACGATTGTCTCCTGACTGGAGGCCAGCAATTCGTCCTCTGATAAGGTACCAGCCTCTGGCACCCTTATCTGCTGGTCTTTTTGTGTTTTGTCTTCTTTTCTATCCATTTTTGTTTTTTTTTCAGATTTTGTTCCCACGAGTAGGATCGGAAAGGGTGGTCCATCCTGGCAGAGCCGTCTTACCAGGACAAGGCACTTATACAACCGACCTTGTCTGGGCATCGGAGGGGGCGGTTAAAGATCAATTGGTTTATCCACTTACTGACCATGCATCCATCGGCACGGGTACCTCTACCTTGGCTTAAAAGTGGGATTTTTAAATTGGGTTTACTCCCGAAAAACTCCCGAATACGCGGGGTTATCTCCCCGGTGATTACCGGAGAGTAGGAGGGGGTGAGGAGAAGGGGGGAGGAAAAAGGGGGGGGGGGGGGTGAATGAGGGAATATATAAGGGTGATAGCGGACGTAAAGTCCTGGTCAGTTCTTAGTTGACGCTCATCAGACGGCCTGTCCCTCAACAGATGCCCGATGACTCTTTGCGCCGTAAGCCTCCGCACCGGCACCATCGAAAGTGTTTGCGGTGATGGTACACACGTCAAGGTGACTGACCCCGCAGGAGGCAGTCTCGAGGCAGACTCGAGGAATGAAAACTCGTTGGCAGACTCGAGGTAAACCAACGAGTTTTCATTCATGAAATGCATTCTATTAGAGATACCTTATTTGGAAGATTGGACAATTTGAATTTAAATACTCCCAATGTGAATCCTACGAGACCTTTGAACGCTCATTCTGACTTCGAAAGGCTTGAAAGTGACTTGCAAAGTGGCAAATTTCATTTGACGGGTCCGAAAATATCCACGATTTTCTTTTGAAAGTGGAAACCCTTAAGGATCATTCGTAATGTAGCTGGGAGCACACTATAACCTGTCTTATCTTTTTTATCTCTGCCTCAATTAATATTTGTTCACATGCAAATATGGTTTATAAATCATTTGGGAGTTGAGCTTTGAGCTTTGAGCTGTGCGGTCATGTTTAGAAGTTAATCCGAAAATAGTTTTAAATTTTGAATTTAAATCAAATAAATAGTGCAAAGAAGAAGAAGAAGAAGAAAACTGTAAAAAGTGTATTGAAAACCTGAATTAAAACAAAAGGGAAAGTAAAATTAAGTGCAGTAGATTGTGGAAGGGAATAAATAAAAACAGGGAACAAATAAAAATCTTGTGTTCATCTGCGATGAATGTTTGGAGAAAAAAAGAATTATTAATCTGGACAATGAAACTTATATCTATAAGCGATTAGAAGCTGTTCTTAAATCAGTGGAATTAAGTAAAGCATTTATTGAGAAGCAAGGAAGGCTTGTGAAATCTTTGATAAACTGAAATCGTTGAAGACAAGTGAACGTGAAGTTGAAAGCGTTAAACATAAAGAAACATATGCGAGCCAACTAAGCAATCGCTCTGAAATCATACTGAAACCTAAAACAAAACAAAGCAGTGATAAAACAAAAGAAGATTTAAAAAAAATGTCGATCCGTCAAACTTAAAAATTACTGATGTAGCAGCGCAAAACAACGGAATTGTTACCCGTATGTGAAAGTGAAAGAGAAAGAGATGTTGTCAAAAGTGTGGTTGAAAATAAGCTGAATGCAGCATATGAAATAAAAGTACCGGTCGGTGATAAGAAAACCAAGGCTATTTATTACGGGTATGAGTGAAGAAAAAAAATCAGAGCAAATTGAGAAAAGTTTAATGGCACAGAACCAAGTGCTGAATGAGAGTGATATAAAATGTATTCGCATTATGAAAATGGAAAAGAGTAGTGATAAACAAAGTTATTCGTATTGGAACACTGTGGTGGAATTGGATCCTAAAAGCTTTCATGCAGTCTTGGATGTGGGCAAAGTAAATATTGGATGGGACAGTTGCAAGGTCTTTGAAGAAATAAAAATAAAACGGTGTTATAAGTGCTTGGGATTTAACCATGAATCCAAAGAATGCAAAAATAAACAAATCTTCAAAAACTGTGGTGGGGAACATGAATCAAAAATGTGTAGTGAATCTAAAACAAGTAGTTGTGTGAACTGTGAACTGACAAATAAAAGATTGAGTCTGAATTTAGATACCAACCATAATACCATGGACTTTAATTGCTCTATATACCTTAAAAAAGTAGATGCGAAAAGAAGTAGGATTTTTTATTAGCAATTCAAGCAACAGTGCGATGATAAACCTCTTGATTACCTATCAGGTGTATGTTTAAATGAGCAGGGAATATCCGGTAATTTCGAGTTGGTTGAGGACGTTGCTTGCGAAAATAATTTTGATTTTTTGCTGTTAACTGAAACACATCACACTGATAATCAAGAAAGATGTGAGCTTTCCTTAAATGGTTATAAGAAATATGATGACTGTGTTTCCGTCTCTAGACATACAGGTGGAGTGTTAATTTATGTGAAAGAAGGCCTAAGATCGTCTCAAAAAAATTTTCTAGCGCGTGGAAAGGAAATCTGGATCTCATCGGTAACAATTACGCATAAACGAGAAATATGGAATTTAATTGTTTTATTTAGATCAAGTACACTTACGGTGAGTGCATTTTTTGCCATTTTAAATGAGTGGGTGCCAGCAAACATTAACGAAAACGAAAACGTTATTATAGCAGGTGATTTTAATATAGATTACTATAGTGTTAACAATTATGAACTTAATTATTTGAATTCATTTCTGTGCAACGTTGGTCTTAAGCAAATGGTAGAAGAGCCAACGATAATTACAAAAACTACAAGCACTCTAATTGATTACGTGCTGACTGATTATACCACAAGGACTGATGAAAAGGTAAGAAGAGACTTACAAATCTCGGACCATGAAACATTATGTATTAAGTTGTTTACTAAACAGTGCAAGTCCCACAAACCAAATACTTAAATATATAAAATACGACAAACACCGGTTTTTTCGTGAATATAGAAATATGTTAGGAACTTGGTTTACCAACGACAACATCGATTACTGTGCGAAAGATTTCGAAAATGCAATAAAGAATTGCGTAGGAAAACTAAAAAAAAGTCGTAATAAATAAAAAGTGTGCAGAGTGGTTTAATCCAGAACTGACAAATCTTAAAAGTGATAAAATTAATCTGTATAATAAAGCTATACATACAAACTGTTTAGGTGATTGGAATAGTTACAAAAGGGCTAGGAACCTATATAAACAGAAGTGTATTAAGACCAAAAATAAATACATCGAAACGAAAATATATGAAAAGGCGGGTGACCAAAAAGGTCTATGGAAAACTCTAAAACAACAAATTTTTAAAACAGAACAAAGTGCTTTCGATAATCTTAAAATAAATGGTGTTGAATTAATCTGATTTAGACATTGCGGAGGCGTTTAATACATTTGTTGTTAATAGTGTTAAGGACATAAGCCGTACTATTCCAACAGTTCCATACTCCGATAATATAAGCATAAATGAAACTGAGTTTAAGTTTCAGTTCATTGATGAAGAAGCATTAGAAGGTATACTGTTAAAACAATGAACAAACAAAGTGATTGTTTCGGCCTAAATTGTAAAATAATCCTGGACTGTAAGGATGAAATCATACCCCCATTACTTAAAATCATAAATTTTTCACTTGCCAATGGTATGTTCCCTGAGAGCTGGAAAACCTCTGATATTGTTCCTGTGGAAAAGGTAAGGAATGCCACGAGCCCAGACAAGTGGAGACCCATAAACATGTTGCCGGTTTATGAAAAGATATTGGAGGTCATTGTTTGTAAACATTTTACCATCTTTTTCGAGGAAAAGCGACTTCTTTGCGTTTAACAATCAGGATTCAGGCGTGGACACTCTTGTGAAACGTCTTTGAGTTGGGTAATAAATGAATGGGAAAAGGAGATGGAAAAAGGCAACATCGTTTTGGCGATTTTTCTGGATTTACAAAGAGCATTTGAAACCATAGATAGAAACATATTAACACGAAAACTTTACAAATATGGCGTCCCCAAGTATCGGTATTGGGTGTATTGGATGCAGGTGGCAATGGTGCGATGGTAGTGTGTTCACTAAAGTGATTGGCAGGTCGTGCCTTCGAATCCCGACCAGGGCCATGATTTTTATAAATTGAATACACACAACAAAAACTGATCTCCCTAAAGCAATTTAGGCGCCACCTGTTGAGAAAAAAATAATTCCATCGCACCAAACTGCTTTCCTATCCTTCTATTCTTCCAGTAAGTAGCACCCAAAAATAGGCAATGAATTGCTGGGAGCTACTTGCGCAACAAACTAAATGCCTGCGCTGTGGTTTTACCATTATAAGGGTACTGTGTCACTACAGAAAAAAGAAATCCCTTTAGCGCACGCAAATTATATATAAAAAAAAATGCTTTTCCTTATTTATATAAATGATTGTGGTGAAGCTCTATCGATTTGCAAGATTTTCCTTTTTGCAGATGATACCCTCATATACATCAGTGGCAAGGACATTAGAGACTCAATTACAAAGTGAAATGGAAGGAATATATAATTGGCAATGTAAAAATAGATTGAAACTAAATCTTACAAAAACTAAGTGCATGTGTGTTAGCCGTAATGATTTAAGTATAAATGTTACAATCAATGGAGTAAATATTGAATGTGTAAAAGAAATTAAATATTTGGGTGTTTATATTGACAATAATACTGGATAGCTATCAGTCGGGGTTTCGTGTAAACCATTCGTGTGAAACATGCTTAAATTTTGTGATAAACGATTGGAGGAAAGGAATAGAGGCGAAAAATGTTGTGGTTGCTGTCTTCTTGGATTTGAAACGGGTCTTCAAAACAGTTAATCATAAAATTTTATTAAAAAAGTTGAAGTACTATGGTATTAGATCTGTTGAGTTTAAGTGGTTTAAATCGTTTTTATCAGGAAGAACACAACGCACTTCCGTGAACGGACAAATATCGTCACCAATCGCCGTAAATGTAGGAATTCCACAAGGCACAATACTGGGAGTGTGGTTATTCCTTATGTTTATAAATGATATGAGTAAGGTGATTCAATCATCGAAACTTATTTTATTTGCTGATGATGGTTTACTCTACACCACTGGAAAGAATGGTGCGGAGTGCTCACAAGAAATAAATGAAGACCTTGAAAGATTAAATACATGGTTGAAAATGAACAGACTAGTCCTTAATGTTACAAAAACAAAATGTATGGTATTCAAATGTAATTATGTAAGTTCGTCTTTAAATGTAAATATAAATTTATCTATAAACAATGAGCAAATTGAACAAGTTAAACAATTAAAGTACTCGTATCTAGGTGTAATGTTAGACGAACAACTTAACTTTAAGGAACATATAAATTATATTTGCAAGAGAATATCAAAAAAAGTTGGAGTATTAAGAAAAATACGAAAGAATATCTCTATGAGTACCGCTGTGAATCTATGTAATGTTTTGATTATTGTTCTAGTTTATTGTATATGTGTCCACAAAGTCATAAAGATAGGCTGTAATTACAGCAAAACAAATTAATGCGAATTATATTAAAATGTAGTAGATATACACCAATTAGAAATATGCTAAGTACGCTAAAATGGTTAAATATAAATCAACGTCTTTTTATGTTATGTATGATATTTGTATTTAAAATTAAAAACAATATGTATCCAGGATATTTATGTGAAAATGTACGTACCAATGAATTGTTAGAATATAACCTACGAAACAATGATGACCTAAGAATAGAAAAAGCGCGGACCACGAGAGGTCAAAGAACAATATTTTACCTAGGTTTTAATGGATTCAACAATCTTCCGAGAAATAAAAAACAAACAATATCAACGAATTCAAAAGGAAAATTATTGAATATGTTAAGTCAATTAATAATTTATAGGATATTAAATGTCATATGATTATAAAAATTAATTCTAAAAATATTATATTATAAATTTGATAAATTTTAAATTTAAGATGAAATTGTAAAATTGTAATCTAAATGGCTTTTAAAGCTAAATAAAGTATTCATTCATTCATTCATTCATTCAATAAATTAAAATTCGGATTTCATGCAACGAAATTATGAGCTAAAATATCAAAAAAGCTAGGGTTTCTTAGACGAATTCGAAAGTGCATCTCAATGAACTGTGCAATAACTATCTATAATACAATTATACTCCCTCATTTTAATTACTGTTCATCTATAATATACATGTGTACCGATGAGAGCCAAAGAAAGATACAAATCCTCCAAAACAGAGCGATGAGAACTATTTTGAGATGCAACCGGTATGCTCCAATAAATGATATGCTACGTATATTAGGATGGTTAAGTGTTATCCAAAGACTAAAATTGAATGTGCTTGTAATGATTTTTAAAATTAAACAAAATTTGTACCCGGAATAAAATGTGGAGTATATAACCAATGATAGGTATCAACTAAGGAATGCTGGTGACTTCCGTTTACCCCTATATAGAAGGGCACATACACGAAACAACATTTTCTATAAAGGTCTTCAACTTTTTAATAAACCAGGTCATGCCAGTATTCGGAATGTTGTTGGCGTAGAGCCGAATCCATTTCACGTTTGTGGACGGATGAGCAGCATCCTATGGATGGTTGTGGGCCAATGAAGGCTGTTGAAGAGCCCTTCCTGGCCAGAGCATCCGCTCTTTCATTACCCTGGATAACTGTGTGCCCAGGAACCCAGGCAAGTGATACCGAGTTACATCTTCCCGAACGGTTAAGCTTAACCATGGTTTCCTCAACTATTTTTGAGTTATGAGAGCCAGCCGAACAGGTTTTGATAGCGACTTGGCTATCTTAGCAGATGTATAAGGTTTTACCCTTAATCCTACTCCTTAACAGGATATTGGCGCAAGTGGCAATCGCAAAGATTTCTGCCTGAAAAACAGTTGTTTGTCTATCCAAGGCTGCAGATTGATTTATCCGACAGTCTCTAGAGTAGACCCTGGCTCCGGAGATACCGTCAATAAGTGAAGCATCCGTATAGACAATGACATCACCCGGCCTAAAGCCATTCCACCCCTCACTGTTCCATTTCTGCCGTTCAGGAAGGATGACCTGAAAACGGCGCTCAAAGACTTGCTTCATGCACACAGTGTCAAGTGCTCCTTCCCGATGACCAGGTAGGCTGTCATAGAGAGCTCTGTACCTAGCACCTTTGGCCCCATCGCCGAGATTGACCTGCCGTTCAAGTACTACACACATACGGTATAGTAATTTTCTGGCCTCACTCTCAGCAAGGAACTGCAAGGGAGGTAAACAGAGCAACACTTCCATATAGGGGTGCCAGATCTGAAAAATTTGCTGGCGGGACATTTTTGCATTTGAAGTGAAAAATAACGTTTTATTTATTGTGTTAAGTAAGTCTTTTAATAAATATTTGTAAAATTTATGTAACGGTTTCAAAGCAAATACTTTAAAAGTATTTAGTTTTCGGATTTTGCCATGTAGGTATATGTTAAATGAGTCAAAATCCAAGATGGAACGTAACTTAATAGAAATAGGTAATAATAAATATTTAAAATGAAGATTATATATTAGGATAATGTTTTACCAGTCTTTGTATTGACTAAGCTTTTTATACAAAAATATAAACAAAAAATAATTATGCAAAATGATCAGTAGAAGCTAACGACTCATTTCACAAAACTAACAAGTTATTACTTCTTATTTATATTAACAGTTTTCGTTTTAATTGCAATTTATAGGTAAGTTAAGTTATACACATCAAAGTTTTTTATATTAAAAAAGATGCGATTCTACGAAAGCCAAACTTTAAGTTTCAGTACTTATCGTATGAAGTTATTTTCGAAACTATTTTCTTTTTTCCAAAGTCAGTTTCGCAAAAATCCTTGAATTCCCTGCAACTCATCGAAAAATGTTGCTTAACAAGAAGCTCTGCTTCCAATACTTCCAAAGAAAGCTGATTTCGCTCATTAATGATTTCAAATTTATAAAATATCTCGTTGTTAAGAACTAATTTATCTATAGATTATTGCGACGAAGAATCGCTCCGAAATCACCTTATTTTGAACTTTGTTCAGAGCCGTTCATTTACAAACATTAAGTGAAATGTCAAACAGGCGGCTTGTGGCTAACTTTTTGACCACTGAACTATCATCATCAGATTAAGGCGCCCTTCACACTTTGTATGTTATGATTGTAGCTAACTAGGGCTAGTGCTATAATTTCTATGTATTATTAGTTGTAATTTATTTTATTTACATAATAATGAAGTAATAATAGGGTGACAAGTTGAAAGTTTAGCGGGACGGCCCCGCACTGAGCGGGACGTCTGGCATCCCTGCTTCCATAGCAGCAGTGGGAGTTGCTCTCATCGCACCTGTAATGCCTAAGCACGCAAGGTGCTGTAGCTTCGTCAGTTGACGTTTGAGGATGTGAGCTCTACCCCACCATACAATCGCACCATACATAAGGTATGGCCTAACGATGCACGTGTAAATCCAGTGAACCAGCCTGGGACTAAGTCCCCAGGTTCTGCTGAACATCCTACGGCACTGCCAGAGAATGTTAGTTGTCTTCGAAATTCTAGCAACCAAATGTTCAGAAAAGTTTGTTCAGAAAGCTTTGGGTCTAGAACAATACCCAGATACTTAACCTTGCTTGATAGCTTTAGTTGAGTGCCCTGGAAATAAGGCCACCTCACTTGAGGTATTGCCCTTCTATTCGTGAACAGCATCATCTCAGTCTTCGCAGGGTTGACTGACAGATCCTGCTCGCGGCACCAACTCCCAACACTGTTGAGCGCTGTTTCCATCCGTTCACAAAGAGTTGGTAAACTCCTGCCGCTGAAAATGATACACACATCGTCAGCGTACCCAATAACAGGGTGACCTTCCCCATCAAGTCTTCTCAACAAGGAGTCGACCAACAGGCTCTACAATGTAGTGAAGAGTACACCGCCCTGCGCAAAGCCTTTAACTGCGCGCACACTATTGACGCAGCCGCCAACAGTAGCTGTAACTTCTCTGCTCCTAAGCATTTCCAGGATCCATTCCACAGTTGTAGAATCGACGCCCTTCAGTGTTAAGGCAGACTCAATTCTGCAAAAGATGGGATTGTCAAAGGCACCTGCAATATCTATGAAGACAGCAAGAGCATATTTCTTGCGGTCGAGCGCCCTATGCCCGTCTCACTGGACTTGCCTTTTTGATAGGCGTGTTGGCTATCATGAATACCCAGCGAAGCTGGAATGCTCTTAAGCCGTACGTCAATCAATTTTTCAAGGCCCTTTAACAGAAATGATGAAAGGCTAATAGTGCTGAAGCTTTTGGGAAGATCATAGGCAGCCTTTCCCGGTTTGGGAATGAAAACCGCCTTAGCTCTTCTCCAGGCCGAAGGAATATGTCGCAGAGCCACGCTAGCTCTGTAGATTCTAGTTAGCAGTGTGAGCAAAATCTCTATACCCTTTTGCAAGAGTATGGAATAGATGCCATCAGGTCCAGGAGCTTTGAAAGGAGAAAAGGACAGGATAATAGCTCTCGCCCTCTCTCTAGTAACAATACTCGCCGCGACCCGCCACTGCTCAGTGATAGCTCTGCTTTTGTTTGGGTGTCCATTAGCAGTTGAAGTGCCTCCTCATTGGAGTTGGTCGAGGTGCCATCCAGCTTCCGAAGGACGTCAAGCCTGGCTACCTTCTTAGCGCTCTTAATTTGCCCCTTGTACTCCTACGCATCCGCATGAGAAGACCAATCGGCTACCAGGTTAGACTTCCTGGCCCTGTTAAACAGCCTCCCCACTCTTTTCCTGAGAAGGGATAACTTAGCGTTCCACCATCGGGTTGGTTTCGCACCGCCAACCTCCTCCGGGCAAGCAGTATGGAAGGCCGTAATAATACCGCTGTGTAGCGTGTCGGTCGCCTTATCCAAGTCATCGCTACTAAGGATCCTGATAGGCAGGGTACCTATCTGACCCCGCAATTCCATGGAATAGACGTCCCAGTCAGTGCGTCGCACATTCCCGATTTTGCTTCTGATCGGTCGATCTGCACTTAACTTAAAAATAACATACCGATGATCAGATGCAGTTTCCTCCCTTGAAACCCTCCAGCTCGAAACGATGCCAGATGCAGCAGCGGTTGCTACTGTCACATCAATAGCTTGCCGCCTCAGCCGAGTGACAAAGGTTGGCTCATTACCAGTGTTCAGTATATCGAGCTGGCTGGCAGCAAAGAAGTTTAGAAGGGATTCACCCCTGCTATTTGAGTCAGTACTACCCCAAACGCGATGATGCGCGTTCGCGTCCATACCAACAATCAAATGCTTGTTACCTGGTCGAGCATGCTCGACAAGCCTTACCAGTTCTACCGTTGAAGGTGGGGCCAGTGAGTCGAATGGGAGGTACACTGAGGCTAAAATAATCTCAGTAACCAACCCTCCTCGCTTAAGACACATTTTAATAGCTGTACAGTCTCGAGAACTGAACTCAGCCATACGACTAGCATCTAAGCCCTTTGCTACAAAGATGCACGTGCGAGTATTAACAATCCCAGGCTTTACAAAAATTGCTCCTGGTACACCCGAGATGCCACTTACCGCCCACTTATACAAATAAGGTTCCTGTATGAGGCACACCACTGTATGCAGTTTTCCAAGACGACGACACAATGTAGGTGAAGCCGCCTTGGAATGTTGCAAGTTGATTTGAAGGACCTCCAGTGATGAGCTAGCCATAGAGCTAATTACCACTGGAAGTTCCAGCCTTCTCTTCCCTCTTTTCTGGCCTGAAGAACAGGCGACAGGAACAGTGAGGAAAAAAGGCCGATGAGAGCACTTCCCAAGCATCTTCGCCGAATCGTCATCAACACCAAAAGTATACAGACGGCCATCCTTCATTTTGTTGAAGTGATAGACCTTCCACTTGTCGGTAGATAGACCCGGGTTTTGACCCTTGAGAAGATCGATGATTTCCTTAGTCTCCAGATCAGTTTCCGGGACAAAGACCTTCATCTTGGTATATCCCACTAGCTCTGACGGGTGAAGACAGACAAGGTCACTCCCGTCAAGCTTAGGGAAAATCCGAGCAAGATCAGCTCTGATCCACGCATTCGTGGTTTTATCAGTACAGCAGAGGACAAAGCCTCCATTTGTCGTGATGATGCGCTCAAACGCCGGGCTATTCCCTTCCTTAACTCGCCTCCTCACAGCTTCCTTCAAGGCCTTGTCCACAACGCAAATGTTTTCCGCAGTATACTTCCGCCAATCGCAAACCAGACAGGGCCGAGTCCGTGTAACTCTTCTTTGGTAGGGGGCGGGGGGGGGGGGGGGGGGGGGGGGGGGTCCTGCATCATTGCTAGTGCAAGACCTCTTTGTGCCTGTGGCTGCTTTACCAGCTACCTTAGGTGGCCCCTTAACCACTCTTGTGTCCGTCACCTTCACAGACTTCTACCGAGCGGTCAGATCAGAGGCAGTAGGTACGGGGCCAGCAGGTTTGGGGTCGACATTTACTGCAACCCTACTCTCCGAGTCCACCATTCCTACTCGCTTCTTCCTCTTACCACGCTTCCTTTTCTTTCGCTTCCTACAGCCTGATTCCTTGGTGGTTGCAACGCATTCGCAGAGCTCATCAGTCGCGGAATCCTCCGAGGAGCAGCCGGAAGGAGCCTTCTCACATTCCTCAAGAGAGAGCTTCTTCAGCTTTTTCCTGAGGGCCGCCTGTTTCCTGGAAGGGCTGCAGACGGAAGCATCGCTGGACGTGCTAGACAGGAAATCCCGTGCTCGCTTCGTCAGGTTCTCCGTCCCCGCGTCATTCACAGGAGCAGAGCGGCGTGATCCTTGGGCAGGGAAGTGCGCTCAGAGGGACTCAAGGACACATTTGTAGCGACCTAGCTCCTCTTAGCAGACTCCCCACAGAGTTCGCTCTTACCAGCAGTCGCATCCTTGTGCCGGCCAGGATCGGCCAGTACGCTGGGTGCATCCGCCAGCTTGAGCTCCGAGCTTATCCTCGTTTCAGCGCTTAGCGCCGGAGTAGCAGTCGTCTCGTCCTGTCGTGTGGCCTGTTGCATCAGTTTGTTCAGTACTCGTTGCTTGTTCCGTTTCGTTCGTGATGTCGTGTTTGTCGTGTTTGTCGTGTTTGTCATGGTACTTGTGTAAACGGCAGGCGACTTATCGCCCCCAATAGCCGGAGGCGCCAAGCCCGTGCCGGTAGCAGCGGTCTCTACCGACATTTGAGTGGATATCCCCACTTCTTATTAAAACACAATTTTTTGTAAACATAATTTGTAATTACGAACTTTAAGAGTTTTTATAAACTAATAAAACCATTATAATAATAATAATAATAATAAATAATCCTCAGTGCTGAAATGCGAATCTCTTTCACCGATGTGAACATACACACCAATTGTATTAAATACAAAGAAAACAAGTTACAGGTAACTGTGATGGTCTGATTGCAATATGCCATAACCTACCCAAACTTTTATCGAAGCCAACAAATAATATACCATCAATCTATTCGATGACAATTCTCCCAGCTTTCTTTATCCACCATCGACCCTACCTTTAAATATGAATATCCATTTTTCACTTGCAAATATGAATTATAAAGAAAATTATCTGAGAATCCTCACCGCTGAAATGCGACTCTTCTTCAACGATCATACACATACATACCAATTATTTTAAATACCAGAAAACATAACCTACCCCAAACTTCCATCAGAGTTCATAGCAAACAAATAATATGGCATAATTCTACCCGATAACCACAGGGCTCGTGCTCAGGCTACTGTGGGGGTCACAGGTGGCGGATGGTGAACGGCCTGCAGATATGTAGGTTAGCTGCGAATAACCAATAAGCAGTCCCCGACCAAGAGCGGCAGAAAAGGAGGGTGTGACTGAAAAGGTTACAGGAACCCCTATGAACTTTCTGTGACAAGACGACTCAGCGCCGTCTTTAACAAAGTGCTACCCCATTTCTCAACTCTTAGTCGAGAGATGGCTTCGTGGGAAACCATATTCCAATGGAATCGTCTTTGAGCGCCGAGTAAGGTCGTAATTACGGTATACTGGAAAAACGAATCGGATTTTAAGATATGTGGGCTGACGTTTGTAGTATTCTGTTACCTGAGTAGACAGGAGTGAAATCCGGTTGAAATGGCTTTCAGGCTAATGTTGCAAACCCGCTTCTTAACGTTAACAACCACTGTCGCTAGAATGACCTGCGAATATTATCTCTTCCTCCGTTGATCCTAATGATGTCGTACGTATGTTGCCATTAAAGGCATGTGAACTTGAAGTTGATGGTTCATCCTGGGATTGTTCATTGTTGTTGCTAAATGTATGTAGCAGTTGATGATCAGGATCTGAACAGACATCACATCTTGTGGAGGCACAATTGCTTACTTCATGTCCTTTGTTGAGGCAATTAATGCAGAGCCCAAGACGCTTCGCTTGTTTAAAACGATCAAAAACACGCAAACATTTGAATTTGTTGCAATCAGCTATAATATGGTTCGACGCTCTGCAATAATGACAAGATCACGACGATTTTGCAACAGACAAAGACACATTAGTTGGTTTTCGATGATTGGGTTTGGATGATTGTTCAAACTTTGCAGATCCTATATATGAACCCTTTGAGTCCCAAATATTAACACCTTTTATTAAGATGTCCCATGATTTCCAAGTTGACACCTTTTATTAAGATGATCTGAACATGATTTCCAAGTTGGCAACTCTGAATAATTTAATGACTCATTCCATTTTATATGAGTCTCCTCATCTGCCTTTGACATGACCAAATAAATTACGATGGCATTGCAAATGTCCTCATGACTGACTAATGATGTCAAAGAATCAAATAACGCGGACACGTTGTCAACCAAATTTCTTAGCTGAATTGGTGAAACAATTTTCATTTTCGGTAGCTCAAAGAGATTAGAAATATATTCCAAGAATATCAAAAACTTGTTATCGTATCTGTCTTCAAGTCGTTTGAATGCTTTCGCATAATTCTCCTCGGTGACTTGAAAGGTTTTGATTGTACCAAGCGCTTGTTCACTTAAACATGAGACCAAATAATTAAACTTGTGCAAATTGTCATAGTGGACGATTGTTTTAAACGATCCAATGAAGTTTTTATATCCCGCATATTTTCCGGAAAACCTTGGCAGTTTGGGCGGTGGCAATCTAGAAGAGGACGTTGCATGCATTGCGAATGATGCATTCGGTGCACTACTGCGTCTATTATGCCCCATTAGCGATAATATTTTTGCTTTAGTGATGCAATACAACTCCTCAATGTCACTCCTGCCGAAATCTTGTGGGGACAGCTCTTCTATTCTCGTTTGGTAATTGAGGGCTTGTTTGAAATACGATTCGAGAATTCCTAACTAAATTCCAATTCTGATATTTCTAAAGAAGTCGTCCTTGAATCGATTAATGTTTTTATTCGAGTAATACTCCCCTTGGTGGAAGCGCGATTCATTTTAAAAGTATCAAGAGACTTTTCTGCTTCTGACGTGATTGCTTAAGCCTTCTCCCACGAACGAGATATCAATTATATCGTGCAATTTCTATCAGAGCGGTGATACACCACGCGTATTGTCTTAAGCAACGAAAGCTTTCTTTGGTGCTATCAGCCAGCTATCAGCAATGACAGTTAAATTTATTTGGAATAGAGAATTGAAACGATCTGCAACGAAGCTTCGAATAGCATGAAATTCAGCTTTATGCGAGGAATGTATTGTAAACTACTATAAAGTGAGCCTATGACAACATTTAGTTTTCTATACCTTGTATGCGGTTCATACGGAAAATGATATCAAAGGTGTTGAATTACAAGATGACTAATTTTATGATTCTGTGACTAGGGAAATTTTTGTTTGTGGAAAATACATGCGAAAACGAAGAGTATTACGATGATAGGGTTTGTATTTTGTTGAAATGAACGTCATATAAATTGTACGATACAGACTCACCAAATTTCCTGTCCACGTTGTGGGTTTCCTTGTGTGATGACGAATTTCCACCGATCGCAATACCGACACCGAATTATTTCCACTTTATTGTCTTAATGAACCTTTTGATAAATTTCCCGAATTGTTTTTTATCTGTCTATATGTGTTGTCGGTCTCCATGTTAAACTCTTTGGTTTAGTTCAATAAAAACGCAAACTACAATTTTTACAACATTATAAACTTCACTTTTATTCTTCCAAGACCATGTCTTCGCTTGTAATTGTTACATTCGAATGAATATTCATTTGGGTTGACGGTATAAGGAAGGGATAGTTTTTGGATGTGGTGAATTTTGCACTGATTGTGGGGAGAATAAGAATACCGCATTTTGAATTGTTAACAAAGAAAGAAGAAATGTGGCGGGAAAGTTTGAATTCGGGACTGAAGTTTTTAACTCATCTGAAGGAACTATCTCAAGTCTGGGGCTACGGAACTCTTCAAAGTGAAATGATCCGAGATGTCTTCATAATTGACCTCACTGATGATAAGTTAAGACGATTACTACTTCATGGACGACCTAACATTGGAGGTACCTAAAAAACGTGCGAAGCCATGCGTAATTAGTCAATCGCAATCACAGCAGATGTCCAAAATCGACATCCAAGAAAATACAATCATTTTCATTAAATAGTTTTCAATTCATTTCATTTCATTTCATTTATTGAGCATCATGTACAAATAAGATTTAGTCTTTTATAGTATGTACTTTAACAAATAGAGCATAACGCTAATATTAAGGAAACAACAAACAATAATGATGTTAGTGTATTTTAATGTGTAAACATTTTTGCTCTCGTTGATGTGTAAATATATTTTTTCTCGGTAGGGGCTAGTTGGAAATATCTAGCGTCACCATCATCGTCAGATTTCGTCATCGTCAGATTTTCATTACCACGTGAGTTAATCGCTGCTCGACAGATCACCGCAATTAAACGACGTTTGGCGCGGTTAGTACGTAGATGGGTGACCGTTTGAGAACAACCGCGTGTCGTTGTTTTTTTTTATTAATTATGTATGTTCAATTTTAGAGATTATTATGTCCTTACGAAACACCGGAAAGTTGTGTGGAAGTAGATTTGTTTTGAATAATTGAGGTTGTATAGCTTGTAGTTTGTTGTACATCAGTTGAAGGTAAGAGGAAAAATATCGATTTGTACTTCGGTAACCGATGGCCGATTTAAGAATGTCACTTAAACGACAATCGATGCTATATTTTCCCGGTACATCGACACACTTGAGTCGATGGTGTACGTCTCCTACTTCAGCTTTCACAAACCAATTATTTGTTCGGTCAATCATTAAATAAATTTTGTCGTTGACATTAAATATATATCTTGGTTTTATTTCAATACAATACCCAAATCTCTTGTTTATCATAACCACAACCTCTGTGATATTTCCACATGCAACACTGACGAGCCTACATGTTTACACATCAACTATACCGTAAGTGCAGCGTGGCTCACACCTTTTTTTTATTGGCACACTAGATATTGGTAGCAACATTAATTTAAAATCAAATGTTTTATTTAGAGAATCTTTTGAAATTTATAAGAAGATACTTAAAGTTGATTTGGATTCGGGAGCAGAAGCAAGCGATATGTCGTTATATACATTCAATTACATAAATCATAACAATGCCTTATCTCTTCAAAAATGCGTAGGAAATCTAACAGCGTTTTTAGGAGCAAAAGTGTATAATAGGTCAATGTTCTGTTAGAGCATCTCTCGGAACAGAAACGGAAAGGGCTTTTTCATTGTGAAGGATTGATGCACCTACGAAAATTCCGATCACATTGCATATGAAAGTGAAAAAAGTATTGGATAGAATGGAACGAGATGGAGTAATAGCCAGTTCAACAAAATGGGTAAGCTCGATAGATCTGATTGGGAAAAGCGATGGTTCATTGCGAATATACTTAGATCATAGAAATCTCAACAAGGCATTACAGCGTGATCAATATCCCATTTCGGATATTGATTTGATCAAGTCTAAATTGTCTGACTTCAAGTATTTCTCAACTCTTGATGATAGAAGAGCCTATTGGATGCTTGAGGTGGATGAAGAAAGCTCCGACCTATGGACCTTTAATACTCCTTTCGGGAGATACAAGTTTCTACGGACGGAATAAAGGAGCTCAAGAAATATTTCACCGTGAAATGACCAAATTATTTTTGATGAGGATGTAGTTGTTTACATCGACGACTTCCTGGTATCCGGTAAGACTATCGAAGTGCATAATGTAAAGCTTATTCGAGTCTTTAAAAAAATGGAGAAGGTTGGGCTTAAGCTAAATCAAGATGGTTTGACGGAAGTCAAGTACTTTGGTCATGTTTTTAATAAAACTGGTGTTCACACGGATGCACAAAAAGTCGAAGCAATTAATGAAATGCCGTGCCCAACTTCCGTAAAAGATGTTCATCGATTTTTAGGAATGTTAACCTACTTCGGCTCATTCATACAAAATTGCTGAAAAAGAACGCCACATTTCAATGGAATGTATCCTTGGAAAAAGTATTTACAAGTTCTTGCATATTTTCAACCGTCAAGGCCTTTGGTCATATTATTAGATGCTTCGCCAATCGTCCTTAAGCATTTGCGTCGAAAAATCTTACAGATTGTCAAAGAAACTATGCTCAAATAGAAAAACCAGGGAAAATAATTATGAGTTGCGGATATGTTGTCAAGAGATCCATTGTGTCAAAAAGAGAAAAACCAGTTAGATAGAGAAATTAAAATTCATGTCGGTCTAATAAAGTCTAATGTTGCCATACCACAAGTAATGCTTAAAAGAATGCTATTTTGGAAGATGAAAACATGTGAGAGTTAACGTGTTTTATTCAGGTTCAATGGCCTGAAATAAAGAAGAAAGTGACTTTTGATTTACAGCCCCTTTGGAATTATAGACATGAGCTATCCGTCATAGATAATCTAATTTTTAAAGGTCAAGCGCTAGTTATTCCAATGAAATTTACACCAATTATTCTGGTCATTCAGAAATAGGAAAAAGTAAGAAACGCGCAAGAGGTTTGGTATTTTGGCCAGTCATGAACGAACCCATTCAAAAATCCGTCAAAAATTGTAAAACATGCCGAAAATATTTAAAAAAAACAATTGCAAACAGCCACTTATTATCCCTCATGAGTTGCCGGATTTTCCATTCCAAAAAGTAGGTCTCGATCTTTTCGAATGGAAAAAGGAGGTGTATCTTTATTAGTGGGCAATAGTCCAAGTTCACTGAAATAGCTAAATTGAAGTCTTCAAAAGCTGGCGAGATCATACTAAATCTGAGATAATGTCTGATAATGAACCACCCTTCAACTGGAAATTTGCACACGTTACGAGTAGTCCATATTAAGCTAGATCGAATGGTCTGGTTGAAATATCCCTTCAAACGGTCAAAATGTTATTAACAAAATGCAGTGAGACAAATTCAGATCCGTGCTAAGGTCTTCTTTGTCTTCGAACAACACCACAGTTTACTTATTCCCCATCTCAACTGTTGATGTCACGAATTCGTAGAACGAGACTTCCGATACAAAAATCAGAGCTGAAGCCCAACGTCATTGATGAGGTAGTATATAGACAGCAAGTTAGCGAATGCCAAACCAAAATGAAATCAAATTATGACAATCATGCCAAGATCCGTCCAGAAATCACACAAAATGAAACGATGTTATTCAAAAAATTTCAAAATAAAGAATGGAAAAAGAAAAAAATAGTAGAGTTTTCCGAGATACCATTTGTTGTTGAAGATACTCTAGGAAGACCATACCGTCGCAATCAAAGAGACACGAATACTTCACCAAGTTGCTCAGCAAAAACCGGTCAACAGCATAAAGATATTATGACTTGAGATCAGGCAAACAAATTGTAAAAGTTAGCAAATGATTTCTAATACTACATACCTTACCTATAGATATTTTGCTTCTGATCTCGTACTTGAATTCTGGTAAATTGATATTGTTTATACATTACAGATAAGAGTGTAAGATAAAATAAAAGAAAACAAATATTTTTGTTGAAGGGACATGTTGTATATTTGAAATAATGTAGGTATCAAATACAAATGTACCTCTCTCTCTTTTATTATTACACAGTATTAATATGTAGTTAACCACACACATACATGTATACCTTTTTAAGTAAATTAACTAAACGTACTCTTTAATTTGTATATTAAGTTATTTAATAAACTCGTCTCAAGCGAGGCATATCGTCTTTCATTTAATCAACTTACAACAATCAGAACACCCTATATCCAACAAAATACTTCAAAATGAACGCTTCAGTCAACGCTTCGTTGAACTGAAGCGGAGTGAGCGAAGCATTTTGCCCAACTCTTGTAGTGAGTACTTTTATACTTCGACTGGGTTACGTAATAACTGTAGTTATTTATGGTTATGGGCGCCAACGATGCATATTGGTTTCACAAAGTATTCTTGTTTATTTATGTTTATTGTAAGGTGGCTATTGGGAAGTTAGAATCTATGAGTGGAATATATGAATGTTCTCGTACGAATTCTAAATTTCACCCCCGTTGTGCTACTACGTGGATCTGGGAATAATTTTCTCCCTACTGGTTAAACTAGTTAGACCTTCTGATGAAGCGTAAGAGACTTCTGATGCCAGTGTTAGTTAAACCAGTCCCGTTTACGCCTAAACCACAACGATCTGCCCAACTCAATAGCGTGTTAAGAGCATTTAGTTTTAACTGAATATGTAGTACTGTATATGTAGTATATTTTCATTCATATATCGTCTTTCATTTAATCAACTTACAACAATCAGAACACCCTATATCCAACAAAATACTTCAAAATGAACGCTTCAGTCAACGCTTCGTTGAACTGAAGCGGAGTGAGCGAAGCATTTTGCCCAACTCTTGTAGTGAGTACTTTTATACTTCGACTGGGTTACGTAATAACTGTAGTTATTTATGGTTATGGGCGCCAACGATGCATATTGGTTTCACAAAGTATTCTTGTTTATTTATGTTTATTGTAAGGTGGCTATTGGGAAGTTAGAATCTATGAGTGGAATATATGAATGTTCTCGTACGGATTCTAAATTTCACCCCCGTTGTGCTACTACGTGGATCTGGGAATAATTTTCTCCCTACTGGTTAAACTAGTTAGACCTTCTGATGAAGCGTAAGAGACTTCTGATGCCAGTGTTAGTTAAACCAGTCCCGTTTACGCCTAAACCACAACGATCTGCCCAACTCAATAGCGTGTTAAGAGCATTTAGTTTTAACTGAATATGTAGTACTGTATATGTAGTATATTTTCAAAATTGTTTTTGATATTAAACTTTTACCGTGGTTTTATTTTAATCGTACAAATTGTTTTGTTGTTTTTTATCTATAGAAAATCACACTGACAGCATTTCTTTAACGTTGTACTTGCATACGCTAATCGTGTTTACATCACCAAGATCGTGGGCCTTATTGCATAACAAAAATATGGAGAAAATTCAACCTGTATTTCAAAAAATATGCTGTAACATACAAGGTTATTTAGTTCAAAATGGATTTTTTCACACCATGAGGGTAATTTATTTTTCTTTGTTAATGCAGGAAATTGTATGGTTCTTATCTTTATTTTTAGTGCATCATGTTAAAAGGGTGCGCTCGAGAAGAGTTATCATTAAAACCCGTTTCGCTTCAGGCCATTATTACTCTATGTACTCGTCCCTTAATTGACGGAGAATTCAGTGCATCTTTGACAACAAGATTTTTGACGGATATATTATCGATTCCTGCCCTAATTTTACATTTAGAAGCAAATTCTCCACAGTGCATCGTACAATTGCAGTCAATGAACATTCTACAACGAGCACTTAAAATGTCAGAAAACGGTGATTGGTATAGGAAGTTTGTCACAACCGTTTCAGTAAGTAAATACGTCAGCATAATATCACAAAAAAAACTTTTATCGCACAAGGAAATTAATATGAATGACCCCAAAGTATTTTTATTACATATTATCATACTTGCAATATTTTTTTAATATCTGATCTCAGTTTTGTCCACGATCGAGACGCAATATATAAACTTAATTTTCACTGTGCGATCGTAAAACGTCTTAATTGTTAACTACATTTAAAAAGTTAGAGCTCTACCGTTTCGGATTTTTTTTTTACAATTGTAAACAACTTACAATATATGTTTTTTTTTGTCGGGGTGCGTGAGACTTTCTGCACTGGATCACTCAGACTTAATACTGGTCCATTGTACTACCAGGCAGACACACCACATTTTACTGTGGGAATTTACTTGTTTTTCTAAGAAAAACGAGAAGGCGCTTCAATGATAAGGAGCTTAGGTTTACAGCACTCACCATATCCGCACCAAATACCTGCCACCTGATACGAGCAAAAGCAGGACAATCACAGAGGAAATGTTCCGCAGTGTCGTCGCTTTCTCCACAGGCTTCGCAGTTGGTGGTGTCGCTTAGGCCTAGCACCTTAAGGTGTTTGGCAAAAGCGTAGTGTCCCGCAAGAACGCCACTAGTCTGTCTGCAGTCTTTTCTGTTGAGAGACAACAAGAATGCCGCGGATTTCCTACAGACGTCGGGGAGCATTTGCTTAGTCTGTCTGCACCCTGGAGAGTCATGCCAACGGCGATTGTGTTCATAGGAAACCCAACCGTCAATGGAAGCCCTGACCGAGGACGCAGGCAGACAGATCGCTGGTTCAGGTCCTGAGAAGTCCCCCTCTGAGCCTTGTCTAGCAAGTTCATCGGAGATCTCATTTCACGTGATCCCCTTAGGACCCGGGACCCAGACAAGTTTAAGTGCATTTAGCCTTCCGACCGAATTCAGAGATATCTTGCATTCACGTACTATTTTGGAGGTAGTTAAGGGTTTGAGTAAGGCCTTAAGCGCAGCCTGACTGTCGCTACAGACGCAGATACTTCGCCCCCTCCACCTGTTCCTCGTGTAACATAGTCCATGGCCATTAGGATAGCATAAGTCTCTGTTTGGAAGACTGACGCATATTTGCCTAACGGAAAGAAAAGTCTAACGTTATCGCTCTCCACGAAGACACCAGCACCAGATCCTTGATCGGTTTTGGAGCCATCCGTGAAGATTCGACTGCATTCCCTTCCAGGTTCAGAGTCCGGCCAGAGCCAGTCCTGGACGCGAAGAAAGTCGACCTCGTAGTTGCGCTTTAGCCGAAGTTCCGGTGTCATCGCATCAGACGGCATATCCATAGACAGGAGTCGAAGGACAACCGTTGCGCAAGTTATACATCAAGGGGCGGAAGGTTCAATAGTGCATCTAGGCCGGAGCCAGGCGTGCTGGGGAAGGCCCCCGTGCAGTCGAGACATACCTGCCTTTGGAGTTTGGTAAAAGCAGCAGTGACGTAGTGATGAATGAATTAAAACTCGGTTGACTGATATTGAACAAGTGTCTTCGTTTATTGATTTAATTGACTTATATACTAACATATTGCTTACTTAGCTAAATGGACAATAGAGTGTATTGCACTGAATTCATAAAACAATTAATTAGAATGTGCTGAGTTACGAAAATAACAGCATTGCACTGAATTCATAAACAATTAAGTAGAATGTGCTGACTTAGGAGAATAACATAAATTATTGCAAGTGGTTGGGAAAGGTGAATGATTCTGGCTGTGTACGGGAAATGAGAGGCGAAGTAAAGGTACAAAATAAAGCAAGAAGATAGATATGCTAAATCAGCATAATTATGAGCGGTGTTGGGTTGTGTGTATAGCATGGTATATGGACATGGGAAAATTATGTGTGCGGGGTAATGACCACTTGATGTAGGTCAGTGTTGTGTGTAGACATTCTCCCCGCCTTGAACTATTGTTCAAATGTGAACGGTGAAGGCTTCTTAGTGAGTACGAGGAGCTGGTATTGGTGGGTCTCTGAGACTAGAGTTGCGGCTTCTCATTGTTGTCCAGATAATGTATACGAGAATTATCATGATGCAGAAAACGGCAAAATAACTGACCACGAACTGATGAGTGTCAGTGCCCCTTACTCGAACCAGTGCTTCTTCTAGTTGCTGCTGCGCAATACCCTTCTGGAGTACTTCTAACTCATGTGAGTTTCCTTGAAACTGAGTTGGATGGTGGATAAGCTGTGTTGAAGGTTGGGCAAAATTGATAGCATCTGATAAGTTGCTTGCTGGGATGAATCATGTTCGTGAAGTACTTAGAAACACCTTGTGTCCCTGTATGGTGAACAAGTCCTGTTTTACAGTACAACCAGCTGGTACTGTTAAGATGCCAGAGTTGATCAAGCGGATTTGCGTGAGGGTTCCTTGACAAACGACATTTATCAATACTTGACCTTGAAGCGAGTATATCCTTTGATTCGATTGGTGTAATTGCGTCCAAAACTGTTCGTCGGTAAATATCTTGAGTTGGCAGGACGACTGATCGCTGACTTGGTTCATTAGATTGAACTCGCAGAGGCTGATATTCGATCCCCTTTGATAAAGCGGGTGCCTTTGGTGGCACATAATGTCGTTTTCCAAAACCGTTATGCATGAATTAAGCGCTTCTTCGCTTAATGGATAATACTGCGTTCTGTGTAAATTTATTATCATGTAATCGGAAGATGGTCGTATTGCGACAAATGAGGTGTTGACCAAGACAGGCCCTGGGATTATCTTGTATAGCTCATATTCTTCGATTGTAACCAATGGTAGGGTTAGTCTAAAGATTATGTTTGATCCAACGACACGTCCCTTTGCGGTCATTAATTTGTACATTATTGCTGTATTATTGTTTGTTTCTGGAACGCCAAGTGCTGGTGGTAGATGTGCCTTAATTGTCGTTATCTCTCGTCGCAACTGATTAGGGTGAATTAAGGTGGCACTTATTTTTCCGTGATGAACATCCGTGATCAGATCTAACAGTAGGGATTGCATTCTTTGAAGGTGTGTGATACTGAAGAACAGTTGGGAAGAATGGGAGAGCATCAACTAAGAAACTCGTAGCTGATGATCTTGACGGTTTGTTTTATTAAGTTGATCGATTATAGTGTTGATTTCACCTTCCAAAGATTGAAATTGTTTTTCCAGTCTTCCTTCTTTGATGCGGATTATATTGGCTGTCGAGTTTAATAGGGATGTTTGATTTTTTATCAGATGGAGTAAATGATCCTCGTTGTCATTAATCGATGATATAATGTGTGACACGTGCTGGGCGTAGTCAGAATCTAAGACTCCAAATAAAAAATTAGCAAGATTTCCGATTATGTTGATGGCGCCACGCCTTGAGCGGGACCCAGTTTGCCGTAAAAGTTGATCGTTGTCGTTGAGCTCTCCTAGAAGATGTTGAAAATGTTGCATAGTGGCGAAACAAGAATCGGCTTGTGCTATCTCTTGGCAAAATTCCTTTAGTTTGTTGTTGCTCATGTTGAGCCATTTCAATTCCTTCCAGTAAGACCTTAATTCATAATATATTACTATATCCCATTGATTTGAGATGATGTGTGCCGTTCCCAAATTTTCAAAGTGAATCCCTGGATTTGACGTGAATGGTGATACGTTGACCTTGGCACACATGGCAATGGGCAGTATTATTAGGAGTATGAGTATTGGTAATGTAGATATGTTGAAAGGATTATACCTCCTTTTCCTTGGTGGGGGATTTGCGCCGTCATCTGATTCAATCTCCCCATCTTCAAGTTCCTGATTTGATTCGAAGGCTGTCCTAACCACTGTCGTTGTCGGATGTTTTTTCGTTACTTCTGATTCTTCAATCTCGATTGGCAAGGGTGCTAATCTATGCACTGCTCTGCATAACACACTGGTTGCCGTCTGGATTTCAGCGACTCTTACGACTCCATCTGCGCTTGGAAAGGTCTGGATTACCCTTCCAAGTGGCCATTTCATGACAGGGCAATTATCTTCTTTAATGATGACCATGGTTCCCGGAAGCAGGTTTTCGCATTTTCGCTGCCATTTGTGGCGCTGCTGTAGTTCGTTAAGATATTCCCTCTGCCATCTTTTCCAAAAGTCTTCCTTGATGTTGGCAATCGTCTTCAATTTTGTCGGAAGGCTCGTTTTGAGTGATTCGGTCGTCGGATCGGTTGGATTAGTGAGTGGCTCGCCTATGATAAAATATCCTGGTGTAAGTGCCATTAAATCATTGGGATCAGTTGACATTGGAGTGATAGGTCGAGAGTTCAAAACTGCCTCAATTTCTATCATAACAGTCTCAAGTTCTTCATACGTCAGTGTGACTGGTCCCAAACAACGTTGTAACAGGTGTTTTGCCGATTTCACAGCTGCCTCCCAGAGGCCTCCGATGTGTGATGCTCTCGGTGGTATGAAATGAAATTCTATGCCTCTTGCTGCAAACGTGTTTTGAATTTGTTCCTGTGCTCCATCGGTATGTATGTGGCTTGTCAATTCCTGTAATTGATTGTTGGCGCCAACAAAATTGGTTGCGTTGTCACAATATATATGTTGACAGTTGCCTCTTCTTCCAATAAATCTTTTCATGGCGGCGATGAATCCGTTGGTTGACAGATCCGTCACTAATTCGAGATGGACTGCCTTCATGGAGAAACAACAAAATACGGCGATGTAGGTCTTTTGAGGATGTTTTCCTCTCACCTTATAGTGGATCTTAATTGGTCCGCAAAAATCAACTCCAGCGTTTATGAAAGGGCGCGCAGGTTGCACCCTGTGGGCTGGAAGATTTCCCATTACTTGAGTGAGTAATCTTGGCTTGGCTCTCGTACATCTTACGCATTTCTGGACAACAGATCTAGCGATTGTTTTTCCCTTGATGGGCCAAAATTTCTGCTTCATTGTTGCTAGCTGTGATTGCGGTCCACAATGAAGATTTTCCTTATGGATCGAAGTCATCAGCATCTTGGTATGCGGATGCGAGTAAGGAAGAAGCAATGGATGTTTTGATTCATATGGTAGTGATGAAGCTTCGAGGCGCCCTCCGACTCGCATGGTCCCTTCTTCGTCAATCAATGGAGTTAGACTGGGGATAGGACTGTCCCTTTGTGTTTCTTTGAATCGCTGAAGGTGGTTGATGTCCTTCTCGAATGTTTTTGACGATGCAAATTAGTGCCTTGTGTAGTTCGGTAGGTTTAAGCGCGCCGGATTTTTTGACGAGATCCATTTTCGTTGCAACCTTCATGTTGTGGACGAATCGTAGGATATAGGCAGTAGCGCGTTGTAGCCTTCTGAAGTTGTTATGATGTTCAATGTCATGAGCAAAGGTAGATGTTTGTTTGACTGTGGATAACACATGCCTCGTAGTTCTTCTTTCTGTTTCGATTTCGGTTTTTTTTGTGATACGGTGGAGGCCATGAGGACTCTCCCCCATGTAGGTAGAGCGGTCCATAAAACCACAAATTGCATGTAGCTTATTTGCCCGCTGGAATTCCACGAGAGAGAATGTCACCCGGATTGTCTCTGGACCGAACGTGACGCCACTGCTGCATTGCAGTAAGTCTTTGAATGGACGATATCCTGTTGGCTACGAATGTGTGAAACGATGATGACGATGCGTTAATCCATCCAAGTACTATCTCTGAATCTGTCCACATGTATTTGCTGCATTCCTCTAAGTGCAGATCTTTAGCAACGCGGTTAACGAGTTCTGCTGCTAATGCTGCGGCACAAAGCTCTAGTCGGGGTATTGTAAGCATTTTTAATGGCGCAACTCGTGATTTGGCACAAAGCAGTCGAACAGTAATGGTCTTGTCTGTGTTGATTGCTCTTAAATATATTGCAGCACCATATGCCCTTTCAGAAGCATCTGCAAACGCATGAATTTGTATGGTTTGGGGACTTCTATGTGAGAATATGTGTCTATCAATCTTGACGTCTTGTAGGTGCTTCAAATTGTCTCTGTATCCTCTCCACTCTGATTGAAGCTCTTCCGGAAGAGGGTCGAAACCACCAGAGTTTTTGCATGAACATCTTTGCATGAACATCTTTGCTGAAACGATTACTGGTCCCAAGAATCCAAGTGGATCGAACAACTGTGCGATGTCGGACAGAGCAGTTCGCTTTGTTATCTTATGAATGTCGGTAGGTTTAATTTTGACTACAAATTTATCTGCGTGTGACGACCATCCTTACCCGAGCGTCTTGATGAGGGTCGTGTTGTTGATATCGAGATCGAGATGGAGTGCCACATCATTCTTCGGTATGTTTTTTAATAAGTTCTTGTCGTTTGTACACCATTTTCTTAGGGTGAATCCGGCAGTTCGCAGCAACTCAATTAGTTGCCCTTGCATTTTAATGGCCGTGGCTAAATTGTCCGATCCTGTCATTACATCATCTACGTAGAAATTGGTCCTTAGAACTTCGGCACCCAGAGGAAATTGTCTTGTGCCATCGAAAGCCAGTTTTTGTAGGCATTTCGTGGCTAAATACGGCGCTGATGTTGTTCCATACGTGACGTTGTTGAGCTGGTACACTTGTAGTTCATCTAATGGATTGTCTCTCCGAAAAATTAACTGGAACTGGAAGACCACTCGCAACCTTGTAGTTGTGCTATCCGGTTTAAGAACACAATGATGCGGCAGATAGTAGTGTGGTCCGTACAACTTATCGATGTTGATTTTTTCCATGTGACCAAGGTGTTTGTATTCTGTCATGAATTGTGTGTATTGCTCCTTTAGATCACTGTGCCTCGCTAGTTTTCTTTCCAGAGAGGTGAATCTTTGAAGGACAATTCCCTTTGACGTTCCCAATTCAGTTTCGTCTGCCTTGAATGGAAGTCGAACCACAAACCGTCCTTCCGGATTTCTGATGGTATTTCTTGCAAAGTGGGTTTGTAAGGAACCATCTAAATGAATAACGGATTACATACCGATTGCAATCTATTTTTTTTTAACTTAACTTTTCTCTAAACCCAACGAACCGTTTTAAAACCACTGGTTCTCCTATGCCTAGGAATAATTCTGGGTTGAATATCCGATAATGTTTGGCAAAATTCGCTAAGCGACGTGAGCTTATTCGCAATGATCGTGGTGCGGATTTAGGCGCTGTCTATGCGAGCATGATAAGATAGGATGGAGAATGTACGCTGAGGAGAAAAGTTAAGCAGAGTGACATGGTACATATGGATACATACATAATATGTAATTGCTTTACACATCTAATACGCATACGAAGCTATCTGAAAAAAATAGAACAAACGGGGATATCACCTGAGATGGACAGCAAAAAAAGAAAGAAATGAAGAGACCGAAATCATATAAGTCGGGAGACAGTTGATTGCGGGCTTTCAGCGTGGATGTGTGCTCGTGAACCACCACGTTTGTCAATCGAACACGAGAACCAGAAACAAAAAAAAAATTACATTTAAGTTAAAAGGAACTAAGTCCTCAAAGCTTGGAAAAAAAATAGCAAAAATTATAAGGCTGCATAAAACAATTTCCGGGTTTTAAGGCAAATCTAAAACGGATTTTCTTGGAGAAAGGGCAACCCCAGACGCACCAAAACGATGGGCACGTGGAATACCAACCGAGTGATATAACCGCCTTGCCCCAAAAAGTACTTCACTCCGCAAGTTTACCTGACACTCATCGGAGCACCACCAGACGCATAACCACGACGGGCACGTGGACGACCAAGACTGTGCCGTTGCCAGAAAACGCACTTCACTCCGTGCCGGTGTGGTGCTCAATTTACAGTCAAATCCACACCGTCCTCCTTCGATAGTGCGACTCCTCTGTAATATCAGCGAGAGGAAACAAACTAAAACACCATCGCTTTTAGCGACTAGAGTTTCGGCTAAAAGCTGTTTACCTAGATCAGCCCAGAAGAACCACATCGAACCAGCTGACCACTCTAACCGCAGTCCGGCAAACGAACTGCAACCCGTACCCCTCGGTCTCATCGACAGAGGTATCAACAGCCGCTACAGGTTGCCAGAAAACGCACTTCACTCCGTGCCGGCGTGGTGCTCAATTTACAGTCACATCCACACCGTCCTCCTTCGTTAGTGCGACTCCTCTGTAATATCAGCGAGAGGAAACAAACTAAAACACCATCGCTTTTAGCGACTAGAGTTTCGGCTAAAAGCTGTTCACCTAGATCAGCCCAGAAGAACCACATCGAGCCAGCTGACCACTCTAACCGCAGTCCGGCAAACGAACTGCAACACGTTCCCCTCGGTCTCATCGACAGAGGTATCACCAGCCGCTACAGGTATGCGAAACAAATAACCCGCAAAGCCGGCATAACCAAGTCCATTAAACGAGCCGCCACGCAACCTCTGTCGGACCCCACCATCATCATTCAACAAGTCGAACTCCCTCATCGGAGTCATAATCAACCGCACCACCATCAGCAGAATAATCCGCTCCAGTGTTAACCAGCAGAGCGGCCTAACATTATAATTGAGAAGCTGTTAAGTATCGACTCGCTATAAATAAAAAAAAAAATCCTTTTTTTTTTGCTATTATTTGTTTTATGTAAAGTTCGCTCAACCAAATGTACATAACTCTCTCCCCTAGCCTAAAGTATTTCATCAACTTCTTGACCAGAAGAAAACAAAAAGACAACATCACCACGGGCTGGACAATGCTGTGCACAACATCTTCCTCACCCCTGGATTAATATCGATACGTCATTATTAGGTACATACATTTCAGTAGAAATAACAGATCGGTAAGTGATCATGAAAATTTAATTGTGTACATTATTGGATTGAGTTGACTATGGATTAGGAAAAACAAGAGACCAGTGTATTTGTTGTGTTTTCAAACCTTAATTATGCATTTTGCATTAACTCAGTATAGCAACTGGTACTCGTAGTAACGGTAAATTGTCTAGCATTATTGTCACATCCTAATCAAAATTATGAATTAAAGTCGTATATTTCTTAAAATAAAATAAAATATAGCTTCATGCTGGTAACAAAAGGATAAGAATTAGATTGAATAACAAGTGGCCTGTATGACGGCTATCAGAAGAAGTATTATATTTATATTATATTATATTATTAGGATATTTATGAGTTTCATCCGAATAGATCTTATCTTGTAAAAACAAATAAAAAAATTTAAGGCAGATAATATGAAATCTTAGATGCGTAGGTACGTTATTATATTACTCGTATTTAGAACTTAGTCAAGAATAAATGAATTCGTTGTTATATAATATCCTAACTTATTCGTTGTTCATAATTTCGATTTCGGCCCTGGTTTGCTTGATTACTATGGACGGTAAGCATTTAACCAATGCAACGGGAAGTTCTGTAATTTTGATTTGTGATTTCTGAACATTATGAGTCTAATGGAGTGAGTTTCCCTTAGGGTGGATGTGACCCAGTTCTAGGTTCACCGTTGGAAGGATCAGTGCGTAGTTAAGCAGAAGAGGACAGACGACAGAGTAAGGGGCTTTCTTAAATTTAGAGCGCCATGAAGGCCAAGGTCGTCTTATTTCGACTTGATTAGAAATAAGGCAGGGGTGGGTTAGCTCTAGGAGAACATTTCCAACGTCCGTTCTCCCGCTACTGACGGTTCTACAAACAGTAATTCTCTGCTGAAAGGACGAAACGGGCTCCCCTATACATAACATTTTTTTTTTTTGAACATAACACTCGTTCCTTTTTTCTGCATGGATAAATTACGTAACAACGTTCGGGTTACTGCAACAAGATCCCCCCCTTTCCGACGAGCTAGGTCGTGCTTGGAGCAAGCATGCTGGTGTTGCAGTACTTCGGACACCCTTTCGTCTTCGCAGCCCGGACGGGCTTAAGGAATCCTGTGCCCTTAAGTTCTAAGCATATGAAGCGGAAGGTCATTGGGAAACTGGTCGATAATTACACCTGCTCTTCAAGAGCCCTTATGTCTTGGCGGTTACGGTTCGACCCTGGTGTTTAGGCGCAGGTGGATGGTTTAACCCCTTCTGCTGTATCCTTCGCACCTACAGCCAGTCCTATTATTCGTTACAGGTGGCGTCCAACGTGGGGCCCGAATCGCCCTTTATTTGCAGAGTACTTGGTGTCACTTAAGTTTGTTTTTTTGGAGTGGGATACTAAAATAGGTATTCTCAAACCTTGCCATGTATTGCATTCATTCGTTTGCAATGCCCGCTTACCAGTGTATATTCCTTTCGATCATTTTGAAGGTTTTTACGCTTTTCGAGATTTCTCGGATTTTTTTTTCGTGCTTGTTTAACCACATGTTTCGGCCGGTAGATTGAAATTTCAATTTGCGCCTGTAGCGAAACAACTGCTTGGCAATAAGCGTCAGGGAGACTTATTGTGAGTGTGGGTTGCTAATATCTTTATCCGATAGTTCGTTGAGGCGAACCTAGGTCGTTGTGAGGATTAGGCATATCAACATAACACAAGTGCTTGGATAGGTTCGGTCACGTTGACCGGTGAATGAATATGTTGGAGATTTTATTTACGTCCGCTGCAACGTTGGCCAAGATCTATCGCACGAGCTTATAAGTCTATCGTAGTCTACCCGAATCGGTAGGAAGGCATTTTCCTTCAGTAATAACAAAGCGCGTGTCCTGCAATTAGCCTGTTTGAACCGCGGCTTAAGCAAGTTGCACCGCATAGTATCAATTGCTATCGAAGGCTACCTTAACAGCTTCATTGGTAGGCATAAAAAAACTTGTGACCTTAAACTAACATCGTATAGTAGAATTGTTCAGTGATTCATTATCCTCTCGACGTAGTCTTTCAACAGGTGAACCAAATAGATCCCGTCACATCCACCGTATTAATTAAGCTTTTGCAATTGATTTATATTTCCTTTTTTTTTACCTAACCCTGTATATTTTATTTTATTTTTTCTGATAGATATAGTAGTTTTGCTTAGATAGCGTCTGTTTGATTTAATTTTTTTTTTTTGAATAATCGTAGATTATTTGGATACATTTTTTTCATGAATATGTTTTTTCTCGTTATATTTTTTTTTCTGATGAATGCAGATTATGTCCTAAAATATATCTTTTATTTTAGTAGTTAGTTCATAGATAAAGTGAATTTTTCATAACTTATATATAGTTTAAGATAAGTTCGACGTATATAAATAACCCTGCGTATGGAACTGGCTCGCCGTACACTGAGTTAAGTATTTTAATTGTTCTGAAGTACATGACCTTATTTCATCGTTCTTTTAAGAGAATCTTTGAACCTTACTTATATTTTTTTTAATTATTACCGTGGTAATGTCCCACCCTCCCGTAGATCCTCTTAGTAGTGGGATTAGTTTGCGAAGTAGGTTCTTAGCTAACAAGGCTAGGGAAAATATGGAGTCCAGCACACAGCTTTCGGAAACCCCGGATTGTCCACCAAATCCAAATTTGTCAGACCTTAGTAACGAAGGAGCTGCGGCCTTAACCACGCCACCCCAGTATAGCATAAGCAAAGGTCAACAGTTGAGTGACCCCAATACCAATGTTTATCTTCAGGATAGTACGAATGCTATTAGGGAAGAACAGCGTACCGGCTGTATTACCGAAGTCTTTTCGGCGGGCGTTGGTGTCAATAGAGCCGAAGATTTCCGCCTCTTTCAGGGCGAAATGGAAAGAAGGCGATCTGGCATCCAAGGAGATGTAGCTACGGATAATCGTGATGATAGGGTACAGAAGGCTCCGCCATTAACCCAAAAGGGCCCACGCGTAAATAGTTCCAATCAAGGTGTCTGTTGGGGATCAAATTCATCGAACTTTGCGTTTCCAAGAAACCCCATTATGCCTGCTCTACATCCTGACATTAGACAAAGCTCAAATGTAAACGAGTTTTTTAATCGACTCAACAATATGCATATTAATGACGACCCGAATGGCGTACCTACTGGTCAGTCAGGGCTGTCAAAATCTCGGCCGCATGATTTTCATAAGTGGGGAATCAAATTCGACAACCGAAACATGACTGTCGATGATTTCCTTTTTCGGCTAGAGAGAATGAAAAGGTGTTACGACTCTAGTTGGGATGACATCGCGATGAACTTTCATCAATTTTTAAGTGGGCAGTTGGTTGTGGGTTTACTTGAAGACGAACCCTACGGTGACCTGGATGACTCTTCGACTAGCTCTTATCGAGCAGTTCCGAAGTTTGGAATCCGATTCGGAACTATCACGAAAAATGTCCGATAGACACCAACATCCGTCCGAAACGTTTGATGATTTTTATACGGCTATCCAAAATTTGAACAGCCGACTACGTATTCCGAAACAAGATAAAGAAATCATTGAGCTATTGAAACAAAACGTGCGCAGACGTACGGGGGAGTTGCTCATAACTTTCTCAACGAATAGTTGGCCAGAAATGGTGTACGTTTGTAGGAATATAGAGAAGTATCTCAATGACCACGAACCGCAACGATCGAGAAATGTTGGTGTTCCACCCGCGCGCCGTAACTTTGTTTCCGAAGTTGAGACCGATCAGGGTAGAGAGTCTGAAGATTTTTGTCCCCAGGTCGAAGCCTTCCACCCTAGACGGGATACTGGTAGTTTCAAATGCTGGAACTGCAAAGTTATAGGGCATTCCTTTTTCGATTGTCCCGATCCGCAGCGAAAACTTTTATGCTACAAGTGTGGCATGGAAGACACGACCACTCCACAATGTCCTTATTGCTCGGGAAACGGGCTCAGGAGCAATTCAACAGCTAGGGCCAATTGCTCAAGAAACCAGATCCTGGACAACTAACCGAGTCTCCAATTAAGAACATCAATAGTACTCCCTTTTGTAAACCTGCCGGTAATTTGTTACAACCTAATATTATTTCATAGAATTCACCCGAGCTCAATAACCTGACTATGATTCAAATACTACCACGTAGTATAACTAAAGATTCTGTCCATATTTCAACACCAAACCATCCATATCGTTCAAGCAGGCCTGCAGTTAAAACCTTGCATGAACGCCTTGCCAACTATTACGCTGTTCGTAGTGGAATTTTCGGCACACCAAGACCAGAGAAAATTCAAAAAATTCGCAAACGATTTAAAATCAAAAAACTGATGTACAATGCCATTGAAGCCACCACTCTGTGCTGTGGTGACGATCCTCGCCCATACGCTAGAGTATCCATATTTGGAGAATACATGCTGGGTTTGCTGGATAGTGGTGCTAGCATTAGTTGTTTGGGAACAGGAGGGTTGGACTTCTTAAAGGACAAAAACATCCCTTTTACACCTTTTAGCTCTGAGATAAAAACCGCGGACGGAAACGGACAGAAGATAGTTGGGAAAGTCGTTGCCAGAGTTACCTACCAAGGCGAGACAAAGCCCGTACTTCTGTTAATAGTACCTTCTCTGCAACAGAGACTGTACCTGGGGGTTAACTTCTGGAAGGACTTTAACTTGGCACCAAACATAGTAGTATCAGAGATTTCCCAGGATTTGGGTAGTCGAACAACAGACATAAATGCGCACAAATTATCAGCAGGTGAGTCTAGGCAGCTCGAAGAAGCCGTCAGCATGTTTCCTTCTTTTGCCACGGTTGGCTTAGGAAAAACCTTGCTAGAAGAACATATCATTGATACCGGGGATGCCGAGCCAATTAAGCAACGCCATTATCCTGTTTCGCCAGCGGTGCAGAAACTGATATATGAGGAATTGGATCGCATCCTGGAAATAGGAGTAATCGAAGAGAGCTCTAGCGGTTGGAACTCTATGGTAGTTCTCATACGAAAACCTGGTAAAAACAGGTTATGTTTGGACTGTTGCCGAGTAAACCAAGTTACCAAAAAAGACGCGTATCCACTTCCTCATATAGACGGATTGCTAGGACGTCTTTCAGATACACACTTTATTTCTAGTGTGGATCTGAAGGATGCCTTTTGGCAGATCCCGCTGGAGAGCGCATCTAGACAGAAGACGGCGTTTACTGTTCCTGGCAGGCCCCTATATCAGTTTAACGTTATGCCCTTTGGCCCATGCAATGCGCCTCAGCGGATGCGCAGGCTGATGGACAAAGTGGTACCGCATGAACTGAGAGATAACATCTTTGTCTATCTGGATGACCTATTGATTATTTCGCGCACGTTCAAAGAGCATGTAGAGATGCTTAAGGTTATAGCCAGGAAACTGAAAAACGCAGGGCTTTCCATTAATGTCCAAAAGTCGAAGTTCTGTTTTAAAGAGCTCAAATACCTTGGCTATATAGTGGGAGAAGGGGGTCTTAAGACCGATCCGGCAAAAATTTCGGCTGTGAACGACTTCCCCGTTCCGACATCAGCTCGGCAAGTTAGGCGCTTTTTAGGTCTGGCGGGGTGGTATCGAAGATTTGTTAAGGACTTCTCTTCCCTGGCAACTCCCACCGATACTTTAAAGAAAGGGAAAAAGTTCCACTTTGATGAAAATGCTGTTGCTGCGTTTAACAAAATCAAGGTTACTCTCACGTCCGCCCCAATCCTTACGAACCCAAATTTCGCTAAACCCTTCATCATCCTTTGTGATGCGTCGGATTCCAGTATTGGGTGCGTCCTATGTCAAGAGGACGAGGAGGGGAATGAACGCCCAATATATTTCTATTCCCACAAACTTAACTCTGCGCAAAGAAATTATAGTGTCACCGAGCGCGAGTGTTTAGCGGCAGTCATGGGAGTTCATAAGTTTCGGGCGTATGTGGAAGGACAGTCATTTAAAATCGTTACGGATAATGCGAGCTTACGGTGGCTGCTGAGCCAGAAGGACCTAAGTGGACGGTTGGCCAGGTGGAGTCTGAAACTACAAGGGTTCGATTTCAGCATCGAGCATCGTAAAGGTTCGCAGCATGTTGTTCCGGATGCGCTGTCTCGTGCATACGAGGTAGTCGAGCTGCAATGCGATGCACCGATGTTGAGCGATCCTTCCGATGTGATGCATATCCATCTTGCAGACCCTAGTTTTCAATCTGCGGATTACTGCAGGATCATAGAAACCATCGAAAAGCAAAAGGAGCAGCTACCTGACCTTCAAGTTTCGAACAATTTCGTGTACAATAAGGTCAGACACTGCACAGGGAATCCACTTGAGGATGACCTCATATGGAAACTTTGGATTCCAAATGAGCTAACCGACCGTTTGATAGCTTTGGCCCATCAGCCCCCGCGAGCCTCTCATGGTGGGGTGGCTAAAACATTGTATCGATTACGTGACCGATTCTTTTGGCCTAACATGGCTACACAGGTCAAGAATTTTATTTCAAAATGCGACGTCTGTAAAATGACTAAAGCCCCTAATATAGTGCTCAGACCCCCTCTAGGTAAAGCGTTTGTGGTGGAAATGCCTTTGCAACTGGTATACATAGATTTTCTTGGACCCTACCCTCGATCCAAAAATGGTAATACCTAAATTATTATTGCGTTAGACCAATTGACAAAGTTTGTGCTTGTAAAGCCTCTTAGAAAAGCTACAACTGAAACAGCTCGGCAGTTTTTACAGGATCAAATATTTTGCGTTTTCGGTGTACCGGAGACAATATTATCGGATAACGGCAAACAATTCACTAGCCATGAGTTTGCGAAGTGTATGAGTTCCTGTGGGGTGAAACACCTTAAGACCGCGTCCTATTCTCCGCAAGCTAATGCCAGCCAGAGAGTGAAAATGTCCCTCTTAGCTGCCATTCGCTCGTACATCGACCCTGCTCAGAAAAACTGGGATGTCTACCTTCCATCAATTGGCTGTGCCCTTCGATCAACGGTCCACTCCGCAATAGGTTTATCCCCGTACGAAGCCTTATTCGGACAAAAGATGATAGAGCATGGATCGGATTACAGGCTTCTAAAGGAATTAAATAGTCTAAATAATTCAGAACTGGCCCTGTTGTCTAAGGCTGCTAAGATGAATATTTTACACTCTCATATAAAAGCTTCCCTGGAAAAGGCTCATGCCATGTATGAAAAAGGTTACAACACTAGAAGCAAGACGGCTTGTTATGCTGTGGGTGAATATGTATTTCGAAGAAACTTTGTTCTTAGCGACGCTTCAAAACACATAAGTGCAAAGCTTTGTCCAAAGTTTGTCAATATGAGGATTCGCAAAGTCATTGGTAATAATTTGTATGAGCTGGAGGACCCCGAAGGAAATAGAGTGGGCATATACCATAGTAAAGATATTAAGCGATAACATACATGATTCTCCTCTTTGGTGTTGGTTAGATTCAGGCTAGCTCAGTCTGTGCATGAGACTAAATGAAAAACTTATTCGCAGGAGAATATAGGTAGCTAGTAGGTGTTCCATTTCTTCTTCTTTTATTTCGCTTTCTCTCTCAAAAAAGAACAAGCTTTGTAAGGAACCATCTAAACCTAACCCAACGAACCGTTTTAAAACCACTGGTTCTCCTATGCCTAGGAATAATTCTGGGTTGAATATCCGATAATGTTTGGCAAAATTCGCTAAGCGACGTGAGCTTATTCGCAATGATCGTGGTGCGGATTTAGGCGCTGTCTATGCGAGCATGATAAGATAGGATGGAGAATGTACGCTGAGGAGAAAAGTTAACCAGAGTGACATGGTACATATGGATACATACATAATATGTAATTGCTTTACACATCTAATACGCATACGAAGCTAGCTGAAAAAAATAGAACAAACGGGGATATCACCTCAGATGGACAGCAAAAAAAAGAAGAAAAGAAGAGACCGAAATGATATAAGTCGGGAGACAGTTGATTGCGGGCTTTCAGCGTGGATGTGTGCTCGTGAACCACCACGTTTGTCAATCGAACACGAGAACCAGAAACAAAAAAAAAATTACATTTAAGTTAAAAGGAACTAAGTCCTCAAAGCTTGGAAAAAAAATAGCAAAAATTAAAAGGCTGCATAAAACAATTTCCGGGTTTTAAGACAAATGATATAACCGCCTTGCCCCAAAAAGTACTTCACTCCGCAAGTTTACCTGACACTCATCGGAGCACCACCAGACGCATAACCACGACGGGCACGTGGACGACCAAGACTGTGGAAAACAGCCGTTGCCAGAAAACGCACTTCACTCCGTGCCGGCGTGGTGCTCCTTTTACAGTCACACCCACACCGTCCTCCTTCGTTAGTGCGACTCCTCTGTAATACCAGCGAGAGGAAACAAACTAAAACACCATCGCTTTTAGCGACTAGAGTTTCGGCTAAAATCTGTTCACCTAGATCAGCCCAAAGAACCACATCGAGCCAGCTGACCACTCTAACCGCAGTCCGGCAAACGAACTGCAACCCGTACCCCTCGGTCTCATCGACAGAGGTATCACCAGCCGCTACAGGTATGCGAAACAAATAACCCGCAAAGCCGGCATAACCAAGTCCATTAAACGAGCCGCCACGCAACCTCTGTCGGACCCCACCATCATCATTCAACAAGTCGAACTCCCTCATCGGAGTCATAATCAACCGCACCACCATCAGCAGAATAATCCGCTCCAGTGTTAACAAGCAGAGCGGCCTAACATTATAATTGAGAAGCTGTTAAGTATCGACTCGCTATAAATAAAAAAAAATCCTTTTTTTTTTTTTGCTATTATTTGTTTTATGTAAAGTTCGCTCAACCAAATGTACATAACTCTCTCCCCTAGCCTAAAGTATTTCATCAACTTCTTGACCAGAAGAAAACAAAAAGACAACATCACCACGGGCTGGACAATGCTGTGCACAACATCTTCCTCACCCCTGGATTAATATCGATACGTCATTATTAGGTACATACATTTCAGTAGAAATAACAGATCGGTAAGTGATCATGAAAATTTAATTGTGTACATTATTGGATTGAGTTGACTATGGATTAGGAAAAACAAGAGACCAGTGTATTTGTTGTGTTTTCAAACCTTAATTATGCATTTTGCATTAACTCAGTATAGCAACTGGTACTCGTAGTAACGGCAAATTTTCTAGCATTATTGACACATCCTAATCAAAATTATGAATTAAAGTCGTATATTTCTTAAAATAAAATAAAAGATAGCTTCATGCTGGTAACAAAAGGATAAGAATTAGATTGAATAACAAGTGGCCTGTATGACGGCTATCAGAAGAAGTATTATATTTATATTATATTATATTATTAGGATATTTATGAGTTTCATCCGAATAGATCTTATCTTGTAAAAACAAATAAAAAAATTTAAGGCAGATAATATAAAATCTTAGATGCGTAGGTACGTTATTATATTACTCGTATTTAGAACTTAGTCAAGAATAAATGAATTCGTTGTTATATAATATCCTAACTTATTCGTTGTTCATAATTTCGATTTCGGCCCTGGTTTGCTTGATTACTATGGACGGTAAGCATTTAACCAATGCAACGGGAAGTTCTGTAATTTTGATTTGTGATTTCTGAACATTATGAGTCTAATGGAGTGAGTTTCCCTTAGGGTGGATGTGACCCAGTTCTAGGTTCACCGTTGGAAGGATCAGTGCGTAGTTAAGCAGAAGAGGACAGACGACAGAGTAAGGGGCTTTCTTAAATTTAGAGCGCCATGAAGGCCAAGGTCGTCTTATTTCGACTTGATTAGAAATAAGGCAGGGGTGGGTTAGCTCTAGGAGAACATTTCCAACGTCCTTTCTCCCGCTACTGACGGTTCTACAAACAGTAATTCTCTGCTGAAAGGACGAAACGGGCTCCCCTATACATAACATTTTTTTTTTTTTGGAACATAACACTCGTTCCTTTTTTCTGCATGGATAAATTACGTAACAACGTTCGGGTTACTGCAACAAGATCCCCCCCTTTCCGACGAGCTAGGTCGTGCTTGGAGCAAGCATGCTGGTGTTGCAGTACTTCGGACACCCTTTCGTCTTCGCAGCCCGGACGGGCTTAAGGAATCCTGTGCCCTTAAGTTCTAAGCATATGAAGCGGAAGGTCATTGGGAAACTGGTCGATAATTACACCTGCTCTTCAAGAGCCCTTATGTCTTGGCGGTTACGGTTCGACCCTGGTGTTTAGGCGCAGGTGGATGGTTTAACCCCTTCTGCCGTATCCTTCGCACCTACAGCCAGTCCTATTATTCGTTACAGGTTTCGCATCTGCTTTCTTCTAAAGTGTGGCAATGCCTTGATTCCTGAACTTCTTCGACCTTGCAGAACCTCTCAATGTCTTCCTTTAGCTCATCTTCGACGAAGGAGATGCCACAAATTGCCGACTGAAGCGATGCGCCTTCCATCTTGCCCCCAACTATCCAACCAAGATGTGTATTCTGTAGTAGAGGCAAGCCTGCTCCGATATTTAGCTGTCCCACTGTCAGGAGTTGATAGTATAGCTCAGCTCCGATCAGTACGTCGATCTGTCCAGGTTCGTCGAAGTGTGGGTCTGCTAATCTTAGATCTGCTGGAATGTTCCAGGAAGCAGTATTGACCCTCCGAGTTGGCTGATTAGGAGTTATTTGTCGTAAGACAAAGGCCTCCAGATTGACGGAGAATTCGGATGTTCTGCAACTTAATGAAATATTCACTCGGCGATTTGCTCGCTTTCTCCCTTCTCATATTCCCAGAATTCGCATTGTTTCGGCGACTTCTGGAACGTTCAACCTTCTCGATAGCTTCTCGGTAATGAAGTTGAATTGTGACCCAGAGTCTAGCAGTGCACGGCAATTTACAATAGTGTCTTCGCTATCCTCCAGGTTCACTATTACTGTGCTGAGAAAGACGTAGCCTTTATCTTTGGGCGCTACTGTTGTAGCTGATGTGATCGGGGCTGATGCTGCCGAGGTTGTTGGCTCCTCGCTCTCAATGCGTCTGTTTTGGTGGCGGTTTCCTCTCTCTGTGGTGTCTGCTGAAGGCCTGGTCCTGTGTAAAAGAGTGTTATGCCTTCCGGAGCATTTGGTGCAATTTCGAGCTGAATATGCTGATGCCGTGTGCCCTGGATTGAGGCAGTTAATGCAGAACTTGAATCTTCAGACTGCTGATAGGCGACATTCTGGGTTGAGTCGGAAAAACTGAGGACATGCATATAGTTGGTGATTGCCGTTTCTGCAGCAAACACAGACTGCCTTGCTTGTGTTCCCTGCTGCCACTGATGTAAAAGACCGTGCTGCTAGTTTTCGGCCGTGCTCCTCTGCGCCACGACCCTTATTTCCGAGTGTCTCTAAGGATTGGAATCGGATCTCCAAGAAGCTTAGAAACTCATTGAGGGAGGGCAATTCTCTCGGCTGTTTCAACGATTGCTCGTAGAGCACGTGCGTTGCCCGATCTAGTTTTTTCATTAGCAGGTGGACGATGAGCGGGTCCCACGTGCTAATGTCAACTCCAAGGTTCTTGAGACCTTGCAAGCACTCGTTGGTCGTGTCGTGGAGTGGCTTGATACTGCTCGCCGACTCCGTCGCACTAGCGGGCTGCTGAAGCAACCGATTGAAAAAGAATGTGCTGACTTAGGAGAATAACATAAATTATTGCAAGTGGTTGGGAAAGGTGAATGATTCTGGCTGTGTACGGAAAATGAGAGGCGAAGTAAAGGTAAAAAATAAAGCAAAAAGATAGATATGCTAAATCAGCATAATTATGAGCGGTGTTGGGTTGTGTGTATAGCATGGTATATGGACATGGGAAAATTATGTGTGCGGGGTAATGACCACTTGAGGTAGGTCAGTGTTGTGTGTAGACATATGCTATAAATGGTCTTGTCATAGCCGTATAAATCCATAGGAATCTTTTCGGTGATAAGCCCAATGTCTTGCCGAAAATGGCTTTGCACTGCCAGAAAACCGAGAGCGCCTTGGCGGTCTTCAGCTCAACATGCTTGGACCAAAGAAGTTTGCTATCCAGAATGATTCCCAGGTACTTTGCTTCATTGGAGAGTTGGATTGTGACGCCTTTTATCACTGGCTGAGTGAAGCCGACCAGCTTCCTCCTTCTCGTAAAGAGAACAACCTCAATTTTAAGAGGATTCCTAGTGCACCATTCGTCGATCACGCCAAGTGCCGCCTGCGCCTTGGCGCATACAGTCGCTATTCATGATTCAACAAAAAGCACGGCAACTGTTGAGTGCGTTCAACAGAGAGTCGACCAGCATACCCACATCAGTGGAGACAGAACGCCGCCTTGCGGGCAGCCTCTGTTTACCCCAGCCATAACATAGCGGCCACAATCCGCATCCGCAACCAACGTTCTATTCATTAGCATTGCTTTAATCCACAACACCAATGGTTCGTCTACTCCGTGTTGTCTAGCAGAGCTGCACATGCTATCAAAAGTCGCATTGTCAAAAGCAACTAGATTGTGGAGCGCAGTCTCGCAGGATTTTCCGCGTTGATAGGCATGTTGCATCTGAGATAGTGGGTGCAATCGCAAAGCACCTTTGCGCACGTGAAGCTCGACCAGCCTTTCCAAGCTTTTCAGCAAGAAGGAAGTCAGACTGATTGGTCTGAAGCTCTTGGCGAGCGAGTAGTCACTTCTGCCAATTTTTGGTATAAATGCCACTCTAACTGTACGGCAGGGTGTTGGAATGTATGCCAGGGCTAGGACAGCGGTGAAGATTTTCTTCATAGTCGCTAGCAACTGGTTTGTACACTGTTGCAGCATTGCTGGGTATATTCCGTCCGTACCAGGCGACTTGAAGCCGTCAAAAGACGCAAAGGAGTATTTAATGGCCTCGTCCGTCACCACGGCCTTTGCAATATACCAGCTACGCCGAGTTGTTTGTCTTGGCTCACTCATAGTCTCGGTAATCGGGGCTGGTTGTGAACCAATTGTAATCTGGTTACCCGGAAAGTGAGACTCCAGCAGATAACTAAGAGTTTCCGCTTTCGTCTCAGTGAAGGTGCCATCAAGTTTTCTAAGCGAGTCCAGTTTGGCTGGTTTGCCCTTTTTCAGAACTTTAACTAACCTTATAGTTTCACCCAGTGTTTCAATCTTTTCGCAGAAATTCCTATAAGAAGCACTTTTCGATACCCCAATTAGCCTCTTATATTCCTTCTGCTTCGATCGGTAGAGATTCCAGTCTGTCTCCAAATCAGTCTTGAGTGACCTATTTAGAAGCTTTCTAGCTTCCCTTCGGATTCTTTGCAGTTCCGAGCTCCACCAGGGAACCGGCGTTCTGCCAGGGGGTTTACTTACTGGGCACGTCAGTTCGAAACAGTTAGTAATGGCACTATTCAGGTTTTGAACAGCATCCTCTACCTTTTGTCTCGTCCTGAGTTTGGTTGGAGTTTTGAGAGTTTTTCCCATTTCCTTCCTGAAGCGTATCCAGTTTGTTTTTCTTGGATTCCTCCTCTCCTGCAAAGTTATGGCTTCGCATTCGATTCGGAATTCGATATATCTATGATCTGAGAGGGATGCCTCCGAAGAGACCCTCCAGTTGGTAATCGCCTTAAAGTATCTATTTGATAAAGTCAGGTCAATCACCTCCTATATAACCAAGCCCATCTTCAGGTTGGTTTAGATAAAAGTTCTGTCGAGACTATCAGGTCCGGGTATGGGATGCGTCCTTATTTGCACCTTGGAAGGATTCAATTCCGCTTTATTTCCAAGTGAGTGCGAGTATACCAATGATTGTATTTACTCAGATCAACCTTCAACATTCGAAGGCTGCTACTGCTCTCATCAGCAAGAAGCTTTCCGAGTTGAGTACAAAACCTCACATAACATCCACACAGGAGCCATGGGTGTGGAAAAATCGCATCTGTGGCCTTGGAGGTGTTCGTGGCACCACGATACTCTGTGACGAGCTGCCCAAAAGGCTCAGCGCTGGCCTTGCTGTGTCGAACCTTCTCTCAGCGACTAAGCTTGGACAATTTTGTGGCCAAGATTTGTTTTTTTTTCTTTTTATAAAAGAAGAAGGAAATCTAAATCCCAGAGCACTCAGACTCGGTAACGGTCCATTGTACTACCAGGCAGAAATCCTCATTTTGGTGTAGTGGCATGTGGATGGGTGGCGTATGTTGTTGTTCCCCATGAACAACACCGTCGCCACCCTTGATTTGGTTGCTCCAGCCATAAGCTACGAAACGAATGGACACTGGAAGACCTTCGTCGTGGTGTCAGCTTATCTCCCCTATGAGTCGGTAGTGCCTCAACCACCAAGGGCACTTGCTGAACTGATAGACTATTGCGACACTTGGAAGGTGGGCCTAATTATATGTTGCAATGCCAATGCTCAGAACACTGTTTGGGACAGCGGCAAATGCAACATGCTAGGAAATCATGCCCTGGATTTCATTCTATCGTATGATCTTACCATCAATGTTGGTTCACAGTCAACTTTTGTGACGTCAAGAAGACAGGAGGTGATCGACCTAACTTTATCAAATAGATTTTTTAAGTCGGTTACCAACTTCGGAGATATCCCTCTTAGACCATAGAAATATCGAATTATAAATCGAATGCGAAGCCATAACTTTGCAGGAGAGGAGGAATCCGAGAAAAACCAACTGGATACGCTTCATGGAGGAGTTAGGGAATCCTCTCAAAACTCCCAGTAAACAAAACCCCTGGCAGGACGCCAGTTCCCTGGTGGAACTCGGAACTGCAAAGAATCTGAAGAGAAGCTATAAAACTTCTAAACATGTCACTCAAGACTAATTTGGAGGAAAACTGTAATCTCTACCGATCGAAGCAAAAGGAATTAAGAGGTTAATTCGGGTATCGAAAAGTGTTTCTTATAGGAATTTCTGCGAAATGATTGAAACACTTGGTGAAACTAGTAGGGTGGTTAAAGTTCTGAAAAAGGGCAAACCAGCCAAATTGGAATCACTTAGAAAACTGGATTTGTCATCCACTGAGACGAAAGCGGAAACTCTTGGTCATCTGTTTAAGTCTCACATTCCGGGTAACTAGAAAACAATTGGCTCACAACCAGCCCCGACTACCGAGACTGTGAGTGAGCCGAGGCAAACAACTCGACGTAGCTGGTATATTGCGAAGGCAGGGTTAACGGACGAGGTCATCAAATACACTATTGCGTCTTTTGACGGCTTCAAGTCACCTGACACGGTCGGAATATACACAGCCATGCTGCAAAGAAGGTACAAACCAGTTGCTACCGACTAAGAAGAGAATCTTCACCATTGTCCCAGCACTGGCATACACACGAACACCCTGGCGTACATTAAGAGTGACATTTATACCAAAAATTGGCAGAAGTGTCTTCACCAAGAGCTTCAGACCAATGAGTCTGACTTCCTTCTTGCTGAAAAACGTGGAAAGACTGGTCCAGCTTCACGTGCGCAAAACTGCTTTGCGATTGTACACACTATCCCAGCTGTAACATGCCTATTAACGCGGAAAATCCTGCGAGACTACGCTCCAAAATCTAGTTAGAAGAATTGAGAGCGCGCTTAACATGATCATGTTGCACTAGGAATGGGCTCTCGGTCAATCCTCATAAAACTGAGGTTGTTCTCTTTACGAGAAGGAGGAAGCTGATCGGGTTGACTCAGCCAGTGCTAAAAGGCTTCAAAATCCAACTCTCCAATGAGCAAAGTATCTGAAAGTCATCCTAGATAGCAGACTTCTTTGGTCCAAGCATGTTGAGCTAAAGACCGCCAAGGCGCTGTCGGTTTTTGGGCATTTTCGGCAAGACATGGGGCTTATCACCGAAAAGTGTCTTATGGATTTATACGGCTATGATAAGACCATTTCTAGCATGCGCATCGGTTGCTTGGTGGAATAAGATTTCACGTAAATACGTTGCTGCTGCTTTCGCCGAACTCCAATGGAAGGTATGTCTCGGCTGCACGGGGCCCTTCCTCAGCACGCCTGTCTGCGGCCTAGATGCATTATTGACCCTCCTGCCTTTTGATGTTTACATCATGGGTTGCACAATCAAAGCTATCTCACGTTTAAGAAGAGGTGGCTTTTGGTATAACTCGCACTGGAGTTTTGATGAACTTGCACCCTTTGCGTTGTCCTTCGACTACTGTCTTATGGATATGCCCTCCGATGCAATGACACCGGAACTTCGGCTGAAGCGCAACTACGAAGTCGACTTTCCTCGTGTTCAGGACTGTCTTTGGCCAGGCTCTGTGCTTTGAAAGGCATGCCGTCAAATCTTCACGGATAGCTCCAAAACCGATGACGGATCTGGTGCTGGTATTTTCATGGAGAGCGACAACATTCGATTTTTCTCCTCGTTAGGCAAACATGTGTCAGTCTTCCAAAGAGAGAACTATGCTATGCTAATGGCCATGGACTATGTTGCGAGGAACAAGCGAAGGGGGCGAAGTTTCTGTGCCTGTAGCGACAGTCAGGCTCCGCTTAAGGCCTTGATCAACCCCTTAACCACCTCCAAAATAGTTCTTGAATGCAAGATCTCTCAGAATTCGGTCGGAAGATTGAATTCACTTAGACTTGTCTGGGTCCCGGGTCATAACGGGATCGCGGGAAATGAGATCTCCGATGAACTTGCTAGACAGGGCTCAGAGGAGGACTTCTCAGGACCTGAACCGGCGATTTGTCTGCCTGCGTCATCGGTTAGGGCTTCCATCGACGGTTGGGTTTCATATGAACACAATCGCCGATGGCATGACTCTCCACGGTGCAGACAGACTAAACAAACTCTCAACGATGTTTGTAAAAAATCTGCGGCATTCTTGGTGTCTCTCAACAGAAAAGACTGCAGACAGACTACTGGCGTTCTAGGTCTAAGCGATACCACCAACTGCGAAGCCTGTGGAGAAAGCGATGACACTGCGGAACATTTCCTCTGTGATTCTCCTGCTCTCGTATCAGGTGGCAGGTATTTGCTGCTGTAAACCTAAGCTCCCTATCATTGAAGCGAATACTCGTCTTTCTTTGGAAAACGAGTAAATTTACACAGTAAAAGTGGTGTGTCTTCCTGGTAGTACAATGGACCAGTATTGAGTCGTCTGAGTGCTCCAGTGTAAAAAGTCTCGTACCCCAAAAAAAAAAACTATCCCAAACCGCCCAACCGATTTCAATGAAATTTTGTGAATGTGAAAGAAAGCATAGTTATATAAAAATAATGTACCTATTCACCCATAAATATTCTCCGAAACCACTGAACCGATTAAGATCAAATTTCCAGGCATTGGTTTGACATTAAGTTTGGTCAAATTCGTTCCATCAGTTTACCCAACACTTCATTTGTTGCTCTAGGTAGCGCATTGTTCATCCGATTGAGTTGAAACTTAGTACAGTTGTTGTTGGTACTTGCGCGAAAGTTTCTGACATAAAATCGTTAAAATGAGCTATAACATGCTGAACATAATGTTAAAACCCGTGAAGTCGGCACTGTTTGATCCGAAAAATTAGGCGGACATAGGCGCCTGCCAGGCAACTAGCCTCTACTCCTTGCGGATAGGCCCAGCAACTCGTGCCGCCTACCCGCTGAAATGTTTCGTTTCAGATTTTAAGATAGCAAACAAAAAAGAAACCATTTATATACGAATGTTATGCTAAGGCATTCGAGGTGTTCTTCTAGAAATCGTATAGCGATGAATAACTATGCTTTTCACCGCCATGGACTGTCAACTTTTTTCAATAATTTGTTTCGTATTTGTGTGGCATACGCTATAGCATGTCTGAATAAAACTTCGTGTAAACGTATATATGGTGAATACTCTGTTTGTCACTTTGCCACATTGGAGAACGATTTTCTTTCATATTACAATAGCGGTTTAAAACTGCGCAGGGACGGGCCAATAATATAACTGCAGTAAACAAACAAAAATGCAGCACTTGTTGCCAAAGGCGACTATCACATCTACGCAATTTTAACGTTCAGGTGAGCTAGCAACACATTTAACATCGTGAAACTCTCCCACAAGTGTGCAAGTCCGTGAATTTACACGACTGGGTCATGACTGAGTTGAAAATGCATGTACTTGTGCAACCTGCAACCTCCTGGATCATACAAATGCAAAACACCAGCTCCGAACCTCATTGTTTATTGAGATCAAACCGAATATGTCCACGCGCTGGCCAGTAGGGAGACAGTTAAGTGGGAGCGCTCCGATTTTTCGAAATTACGTTATTGCGGATCTGAGACTCCAACCTGGCGGATTAAATGATAGACACAATTATATCACCTAAGTCTTTATTGTAATCAACCATTACTGAAGCTTGTGTATAATGGACTTTTAAAGTCAAGGCTACAATATGGGATAAGATGTTGGGGTGGTGCCTATTTTAACAAAACTGAACCATTACTTATAAGCCAAAAGCATGCCGTTAGAATCATATGCAGGGTGAATCGCAGAACTCCGAGTTTTGATTTGTTTAAGAACCATAAAATTCTTCCGTTTACTGCTACAAAGTCCTTAAAATATTCTTTGATAATTCGGGATTTTACGCTGCCAGAAATAATGAAAACTATAATTTGCGAGTAAATGCCAGACATTTTGTAACTGCTCTTACAAATAATAAAGCCCATTTTGCACGATTTTACTATGCTACCGCACCTCGTCTCTTCAATTCGCTTCCAGATACTGTAAGAGGCGAGAGAGTGAAAAGTGTATTTTTGAAGTGTATACAAAATTGGATCATAATATATTTAATCTTTCCTACCTAATTACTTTTGTAATATTAATTTTTTGCTTTCCGATTGTAATTCCCCATCAATAATTAGTAAACAATTTTAGTAATTTCCGTCCTACATACTCCCTTATACTCCCTTTTATTTTATAAATGAGTAATGTAAAACATTTTAATATGTATAAAATTGTATGAAATAAAAAAATAAAAATATTAATAGGTTTGTTTGTCTGCTATGCTTAGTGCGTTGGTTCAACCAATAAAATTAAGCTCGCTTTTATGGTATTGTTACCCATGTCGCACAGGCCTGTGTAAAACAGAGTAGTGAAGTCCTTAGCTCCGCAATATTTTCATAATTCCCAGTCAGGATTCACTGATTTAATTTATAAAAACTTTTGTTTGTGGTTTCAAAAGTTGAAACTTTTGACAGTATTTGTTTCAGTTTAAATTAACTAATTACAAACTAAAAGAATTTTAATTTGTTGGTGGTCTGTGAGTAAGCATTCATACATACGGACATTATTTGTAATTCCAACATTAGTGATCAAAAAAGAAAGCTGCGATTAAAAGAATAGAGCGCTGTCTCTGTCACTCCCCACTCCGGATCTCCAGCTGCACCTTTGTCCTCCGCTAAGTTATGGGAGAAAATCGAGAATCGATTCGAATCACTAACCAAGTCAAAAACCGAATCTATTGTTCTTCAATTTAAACCTGAAATTAACACTATGTTCAACACTCCGACAGAATCAATAAAATTGAAATTGACTTTAATACCAAATTGTTATCACTTGAAAAAGAGTTTAATGACAGATTTAGTTCCATGAATCGTTCAGGATGAGCTTTCGATAATAAAAACACAAATGATTGAAAACGACAACTTTCAACTGAAACTTCAAATCGATGTACTTGCCCGGAAGAACTTTGCAGGCGATGTCATACTACACGGACTACCAATGCCGATGTTGCGAGTAAATTTGTGAGTGTTTATGAAAGTTGCACCAAGCATAACCATTCACATTTTCGGATGGCCAATGAATTTCGTCGCAATAAACCATTGCACTCATTATTTACGAGAGGCGACAGGATCTTCATTAAAGAGACGGTGAAAATGTTTACTTGTCGTTGTTCACAGCCCCCCAAATCAATTTAAGGAAGTTTGAAAGAATTTGAGATGCGATAGTGTTGTTGAGTCCTAAATACGACAATATCCTCATTGGGGGTGACTTTAATGTTAATGTTTTAGTAAATATCAGTCGCGGCTTTTAATTTATTTTTGTGAATAATTGGGACTTGCCATTATAAACAACCACTGGCAGACTTGTTTCCAGTCGAGCCTTAATCAATCTTTGATAGAGTTGTTTCTAACAAGTTCAAAACTCAGAGTGTTAGGGAATGATTAAGTTAGGGCCACCTCAGAATTTTAACATGATTTTTTTATTTTGTGCTATTGATTTTCATGAAACTCAAAACACGGATTTATATATTTACAGGTCGTTTCGTAACCTTGGTTCCACAAACCTTCAGCTTGACTAACAATAAAGTACTTCATTTTAGCACTATTGTATACAAAGTGTATGAAACCTTAATGTAAACTCGGTTCAATCATCAGATAAAGCTACTTATTCGAGAGAGCGATAGCGTTTCTATCGTTGCTTTAAAAGTAACCCCTCCGTTTGGGAACAGCCTTTTAGGTATCAAAAATGTTGGTCATCTATGTGTAGAGGAGTTTCCCTTAATGACTTCCTAAAATGATCAGTGAACATATTAGTTTCAGCTAGCGAATCAGCAGTTGTATAACTGAAATAAATAAACTTAGATGGATAACCATCGGTTTTTTTCTCGAATTGACAAATCTCAAAAAAAAATTTAGGGTCACTTTTTAGAGGGCGTTCCATTTTGCTTATATGTATAGTCTATATATAGGCACCAGGATAATGATTTGAATTCATTGAATAATGTTAAATAAAGTTCAAGATCTGAATGGGACAACCTTCTAAGTAGTTCATCCAAACCCTATTTCGTATATTTCCTATTGATTTGAGCTCTTTAGTATACCAGCGATGGGACGTTGCACATTCCTGTATTATTTGACATGAATAACTTTTTTCATGCAGCTATCCATCAAAGAGTAAAAAGAACCTACTGCATCTTCAATATTAGATAAAACAGTGAGATTTAAATCAAATTTGTTACTTTCATCAAAAAGTCATACGAATCACTCTTTTCATACAAATGTGCGCCTAAGTCAATATATACACCCAATAGCAGATGATTTTTACCTATGTTAATACTGGAGTGCAATTCTAAAACCACAGTACTAACAGAGTCAGAGGAAAAGACCACATCGAAAAATCGATTGTTGCAGTATTGTTTATACAGCTTTTTTGCTGTAAGTCAAAAGATAAAATGTAGTTAAGTAAACCGAGGTCTTGTTTGGCAGAGTCAATGAATCGAATGAAGTGATAATCATCTTCGGAAGGCACCCATTCAATATGTGGCAGATTGAAGTCATCAAAAAGTAAGACAATGCTGTCACAACAAGATATTATGTCAAAAATATCTTCTAATGCCATAGAAAGTTCAGACTACAAAGAACGTAGACCATACGATGGAATGTACGCATTAACAACATATAAATGTTTGTTCTCAAGTATAATTTTTACACAGACAATTACGACATTTAGTGGAAGTGGAAAGTCAATCTTTCGTGACTCTTGGAGGGAACGAACAGCAGTCAGGACAGCTCGTCCAAGCGCTTTCAAATCATTTTGATGAAGATCGTTTCTAAATACTCATGATTAAAGAGTTCCGTGTCTAAAATTCCGGCATTAAGCCATGTTTCCCTTCAAGGAGAAGATATCGTAAATACGCAACTTCTGTCTGTGGCTCAACATGCGTACTACAAAGACAAGTCGGTTGAAATCGCCTTTCACTCTTTGGTACGCACTATCGCAATATTTCTATCATCAGAAGGAGTTCCCTTATGTTTGCTTTCCTAGATATAGAAATATAGCCTTTAACAACGTAAACACATCTGCAATCGTAAATGCATTGACAAAACTGCATGTGGTGAATTAATCAATCTACTGCCCACAAGTCAAGAACTCAAAACTGGGCGAAACATCTGCCAGAGGGTCTGTCTGCAGAGGCAAAACGCAAGGCGGCTTCCTTTCCCACCTTCTCTGAAACTTGGCGGTTAATGCACTAGAGCAGATGACGTCGCCAAAAAAGAAACCATATTACCTCTTTTTCTGATATATATTCTCTAGGCTCGAGAGAACATACCTTTGATAGACAAGTGGTACTACATGTCTAGCGACTATCTGGCCAAAGCTGGACCTGCGACTCTCTAAGAGTCTAATCTCACTAAACTGACTGCACTAATATAGGTATCATTAAAGGACACTGTCTTATAGGCAATCACGTATCAAGGCTTGGTGTTTATTCAAACGACTTTTGTAGAAGCTGACTCACTGTAAGCCTGTTTTCGGCCGTACAGTGAAATACAAAGAAACTATCCTTTGCCGCGCTATACGAATGTAGAATTTTCTACCACGCTCTACATTTGATTCGCATAACAATTTATAAACATAAGTAATCAACGTGCATTGGTATCTCCTCTCTCTCTTTCTCTCCCTCTTTCTCTATCTCCCTCGTTCTCTCTCTTTCTGTCTCTTTCTCCTCCTCTTTCTCTCTCTCCATCTTTCTCCCTCTCACTCTCTCTTTCTCCCTCTTTCTCTCTCTCTCTAATTAGTATAAATAATTCACACATGTGATGATTGTAACTTGTAACTATAATACTGTTTTTAATTGTACACAAATAGATATTCTAAAATTACAAACATTTTCATAATTGTATCTTGTTTTTAAGTAAGAGATCAGTTCCCGAAATATTTGTGTTTTGTCTAAGATACACCGTTTTATAGACCAAACTACTAATCTATCATCAATGTATTAAATGCTTGTAGGGTACCGAGTCCTTAGCGTTCTTGGGCAATCTCATTAATCTTTTTCAAATCGAAAGCGCAGATGATGCAAAATTGTTGGCGTATCCCTTTATGACGGTAGCTTTTCACATAATTAATATTACGAACTTATGACAGTATTTATTTTCAGGATATAACTACTTATATATTAGTAAAAATTCCAGAAAGTGTTGGTACGAAAGGAGTTTTTTCTCAATGGCACGATTTGCTTGGTTGGTACACCCCATCGCAAGACTTGGCCCAAAACCAAAACGTACCGTTGCTTAAAAAACAATATCATATGCTGTGGGGTCACAAATGTATTAAATTACTGCTTGGAGATGTCCTTAAAGAAGTTAATAAAAATTTCGAACGAGTCGAATTCCAGCCGCCTCCTCAAAATTCTGGAAGTAATTTATTACGTCGGGCACTTGAAAGAAGCTCAACTAAAGGGAGCTTGAATAAAAGTGGGAAGCAGTGGAGGAAACTAGATTCACCTGAATTTTTAAATGTTGCTAAAGTATGTTCAATGTTCTTTGCCGCTCTTACAACATTATCACAATTAAAACTGGATATATTATCAGGTAATAACTAAGCTACATAATATAATTTGCCTACTAATTTTGCTTATTATTTCATGTTCAGGAATATGTTACAACGATTCCATTTTGTACGATTTATGGCAACTCATAACATCTGCTGGACAGTACTGTGGAATTAAGGAATATGTAGATCTAATAAAATCTGACCCTACTGGTCCACATCCACAGATTTATATGCTTATGCTGTTTTCCGATTGTATGACTCATTATGTTACGTAAGTCAACGAATTTAACTAACATTTTACTAAGGTATTAAGAAAGGTTTATTACGTATTTACTTTCTATACTTACTTACTTAACGGGCTCCCGACCCGTGAAGAGTCTCTGCCTGAGACACAGCAGCCTTCCATCCTCTACGGTCCCGGGCACGATGCTTCCAGTTGTCTAGACCAAGCGCTCTGGCATCTGCGATGGCTTGGTCTTTGAAACGGAGGTTCGGTCTTCCTTGCCTTCTCAAACCTGGGGGATGGGATTCGAAGATCCTCTTAGCTGGAGCATTATTGTCCATTCGCTCGATGTGGCCGAGCCAATGTAGTCGACGTATTTTGGCTTTTTGGACTACATCCACATCTTGGTACAGCTCATAGAGTTCGCGGTTGTATCTTCTCCTCCATTCGCCCTCCTCGCACACAGGACCACAAATCCACCGAAGAATTTTTCTTTCGAAGTAGCCCAGTATCAGCTCTCCCTTCCTGCTTATCATCCAGCACTCGGCGCCATAAAGCAGAAGGTTTTGCCAAACCGAAGTAGCAGCGGTTTCCTAATCTAATTCTTCGTCGGATCACCACTAAGGTGTCATTCGTGGAGTTCATGTTTACTCCGAGGTAGATGAACTCCTTAACTACCTCGAAATTGTTGTTTTCAATAGTGACGTTTTGTCCTAGGCGGTGGACAGATGTTTGTTTGTTTGTTGATAGCATGTATTTAGTCTTGTCCGCATTTACTACAAGGTCAACAGATTTCGCCTGCTCTTCAATCGCCGTGAAAGCTTCTATCACGGAGCGCTGTGATCGGCCGATGATGTCAATATCGTCCGCATAACCCAGCAGCTGAACGGACCTGTTGAAGATAGGGCCTTCCGTGTTGACACCTGCCCTGCGCACTATCTGCTCCAGTACGAGATTGAAGAAATTGCATGATAGCGCCTCCCCTTGCCGATATCCGGTGCATGTTTGAAATAGTTCGGAGGAGCTATTTCCAAACTGCACGTTGCACCGCATGTTTTCCAGAGTCACGCGACACATCTGAATCAGTTTGCCGGGATTCCGAATTCGGCCATCGCCACATAAAGCTCCTGACGATGTATACTATTATACGCGGCTTTGAAGTCGATGAATAGGCACGTACCAGTGTGACTTCCGGCCAGGCAGATCGACTATAGCCCAAATTTTCACACTGAGGCAAATCCTGGAAAAGACCAACGAATTTCAAGTCGAGACTCACCACCTATTTTGAAGTCGATGAATAGGTGGTGTGTCTTGACTTGAAATTCGTTGGTCTTTTCCAGGATTCGCCTCAGTGTGAAAATTTGGGATATAGTCGATCTGCCTGGCCGGAAGTCACACTGGTACGTGCCGATAAGTGTGTTGCGCTTGTGTTCTCATGTAATCGCATCACTACCCTTTCAACTGCCATTTACTTTCTATAGAAATTAGGTGGTACCAGGTAGCCATCCAGCTAGCTGTATCTAGTTTCATACGACGCTGACATGCTGAAATGTTTCATATTTCAGATTTTAAGAAAAGAGAAAAAAAACTATGTATTTATTTAGGGTGGCGACGGTGTAGAGGTTAGTGTGTTGGCTTGTTACCCATGCGGTGCAGGTTCAATCCCCATGGGGAACAACAACATACGCAACCCATTCACATGCCTCTATACCAAAAGGAGGATTTCTGCCTGGTAGTACAATGGACCGTTTACCGAGTCTGAGTGCTCTGGGATTTGGATTTCCTTTTTTTTTATAAAAATAAAAAAATAAAAAAATGTATTTATTTTCGAAAGTAGGTAAAGTTGAAACATCGTTCGAAGGGCACCGCTAGTACTCTTAATAAAAAAACAAAAACAACCAAAATTATATATAGTCTTGTTTGTATTGTGTGCATTGATTTGCACAGTCCGCCTGTTTACCAAGATAGATATCACGCTCTTAAGCATATTTTATCTAATCTTATCTAATTTAATATCTAATTTAGCACCGACCGCGCTGACCTCAAATTATGCATATATTCACCCTTATTCCAGTTGGCGTTTATATTGAACGACAATTGTCGTTTTAGGAGTCGTTTCACTTTACTGTCGATTTGGTATCGGTATTCCGCGACTTAAACGCCATGAGTGTCATTTTCATTATATTCCACATAGATTCCACAGCAACAGCTGTTATTGACAAGCAAGTTTTCATTGAATTAGTCGCTGCATTCAATTATTTCGTTAATATAAATAAATAAAACTACTTAACACAAATTATGGACACTATTGCGATATTTCTATCGTTGTGTAGCGAAGATGAGGGTGAAGAGGAAACCAAGAAAAAGGATCTCATGAGAATAAGGAGAACCATGAGAACAAAATCCAATCCATTGGATCTCCCAAATGACAAGTAAAAAAATATCAGCATGGAATATACTTTTACTAATTATATAGTTTAGTTTTCAAATGTACTTTAGACTAAACAAGAACGCCTTCGTTTATCTGCTAACCCATGTTGAAGAAAAACTTCCTCAAAGGAAAAGTTCGTTGTCTGTGCCTCTAATTCTTAAACTTGCAACAACTTGGTTCACACGTGAGGGAAAACTGATTTGATGAGGGTGCCAGCTGGATTCCTGTGGATGTTGAGGCAAGTTCCGATGGGTTGAATGTTAATGCAAGTTCCGATGGTGAAAATGTGGATGTTGATGCCATAGATGATGGAATCGTTTGCACAGGCTGTACTGTCTGCTTACCGCGAAATACTTTTCCTGCCGGATTAATTACTTCATTTAAAGAAAGAAGTTTCGATATGCTTTCATCGGTTTCACTTAAATATTTTTGCTTAAACGGTCCTCATCCTGTGGCTTGCAACTCTTTTTTGTTAAAAATAAGGCTTTTTTTAACTTTAAATTTCGCATCGAACCAGACCTACGAAATATATTGTTAAATTATTGCTTTTTAAATTAGAGTTTTAGTTGAATACTTTTTGCCATTCTTTTTCATCTCGTATGGGAGGTCATAAATTGTTTAGGACTGCAGCAATGTCTTTCCAACCAGTTTTGAATTCATCCGATTGCTGAACACCTCTTTTGAAATTCGTTGCCAGAGGAGGATTCTTTTCCATTAACTCTACCAATCGTTTTATTTGCTTTGGATTTGTTATATTCACCCTATTTAAATAAGTGAGTAGTTAAATAAGTAAGCTAAATGAGTTGAAAAATTAAAAAAAACTCACATTTTAAGTTGATTTTATTGCTTGGCGTTTACGAATTTCCCAACGACAATAAATTTCGTTTATCTAGTCGTTTTGTGAGACTAATACGCCTTATAGAATGCCGATGACGTTTGCTGCGTGACTGTTGTCGAACAAGAAAATAAGTTCCACACGAACTAAAACGACATCTGGCGTTTAATGAGTAAAACGACTAATTAAACGCCAGCTGTAATGCCGAGTTCACATTGTCGTTTTGCTTACTGGCGTTTAACGCCAACTGGAATAAGGGTGATTAATTTTTTTTTCAATTGAGGTTTATTAAAAGATATTGAAAGTTGAATGTTTTGAATATATATTTAAAATCCGAAATTTTCTATAATGGATAATAGAGTTCCAAATACACGTTCTTAGAGCTATTACGTCAGCATTTCAACGAATACTCAAGGTAAACCAAGGAGTTTTCATTCGTGAAATGCAGTCTATTAGAGATACCTTACTTGGAAGATTGGACAATTTGAATTTAAATACTCCCAATTTGAATCCTACGAGACCTTCGAACGCTCGTTCTGACTTCGATCATTTTTTTAATAACTCTTCGTTTTCGAGCCAACGCAGACAAGCACCACCAATAAGTCTACCAACTTCTTCAGTAAGTTCAGTTTGTAAAATTGACGGGTTGACATTTGACGGGTCGAAAATATCCACGATTTTCTTTTTAAAGTGGAGAACTTTAAGGATCGTTCGCAGTGTAGCTGGAAACACGTACTCGCAAATTTTCATGTCTTTTTACAAGGCCAATAAATAAACCAATTTCAGTTGTTCATGAATACCCGCAGTTATTATGACAAGCTGAGCACTCGCTCGTACACACACTATAACTATATTTTTTTATCTCTGCCTCAATAAATATTTGTTCACATGCAAATATGGTTTATAAATCCTTTGGGAATCCTCAGTGCTGAAATTCGAATTTCCTTCACCGATGTGAATATACACACCAATTGTATTAAATACAAAGAAAACAAGTTACAGGTGACTGTGGTGCTCTAATTGCAAAAATGTCATAACCTACCCCAAACTTCAATCAATGCCAACAAAAAATATACCATCAATCTACTCGACGACAATTCTCCCACCTTTCTTTTGCCTCCATCGCCCCTACCTTTAAATATGAATATCCATTTATCACTTGCAAATATAAATTATAAAAAAATTCATTTGAGAATTCTCACCGCTGAAATGCGACTCTCTTTCAACGATCATATACATACATACCAATTGTAGTAAATACCAGAAAACATAACCTACCCCAAACTTTCATCAGAGCAAACAAATAATATGGCATAAGTCTACCCGATAATAATTCCTTTTTCCGCCCTACCGTCAACCACAAACGCTGCCTGTGTCATCTTCCTTCTCATATACCTCGTCACGAGCATGAAGGAGAACAAAAAATCAGCTGTTTGCGCAAAACCAAATAATTTTTTTTTACGATTTTAATGGTTTTTTATATGATTCCACAAAATTGTTCCGTTTCTTCCACTGGGATTCGAACCTAGACCAGCGTCTTCTCAGGCAAGCACTCATGCACTGTGCCATTTGAAGCCACGAGTTCATCCAGTTTTTATTTTGATTTTCTTGGTCAGACTTGCTCCTGTAAGTATATGTTATTCATTCTGGTTTTTTCTTTCTATGTTTTCTCTAATTTTATTCCATTTCGACAAGCATAGTTGACTGAAATAGGTGATAGAGTGGGGATAAAATGAAGGAAAAAGACAGACAAGCAACACAGAAGGAGTCTGATGATCGGTTGTGGCTAACCGTGAAACAGCGCTGTAACTCCAGCCGTCCACTTCACGTGGTAACGAATGTAGGGTGGTTATTCATTCAAAAAAACACAAATAAAAATATTCTGCTGATACTTCCATCAGAGCAAACAAATAAAATACGATAAATCTACCCGATGAGAATGTCCTGCTACATCTAACATCAAACATTTCATTCTCATATTCCCCAGGAGATTGGAGGAAAACAAAAATAATCCCAAATAATGTGCATAAACAATGATAGTACTATAGAGTGTATATACAAAGGTGTAGGTTTGCAAATTTGCTTCAAAGGCAGAACATCCACTAATAATTTAACTTACCGGAATAAATGAGTCAGACAGCTTTGAACTGAATGTTATAAAATGAGATGTATATGAATAAATACCACTCAACAGTTATCACTCATTCAAAGCAAAACAAAAAAGTGAAATACAATTATTTATAAGTTTTCGACACTTTAAGGAAAACGTAAAGCAACACAACACGCGAACTACTGCAAACCGTAAAAAAAGTCAATGTATTTGGGATGCAACACAAGTTGTATTTATGTAGGATGAGTTTTATAGATAAAAACGTATAAAGGTGGGGCTAAAGTAAAACACAGGCGAACTTGCGAACTCTTGTATGATTCCTCTGTGATTGTCCTGCTTTTGATCGTACCAGGAGACAGTTCGTCATCATTGAAATTTCAGTAAAAGAAGTGTGTCTTCCTGGCAGTACAATGGACCAGTATTGAGACCGACGAAAAAGAAATCGTAGGATGGTGCCATCATTGATAAATCATACTACAAGTTAGCTCAGTATTCTTGGTGCAGAGCACAATACTGGTTCCCTGTACATAGGGACTTAACCCGCAATGAAAAGACTGACGAACTAATGTAATGAACCCAACAAACCAATTCCATACTCCTACATTGTACTGCATAACAATGCACACAAAACAACAACTCAAATATCACTTTCATCACTTCCTACTTTGTGATTACATTATGTAAGGCAGTCCAAGTCAAGTGGCTCGTAAACACCACTGAACCACTGACATGGCATTCAAATTTCATCGCCACATTACAGTGTCTGGTTATACTGGCTAACTTTAGAGCTTTTAGCTAAGCTCCAGCAATTGTAGAGTGTTCTATTGTGTCTCTTGGCGGTTCAAGTTGAGTATGACTTTCATTACTATAGTCCCAGTATGTTCATAGTTTTAATTTTAATCCGCGTTGCGACTATTGGATATTAGAAAGAGTTGAACTGCTTTTTGTATTCATATTGGTCTAATTTCATTCGTGAAAGGATAAGTTGTGCATATGAATATTTTTATAATATATAAATCCTAATTCTTTTATACCTAGTATAGGTAGTCCATTGTCTGGTAGTTATTACACTGGACTATGTTGCTACTATGTTACCTATAGTTGCCAATTATATACAGTCTTGTTCGTATTGTGTTCATTGTTTGCACAGTCCGTCTGTTTACCAAGACAGATATCTTGCTCTTAAGCATATTGTATCTAATCTTATCAAATTTAATATCTGATTTAATATCGAATTTAGCACCGACCGCGCTGACCCCAAATTATGCATGTATTAATTTTTTTTAATACAGATTTATTAAAAGATATTGAAATTTAAAATCTTTTGAAGTTGTATTTAAAATCCGAAATTTCCTATTATGGATAATAGAGTTTCAAATACGCGTTCTAGAGGAAGACCAAGTAATTTGAGAAATTCGTCCACTTTTCGAAATAACTCCCCGTTCAGGAGCAATGGAATCCAGGCCAATTGTTAGTCGTACTCCACCTGGGGCTAGTGTAGGCTTAAGCAAGGATCAGATTTCACCACAACTGGTAGATAACCACAATAGTGATGATAATAATGAGCGATGAGATATTAACGAACGTCCACCTGTTCAAGAAGAAGCCACAGACTCGAGTCAAACCAACGAGTTTTCATTCGTGAAATGCAGTCTATTAGAGATACCTTAGTTCGAAGATTGGACAATTTGAATTTAAATACTCCCAATGTGAATCCTACGAGACCTTCGAACGCTCGTTCCGACTTCGAACATTTTTTAAATAACGCTTCGTTTTCGACCTAACGCACAGTTTCACGAATCGCTGATTTAGCGGAATTAAATTAAGATTAAATTTGTTGTTTTTTTTTAATTGAAATTGTTCACAGAATAGAATATAACAAATTTTTTTAACATATGACTAAAAATTTCAAGACAAAACAATACATACAAACCAGCTTATTTTAATTTTTTTAATTATTTGGTACATATAAAAGTTACAAGTATTCATGTTCCATGACGCTTTTCTTTCTTCTCGGAAAGTATCTTAGACTTGCTAAGAATTGGATCTGAGGTTATAAGCAATCGATTTAAGAGTTCAGTATTTGTATCTACACGTGATATTTTTCTGGTAGGAAGTTCCCTAAACCTTCTATTTTCCTTGTTTCTTGCGCTTCTTCTGAAAGTTGTCCGATTGGAAGTATACAAGTCGAAATTATTGGTTTTCCATGAAAGAAGACCTTATGCAAACTTACTGGCTTAAAATACCAGGCATAAATAAGGCATCTGCATCTATTGGGAACCCAGACCCAAGAGCTTCTAAGATGATATGAAACTTTTTGATAATTTCTTTAACTATCACTGTAATTTGGGCAGTCTTTTCATCATCTCTGAAAAATCGTCTAGCCTTGTTCCCGTCATTAGGATTGCCAGACTGTTGAGTTGGCATATCTACCAATAACCCTGTTTCTCTTGTAAATTTTTCTTGGTTTAGTTATTTTCTGGCTTTGACTTTTTCTTTACTGCCTTGGTCTTTTACCTGCCGCAACTTGACATCTAATCTATAAGCTTTCTTCGGTCTTCCTACTCTAGATGAAGAAGGTATTTCATCTAAGATATGTTGTGGTAATGTTAGACTTTCATTTAGCCACGGAGAATTTGAATTTTCGAAGCGCTCTCTATGCCGACCACTTTTGGCCCATGTCTCGTCAAATCTTAAACATACATAAAGTTTTAAAGGTTAATTTGATTGACTTTGTTGCAGCCTCAGAAAATATTACATGGCTGAAGTAACCCACAACAAAAGCAGAAACAGCATCTAAGCGATTAATTTTAAATTAAGAAATCCAAACATAAAAAAATTTGCTTTTTCGTGATTTCCATGGGCAAATTGACCTTCTTATAAAAAAAATTATATACAATTTGGAGTTTGAGATGATTTTTTTTTGTTGCACTAAGCAACAACAAAAAAATTGCACAGTCATTACGTAGGAGGCTTAAGCGGGTTTTGTTTAATTTTGTGCATGTCTTTTTCCTTATTAAACCAAGCTAAATCAGCGATTCGTCACAATGTGCAACGCAGACAAGCACCACCAATAAGTCAACAAACAAAAATTGAAAAGTGGCAAATTGCATTCGACGGGTCCGAAAATATCCACGATTTGCTTTTTAAAGTGGAAACCCTTAAGGATCGTTCGCAATGTAGCTGAGAATACACTATAACTTGTCTTATCTTTTTTTATCTCTGCCTCAATTAATATTTTTTCACATGCAAATATGGTTTATAAACCATTTGGGAATCCTCATTGCTGAAATGCGAATCTCCTTCACCGATGTGAACACAGACACCAATTGTATTAAAAATAAAGAAAACAAGTTACAGGTGACTGTGATGGTCTAATTGCAATATGCCATAACCTACCCCAAACATACATCAAAGCCAACAAATAATATACCATCAACTACTCGACGACAATTCTCCCATCTTCCTTTATCCACCATCGCCCCTACCGTTAAATATGCATATCCATTTTTCACTTGCAAATATGAATTACAAAGAAAATCATTTGAGAATCCTCACAGTAGCTGAAATGCGACTCTCCTTCAACGATCATACACACACATACCAATTGTGTTAAAATCCAGAAAACATAACATACCCCTTCCATCAAAGCAAACAAAAAATATACCATAAATCTACACGAAACCTGCTTTGCCAACCACCACCACTACCTGCATCATCTTCCTACTCATATTCCCAGCACGAGAATGGTGTAGAACTAGACTATCATGATTTGTTGCGGGCGAATGCGCACTGAGGGCGTATCGTCGTTTACGCACGGTTGCACTACTATAAGGTTTATATACAATGATGGTGTAGAACTAGACTATCGTGATTTGTTGCGGGCGAATGCGCACTGAGGGCGTATCGTCGTTTACGCACGGTTGCACTACTATAAGCATTGTATATACACTTTATAGTAGTGCCATCATGTTGAATTTTTTGTTTTAGCCGACTAAATGCAGATGGCGTTATGAATTGAGCTAGAATGTTTGTGTCTAAACTTTTGCTGTCATCTTCATTTTAAATACACACTTTGAAAACGAAGAAAGAAAACCAAATAAACTGGTTTATCTCTCTTTATCGAACCTTTCATAATTGCATTCCCATGTATGTTGTATTTTTTTTCTTTGTAAGAAGGAGCACAGGCATTTTTGTTGTTTAGCAGCACAGGTAGCATGTGGGATTTCCAAGTAAGTTAATTTGTATGGATAATGGATCTCGCATTATCGATTCTGTGGTCATGCCATATGATTTTCATTTGTATGGAAATGTAAGTATGTATTTATTTTTCTGTGTAATTGATGATTTGCAATGTTGCCTTCTCTTATCCAAGTAGTATGTTTGATGAGAGGGAGATGATGGAAATATAATAAATCTGACTTCTTCGTCTGCGAGTAGAAATGATGGAAGAGGCGATTCGTTTGAAGGGAAAAATTGAATAAAATTTGATTTCGGTATTTTTCAGCAAATGAGGTATTATGAGTTTGTCGCATTTTGGACTCTGACTGTTTCGGCTATATCTTGTCGCAAAAGGTACCGATTTCTATAATTTTTTTGGTAATTGATTTAGAAATATTCGATCTAATTTATAAAGCAATGACATTTTGTCAGTATTGTGCCATGCCGCACCACCACTTCTTGTTCAATAGGTACCTATAAGATGAATATTTATATGGATAGTAAGAATTTTCGTTGTTTTGCGTAGAGCTAGATTGCTAAATTGGAGTATTGCACAAGTTTATTTATCTTTAATCAACATGTGAAATTGTTGGTATATATTTTAAAGTCCATGTACCTTTTCAATGAAGCATTAACGAAGGTCACTTGTTGGTATTTTTTGCTTAATGGAGGTTGCTTGATTGTTTCTCTTTTGCATTAAACGTGTTCTAACATTAGATGTATTTCGAGGCATTAAGAACGTCACTACAAAGATTATACTGGCTAACTTTAGAGCTTTTAGCTAAGCTCCAGCAATTGTAGAGTGTTCTATTGTGTCTCTTGGCGGTTCAAGTTGAGTATGACTTTCATTACTATAGTCCCAGTATGTTCATAGTTTTAATTTTAATCCGCGTTGCGACTATTGGATATTAGAAAGAGTTGAACTGCTTTTTGTATTCATATTGGTCTAATTTCATTCGTGAAAGGATAAGTTGTGCATATGAATATTTTTATAATATATAAATCCTAATTCTTTTATACCTAGTATAGGTAGTCCATTGTCTGGTAGTTATTACACTGGACTATGTTGCTACTATGTTACCTATAGTTGCCAATTATATACAGTCTTGTTCGTATTGTGTTCATTGTTTGCACAGTCCGTCTGTTTACCAAGACAGATATCTTGCTCTTAAGCATATTGTATCTAATCTTATCAAATTTAATATCTGATTTAATATCGAATTTAGCACCGACCGCGCTGACCCCAAATTATGCATGTATTAATTTTTTTTAATACAGATTTATTAAAAGATATTGAAATTTAAAATCTTTTGAAGTTGTATTTAAAATCCGAAATTTCCTATTATGGATAATAGAGTTTCAAATACGCGTTCTAGAGGAAGACCAAGTAATTTGAGAAATTCGTCCACTTTTCGAAATAACTCCCCGTTCAGGAGCAATGGAATCCAGGCCAATTGTTAGTCGTACTCCACCTGGGGCTAGTGTAGGCTTAAGCCAGGATCAGATTTCACCACAACTGGTAGATAACCACAATAGTGATGATAATAATGAGCGATGAGATATTAACGAACGTCCACCTGTTCAAGAAGAAGCCACAGACTCGAGTCAAACCAACGAGTTTTCATTCGTGAAATGCAGTCTATTAGAGATACCTTAGTTCGAAGATTGGACAATTTGAATTTAAATACTCCCAATGTGAATCCTACGAGACCTTCGAACGCTCGTTCCGACTTCGAACATTTTTTAAATAACGCTTCGTTTTCGACCTAACGCACAGTTTCACGAATCGCTGATTTAGCGGAATTAAATTAAGATTAAATTTGTTGTTTTTTTTTAATTGAAATTGTTCACAGAATAGAATATAACAATTTTTTTTAACATATGACTAAAAATTTCAAGACAAAACAATACATACAAACCAGCTTATTTTAATTTTTTTAATTATTTGGTACATATAAAAGTTGCAAGTATTCATGTTCCATGACGCTTTTCTTTCTTCTCGGAAAGTATCTTAGACTTGCTAAGAATTGGATCTGAGGTTATAAGCAATCGATTTAAGAGTTCAGTATTTGTATCTACACGTGATATTTTTCTGGTAGGAAGTTCCCTAAACCTTCTATTTTCCTTGTTTCTTGCGCTTCTTCTGAAAGTTGTCCGATTGGAAGTATACAAGTCGAAATTATTTGTTTTCCATGAAAGAAGACCTTATGCAAACTTACTGGCTTAAAATACCAGGCATAAATAAGGCATCTGCATCTATTGGGAACCCAGACCCAAGAGCTTCTAAGATGATATGAAACTTTTTGATAATTTCTTTAACTATCACTGTAATTTGGGCAGTCTTTTCATCATCTCTAAAAAATCGTCTAGCCTTGTTCCCGTCATTAGGATTGCCAGACTGTTGAGTTGGCATATCTACCAATAACCCTGTTTCTCTTGTAAATTTTTCTTGGTTTAGTTATTTTCTGGCTTTGACTTTTTCTTTACTGCCTTGGTCTTTTACCTGCCGCAACTTGACATCTAATCTATAAGCTTTCTTCGGTCTTCCTACTCTAGATGAAGAAGGTATTTCATCTAAGATATGTTGTGGTAATGTTAGACTTTCATTTAGCCACGGAGAATTTGAATTTTCGAAGCGCTCTCTATGCCGACCACTTTTGGCCCATGTCTCGTCAAATCTTAAACATACATAAAGTTTTAAAGGTTAATTTGATTGACTTTGTTGCAGCCTCAGAAAATATTACATGGCTGAAGTAACCCACAACAAAAGCAGAAACAGCATCTAAGCGCTTAATTTTAAATTAAGAAATCCAAACATAAAAAAATTGCTTTTTCGTGATTTCCATGGGCATCCTAAAAAACGGCTTTAGAACAAACACGGTCTCCAATTTGGACAACACTGAACAACTAGGTATACTTTTCGTCCAATGAATACAAAAAACACATATTTTATCTATAAATTTTACTTTCATTTACCCCTTATGCCTTTTAAACAAAATCTTTAATTATGTAAGAAAAACTTACTTTTATATCAATTGACTTTTAACTTATTGATAAAAGATAAAAAAAAGCTATAAAATATACGCGAACCAATTAAAACCGATATAAACACTTTCTCTTCAAATTGACCTTCTTATAAAAAAAATTATATACAATTTGGAGTTTGAGATGATTTTTTTTTTGTTGCACTAAGCAACAACAAAAAAATTGCACAGTCATTACGTAGGAGGCATAAGCGGGTTTTGTTCAATTTTGTGCATGTCATTTTCCTTATTAAACCAAGCTAAATCAGCGATTCGTCACACTGTGCAACGCTGACAAGCACCACCAATAAGTCAACAAACTTCTTTAGTAAGTTCAGTTTGTAAAATTGAAAAGTGGCAAATTGCATTCGACGGGTCCGAAAATATCCACGATTTTCTTTTTAAAGTGGAAACCCTTAAGGATCGTTCGCAATGTAGCTGAGAATACACTATAACTTGTCTTATCGTTTATATAGGCGTATCGTCGTTTACGCACGGTTGCACTACTATAAGGTTTATATACAATCATTGTATATAAACCTTATAGTAGTGCAACCGTGCGTAAACGACGATACGCCACCAGTGCGCATTCGCCCGCAACAAATCATGATAGTCTAGTTCTACACCATTCTCGTGCTGGGAATATGAGTAGGAGGATGATGCAGGTAGTGGTGGTGGTTGGCAAAGCAGGTTTCGTGTAGATTTATGTTATATTTTTTGTTTGCTTTGATGGAAGGGGTATGTTATGTTTTCTGGATTTTAACACAATTGGTATGTGTGTGTATGATCGTTGAAAGAGAGTCACATTTCAGCTACTGTGAGGATTCTCAAATGATTTTCTTTACAATTCATATTTTCAAGTGAAAACTGGATATTCATATTTAAAGGCAGGGGCGATGGTGGGTAAAGAAAGGTGGGATAATTGTCATCGAGTAGATTGATGGTAAATTGTTTGTTGGCTTCGATGAAAGTTTGGGGTAGGTTATGGCATATTGCAATTAGACCATCACAGTCACCTGTTTCTTTGTATTTAACACAATAAATTGGTGTGTATGTTAACATCGGTGAAGGAGATTCGCATTTCAGTAATGAGGATTCCCAAATGGTTTATAAACCATATTTGCATGTGAAAAACTATTAATTGAGGCAGAGATAAAGAAAAATAAGACAAGTTATAGGGTATTCCCAGCTACATTGCGAACGATCCTTAAGGGTTTCCACTTTAAAAAGAAAATCGTGGATATTTTCGGACCCGTCAAATACAATTTGCCACTTTTCAATCTTACAAACTGAACTTACTGAAGAAGTTTGATGACTTATTGGTGGTGCTTGTCTGCGTTGGGTCGAAAACGAAGCGTTATTTAAAAAATGTTCGAAGACAGAACGAGCGTTCGAAGGTCTCGTAGGATTCACATTGGGAGTATTTAAATTCAAATTGTCCAATCTTCCAACTAAGGTATCTCTAATAGACTGCATTTCACAAATGAAAACTCGTTGGTTTGCCTCGAGTATTCGTGAACAGGTGGAGGATGTTCATTAATATCTCGTCGCTCATTATTGCTATCACTATTGGGGTTACTTGCCTGACCCGATTCCATTGCTGCAGGAGGGTTATCTACCAGTTGTGGTAAAATCTTATCCTGGCTTAAGCCTACACTAGCCCCAGGTGGAGTACAACTAACTATTAGCCTGGATTCCATTGCTCCTGAACGGGGAGTTATATTTCGAAAAGTGGACGAATTTCTCAAATTACTGGGTCTTCCACTAGAACGTGTATTTGGAACTCTATTATCCATAATAGGAAATTTCGGATTTTAAATACAACTTCAAAAACTTTTTAATTTCAATATCTTTTTATAAATCTGTATTGAAAAAAAAATTAATACATGCATAATTTGGGGTCAGCACGGTCGGTGCTAAATTCGATTTAAATTAGATATTAAGTTTGATAAGATTAGATACAAAATGCTTAAGAGCAAGATACTCGTATCTATCTTGGTAAACAGACGGACTGTGCAAATCAATGCACACAATACGAACAAGACTGGATATAATTGGCAACTATAGGTAAAATAGTAGCAATATAGTCCAGAGTAATAACTACCAGCCAGACAATGGACTATACTGTAAAAGAATTAGGATTTATATAGGTATTATAAAAATATTCATATGCACAACTTATCCTTTCACGAATAAAATTAGACCAATATGAATACAAAAAGCAGTTCAACTCTTTCTGATATCCAATAGTCGCAACGCGGATTACAATTAAAACTATGAATAAACTGGGACTATAGTAATGAAAGTCATACTCAACTTGAACCGCCAAGAGACACAATAGAACACTCTACAATTGCTGGAGCTTAGCTCTAGAGTTAGCCAGCATAATCTTTGTAGTGACGGTCTTAATGCCTTGAAATGTATCTAATGTTAGAACACGTTTAATGCAAAAGAGCAAAAAATACGTTTAATGCAATTAAGCAAAAAATACCAACAAGTGACCTTCCTCGATGCTTCATTGAAAATGTACATGGACTTTAAAATATATACCAACAATTTCAAATGTTGAATAAAGATAAATAAACTTGCGCAATACTCCAATTTAGCAATGCAAAACAACGAAAGTTCTTATTATCCATATAAATATTCATCGTGTAGGTAGGGGAAGGTTGTGTACCTTGGTCCGATTGTACCTTGGTCCGAGTGCCAATATCCAGAAAACTACAAAGCACGCAAAAACCGGCCCTTCTGTGAAATGTTGATCTTCTGTTCATTTGTCTTCTCAGTTTCTTTTTGAAGGCACAGCTGCAACATGTCGGCAGAAAAACAAACAAACATAGTTTTCAATGAAAAAAGTATTTTTTTTATCTCTTTTCTGAAGTTATGTAGTGCTTAGTTTTCTGTCTTTTTTCCGCTACTTTAATCGATTTCGGAAAGTGTATTAATAATCTTTTGGTAGGAACACATTGTCGTTCGTATGTGGTTTGAATACTACGTTAAAATCGAATTTATTTGGCTAAAGTGGTGTAAGTGTACCTTGGACCTATCATAGCGCGTGTATCTTGGACCATTGGTTTGCCCTTTAATGAAAATTTTTAAATAATATTGAAGTGATAAATTTGTTTTTCTTTTATGTTGTTCCCTTAAAGTAAGTTTTTAAATAATATTGAAGTCCTTTGTTAAGTTTTTTTTAGTAAAAGAGTTTTTTTTATTTAATACTATTATTTGAAATAATTTTTTTTTAATCAAGCCAAAAACTTTAAGATAATGGTTTGTTTTTTGCTGTTTTTTTTTGAAAAAAATTAAAAATGGTACCATTTTTACTTTTTATTGAAATAAATTAAAGTTTTCACCTTTAAACTAAAGAAAAACGTTAATAATATTTTCGGTTCAAGGTACAATACTCCGTGGACCAAGGTACAACCACGTCTTGTACCTTGGACCGTTTGAGGTTAGCATATAAAAGTTAAGTTTTCTAAGGAATGGTAAGCAATATCCTTTTGGTAGTTTCGCCATATCATAGAAAAGACTTCAGGTAGTAACACAAAAAAAAAAGAAAAACTAAAGAAAAAACGACACATAAAATATTGGCAAAAAACTGGAATCCGGACCGAGGTACACGACCTTCCCCTACCTATTGACCAATAAGTGGTGGTGCAGCATGGCACAATACCGATACAAAAGAAATTATGTCATTGCTTTATAAATTAGACTGAATATTTCTAAATCAATTACAAAAATAATGATATAAATCGGTACATTTTTCGACAAGATATAGCCAAAATAGCGAGAATCTAAAATGCGATAAATTCATAATTTCTCATTTGAAAGAAAAATACCCAAATCAAATTTTATTAAATTTTTCGTTTCAAACGAATCGCCCCTTCCATCCAGAGAGTCGATAATGCGAAATCCATTATCCATACAAATAATAACTTACTTGGTTTCCATCATCAACCTCTGCTACTCGCAAAGCATAGGTACATGAACATGCTACCTGCGCTGCCTACGCCTATGCTCCTTCTTACAATGAAAAAAAAATGCATACACAATGGAATGAAATTCGTTCGGCGGAAAGATTCGAGAGAGACAAACCGGTTTATTTGGTCTTGCTTTCTTCGTTTTCAAAGTGTGTATTTAAAATGAAGATGACAGCAAAAGTTTAGACACAAACATTCTAGCTCAATTCATAACGCCATCTGCATTTAGTCGGCTAAAACAAAAAATTCGACATGATGGCACTACTATAAAGTGTATATACAATGATACAATGCTATAAGGTTTATATACAATGATATACTCGTACAATGATACTGCGAGATCCTACATCATTGTATATACATTGTCTGTATATACAAAGACTTCGAGCGAGTCGGCAACAAAGATGGTGGCGTTTGAAGGTTTGTATCTTAAACTTTGCTGTCTCTCCTTATCGAATCATTCTGATATTGTGTTAGTATTTATTTTTCTTTGTTATAAGGAGCATAGGAATTTTTTTTTTCGCATCACAGGTCGCATGTCGGATCTTATCGACTCTCTGTCTCTGGTCATGACATATGATTTTCATTCTTATGGAAGTGTAATTATGTATTTATTTTTCTGTGTAACAGTCGAATACTTTTGATGATTTGCAATGTTGCCTTCGCTTCGACAAGTAGTATGTTTGATGAGAGGGAGATGATGGAAAAATAAGAAATAAATTCGTCTGCGAGTAGACTGTATGATGGAAGATGCGATTCGTTTGAAAGGAAAACCTGAATAAAATTTGATTTCGGTATTTTTCATTAAATGAGATATTATGAGTTTGTCGCATTTTAGACTCTCACTGTTTCGGCTATATCTTGTCGCAAAAGGTACCTATTTCTATAATTTTTTTTTGTAATTGATTTAGAAATATTCGATCTAATTTATAAAGCAACTAGCTGACTCGGCGAACTTCGTTCCGCCCAAATTCGTGAATGTAGGTAGGTAATGAAATTAATAATTCCGAGCTTTCGCTTCATGTAATCCGGTCAATTAAAATTCTTTATTCAAAAGTTATATTAAAATTAAATACAATTCGAAAAACCGTAGCGATTTACTTGTCGGCCAACCTACCGCTTTTTCACTGAAGTTCTTTATGGTAAACAACATTTTTCGTTCCATTATCGGGGGCGTACACGTACAAAGCGCGAGGTTTGCCGACACGTGAGCACGCCACATACAATTGACCATGTGAGAAACATGGAAATTCAAGATTTATGCCACACACATCCAGCGATTGTCCTTGCGACTTATTAATTGTCATAGCAAAAGCGAGACGTACGGGAAATTGAAGACGCTTAAATACGAAAGGCAAATCGTTCTGAATAAGTGGAATCCGCGGAATAAGAACATCTTCGCCTTTAAATCTTCCAATCAAAATCGTTGCTTGAATAATATTTGATTTTAGATTCTTCACAATCAAACGCGTACCGTTGCAAAGTTTTGGTGCATTTAGGTTGCGCAACAAAATTATTACTGTGCCGACTTTTAATTTCAAATTGTGTGGAGGCAAGTTTGAAACATCCAAAGAATTCAAAAATTCCGTGGGATAGTTGGTGGCTTCGTTTTCATCCATCACGGAGTCGGCTGATTTATATGAATGTAACTCGCCAGCTATTTGATTTTGAATGACGAAATTCAAATGATCGACATTCTTGTTTTTCGCAGCCAAAATCGCTCTTACACTCAGCCAATCATGGTCAACATAATTCTGAGCTATATTCGGGAAAACATTCATGATTAGTTCTTCCGATGTCGTTGTAAAGTTGCAAAAATTTTGTGGAAACTCAATCAGGCCGGTGTTTAAGTCTGCTGGAATCTCGCCATTGCCCATCGCCAACAATTGCCTGGAGAACTCTGCAGCGGACTGGTCATTTTGTAAAGCAACTTGCATGTTCGTTTTCAAATGCAATTTCTTTACGTATTGCCATAAAGCAGACGCCTTCAAGCAGCATTCAATTCATCTGCCGGAGTTGATCTCGGAATGACAGGCAGCGTTTGACGAAAATCGCCTGATAGCAAGATCATTGCGCCACCGAAATATCGGTTATCATTACGTAAATCGTTCAAACTACGATTCAGGGCCTTCAATGTGCGTTTGTCGCCATCGCAGTGTTCTTTGAAATGTTGCATGTAGGTTCTTCATCCACTTGCAGATTGAGTGGCAATTTCAATGCAGAATGGGCTGTTCGACCGCCTTCTAACAAAGTAGCCGCTATTCCAGAAGAGGCGAGTGCCACGGCAATCGCAGATCTCAAACGAATCGTAGCTAAAATCAGTGAAATCAGGAATGTTTTTCCAGTTCCACCGGGATGCGCCCGGAGGATGAATATTCCACCATTTGCGTTATCGACTGCTTGCATTAATTCATCGTACACTTTCTTTTGTTCTTGATTCAACATTGGCACATTTGACAGCTTTGACTGCTTGACTCAATGCGATTCGATCGAAATCCATTTCTCGCCCCAATTCTCGATTAAATGCGTCTTGCATTGCGCGATTTGGCTGTGGCATCCCCAATTTGCACAATAAATTGCCACTCATGAGCACACACATATCCTCGATCAAAATCAAAGCTTTGTTGCGCATTTCATCTGACATCTCCAGTTCATTATCTGATGTCACAGTGCGAATTCGATGCAAAATATCATCGGCCATATCATTCTTGTATTTATTCCACAAATCTTTAGGAGAACATTGTGTAGCGTCCAACTGCTCGACATAAATCAGTGCATAATGTTTTTATTTGTTTTTGCCACCCCTGGAACATTCACGATTTAAGCCCACCATTAATATAGTACAAACAAAAAGTTGCTCATTCTTAGAACGACTGTACTAAAGCAAACTGCAATGGTCTGATTTGCATTTCCCGTCAACCACGCTCGTCCCTTTCTCATATTAACCTTCACCGAGTCAACACGCATTGTAAATGCTAGTGGTTCTCTTTCAAATGAACGAGAAATAAATATAATTTAAACAAAAACAATCTGATTTTTTTCAAATCAAAAAAATAAATAAAAACAAACGTATTACATTTGCCTACACCTTGTATCAAATTTCGACAATTGCGAGCTGGGGAGACTTTGGCCGTACTCATAAAGAAGAGGCGCGGGCAATTTATGGGGAAATCCATGTCCCCGACTTTGTCCGCAACCAACTCTACACTTGTGGCTATGCACTGAGTACTGAGTACGATTCACCAACCAAACATAGCAAAAGTGCGAATCAAGCATAAATCTATTGTAGCGTACAATACCCATGCCATAACAGCAGTATATACAGATCCAGCTTTGCAAAAATCGTCACTTAGCAGCCGCTCGTACTTGCCGTGTATATTCCACCCCCCCTCCCCGCCAAGTCTCCCTCACACAATCAGTCGTCAGAAATTTAGTTCATCGAAAGTGTTGGTGTATTCAGGAGCACTGCACACTGCCTGCAACTGCAAAAGAAAAAAATACCTGCAAATCAACCTGTTTGACTTTTCACCGTAACCAGCAGAGTAGAAACATCAGACAACAGCAGACGAACCGTCGCCGTGATCAGCCAAATTATTTCATCTCGTCATAACCCTAATTCAGTGAACCTTGAAACCTAAACAAAATTTGTTTTAATTTGCAATTAATGCACGAAAGTCACATAGTGCTCGGTGTTACAGTGGCTTATAAGTTTGGTCAATTCGAGTTCATAGAAAAAGAACACAAACAAAAATAAAAGAAGAAAAAATTCTTAAAAACTTGCTCGGTTCTACAGTGGCTTACAATTTTGGCCAATTCGAGTTCATAAAAAAAATTCTTAAAATTTCGGTGTTACAGTGGCATACACGTTGAGCTAATTGTTTCAGTCGCTTATATTTATATTCAGTTAATTACTAAACTTGTGGTAGTTAATAAAAATTCTTTTGAATGGAAAATAATAATACCTATCTTAAAACTGTTAAACAAGAGAATATTAGCTTGAATTCCAAATCAATTTAGTGACAGCAGGAGTTTTTGTGCGCATAACAACGTTCCGGACATCAATGGGAAGTCACAAGTAAGTGTATAAATTTTTTTTGTTAAGGGTAAACAAGTTGTATATTCTCTTTAGTATTTCCTTTTTTATCTGGGCATAATGTCATAGTTTTAGTCACGCCCGTGATTTATTTATTGTAACGCTATGATTTAAAGCTAAAGTTTAAGGAACAATGAATTTTATATACATGCTAAAATCTTAAAGTAAATAAAAACAACAAAAAAAAGATGACAATTGAATATGAAGTAAACAATATTTTTTTGATAACAATAATTGTGTTAAAAATGAATTGCTAAATTTTTGGAAGTTCGGTTAGAAGAAAGAGGAAGAGGAGGTAAGGGGATGAAAGGAGAAAAGTTGAATGAGGTGAAATAAAAGAATATAAAGGGGTCAACGAATAAAAAAATTCCAGGGTTACCGTTGGCAAAGGTGTGAAGTAAAATAATCTTCAATGGTTGTGGGAATACCCGGGTAGGAATCCATCTAACCTACCCTAGTTACCTTTAACATCAATGTTTTAGGAACTTTATCTATTTATTTTTTTTGTAGATACATAACATATCAGTGGCACGATTTTTTTTATTTTTTTACGGGTTCAAGGTGGTAACAAGTTCTCACCCCAATACGGCGAGCTGAGCCGAGCATCGCGTGCGTACCACCCGTTACCACCATAGGGGATTCGACATCCAAGCCCTGACCGTGACAAAAATAAATCTCGCCCAACTACAGAGGCCGAAGTTTACATCGGTAAACTTGGTGAATATAAGAATGTCGAGGAAAATCTCTTGATAGTTCATAATGAAGATCCCTCAGAACATCTTGTATCATTTTTGAAATTTTTATGTAGTATTGACCGAAAAGAATCTTCTACCATTCAATGTATAAGTAATATTGAAGATCTATCGGAGTGACTACAAGCCTTTTCGAACGAGATCCGCATGAGAAGATGATTTTTTTTAATTACTCTTATGCAGCGATCTGTTTTCGATGTTATTTTCATTGTTTTATGATGATAACAATCCAAAGAAGGAACAGTATAACACCAGTTAATACATCCAAACTAATTTTGTGAAAAAAAAAAAAAAAACAGACCTTATAGAACATTCACTTTATTTCTTTTCATCGTTTTACTTCCGATTCATACCCTTTTTAAACCGAACTGATAACATATATTTAATAATAAACAAATTTAAGAATTTTCAATATGAAGAAAACAGTTACATTACCGAAAGATAAATTACAAACTAGAGCGTCGTCAAAAAAGTTGAATTTGAATAGTTCCTATGAACTCGAGGCTAGACATTCAGTAGACAGTAGACCAAGAATAATGCATTCACCCAAAAATATATCCTTTTCTGAACAATCTAATATTCCAATTGCAAATGCTCGGAACATTGATGAACAAGTTCAGATTGATCCAATAGGAATGATTAGAGATTTTAATATGGAATCTGATTTTATAGATCCTCTTCCAGAGTTGAATGTTCAATCTCTTCAGGCAAATGAAAATGAGGAGACTGAAACGGCTACCAATTTTAATGAAACTTCGAACCCTAGAGCCCATGACAGAACACAACTTCAAACTTTGGTTAAAAGCTGTGTGAAAGATTCGTTGAATTCACTTCAAACTTCGATGATGCAATCGCTTGAAAGTATACTGAAGGCAAGCATAGATAAAACGGTCAGGTCGAGCATATCTAATGTTTTGAAAGCTCAAGCAGATGCTCACAAGGCTAGACAACACGTTCCTTATAGAGATGAACAAGAAATTCAATCAACCAATACAATTTCGAATCCTGTGATTCAAAATCATCGAAGACAGACTTTAGGGAATCAATATTCTCAGATACCTGCTAGACATATCAATAATCGAAATGAGCCGAACGTAAACAGTGCGCATGAGGATGATTCTGATTCATATCCGGAACATCATGACTTCCATCAAAATTTTCAGAGAAATAATAAGCATCCAAAACGTAAGCTAGGATTAGACCGTTGGGGTATTTGCTTCGATTGCACCTCTAAATCTATTTCGGCTGAAGACTTTGTTTTCAGTGTTAAAACATTAAAACAGAATTATAACTTTTCTTGGACAGAAGTTCATAGTAATTTTCATTTATTGCTCGGAGGAATTGCACAGAACTGGTTTTTTCAGTATCTGCGAACCAATCCCAGGTCCGATTGGAATACTATTCGCCTAGCCTTACTGAAGCAATTCAAGACCTATGAATCTGATTTTGAAATTATAAAACAGATCATGGAGCGCCGCCAACATCATATGGATGATGAATTTTATAATGCTATCTTACATTTAAGAAACCAGTTAAGAACACCTATACCAGAGTCAGAATTATTGCAAATACTGAAAAGTAATGTTAATAACCGGTTAATGAGTTTTGTTTATCCAATGGCTATATATTCGTCAGAAAATTTGCGTGAAGAATGTCGGAAAACTGAGAAGATGCTGCAAGCTCGTGATCTGAACCGTCAAAGACCAAATCCTCAAGTGTACAGAAACGTACACGAAATTGATTGGAAAACTCAATCGGATGACTTGAACTTTGAAGTTGATGCTCTTTCGTTCGACAGAACATGTTTTAATTGCAAGAAAGTAGGTCACTCGTTTGTGTCGTGTCCACTACCATCTCGCAATCTCTTCTGTTACCGCTGTGGGTTGGATAATTTTGCAACTCCGGATTGCCCGAAATGCAACACACGATCGGGAAACAGAAGATCGAGTGTGAAGAAGGCGGGAGAATCACGCTCGACACAGACCTCCCCAGAAAACTAGTTCATAAGAGCACCAACACAGATAAACCTGAGTATTGTTCTGAGAACTTTATCTCAGGTAAAAGCGCAAGAACAAATCTAGATTTTCAAAATATATCCCAGTACAAACCTGCAAATGTTAAACATCTTAGATCCTACGAAGAAAGGCTTGCAGAATATAATAAATTAAGAGCAAAACTATTTTTACTCGAGGAGTTAAGCCTTTCGTCTCAATTATCCAAAACTATTAAATCACGAATGAGAAAAGTAAAGAGAAGGAACTTTAGAAAGATAGTTGAAGCAACTCGCCTCGAAGGCCAAATAGATCCTCGTCCTTTTATTAACGTGCACTTGTTAAGTGTAGAGGTGAATGGCATTCTCGACAGTGGGGCAACAGTATCTTGCCTTGGCAAGGAATGTTTTGAGTTGGTTAAACGCCTTAAAGTTCCTATCATTCCATATCATTCTGAAGTACTTACAGCTGATGGTCAAGGTCATAAAGTTATGGGAAGAGTTACTATTCTCGTCACCTTTAATGGGATACGGCAAAGCATGGACTTCTACCTAGTCCCATCACTTACCCAAACACTCTCCCTGGGCATAGACTTTTGGCAGAAGTTCCGAATTGCGCCATATCTTGTCGGCGAAATTTCTTTTCCTGATCCTGAGAATAAACTGAGGCATCATTTGACAAAGGAACAAAATGAGAGACTGCAAGTAGCAATCAATGCATTCCCGTCTTTTGCAGGACTTGGGTTAGGACGTACCTCGGTGGAGATGCATGTTATCGACACTGGAAATGCCGAACCAGTAAAGCAGAGGCATTATCCCGTGTCGCCAGCCATCCAGAAACTTCTATATGAGGAGCTGGACCGTATGCTCTCTTTGGGAGTGATAGAGGAGATTCAAAGTTCCTGGAGCTCTCCGGTTGTTTTGATTAGAAAACCGGGGAAGAACAGGCTTTGTCTAGACTCGAGAAAAGTCAATTCGCTGACAAGGAAGGATGCGTATCCATTACCCCATATAGAAGGCATGTTAAGTCGTCTGCGAGATACACACTTTATTTCAACTGTGGATCTCAAAGACGCCTTTTGGCAGATTCCATTGGAAAGATCGTCGAGGGGAAAGACAGCATTTACTGCACCTGGGCGACCACTTTACCAATACACCGTCATGCCCTTTGGGTTGTGCAATGCGGCCCAAATGATGTGCCGGCTTATGGATAAAGTGATCCCATTGGGTCATATTATTGGTCAGGGCCACATAAAACCGGACCCAGAGAAAGTTTCCGCAATCAGAGAATTTCCGGTTCCTAAGTCTGTGAAACAAATGCGTCGATTCCTTGGCATGTGCGGTTGGTATCGTCGATTTATAAAAGACTTCGCTGCACTGGCTACTCCACTGACTAACACTCTTAAGAAAAATAAATGTTTTGGGATGAGTGAAGATGCGATAAAAGCATTTGAAAGTTTGAAAACTGCATTAATAACAGCTCCTGTATTGATCAATCCCGATTTCGCGAAACCGTTTTGTATTCAATGTGATGCATCAAGCTTCGGAATCGGGGCAGTTCTTTCGCAGTTCGACGATAACGAAAATGAGAGACCCATCGCGTTTTTCTCGCAAAAATTGAACGCTTGCCAACGCAATTATAGCGTGACTGAGCAAGAGTGCCTCGCAGCAGTGCAAGCAGTCACAAAGTTCAGACCCTATATTGAAGGTACCCGGTTTTCAATAATAACCGATCATGCTAGCTTAAAATGGCTAATGAGTTCCAAAGACTTGAGTGGCAGACTAGCGAGATGGTCTCTGAAATTGCAAGCTTTTGATTTCGACATCCAACACCGAAAAGGTAGCGCTCATGTAGTACCCGATACTTTATCGCGTACTTGCATTGAAGAACTTTCGACGAACGAAAATATAGTTTCAAAACTTGATCTGAATCATCCTGAATTTTTATCTATCGATTATCGAAATCTAATTGAAAGTATTTCAGCAAATACGAAAAGTTTGCCAGATTTGAAGGTCGTAGACGGAAAAGTCTATAAACGTATACTGACCGCTGACGATATTCATAAGTCCGATTTACAATGGAGATTGTGGATACCTTACAAACTTACCACTGTTTTAATTGATGATGCTCACAACCCGCCAATGTCATCTCACGGAGGAATGGCGAAAACGCTGGAACGCCTGCGTAAGTTATTCTAACTCAAGTTCGTGACTTTGTTCGAAGTTGTACACAATGCAAGCAATCAAAATCATCAAATGCGTGTCTCAGGCCACCAATGAGATTACAACAAAGTATAAACAGACCTTTCCAGAAAATATATATTGATTTTCTTGGCCCATACGTTAGATCAAAAAAGTGGAAACATATATTTGTTTATTGTACTTGATCATATGTCAAAATTTGTCCATCTGAAAGCGATGCCAAAAGCCCATTCATCTGGAGTGATTCGATTTCTGGAGCAAAATATATTTAGCACTTTTGGAGTACCTGAAGTTATCCATTCGAATAATGGCAGACAATTTGTCAGCAAAGAATTCGAAAACTGTTTGACCAAATATGGAATAAAACAGGTCAGAACAGCTTTATATTCACCGCAATCGAACGCTTCAGAAAGGGCGAACCAGACCATACTGAGTGCAATAAGATCATATCTCAGCAATGACCAACGCGAATGGGATCGCTATATTCCTGAAATTCAGCAATCAATTGGTAGTTCAGTACATCAATCCACAGGCGTTAGTCCATATTTTGCTTTGTTTGGGACTGAAATGGTTACACATGGTGACACGTATCCCCTGCTGAGAAACTTAAACTTGTTTAACGAAGGTGATTTCATTGCCGTATCCAAATCAGACAGACTTGTAATGATTCGAGATGAAATGAAAGAACAAATGAAAACAGCCTTTCAAAGAAATGAAAAAAAGTATAATTTAAGAGCCAGGGTTAGAGCTTTCGAACCAGGGCAAGAAATCTTTAGACGAAATTTCGTTCAAAGCAACGCCTCTAGAGGAATTAATGCCAAGCTTTGCCAAAAGTTTCTGAAATGTCGAGTGGTAAAACGAGTGGGACAGTGTATGTATGAAATCGAAAACCTGAACGGAAAACGAATAGGTATCTTTCACGCAAAAGATTTGAAGTCTTAGTTGGCTGTATTCTTCCAACCGCTATCCAGGGTCATGGGTCGATTCAAAACAACACTTGTCTTCGCAGTTTTACTTTCCTCCGTGCCATTTAAAGTATGAATCGAAGTTCATTATAAAATGCATGGTGCTGTAGCGTCCAACTGCTCGACATAAATCGGTGCATACTGTTTTTATTTGTTTTTGCCACCCCTGGAACATTCACGATCTAAGCCCACCATTAATATAGTACAAACAAAAAGTTGCTCATTCTTAGAACGACTGTACTGAAGCAAACTGCAATGGCTGATTTCCATTTCCCGTCAACCACGCTCGTCCCTTTCTCATATTAACCTTTACCGAGTCAACACGCATTGTAAATGCTAGTGGTTCTCTTTCAAATGAACGAGAAATAAATATAATTTAAACAAAAACAATCTGATTTTTTTCAAATCAAAAAAATAAATAAAAACAAACGTATTACATTTGCCTACACCTTGTATCAAATTTCGACAATTGCGAGCTGGGGAGACTTTGGCCGTACTCATAAAGAAGAGGCGCGGGCAATTTATGGGGAAATCCATGTTCCCGACTTTGTCCGCAACCAACTCTACACTTGTGGCTATGCACTGAGTACGATTCACCAACCAAACATAGCAAAAGTGCGAATCAAGCATAAATCTATTGTAGCGTACAATACCCATGCCATAACAGCAGTATATACAGATCCAGCTTTGCAAAAATCGTCACTTAGCAGCCGCTCGTACTTGCCGTGTATATTCCACCCCCCCTCCCCGCCAAGTCTCCCCCACACAATCAGTCGTCAGAAATTTAGTTCATCGAAAGTGGTGGTGTATTCAGGAGCACTGCACACTGCCTGCAACTGCAAAAGAAAAAAATACCTGCAAATCAACCTGTTTGACTTTTCACCTTAACCAGCAGAGTAGAAACATCAGACAACAGCAGACGAACCGTCGCCGTGATCAGCCAAATTATTTCATCTCGTCATAACCCTAATTCAGTGAACCTTGAAACCTAAACAAAATTTGTTTTAATTTGCAATTAATGCACGAAAGTCACATAGTGCTCGGTGTTACAGTGGCTTATAAGTTTGGTCAATTCGAGTTCATAGAAAAAGAACACAAACAAAAATAAAAGAAAAAAAAATTCTTAAAAATTTGCTCGGTGCTACAGTGGCTTACAATTTTGGCCAATTCGAGTTCATAAAAAAAATTCTTAAAATTTCGGTGTTACAGTGGCATACACGTTGAGCTAATTGTTTCAGTCGCTTATATTTATATTCAGTTAATTACTAAACTTGTGGTAGTTAATAAAAATTCTTTTGAATGGAAAATAATAATACCTATCTTAAAACTGTTAAACAAGAGAATATTAGCTTGAATTCCAAATCAATTTAGTGACAGCAGGAGTTTTTGTGCGCATAACAACGTTCCGGACATCAATGGGAAGTCACAAGTAAGTGTATAAATTTTTTTTGTTAAGGGTAAACAAGTTGTATATTCTCTTTAGTATTTCCTTTTTTATCTGGGCATAATGTCATAGTTTTAGTCACGCCCGTGATTTATTTATTGTAACGCTATGATTTAAAGCTAAAGTTTAAGGAACAATGAATTTTATATACATGCTAAAATCTTAAAGTAAATAAAAACAACAAAAAAAAGATGACAATTGAATATGAAGTAAACAATATTTTTTTGATAACAATAATTGTGTTAAAAATGAATTGCTAAATTTTTGGAAGTTCGGTTAGAAGAAAGAGGAAGAGGAGGTAAGGGGATGAAAGGAGAAAAGTTGAATGAGGTGAAATAAAAGAATATAAAGGGGTCAACGAATAAAAAAATTCCAGGGTTACCGTTGGCAAAGGTGTGAAGTAAAATAATCTTCAATGGTTGTGGGAATACCCGGGTAGGAATCCATCTAACCTACCCTAGTTACCTTTAACATCAATGTTTTAGGAACTTTATCTATTTATTTTTTTTGTAGATACATAACATATCAGTGGCACGATTTTTTTTATTTTTTTACGGGTTCAAGGTGGTAACAAGTTCTCACCCCAATACGGCGAGCTGAGCCGAGCATCGCGTGCGTACCACCCGTTACCACCATAGGGGATTCGACATCCAAGCCCTGACCGTGACAAAAATAAATCTCGCCCAACTACAGAGGCCGAAGTTTACATCGGTAAACTTGGTGAATATAAGAATGTCGAGGAAAATCTCTTGATAGTTCATAATGAAGATCCCTCAGAACATCTTGTATCATTTTTGAAATTTTTATGTAGTATTGACCGAAAAGAATCTTCTACCATTCAATGTATAAGTAATATTGAAGATCTATCGGAGTGACTACAAGCCTTTTCGAACGAGATCCGCATGAGAAGATGATTTTTTTTAATTACTCTTATGCAGCGATCTGTTTTCGATGTTATTTTCATTGTTTTATGATGATAACAATCCAAAGAAGGAACAGTATAACACCAGTTAATACATCCAAACTAATTTTGTGAAAAAAAAAAAACAGACCTTATAGAACATTCACTTTATTTCTTTTCATCGTTTTACTTCCGATTCATACCCTTTTTAAGCCGAACTGATAACATATATTTAATAATAAACAAATTTAAGAATTTTCAATATGAAGAAAACAGTTACATTACCGAAAGATAAATTACAAACTAGAGCGTCGTCAAAAAAGTTGAATTTGAATAGTTCCTATGAACTCGAGGCTAGACATTCAGTAGACAGTAGACCAAGAATAATGCATTCACCCAAAAATATATCCTTTTCTGAACAATCTAATATTCCAATTGCAAATGCTCGGAACATTGATGAACAAGTTCAGATTGATCCAATAGGAATGATTAGAGATTTTAATATGGAATCTGATTTTATAGATCCTCTTCCAGAGTTGAATGTTCAATCTCTTCAGGCAAATGAAAATGAGGAGACTGAAACGGCTACCAATTTTAATGAAACTTCGAACCCTAGAGCCCATGACAGAACACAACTTCAAACTTTGGTTAAAAGCTGTGTGAAAGATTCGTTGAATTCACTTCAAACTTCGATGATGCAATCGCTTGAAAGTATACTGAAGGCAAGCATAGATAAAACGGTCAGGTCGAGCATATCTAATGTTTTGAAAGCTCAAGCAGATGCTCACAAGGCTAGACAACACGTTCCTTATAGAGATGAACAAGAAATTCAATCAACCAATACAATTTCGAATCCTGTGATTCAAAATCATCGAAGACAGACTTTAGGGAATCAATATTCTCAGATACCTGCTAGACATATCAATAATCGAAATGAGCCGAACGTAAACAGTGCGCATGAGGATGATTCTGATTCATATCCGGAACATCATGACTTCCATCAAAATTTTCAGAGAAATAATACGCATCCAAAACGTAAGCTAGGATTAGACCGTTGGGGTATTTGCTTCGATGGCACCTCTAAATCTATTTCGGCTGAAGACTTTGTTTTCAGTGTTAAAACATTAAAACAGAATTATAACTTTTCTTGGACAGAAGTTCATAGTAATTTTCATTTATTGCTCGGAGGAATTGCACAGAACTGGTTTTTTCAGTATCTGCGAACCAATCCCAGGTCCGATTGGAATACTATTCGCCTAGCCTTACTGAAGCAATTCAAGACCTATGAATCTGATTTTGAAATTATAAAACAGATCATGGAGCGCCGCCAACATCATATGGATGATGAATTTTATAATGCTATCTTACATTTAAGAAACCAGTTAAGAACACCTATACCAGAGTCAGAATTATTGCAAATACTGAAAAGTAATGTTTATAACCGGTTAATGAGTTTTGTTTATCCAATGGCTATATATTCGTCAGAAAATTTGCGTGAAGAATGTCGGAAAACTGAGAAGATGCTGCAAGCTCGTGATCTGAACCGTCAAAGACCAAATCCTCAAGTGTACAGAAACGTACACGAAATTGATTGGAAAACTCAATCGGATGACTTGAACTTTGAAGTTGATGCTCTTTCGTTCGACAGAACATGTTTTAATTGCAAGAAAGTAGGTCACTCGTTTGTGTCGTGTCCACTACCATCTCGCAATCTCTTCTGTTACCGCTGTGGGTTGGATAATTTTGCAACTCCGGATTGCCCGAAATGCAACACACGATCGGGAAACAGAAGATCGAGTGTGAAGAAGGCGGGAGAATCACGCTCGACACAGACCTCCCCAGAAAACTAGTTCATAAGAGCACCAACACAGATAAACCTGAGTATTGTTCTGAGAACTTTATCTCAGGTAAAAGCGCAAGAACAAATCTAGATTTTCAAAATATATCCCAGTACAAACCTGCAAATGTTAAACATCTTAGATCCTACGAAGAAAGGCTTGCAGAATATAATAAATTAAGAGCAAAACTATTTTTACTCGAGGAGTTAAGCCTTTCGTCTCAATTATCCAAAACTATTAAATCACGAATGAGAAAAGTAAAGAGAAGGATCTTTAGAAAGATAGTTGAAGCAACTCGCCTCGAAGGCCAAATAGATCCTCGTCCTTTTATTAACGTGCACTTGTTAAGTGTAGAGGTGAATGGCATTCTCGACAGTGGGGCAACAGTATCTTGCCTTGGCAAGGAATGTTTTGAGTTGGTTAAACGCCTTAAAGTTCCTATCATTCCATATCATTCTGAAGTACTTACAGCTGATGGTCAAGGTCATAAAGTTATGGGAAGAGTTACTATTCTCGTCACCTTTAATGGGATACGGCAAAGCATGGACTTCTACCTAGTCCCATCACTTACCCAAACACTCTACCTGGGCATAGACTTTTGGCAGAAGTTCCGAATTGCGCCATATCTTGTCGGCGAAATTTCTTTTCCTGATCCTGAGAATAAACTGAGGCATCATTTGACAAAGGAACAAAATGAGAGACTGCAAGTAGCAATCAATGCATTCCCGTCTTTTGCAGGACTTGGGTTAGGACGTACCTCGGTGGAGATGCATGTTATCGACACTGGAAATGCCGAACCAGTAAAGCAGAGGCATTATCCCGTGTCGCCAGCCATCCAGAAACTTCTATATGAGGAGCTGGACCGTATGCTCTCTTTGGGAGTGATAGAGGAGATTCAAAGTTCCTGGAGCTCTCCGGTTGTTTTGATTAGAAAACCGGGGAAGAACAGGCTTTGTCTAGACTCGAGAAAAGTCAATTCGCTGACAAGGAAGGATGCGTATCCATTACCCCATATAGAAGGCATGTTAAGTCGTCTGCGAGATACACACTTTATTTCAACTGTGGATCTCAAAGACGCCTTTTGGCAGATTCCATTGGAAAGATCGTCGAGGGGAAAGACAGCATTTACTGCACCTGGGCGACCACTTTACCAATACACCGTCATGCCCTTTGGGTTGTGCAATGCGGCCCAAATGATGTGCCGGCTTATGGATAAAGTGATCCCATTGGGTCATATTATTGGCCAGGGCCACATAAAACCGGACCCAGAGAAAGTTTCCGCAATCAGAGAATTTCCGGTTCCTAAGTCTGTGAAACAAATGCGTCGATTCCTTGGCATGTGCGGTTGGTATCGTCGATTTATAAAAGACTTCGCTGCACTGGCTACTCCACTGACTAACACTCTTAAGAAAAATAAATGTTTTGGGATGAGTGAAGATGCGATAAAAGCATTTGAAAGTTTGAAAACTGCATTAATAACAGCTCCTGTATTGATCAATCCCGATTTCGCGAAACCGTTTTGTATTCAATGTGATGCATCAAGCTTCGGAATCGGGGCAGTTCTTTCGCAGTTCGACGATAACGAAAATGAGAGACCCATCGCGTTTTTCTCGCAAAAATTGAACGCTTGCCAACGCAATTATAGCGTGACTGAGCAAGAGTGCCTCGCAGCAGTGCAAGCATTCACAAAGTTCAGACCCTATATTGAAGGTACCCGGTTTTCAATAATAACCGATCATGCTAGCTTAAAATGGCTAATGAGTTCCAAAGACTTGAGTGGCAGACTAGCGAGATGGTCTCTGAAATTGCAAGCTTTTGATTTCGACATCCAACACCGAAAAGGTAGCGCTCATGTAGTACCCGATACTTTATCGCGTACTTGCATTGAAGAACTTTCGACGAACGAAAATATAGTTTCAAAACTTGATCTGAATCATCCTGAATTTTTATCTATCGATTATCGAAATCTAATTGAAAGTATTTCAGCAAATACGAAAAGTTTGCCAGATTTGAAGGTCGTAGACGGAAAAGTCTATAAACGTATACTGACCGCTGACGATATTCATAAGTCCGATTTACAATGGAGATTGTGGATACCTTACAAACTTACCACTGTTTTAATTGATGATGCTCACAACCCGCCAATGTCATCTCACGGAGGAATGGCGAAAACGCTGGAACGCCTGCGTAAGTTATTCTAACTCAAGTTCGTGACTTTGTTCGAAGTTGTACACAATGCAAGCAATCAAAATCATCAAATGCGTGTCTCAGGCCACCAATGAGATTACAACAAAGTATAAACAGACCTTTCCAGAAAATATATATTGATTTTCTTGGCCCATACGTTAGATCAAAAAAGTGGAAACATATATTTGTTTATTGTACTTGATCATATGTCAAAATTTGTCCATCTGAAAGCGATGCCAAAAGCCCATTCATCTGGAGTGATTCGATTTCTGGAGCAAAATATATTTAGCACTTTTGGAGTACCTGAAGTTATCCATTCGAATAATGGCAGACAATTTGTCAGCAAAGAATTCGAAAACTGTTTGACCAAATATGGAATAAAACAGGTCAGAACAGCTTTATATTCACCGCAATCGAACGCTTCAGAAAGGGCGAACCAGACCATACTGAGTGCAATAAGATCATATCTCAGCAATGACCAACGCGAATGGGATCGCTATATTCCTGAAATTCAGCAATCAATTGGTAGTTCAGTACATCAATCCACAGGCGTTAGTCCATATTTTGCTTTGTTTGGGACTGAAATGGTTACACATGGTGACACGTATCCCCTGCTGAGAAACTTAAACTTGTTAAACGAAGGTGATTTCATTGCCGTATCCAAATCAGACAGACTTGTAATGATTCGAGATGAAATGAAAGAACAAATGAAAACAGCCTTTCAAAGAAATGAAAAAAAGTATAATTTAAGAGCCAGGGTTAGAGCTTTCGAACCAGGGCAAGAAATCTTTAGACGAAATTTCGTTCAAAGCAACGCCTCTAGAGGAATTAATGCCAAGCTTTGCCAAAAGTTTCTGAAATGTCGAGTGGTAAAACGAGTGGGACAGTGTATGTATGAAATCGAAAACCTGAACGGAAAACGAATAGGTATCTTTCACGCAAAAGATTTGAAGTCTTAGTTGGCTGTATTCTTCCAACCGCTATCCAGGGTCATGGGTCGATTCAAAACAACACTTGTCTTCGCAGTTTTACTTTCCTCCGTGCCATTTAAAGTATGAATCGAAGTTCATTATAAAATGCATGGTGCTGTAGCGTCCAACTGCTCGACATAAATCGGTGCATAATGTTTTTATTTGTTTTTGCCACCCCTGGAACATTCACGATCTAAGCCCACCATTAATATAGTACAAACAAAAAGTTGCTCATTCTTAGAACGACTGTACTGAAGCAAACTGCAATGGCTGATTTCCATTTCCCGTCAACCACGCTCGTCCCTTTCTCATATTAACCTTTACCGAGTCAACACGCATTGTAAATGCTAGTGGTTCTCTTTCAAATGAACGAGAAATAAATATAATTTAAACAAAAACAATCTGATTTTTTTCAAATCAAAAAAATAAATAAAAACAAACGTATTACATTTGCCTACACCTTGTATCAAATTTCGACAATTGCGAGCTGGGGAGACTTTGGCCGTACTCATAAAGAAGAGGCGCGGGCAATTTATGGGGAAATCCATGTTCCCGACTTTGTCCGCAACCAACTCTACACTTGTGGCTATGCACTGAGTACGATTCACCAACCAAACATAACAAAAGTGCGAATCAAGCATAAATCTATTGTAGCGTACAATACCCATGCCATAACAGCAGTATATACAGATCCAGCTTTGCAAAAATCGTCACTTAGCAGCCGCTCGTACTTGCCGTGTATATTCCACCCCCCCTCCCCGTTCATCGAAAGTGGTGGTGTATTCAGGAGCACTGCACACTGCCTGCAACTGCAAAAGAAAAAAATACCTGCAAATCAACCTGTTTGACTTTTCACCTTAACCAGCAGAGTAGAAACATCAGACAACAGCAGACGAACCGTCGCCGTGATCAGCCAAATTATTTCATCTCGTCATAACCCTAATTCAGTGAACCTTGAAACCTAAACAAAATTTGTTTTAATTTGCAATTAATGCACGAAAGTCACATAGTGCTCGGTGTTACAGTGGCTTATAAGTTTGGTCAATTCGAGTTCATAGAAAAAGAACACAAACAAAAATAAAAGAAAAAAAAATTCTTAAAAATTTGCTCGGTGCTACAGTGGCTTACAATTTTGGCCAATTCGAGTTCATAAAAAAAATTCTTAAAATTTGCGCGGTGCAGTCGGTGTTACAGTGGCATACACGTTGAGCTAATTGTTTCAGTCGCTTATATTTATATTCAGTTAATTACTAAACTTGTGGTAGTTAATAAAAATTCTTTTGAATGGAAAATAATAATACCTATCTTAAAACTGTTAAACAAGAGAATATTAGCTTGAATTCCAAATCAATTTAGTGACAGCAGGAGTTTTTGTGCGCACAACAACGTTCCGGACATCAATGGGAAGTCACAAGTAAGTGTATACATTTTTTTTGTAAAGGGTAAACAAGTTGTATATTCTCTTTAGTATTTCCTTTTTTATCTGGGCATAATGTCATAGTTTTAGTCACGCCCGTGATTTATTTATTGTAACGCTATGATTTAAAGCTAAAGTTTAAGGAACAATGAATTTTATATACATGCTAAAATATTAAAGTAAATAAAAACAAAAAAAAAAAGATGACAATTGAATATGAAGTAAATAATATTTTTTTGATAACAATAATTGTGTTAAAAATGAATTGCTAAATTTTCGGAAGTTCGGTTAGAAGAAAGAGGAAGAGGAGGTAAAGGGATGAAAGGAGAAAAGTTGAATGAGGTGAAATAAAAGAATATAAAGGGGTCAACGAATAAAAAAATTCCAGGGTTACCGTTGACAAAGGTGTGAAGTAAAATAATCTTCAATGGTTGTGGGAATACCCGGGTAGGAATCCATCTAACCTACCCTAGTTACCTTTAACATCAATGTTTTAGGAACTTTATCTATTTATTTTTTTTGTAGATACATAACATATCAGTGGCACGATTTTTTTTTATTTTTTTACGGTTTCAAGGTGGTAAGAAGTTCCCACCCCAATACGGCGAGCTGAGCCGAGCATCGCGTGCGTGCCACCCGTTACCACCATAGGGGATTCGACATCCAAGCCCTGACCGTGACAAGTGTCCTGAGTTGATTCGCAGGCGCAGTGATAGTGGCATCGGCCAGCGTCATGTCCCAATGATTGTCGTTTTCAAGCAATTGCCTGCGTTGGCAGGCTTCTCGATATGTAGCACACAACACACCGTCAACAGTCCGCAGCGCTTCGAACGAAGTAGGGCCACAAATATTGACCAAAAGCATTCTCAAATAGAAGCATTCGTCGTTTTTCGGGTGAACTGTGTATATTCTACCAAGTGCATCACTTGCATAAACACCAGGGAGTCCGGGAACTACGTCACCTTGTTTCCGCCGCTGGAACTTCTTCGCATTCCATGAAGGATTCAAACACCATCCAACAAATCAAAGTATCGACTCTGTTTCAAAAAGTTACTTTGTGTAACGTAATAAACATAAACAAACTTATTAGATATATTTAAAAAAAAAATCAAAATTGTTGACAACAACAATTTGCTTGGCAAATAATTAAAATAATTGACAACAACAATTGCTTTTAAAATTTTAAATATTTTTTTTTGTATTTGAAGTGTCACTACTCGATTTCTACGCAGTTTATTTTTTTCAAAGTTCATTAAATGAATTTATTGGAATGGCGGTTGCGCCTTCTTTCAAAAATTTATCATACTAATATATAAACCTTCTCTCCAACAAAAAAAACTAAAAAACACATTTAGGAAGTTATTTATATACGAGTATATATAGATAGATAAAAGTAACAACAAGTAACAAGACGGGTGATACTGCAAGCTGCTTCAAATTCAATACTTTTCGTAAGCAAAATCAAGGCAAAAACTGAAGTTGAAGCTAGTATATCAATTGTTCATAAGGTGATACAGCAGGCCAATCATATTAGACACCAACAAATTAAAAAGATACAATTATTGAACCCGGCACGCAAAAGCAAAAGCTTTGCTTTGACCGCTACAGGTGAGAGCCAGCCCAACGGATCGAACAGCTGAGCTGCTCTCGATAGCACTAACCGTTTTGTATAGCTGGGTCTTCATGCTGTACTGGATTAAAAATAAAGCGATCCAATTTAGGCTGCCAGTTTAAACCCAAAGTTCTGTGTACTGGACCGTCATCGATGCAAAGTGATGAGGATGATGCTGCTCGATATTGTTCAGGTATTTCCGCGTTAAGGGCCATTTTTGTAATTGAAACCCGCTTGCTTTAAAAAGATTAGCAATTTGTTTGATTCGATGCTTACCCTCTTCAATACTAGCTGATTTATCGTTAACATTTGAATAATTAGTTGCAAATTCAGTGTTCTTTGTAAATCAATTTTGCATGCGATATAATAACTTTAAAGTAGGAGTTCTCGAGTCTCCAAATGAAGTTGGAATTGATTTGAAATAGAGGCGTACGATTAATCTACAGATAGAATGCGTCGACTTGAACATGTCCTCACACTCGTGTTCTTCTGGAGTAAGTGCATCGAAAGGTGATTTAAACGATTCTTCCGGCATCCAAAACCTTTTGACTAATTCGTCGAGATGATCATCTGCGAAGCAATGGAACGAGTTGCCCATAAACTTCTACTCCAACGATGAGGTCTATATGTCCGGGTTGATGATATTCCGGATCTGCTGAATCGATGTTTTGTAAATGTTGCCACTACATCTGTTTTGTGCCAGGTGATTATATAAAGTTGGTGAGTTTGGATAAGACATACGCATTAAAGCTGCAATTAAAATCGCCTTTACAAAATTGAAGATTCAATGTTACCAATCGGTTGATGCGATGATGATGAATCACCTCCAATGCCAACTATCAATAAAGATGTGTACGATCGTGGAAGTTGAAGGAGGTGGATGAGGTACTCCGATTAAGTTTTACTGCTCGAGGAAGGCACGAACAACATACTGCTCCCCGGAACTAGAAACGACTCTTACTAATGCAGTTGCAAGAAGCGTTGTTGACTTTGGGGCCTGATTCATGCAGGTTACATTACATTAGAAGAAGCAAAAAAAACGACTAATGTTGGTAGAGCTATCTTGATTATGCTGATGTAGGTGGAACTGCGTCGTTTGATGTGTTTGGTTGATGAATAGTTGTATGATGACGTCCTCCACATTTTTTATCGATACCGTTCCCAGGAGATTTTGAAAGAAAACCTTGAAAAGAAGAGAAATAGTGGTCGCCTTTACTATGGGCACATACCTGTTTTGTGTGTTGAGCAGCTACATGATGTGCATTTGTCTTTCGTTGAGTCAAAGTGTTAAGATTAAAAACTGACAGATTGAAATTATGTAGTCGAATTCTTGTTTTTCATGAATACTAGATTTTTAACACTAGGCAATTCGCAGCGTTCTTGGCGACATCGAATATCTGGTCATTCAACAAAGGTTGTAACTAACGCACACACCGAGAATAGAAAGTCTTTCGGTTGCAGCGATGCAAGTACCATTCATGGATAATGGTTGACTACTGGCAGGAAACAGCATTGCGTTTTGGAGGCATATAATTTCACTCTATTGGTCGTACCCCACTTAAGTATGCTATCAACGTCGGAGTTCAATGAGCTTACGCATATGAAAAACTGAGCGTTCTTAAAAGTGGGCACGGCAGAAAACTTTGTATGAAGGAATTATTAAAAATTAATAAAAATGATTTTATCTACATACTTTGCAAAGAATAGGACTTTCATTTTCACTGATTTCTTGAAAAAAATGTTTTTTTTAAAATAGCATTTCGGGTGCCTAGAGGGTATAATTCCAAATTTTAGCTTCCCCCCTCAAACTTAGATTTTTCGATAAAACAGTTTTTTTTTTAAATTGTGGGCGTTTCAGTAGACGGATTTTAAAAATCTTTACACAAGCAATAAGGGCCCTCAGCGAGTATATACATATTTCAAATTTGAGCTTCCTAGCTTAAGCCTTGATTCTTAGATATGAAGACTTTTTTAATTGTGTGCGTCTAAGTGGGCGGATTTAAAAAAAAATCAAACAGCTGCATTAAGGGCCCCTATAGAGTATATACATATTCCAAATTGCAGCTTCCTAGCTGAAACTAAGCTTTCCGGATAAAAGGGCTTTTTTGTATTAATTGTGGGCGGATTTTAAAACTTTTAACTCCCAAGCATATTAAGGTTTTTCCAATAAATTTTTTATTTTGAGATTGTGGGCGTGTCTGTGGGCGGATTTTATAAATTCGTAAACATGATTATTTCGGACCCCTAGAGAGTATATGGTTAAAATTTTAGCTTCTAGCTCCAGTTTCAAGGCCTAATTTTTGTATACAGACGGACGGACGGACATGCCTAGATCGACATTAATATCGATGCTGATCACGAATAAAGTAACTGTTAGGGGTCTACGGGCAATATTAAGGTATGTTTAAACTTCGTGTCAAAATGAATATGCCCTTTTTCGGGGTGCGAGACTTTCTACACTGCAGTACTCAGACTCAACGCTGGTCCATTGTATTACCAGGAAGACACCACCACTTTTATTGTGTAAATTTACTCCTAAGAAAGACGAGTAGGCGCTTCAATGACAAGGAGCTTAGGTTAACAATACTCACCTTATCAGCGACTAATACCTGGCACCTGATACGAGCAAAAGCAGGATAATCACAGGGGAAATGTTCCGCAGTGTCATATCTTTCTCCACAGGCTTCGCAGTTGGTGGTATCGCTTAGGCCTATCACCTTAAGGTGTTTGGTAAAAGCGTAATAGCTTGTAAGAACGCCAGTAGTCTGTCTGCAGTCTTTTCTGTTGAGTGACAACAAGAATTCCGCAGTTTTTTTTTTACAGACGACGGGGTAACGCAGATACTTCGCCCCATCCACCTGTTCCTTGCAACATAATCCATGGCCAGTAGGATAGCATAAGTCTGTGTTTAAAAGACTGACGCATGTTTGCCTAAAGAGAAGAAAAGTCTAATGTTGTCGCTCTCCATGAAGACACCAGCACCAGATCCTTGATCGGTTTTGGAGCCATCCGTGAAGATTTGACTGCATTCCTTTCCAGGCTCATCGGACGCCATTTCCATAAGACAGGAGTCGAAGGACAACGTCGCGCAAGTTCATAAAAACTCCAGTGGGAGTTATACCAAAAGCCCCCTCTTCTTAAACGTGAGATAGCTTTGATTGTGCAACCCATGATGTAAACATCGAGGGGCGGGAGGTTAAATAATGCATCTAGGCCGGAACCAGGCGTGCTGTGGAAAGCCACAGTCGCTAGGCATGTTCCAACAGAAAGCACGGCAACATCATCTACGTACGCCTGCGCGTATACATTAGAGCTGTTGAGTGCGTTCAACAGAGAGTCGACCCGCATGCACCACAGAAGTGAAGATAGAACGCCGCCTTGCGGGCAGCCTCCGTTTACCCCCACCATAACAGCCAACGTTCTATTCATTAGCATTGCTTTAATCCACAGCACCAATAATTCGTCTACGCCGTGTTGTCTGGCAGAGCTGCACATGCTGTCAAAAGCACCCTAATATCGATGAAAATGCCCATCGCGTATTCTTTCTACTAACTATGAGCCTTATTGCGAAGATCAATCGACAGTTGATAATTGACTATTTTTAATGTGTGCTATTGTGAACGAACGATTCTAAAGGATTTTGTCAATCGCAGTCAATTAAAAAAATGCGATTGACAAAAATACCAAATGAATCGTTCGTTCACAATAGCACACATTGAAAATAGTCAATTGTCGATTGATCTTCGCAATAAGGCTGTATTAATATTCATATTCATAGGAAAAATGAGTTGAGTGTTCTTGTTAAAAAGTATCCGAATAATTTAAGACTTAAAAAATATTATGTTAAGGTTTGTAAAAAACTAAAGGAGGAAATACCTCTGTTTCGAGATAATTACTATCGCAACTAAATTATCAATGAGTGTTGGTAACTCCAAAAAAGAATGGCGTGTTGTCGATGAGATTCTTGGCAGAAAAGCTTCAGAAAGAAACATTGTTTTAAACATCAACAATTCACCTATTTCCGATTCTATTGAAGTTGATAATTTGTTTAATGATTTTTTTTGTAATATTAGTTCTTTTCAGGACACAATTAATAACAACATCGAGTCTGCAAACATGCCCGTCTTTGAAGGAATAATACGTCAACCTGAAAGTTTTTTCTGCGAACCTTTTACTGCTTTAGAGATCCATAAAATAGATTCTTCCCTCAAAGCATCAAAGTCTACTTCCTTTGGCAATATTTGAAGCTCTTTGTTAAAAAAAATAACTTTTCATATCTCGGATCTGTTGTGTTTTATTTTCAACAAAAGTTTCAAACTAGGCATTTTTCCACAATCCCTAAACAGCAGTAGTGATCCCACTCCACAAAAAGGGTGATACTACAGTTTTAAACAACTATCGTCCTATTTCTTTGTTGTCGGTTTTTTAAATGTTTTTGAGAGAGGTGTTAAATCTAGAATGTTATCGTATCTAGACAGAATACATTTCTTTAGCGATTGTCAGTTTGGATTTAGAAGTGGAAGGTCTACTGAGACCGCACTATTAAAATTAACTGGTGAATTATACAACAGCTTAAATTCGTCTGAAATGCCGTCTTCATTGTTTATTGATATCACTACAGCTTTTTCGGTGGATCATTCGATATTATTAAATAAACTTTACCGTATAGGGTTTAGAGGCTATATATACAAATGGTTTGCTTCTTACTTAAAAAACCGTAGACAAATGGTCAGAATTAATAACATTTATAGCTCCCAGAAAACTATAGCACTCGGTGTTCCAGAAGGCTTTGTTTTTGGTCCTATATTGTTCTTCATTTATGTTAATTCATTATTTGATCAACCTTTTAAAGGTAAAATCACAGCGTTTGCTGATGATACTGCTCTCTCGTATTCAAGTAGAAGCTTGCTTAACATATGTTGTGACGTAAATTACATATGACCTAGACTTACATAGGAGATGGTTTTTGCAGCACAAATTAGTTATCAGCGACAAAACAAAGTTTATGATTTTTAACTTGAAGGGATATTTTGCGGATATTTTGCCATTTTTTTTACCATTTTACTAATTGTTCACGTTTTTGCTTATCTGACTCAGGTCAACGTTCTTTTAACCATTTGGCATCGTGCTCCAATAAATGCTTTAGAATTGAGTGTGTTGATAACTTTAAATACTTAGGTATTATATTGGACAACAAACTGAGCTGGTATAGTCACACAATTTATCTTAAACATTACTTTAACAAAGTGGTGAGGTAATTATATCATCTAAGTCTTTATTGTAATCAACCATTACTGAAGCTTGTGTATAATGGACTTTTAAAGTCAAAGCTACAATATGGGATAAGCTGTTGGGGTGGTGCCTATTTTAACAAAACTGAACCATTACTTATAAGCCAAAAGCATGCCGTTAGAATCATATGCATGGTGAATCGCAGAACTCCGAGTTTTGATTTGTTTTAGAACCATAAAATTCTTCCGTTAAGGCACATTTACTGCTACAAAGTCCTTAAAATATTCTTTGACAATTCGGGATTTTACGCTGTCAGAAATAATGAAAACTATAATTTGCGAGTAAATGCCAGACATTTTGTAACTGCTCTTACAAATAATAAAGCCCATTTTGCACGAATTTACTATGCTACCGCACCTCGTCTCTTCAATTCGCTTCCAGATACTGTTAGAGGCGAGAGAGTGAAAAGTGTATTTTTGAAGTGTATAAAAAATTGGATTATGTCCTTTAATTATTCAGCCATAAATGGTTTCTTTACGACCTGAATCTTGCTCATTAAATGTCATAGTATATTTTATCTTTCCAATTTAATTACTTTCGTAGTATTAATTTTTTGCTTTCCGATTGTAATTCCGCATCAATAATTAGTAAACAATTTAAGTAATTTCCGTTATACATTCGACACTTGTCATTGAACAACTGATTGTAGTAACTATGTTATACTCCCTTTTATTTTATTACAAACATTTTAATTTGTATAAAATTGTATGAAAAAAAAAAATAAAAATATTTTGGATCGCAGTCTCGCAGGATTTTCCGCGTTGATATGAATGTTGCATCTGAGATACTGCAATCGCAAAGCAGCTTTGCTCACGTAAAGCTCTACCAGCCTTTCCATGCTTTTCAACAAGAAGGAGGTCAGACTGATTTTTCTGAAGCTCTTGGCGAGTGAGTAATCACTTCTGCCAATTTTTGGTATAAATGCCACTCTTACTGTACGCCAGGGTGTTGGTATGTATGCCAGTGCTAGGATAGCGGCCTAACCTCTGCGCCACTGCGCCCATATAAAGAAGAATAAACACGAAAACTAAGGCAGTGGTTATTTTTTATTTATTTCGTTTAACAAATTATTAACTTTAAAATATATATACATATTTGAAGATAAATTTTATAATTTTGATTTTGCAATTACAGCATTTTGGACGAGTATGAAATGTACACAGAACAGAAACCATTTTTGTTGAATGATTTTGTTGGACTATCACACTTTTTAAATAATTTTTTATATAAGATTATACAGGATAATATTTTAGGTGATACTGATTTTTAAAAAAACTTTGCGCAGATATCTAATTCTATATTTCAAATTTATTTTACTTGTAGGTCAAAAAAATTTCACAACAATACCTTTATTTGCATCATTACACACACTTTTACTTTGCCTATACCGCCGAGATTGCCGAAGATCTTTTGCTCCACCAAATCATTGGCTAATCCAAGAAATCAAGCCATCACATTTTTTGGCTGACTTGGAAAAGGCGAAAAAACACACTCAAATTCTTTTGCAGAAAATGCCACATATTATACCCCATGAAGATCGAGTTAAACTATTCCGTAGATATGTTCAAAATGAAAAAGCTGTTCTCGGTCTCACAGAGTCTGCATGTGCATCACCAAGATCAGCTTTGATTGTTATACATCGCGAAAGAATTGTTGAAGACGGCTATAGACAATTGGCAGCATTGCGTGCTCATGCTTTAAAAGGAGTCATTCGCGTGAGATTTATAAATCAGCAAGGTCTTCATGAGGCTGGCATTGACCAAGATGGCGTTTTTAAGGAATTTTTGGAAGAAACTATTAAACGAGTATTTGATCCATCATTGAATTTGTTCAAAACAACATCAGATCAACGTCTTTATCCCTCTCCGATATCGTACGTTCAAGACAATCATTTGCAACTTTTTGAGTTTGTCGGGAGAATGTTGGGAAAAGCCGTTTACGAGGGTATAGTAGTAGATGTTCCATTTGCTTCATTTTTTTTATCTCAGCTATTGGGACAAACGCAGCAGGCTCTTTATTCTTGCATGGATGAATTGCCTTCTTTAGATAATGAACTTTACCGAAGCTTGACGTTCATTAAGCACTATAAGCAAGATGTGTCAGAACTAAATCTCACCTTTTCTGTGGATCAAGATGTCATGGGAAAAATTATTACTCATGAGTTACACCCTGGTGGAAAAGCTCGCGGTGTTAATGATCGCAATAAGTAAGTATTTCAAATATATTTACCTACATGTCAACATAAATTAATTAAATAACAATAATTAATAAATTTTGTATCCATACATACATGTACATTGTATATACAATATACATACATAATTTTTCCAACTACATCGCTATAGCGGATTTTTTTTTTTAAATTATTCCATAGTTTCGGTTTACTGCCTAAATGTTATGAAACAACGGCGAAAAGAACACTGTAGTAAACACCCTACATACACCCCATATACGATACCTTCTACCAGCACCACGACCTGCCAATCGCCTCTCGCATAACACTCGATGCCATATCACTCGGTTCCCACACAAACAAACTGAACCAATATGATTTATGAACCGCTCGCATTATCGCTTAGCCCACACCCATAAAATACCAAAGTAATGACATCATTTTTTTCTTTTCTTTTGTCGGGGTGCGAGACTTTCTACACTGGAGCACTCAGCGTCAATACTGGTCCATTGTACTATCAGGCAGACACACCACATTTTAATGTGAGAAAAACGAGAAGGCGCTTCAATGATAAGGAGCTTAGGTTCACAGCACTCACAATATCAGCACCAAATACCTGCCACCTGATACGAGCACAAGCAGGACAATCACAGAGGAAATGTTCCGCAGTGTTGTCGCCTTCTCCACAGGCTTCGCAGTTGGTGGTATCGCTTAGGCCTTGCACCTTAAGGTGTTTGGCAAAAGCATAGTGGCCCGTAAGAACGCCGGTAGTCTGTCTGCAGTCTTTTCTGTTGAGAGACAACAAGAATGCCGCAGACTTCCTACAGACGTCGGGAAGAATTTGCTCAGTCTGTCTGCACCCTGGAGAGTCATGCCATCGGCGATTGTTTTCATATGAAACCCAACCGTCAATGGAAGCCCTGACCGAGGACGCAGGCAGACATATCGCTGGTTCAGGTCCTGAGAAGTCCTCCCCTGAGCCCTGTCTAGCAAGTTCATCGGAGATATCATTTCCCGTGATCCCGTTATGACCCGGGACCCAGACATGTTTAAGTGAACTCAGCCTTCCGACCGAATTCAGGGATATCTTGCACTCACGTACTATTTTGGAGGTAGTTAAAGGTTTGAGTAAGGCCTTAAGCGCAGCCTGACTGCCGCTACAGACGCAGATACTTCGCCCCCTCCACCTGTTCCTCGTAACATAGTCCATGGCCATTAGGATAGCATAAGTCTCTGCCTAACGGGAAGAAAAGTCTAACGTTGTCGCTCTCCGTGAAAATACCAGCACCAGATCCATCTTCGGTTTTGGAGCCATCCGTGAAGATTTGACGGCATTGTTTTCTAGGCTAAGAGTCTGGCCAAAGCCAGTCCTGAACACGAGGAAAGTCGACTTCGTAGTTGCGCTTTAGCCGAAGTTCCGGTGTCATCGCATCAGACGGCATATCCATAAGACAGGAGTCGAAGAACAACCGTTGCGCAAGTTCATCAAAACTTCAGTGCGAATAATATCAAAAGCCACCTCTTCTTAAACGTGAGATAGCTTTGATTGTGCAGCCCATGATGTAAACATCAAGGGGCGGGAGGTTCAATAGTGCATCTACGCCGGCGCCAGGCGTGCTGGGAAGGCCCCCGTGCAGCCGAGACATACCTGCCTTTGGAGTTTGGCAAAAGCAGCAGTAACATATTTACGTGAAAACTTATTCCACCAAACAACCGATGCATATGCTATAAATGGTCTTATCATAGCCGTATAAATCCATAGGACTCTTTTCGGTGATAAGCCCAATGTCTTGCCGAAAATGGCTTTGCACTGCCACAAAACCGAGAGCGCCTTGGCGGTCTTCAGCTCAACATGCTTGGACCAAAGAAGTTTGCTATCCAGGATGATTCCCAGGTACTTTGCTTCATTGGAGAGTTGGATTGTGACGCCTTTTATCACTGGCTGAGTGAAGCCGACCAGCTTCCTCCTTCTCGTAAAGAGAACAACCTCAATTTTAAGAGAATTACTAGTGCACCATTCGCCGATCACGTCAAGTGCCGCCTGCACCTTGGCGCATACAGTCGCTATTCATGATTCAACAAAAAGCACGGCAACATCATCCGCGTACGCCTGAGCGTATACATTAGAACTGTTGAGTGCGTTCAACAGAGAGTCGACCAGCATACCCACAGCAGTGGAGCCAGAACGCCGCCTTGCGGGCAGCCTCTGTTTACTCCAGCCATAACATAGCGGCCACAATCCGCATCCGCAACCAACGTTATATTCATTAGCATTGCTTTAATCCACAACACCAATGGTTCGTCTACGCGGTGTTGTCTGGCGGAGCTGCACATACTATCAAAAGTCACATTGTCAAAAGCACCCTCAATATCGATGAAAATGCCCATCGCGTATTCTTTCATGTCAAGCGCGCCCTCAATTCTACCAACTAAACTTTGGAGCGCAGTCTCGCAGGATTTTCCGCATTGATAGGCATGTTGCATCTGAGATAGTGGTTGCTGTTAAGTGTGAGAGTTTTCACACTTTTTATGCTTTTTCTGCTGGATATTATTACCTGTGGATAATGTCTCGCTTGCTGCTTGTAGTGTAGAGAATCTGGTTAATTTTATACCGAGGGTTTTAGTCCGTTCAATAACTTAAACCAATCACTTTCGAAAAAACGTTATAAATTAATTTAATTTTAAAATTCTTGTAATTCAAAACAATTTTCGTACGTTTGCACTATTCAACGATTCAACTATATCTCCTCCCGGTTTCTTCGCCGTTCATTCTCCTTTTTATTTTGGAAATATATCTTTCCTTTTCTACTTAAGTTAGCTCTTAGCTATTGCATACAACTCAAAATAGTAAATGAACATAATACTAAAATAATACTAAATAATACAAATAATTCAAAAAACTTAAACTCAGATTCATGCATGAACATGCTGCCCGCCTTAAAGTATCTATAAGATGTCTTCAATCTTCGATAACGGCGCCAGTCTATGAATTGCTCGTCGCAGGATCCCCTTTTTTCTCTTAACGTCGACCACTCTGACCTTGCCATTCGAAGAATCGATTAATTTCACTATTCTTCCTAGCAACCACTGCTGTGGAGGAGTCTTGTCATCCCATACCAACACCACCGTATCGAGTTTTACATTTTTGGACGAAGTCTGCCATTTGTCTCGCCTTTGAAGCTCTTAAAATACTCCTTGGACCAACGATTCCAAAAATGCTGCTTCAGTTGTGATAGCAGTCTCCACCCATTTAATGACGTCATCTTACAGTTTGTCACCAATGGTTCCGCACTTGCATTCAGCGGTGATCCAATGAGAAAGTGGACCGGTGTGAGGACCTGTTCGTCGCTCGGATCGTTGGATATTACACACATCGGTCGAGAGTTCAAGACGGCTTCTATTTCTGCCACCATCGTTGTTAGCTCCTCAAAGGTTAAACACGCCTCGCTGACCGTTTTGTAAAGATGCGTTTTGGCTGACTGCACGGCCGCCTCCCATAGGTCCCGAAGTAGGGTGCCCTAGGCGGGATGTGACGGAACTGAATTTGTTCCGCAGCACACCATTCAGCAATCTTGGCCTGGGTTTGTGGTCCAGAAAGTGTTCCTTAACATCTTCAGCTCATTGTCGCAAAACAGATCTTGACACAAGCCTCTTCGTGCGACAAATCTTTTGAGAGCGGCTAGGAATCCTTCCGTGGTCGGACACGACTTCTAGATGCACCGACTTTACTGCGAAACCACGAAGACTGCTACGTATGACTTGCATGTACGCTGCCCTCTTCGCTTCACAAAAGTTTTCAGAAATGGCCTCGCAGTTTGAACCTTATTTGCTGGTAGATTGCCCATGATCTGGCTCATCATCCTTGGCCATTGTATTTGAAACAATGGAAGCAGCTATCGACGACCTTCTTAGTGAGCCTTCGTGCATCTATTACCCAGAAACGCTGCCTTACAATACCCAACAACGCTTGCGGTCCAGCATGGTAATTCTTTTTATGCAAATAAACAAAAAGAGAGTTAACAAATGGGTGGGATTTGGGAAGAAGGATAGGATATTTGACAAGATAAGGTATGTCTGCGTTCTGCAGACACCCACCAACTCGGAGTAGTTTTAGAGAGTCACCGTCAAAGGAAGGGATTCAGATTTCTGACGCAACTCCCTGGGCTGATCATTTGATCATTTGATTCTAATTGGTGGATTTCATCCTTGAAACTCCTTTGCTGGATATGCCAGATGATCCTTAGTAAGGCTTCTTCTAATTCCTTTGCCGTTAACCAGACTCCTACTACTCTCTAGATAAAATGTCAGCAGGATTTTGTTTCGAGCTAACGTGATTCCAGACTGCTTGAGGCAGACTGGTTTCTATTTTTGATACTCTGTTTGCAAGAAAAACTTCCCACGTCGATGGATGGATCATCAACTAAGTGTGCGAAGTTTGGAATTATTTTTGCTACCAACGTCGCTAACATCTCAGCTGCACAAAGTTCTAATCGAGGTAGACTCTGAGTTTATATTGGGGCTACCTTTGATTTTGCTGTCACTAAATGGCATCGAACTTGATCATTTTCGTCGATCGTTCTGACGTAAATGCAACATCCATAAGCATGTAAGGATGCGTCGGAAAAACCATGGATTTGAACCGATTTTGGCCTGCTAGCTAAAACATTTCTCGGGATGTTTATGGATTCCAATTCCTTTAATCGCGATCGAAAGTTTTCCCACTCGCTATAGATCCTAGTCTGAATGGACTCATCCCACTCGGTCTTGTTCACCCACAGGCTTTGCAACAAAATGTTACCCTTCACAATTGTAGGGTTGATTAGCCCTAATGGGTCGAACAACATTGACAATAATATTATCCGTTTTGTAATTCTAGTTGTTACCGGAAACTCTGGTACAACATATTGAAGTTGATCCGTAGCAGGATTCCATTTTATACCGAGTGTTTTAAAGATAACCGAATCATTTATTCTTAAGGGTTTTTCCCTATCAACTTCCGGTATTTGCTTTAGCAGAGAATCTTCATTCGTCCACCACTTCCTTAAGTCAAAGCCTGCACTATGTAACAAGGTTCGAACTTCTTCGTAGATCGCTTGAATTTCTTCAGCTGAATCTCCTCCGCTGATTAAGTCATCAACATAGAAATCCTCTTTAAGGATCCAACAGTTTTAGGCAACGAGTAGCTTGATATGGAGCCGGGGTAGTGCCATACGTTATCGTATTTAATTGGTACACCTTCAATGGCTCCGGCATATCTTTTCTCCAGAGGATACATTGGTATCTCCGATCTTCCTTATGTGCGTATATCTGACGATACATTTTCGATATGCCCGCTGTCAATGCGAATTTGTAACACCGAAAGCGCAACACTATGTCATACAGGTCATCTTGTGTAACAGGGCCATTCAATAAAATGTCATTGAACGAGGTGCCCGACGAAGTTCGAGCACTGCAATCGAATACAACCCTCAACTTTGTGGATGACGAATCTGGACGGAGGACATACTGATGAGGGCAAAAATAATTTGGTTTTCCTACTTCTTCCAACTTCACTTCCTTCATGTTTCCGAGCCTTTCATATTCCTCCATGAACTCAACATACTGATTTCTAATCACAGAGTTTCTCCCTAGCCTCTTTTCGAGGGACATAAACCTTCTCTTGGCCATCTCAAATGAGTCTCCTAAGATAGATGGGTTTTCCTTGAACGGTAATTTGACAAGAAACCTGCCGTTTTTAGTTTTCCGGACCGTTTTTACGAAGTGTTCCTCACACATTGCCTCTTCAGGTTTTAAGAATTTGTCGGCCTCAACTCGTACTACTTCCAAAAACCTTTCCACAAGCTCTTGCATACGTTTGTCGTTTTGTAAATCCTGACTTCCCACTAAACATACTCCAGGTTCTAATGAATTGTTCGGCGCATACCTGCCAGACACAAACCATCCAAACAGTGTCTTCCGAAGTGTGGGTTTTCGCTCGAGTTTGATTTGCCCTATTACCAAAAGTTCAAAAAACTGGTCTGCGCCTATCAGCAAATCAATTTTTGATGGTTGGTTAAAGTTGGGATCAGCTAGAACGATATTATTGGGAATTTGCCAGCTATCGATCTCAAAAGATTGGCTCGGTTGAGGATTGGTGATACTCTTCATAACATGAAGCTCTAACTCGGTTTCAAAAGCAGTTATTCTCGACTTGCAAACAGCCCTTGTTGTATGTCGAATATTGGCCACCTCGTTTCCAATACCACTAACTTGTAAGTCAGTTTTGGTTTTAGCTAGCTGAAGCCTTTGCACCATGCTTTCGGTGATGAAATTGAGTTGAGAAGCCGAATCTAGCAGCGCCAGAGCTGGTCGGTATCTACCAAAAGTATCTCTTATTAAAATTTGTTCTGTCGTTAATATCACCTGATTTTTGCTGTTCCCGATCAGCGCTGACGGATTCGCAGGCTCATTAGCAACGACTACAACGCTGGCTGATGTGCTATTTGCCGAAAATCTATGCAACAGCTTGTGAGGCGGCAACGAACAGATACCACATTTCGACTTTACACAACGACGAACAGAGTGCCCCTTTTGCAGACAATTTATGCAGAGGATCAATTTTTTTACTTCCTGAAACCTCCTGTCCACGGCTAAATGCTGAAACTCTTCGCATGAATCTACTCTGTTACTCTTGTGCAGTTATCGAAGTATCCCTATCCGATTTATTCGGTTTACTTCGACCATTACGAAAGCAGTGCTGTGAATCCGATTTGGAACTGTTCCTTGTACTACTTTCTGTACTCAGCATTTTTGATTCCTTTGCTTCTAAATTTTTGCATTGCTGATCTAAGACTACAGTGAAATCTTCCCAATTCGGCAACTTGTTGTAATCAATTGAGTCCTGCCATTTTACTTGAGTTTCAACGCGGTCAAGCGCAAAACCTTATTCCTTCACTGCACTCAAAGCGGAACCCGAAAGACAACGCTTAAGATAGTTGAACTTCAGCAAGTTGTCAAGTGTCTCATCTTGGTCCACCAGGTTCGTAAACAAACCAATGAAGTTGGGAAATTCAGAAAATTTCCCGGAAAACGTAGGTAGCTTTATCTGCTTCAAATTTGGCCGAGTACGAGGTTGCTGCTGAAAGTATGTTGTATTAAAACCATCACTAGTTCCAGCGATATGGTGATTTCTAGCTTCACGCAACAAACTTATCAACGACTTTGAGCTAACATAAATATCCTCGACTTCATCTCCGAAATTATAATTTGCGGCCACATCACTAGCCACATTGAACTTTTCAATCGATGTTTGAACATTTAGAATTTGTTTGAAGTAGGATTCCAATATGCTCAATCGGCTCTCCAATTCAGTTGCCGACAATGACTCTCCTTTTTTAAGAATGTATGCTTTAATTCTACTTAAGCATTGCTTCGTAGTTCCTCTCAAAACTTTCAAATCAGTTAAAGTTTTTGTAACAGCATTGCTGCTTGACGGGTTATCATTTTGAGGATCCTCTCCTACCACGGGTTCTTCCTGTCCTTCTAACACTGCTTATTAATGACCTTCTTTGGTAATGGAATTTTAATATAGGAAGCGAGAAGGCTAGTATTCAACAATAGCGAAATCAACAACAGCAACAACGAAAACTCAATATCTTATCCCAGCAACAACTACGTTCGAAGATCAATTCAGAGGCAACTCTAGCAACAACAACGAAGTTTTTTCTGGAAACAAATTCAGCACCAATAATGGCAATAATTACGTTTGATTATAAATGTATCCATTAGCAACGATTTTGCAACATAAACAATGACAATGGCAACAAGCTGACTTCACGGCCGCCTCCCATAGGCCATCGAAGTGGGGTGCCCTAGGCGGGATGTGATCAGACCGGCTCCAGCCAAACAAGCGCCCTGTGTAAGATTTACAGAAAGCGCCCTTTAATTTGCACACATACATAAGTCGTTTCCCCATCACCCAGAGTTATATTCTCGTGGTCGAACGAAAAAATAAAACAAACTTTTTAAATTATAGGTCTTTATTAGACAATTCCCCAACTTAAACCTTTTAATAATTACGTCTGTTTATTAGAACGTCTTCCACACAACTGCTGTGTTAACCTAAAAACTAACAAAATATCGCCTACAATACATTCGAAGTTAACGGTTGTTATCTCTGCATTTGATATGCCGTTAGTCCAAACTAGAGCAAGAGTTTGGTGCAATTCCATTACGGGACAGTTAACGTTGCTTCTTCTTCTTTTTGGCGTTGGCAACCAAACCCAGGCCAACTTGTTGTCTAGCTGATGTTTTATGTTTCCGTTACGTGTTTACATAATATGATGCTGTTTTACTTTGGAGATGGTCAATTATGATGATGGTGATGCTGATGGTGTTGCTATGCACGTAAAATATCAGTCCAAGACGTTTTGCACGCAGCCAAGTCCGTGCCAGACTCGACCAAAGTTCAGCATCAAACCCATTTTATAATAATTGACGTAACCGGATGAAATTTTCAACATACATAGCGCATGCCCTCTTGAGCAAGAAAATATCAGTCCAAGACGTTTTGCACGCAGCCAAGTCCGTGCCAGACGCGACCAAAGTTCAGAATCAAACAAATTCTACTTGTTTAATATAATAATATTAAAAGAATCAAACCCATTTTTTCCATTCATATCCATTCTCAGGCTCTATACTATCTGTGTACCAAATTTCATTTAAATCGGGTCAGTAGTTTTGGCGTTAAAGCGAGACAGACAGAGTTACTTTCGCATTTATAATATTAGTATGGATTATCCGTATATCTAAAATACCACAACAAAATATCACAACGCTTTATTAACACTTGCCCTGGCGAAGCGTACCGCATTTCCCAGTAAGTGCATGTCCATGTTCTACGTCGCAACATGTCATTAGCACTTCATTAGCACTTGCCTGGATATGCATAGTTACAATCTCAGCACTTGTGCAATTCATTTTTGTCCGGAATTCCCTTGTGATTGGTTTGTGTCACTGAGATTTAGGTATTCCCATTACCCATAATACTTGATGGGTTCTCTGGCGACAGTGAGAGTGAAACATGATACGTTCGGCGGGCGATCGTTGGCACGAACTCATTTCACGGTTTATGGGTATTTTGTGTATACAATGTTTTTAATGCCAGCGCGAAAGGAAATGCTGATGTGGGCACCATGGGAAATGTGAAGTGTGAAATAGTATGGAATGCACGAATGTAAGAATGCAAGTGTAGTTATCGTATATGATAGGAGGGATGCTATGTGGCGCAAGTAGTACATCCTCCCCCCTACGAAAAAGAAAATTAAACTTGAAGAGGTCTGTCAAAAAGTTGGCTTTGGAGAGTTTTAGAACAAAGCTGTTTACGTAATAAGCCGTTGTTAAGGTTATATGTATTAGAATATAAGTTATTTTTAATTAGGTTTCCTTAGGTTCTAGTGTTATGTGTGATAAACAGTTACTTATAATTACTTTAATAAAAACTACGTGTAGGTACATATTTTTTTTCTTGACAAAAATTGTTTTCTTTTTCTCTTTGTTTTACTAATTGAACATCAGAGCCTAGCCCAGCCAAGGGCAGGTGAAAAGTATCCTACTTATGTAGAGATAGTGCGTAGTCAAATCAATCAATCAAACAAACTCCAGGAGGTAGAATTCAATGGGTTTTTTTTTATTGAGGTATCCCCGGTAGGCCTAATCCTCAATTAAAAACAAATATGTATTTTACATTATGTTTACATATATGTTTATATGTCTTAATAGAAAATTAATAATTAAAACAAATAAATAAATAAAATAAATTAAAATAATAAATAAATAGAAAATAAATAAATGTAAAAAAATGCTATAAAAACATACGTTTGTATTAACAAAATAAATAAATAATGAAGGAATTCATTTAAGGAACTTTAGATATTTTTTTTTAAGGAAAAAAAGTATAACCGAAGAAATGTACAGAGACAAACCTTTAAACTTGGAAACTTGCTTTTCTGGCCTTAGCTTTGGCAAATTCAGCAATAAGATCATCATAGTCAGTTCCTTTTCTATAGACATTATAGATAAGCCTACCAATCTCTCTTGAGTCATCGTTGACCTGGGACAATTTTTAATAAATTTAACTTTAGAAAAACTACGTTCTCCTGAAGCTACTGTCAAAGGGATTGTATTAAGAATTTGAAGAGCAATAACTAAATTAGGAGCAAGATCTTCAAGGCTTGAGCTGAATATAAAATTCAACAAATCTAAACATGAACTTTGTGGTGTAACAAGCGGGGAAATGAGTTTTAAGTCTTGATACAATTCTGCTCCATCTAAATCTTGAAAACTACCAGATGTTAAAACATTCTGCAAATTAAGGCATGAAGAACGTAGACTTTTATTTTTCAAACATTCGCTTATGTACTTATGTTACTTAAAAATTAAAAATTTATACTACATATATGTGTCAAGCTGCTCAAACCTTTCTGTTATTGATTGACTCGCTTGATCAAGTGTTTTGAAATAAAAATCTATTTTGAATCTTCGTTTCGGGTCCAATATAGTTTCTGGACATTCATCGGTATACATTTTTTTCCGTCGAGATCTCAATGATCTCCTATGTGCAGGATTTCAAACTCGCACACACCGTTTACTTTTATGCAAAAATACGTATTCATAAAACAGCATCCAAAACATGTAAGTTATGCAGAGATTGTGTCGATCAAAGTATCAAACAAAAATAATAATACATTAATCAATTACATTTAGCTGCCCAAACTTCCCAAACCAGTTGTAAACCAAATGAAAAAATTCTGCTTAGGTATATTCGGAGATTTAATTGTGTAACATAATGCAATCGCAATATGTATCTACATAATATGATTTTGAATACCGATTATGAATGAATACCCCTTTTCTTTGATGAATGCTACAGCCTCCTTGCAATATGCTATAACCTACCCCAAACTTCCATTAAAAACAACAAATAATTTACCAACCACATACCGCACCCCTCTCACCAAAACATCATATCCCCATCATGAGAAATAAAAAAAAATCGATAAATGACGAGAATGGAAGACAACAAAAATAACTACGATTCTTCTTGTGTTCAGAATCAAAAATCTACACGCTCTAACCCATACTTTTTGACTTTGAAATTCTTTTTTTTTATTCATTGTTAAATATCTACTTACATACTAGACAAAAATGATTAAACCTAACTTAAAATTAACAGGATACTTATTCTTATTTATTGGTCCTTATGCGAACGCTCTAAACTTAACTATATCTTATAATTATTGCCTTTCGGACTAAAAACTATTTTACGAACTAATCTTACATAAAAAGGGTTTTTAATAAGAGCGCTACAAAAGTTTTTTTTAGATAAAACAAAAACGGTTATGGATATCAATGAAATTCTTTATTCCTGTGAAAGTACGTTCGATGCCATTATGTATGGAACTCGATATCTTTTGCATGGACACCACGGGCACGCTTGCAGAAGTCCAGACGCTGAACCCAATTTTCGATTTGCAATTTCACGTTCGATATTCGTACGAAGTTCATCAATCGTCGCTGCCTTGTTGGCATAGACCATAGACTTGACGTAGCCCCACAGGAAATAGTCTAACGGCGTCAAATCGCACGACCGAGGCGGTCAAGCGACTGGACCATTTCGTGAGATAACACGGTTTCCAAACTTGGTTTCCAATAAATTGATTGTGGCATTCGCTGTGTGGCTTGTGGCGCCGTCCTGTTGGAACCACATGTCCTTCAAGTCCATATCATCCAATTGGGGCCAAAAATATTCGGTTATCATTGAACGGTAGCCATTCCCATTCACAGTAACGTGCCGGTCTTGATCATCACGGAAGAAGTACGGCCCAATGACGCCGCCGGCCCATAAACCACACCAAACCGTAATTTTGTCGGGATGCAATGATGACTCATGGAGTACGTGTGGATTGCTGCCTGACCAATACCGTATATTTTGTTTATTGACGAAGCCATTCAGCCAGAAATGAGCCTCATCGCTGAAGATGATTTTTCGTAGACGTAGCGCCCTTAACGTTGAGGCCACTGACTCCGAATTTCGGTAGTAAATTTTAATAATTTCGACTCGTTGTTGGCTCGTATATCTTTGCATCATGAAATGGCAAACCTTACTGAAGCGAAATGTCAGAGCGGCAAGTAATTCGGCGTCGTTTGCTGTCCCTGTACCTCTACTTTTGTTGCGCTCTTATTGAAAAACCCTTTATATTCCTCGAGAAAATTTACTAAAACTCGGTATCATTATTGAGATTTTATATAAAACAAATTACAAACTACTTAACGTATTCTAACTATAATTAGGATTCTGAGCACTCGTTGCCTTGCGCAACAAGTGGTCAAAATCCCAATTGCTTTCCGAGCGCCTGGCAGTAGTCAACGTGCACACGCGCCGCCGTGAGCCGACTGAAGCCTTACAGCGTCAGTCAACTCCCGGAAGCACCACCACACGTTGGCGAGCCCGGCCTCTCCCAAAAACGCCCTAGCTGACTTAATCTAACTTATAAGCTAAGAGGATGTTACGTAGAGTAACGCACCGTCCTGGGAGGGCATGTTGACCCCTCCCCACCTCAACAAGCCATCAAAATTCGGCGAATTGCTTTTCCGTGTCTAATCTATCCCTCTCCGATATTGCGGTACTAAAACGGAGGAGCTCATGAGCTTTGGCGACGTCCCCGTCATGGAGGAGCCGCTTATCTCTCGCGCTGCGGTAGCGATGGTATAAGACCGGGATACCATCCCTCGTCTGTACCAGCACTTTTGCATCAATATGGATAAATGCCTCTGGCGGGATAAAGCCAGACCGGATCGTACTCTCTATGTACATTTCATTGGGGTAGTAAGCCCCAAATATCAGACTACTGTCGCTGGCCATCGCCCTTGCAACGTGCCTTCGAGTGACCTTAATGAGGAAATTGTCAATCCTATTCAACTGAGCCCCATCGTATAGCACCTTGTTGGGATAGTATTTTATATAGTTGGATTCAGGCGTTCAGAACAATCGGAGACAGGTCCTAAGACATTGTCTCTCCAAAACCCGAATCTTTTCCATATAAGTAGGCGCTATATTAAACCACAATGGACAACCATAAGCGATAATAACCTTCACTCTAGAGTCAAGTTGACTGCTTTGAAACAGTCTCCTTGTCAGAGCATAAGCCTTCTTGGCCCCAGCAAGACAAGCACCTATATGTCTATCGAAATACAGATACTGGTCAAGCCAGATACCTAGATATCTAACTACGCTTCTCACCGCCAATGGCTGCCCATTTTGTCCAATAATGGCCAATTTCTTCCAGTTTTTTTCTGGTATCCCTAGAGGCCCCAGCCAATGGAGTTCTGAACAAGATTGTTTCTGTCTTCTGAAAGTTGATTTTCAGCTTCCAGTCGTCGCAATATCGCTTAATTTGATCGAAGTCACGCTGCAAAAGGATATTAATGACCTCGATTTTAGGACCTGATCTGTATGCCACCAAATCGTCGGCATACACTATAGCATGTGTGAGTGAACCAACCAGATCACTCGTGTAAATGTTAAACAGGATCGGAGAATTGACCGCCCCCTGCTGTAAACCGTTTTTAATTTCAAAGACTCTGCTCGAAGTCACGTTGCCACATTTGACAACGAACTTCTTTCCCATAAGCATAATATAAATTACATATAGCAAATGTTTGTGCATCCCCCGCCTGGTCAACTTGTAGAAAAGTTCCTCTAACCATACGGTGTCGAAAGCCTTCTCAAAATCAACCAGACAAGCACCCGTGCACTGGTTCTTGCATTTATTCCACTGAATGTCGGAAACCAGTTTCGACGCGGCATGAATAGTGTCATGCCTCGATCTGAAACCAAACTGGTTGTCCGGAATTATGTTATTGTCCGCGACCCACTTTAACAGGGCTCTATTGACAACTTTTTCAAAGACCTTGCTAATATTCGGAAGCAAGCTAATTGACCGGAGATTGGCAGGGTTCGTCCTTTCTTTACCTTTTTTCGGGATAGGGTGTACCACAGCTACCTTCCAATGCGCCGGATAATGTGCAATATTCAGCGCATTGTTAAACAGCGTGGTGAAAATATCTACAGCCTCCAGAGGCAGGTGTCTCAATGCGACGTTTGGGACACCATCCACCCCCGCCGACTTTTTATTCTTTAGCGACTCGAAGATGCACAGAAGATCATCCTTCGACACGAACAAGTGCGATGCATCACGGCCATTGGCGACAACTGTATTAGCATGGTTTTCATCAGTGAATACGGTGAATCCGTTATTCCCAGATCGCCAATTCTCAAGTTCGGTGCGCAGATAGAAGTGGCTCACCAGAGCCCTATTCTCAATGTCGTGGTTACGGCGAACAGGATTGTTCACCGTATACACGGCCTCGAAACAAGCGCCCAGCAAATCAACTTTCTCCTGTGGATCCTCGACCACGAAAAAATCGTCGTTTGAAGCGACACTTTCTGGACTTATTCCAGCAGTCAGTACTGTCTGTCTGTTCTCTGCTGTCTGGGAGATTCGAACACAAGGAATATCATTCTGATTTTTCCTCCTGAACAACTTATTTATCTGTGGGAACATATTCGGACAACAGGTTTTAATAGCCCGAATTTTATTGCCCCAATAGAGACTTACAGATTTTCTGTAATTTTCTTTTATCAGCTGTTTCAGGATTCGGATCTCTGACTTCAGCATCCTTACCTCCGGGTCGTGGCGATCAGTAAATTGCCTGTAGAGCCGTTTAAGCCTCGAGAGTAGTCTACTTTTCTGTCGGTATAGTGCGTCGATTATAGGGTTTCTGTACTTTTCTGTCTGGTCGTCGTCGGAACGTCCTACCCCAGGAATTGTTCGTTCCATAGTTCGTTTGATGGCGTCGTTCATTTGCAATAAATGCCGATCAATGTCATCATTTGTCATGTTACTGTTTGTCGCTGCCGATCCCACTCGAAAGTATATCTCGCTTTAGCAATCTGGAGAAGCGCGACCATTGTGCGCTCCGATAATCGAATGAACACAGTGCTTCGTACTCCTCCAGCAGCGTTTGCTCGTTCGGGATCCGTATTGCGGCGGCGAGTCCGTAGTGGTCACTATCGTACTCAAACGCACGCAAACAGTTCCGCGTGTATTGGTCTGTGTTTGTCAGTTGAAGTCTTGCGTCCGCTAAGGCCAAGTCCAGGAAAGCACCGCTTCTTGGGAAAGAAGGGATATCCGTCGCGTACAACTCGAGTTTGTACTCAATCATATTGAGGCGCCACCAGTCGTGAAACTGGTTGCCCCTGGAATTTGCAGTAACATTTCCCCATGCCGCATGTTTGGCATTAATATCTCCGGCCAAGAAGTAATAATTCTCCTCCTGTCTCGAGCTCTGTCATAAATTGGTTGGGTGGAGGTGCTGCATGTGCGTAAAGCGACACCACATACACTCTCCTAAGGCTATGGAGAGGAATGCATATGATGCATGCTTCCAACAACTGGAACCTACGCACGTCCCCGCTATATATAACCCTATATGGCGCAGGCCTTTTCGAATTAAGATTCCAACCCCACCTCCTTGAGTGGAGTGCGGCCGGTCTCTTCTTATTACATGATAGTCTTTGTATCCCAATTTGTGCTTCGGATTTAGCTTAGTTTCGCTAACCAAAAGCACATCTGTTCGAGATTCATTTGATTTGTTTTTTTTGTTTGTATACTAATTTAATTCATAGTTATATTTGTGCTTGCCAAACCTTATTTATTTACCCTATTTCTAATTTAGTTTCTTGTTATCGTTTTTCTGCATTACATTTTGTTTTTTGCTGTTTGACTTAATTACTGTTTATTAATTACTCTCTATATGTTACTCTCTAACGGGTGATGATTTGTTTAGAATTTGTTGTAAGTCGAATGTGTTTGAATGCGTTGTGCTTTCTTCTCATTTTGACCGCCGCCGAGTAAGGTACACTGGAAGAGGTATACAGAATAACCAATAAATAATTTATAATTTATATCTTTGGTTTGCCTTCGCCTTTTAATTCAAAACTCATCGTTTCGCTTATTAATTCAAGAAATCTTCGCTTCGCTTATATTTCGACTTATTCTGAAACAACATCTTTTTCAATTCTTGTTACTTTGGACAACCCCTGAAGTTGGCGGGATGCCCAGAGTTCCTGCAGAGCACACAGGAGAGTACACTCCGGTCTTCGACCCTCTCCTTACCTAAAGAGCATTCACCATGTATGTGGTCCTTATCGCACTTCACGCATCTGTTGCAGCTAGCTGCGGCGTGCCCGAACCTTTCGCAGCGCGTACATTGAAGTATGCGATCTGACCTCTTTATTTTCTCGCACCTTACAGCATGGTAGTACAGGAAGCGGATATTTCACAGCCTGTCGATTTTGCTATCGGGAGTTAGCTGGACTAGGAAGAATGGTAAATGACGGTTACCGCCCCTTGCGAAGAAAACGGCTTGACCCCCACGAACTTGAGGTCGTCACTTTCAAAAAGTTTGAGCTCTTTTTCTAGCTCCTCCGTTTTTATTGAGGGATCAATTCCCTTTAACACAACGGTTTTCAGTTTTTGCTCCCTTGGGGTGTACGTAAAGTACTCGGTCTTAACCTCTCCCAAGGCGGCACGAACCCTATGGTACTCCTCTATTTTTTCACATAACCTAATGCTATCTACAACTACGTAGTTGTTGTCTGCACCCCGACGCAAGCGCACGTGCAGCATTTTTTTCAGTTTCGTGTTCGCCTCCGCTACATAGTTTCTCTGTTTATTCAATTAAACAAATTATTGTACGCGCCGCGACATCGTGTCAAAAAAAAATCAAAAACATAGGGGCGGGCTACAGTCCGCTTGGGCGAACTGTTGGATACCCTATTCTTATTCCTATATCTCATAAGTGGGCGTGACAAAAATTTAAAGGATTTTATCGAAAAAACTAAGCTTTTGTAAATAAAAACGCTCCCTAGCTCAAACTTTAGTTTTTCAATAAAATTGTTTTATTTAATTGTGGGCGTGTCACTAGCCGGATTTTAAAAAAAATTAAGTATGAGCATAAAGGGCACCTAGAGAGTATATACTATAAATTTCAGCTCCCTAGCTCAAACTTTGGACTTTCAAAAATAAAAAAAAAATAATTGTGGGCGTGTCAGTAGGCGGATTTTGAAAATATTTACACATGAGCATAAAGGGCCCCTAGAGAGTATATATTAAAAATTTCAGCTCCCTAGCTCAAATTTTGGTTTTTTAAAAAAAATATTTTATTTAATTGTGGGCGTGTCAGTGGGCGGATTTTGAAAATTTTATGTCCCAAGCAGTTTTATGGGCCAAAGATCATATATAAAAAATTTCAGCTTTCTAGCTCAAAATTAAATTTTTCCCAAAATTTGTTTTATTTAATTGTGGGCGTGTCAGTGGGCGGATTTTGAAAATTTTATGTCCCAATCAGTTTTATGGGCCATAGATCATATATAAAAAATTTCAGCTCTCTAGCTCAAAATTCGATTTTTTTTAAAATTTTGTTTTTTTGAGTTTGTGGGCGTGTCTGTGGGCGGATTTCAAAAATTCTTAAACTTGATTATTTCGGGACCCTAGAGAGTATATGGTTAAAATTTCAGCTCTCTAGGTCCAGTTTAAAGGCCTAATTTTTGCCGACGGACGGACGGACGGACGGACGGACATGGCTAAATCGACATTACTATCGATGCTGATCATAAATATAGTAACTTTTAGGGGTCTACGGGCAATATTAAGGTATGTTACAAACTATGCGTCAAAATTAATATACCCCTAGAATAGGGTATAAAAACATAGGGGCGGGCTACAGTCCGCTTGGGCGAACTGTTGGATACCCTATTCTTATTCCTATATCTCATAAGTGGGCGTGACAAAAATTTAAAGGATTTTATCGAAAAAACTAAGCTTTTGTAAATAAAAACGCTCCCTAGCTCAAACTTTGGTTTTTCAATAAAATTGTTTTATTTAATTGTGGGCGTGTCAGTAGGCGGATTTAAAAAAAACTTAAGTATGAGCATAAAGGGCACCTAGAGAGTATATACTATAAATTTCAGCTCCCTAGCTCAAACTTTGGACTTTCAAAAATAAAAAAAAAATAATTGTGGGCGTGTCAGTAGGCGGATTTTGAAAATATTTACACATGAGCATAAAGGGCCCCTAGAGAGTATATATTAAAAATTTCAGCTCCCAAGCTCAAATTTTGGTTTTTCAAAAAAAATATTTTATTTAATTGTGGGCGTGTCAGTGGGCGGATTTTGAAAATTTTATGTCCCAAGCAGTTTTATGGGCCAAAGATCATATATAAAAAATTTCAGCTTTCTAGCTCAAAATTCAATTTTTCCCAAAATTTGTTTTATTTAATTGTGGGCGTGTCAGTGGGCGGATTTTGAAAATTTTATGTCCCAATCAGTTTTATGGGCCATAGATCATATATAAAAAATTTCAGCTCTCTAGCTCAAAATTCGATTTTTTCCAAAATTTTGTTTTTTTGAGTTTGTGGGCGTGTCTGTGGGCGGATTTCAAAAATTCTTAAACTTGATTATTTCGGGACCCTAGAGAGTATATGGTTAAAATTTCAGCTCTCTAGGTCCTGTTTAAAGGCCTAATTTTTGCCGACGGACGGACGGATGGACGGACGGACATGGCTAGATCGACATTACTATCGATGCTGATCATAAATATAGTAACTTTTAGGGGTCTACGGGCAATATTAAGGTATGTTACAAACTATGCGTCAAAATTAATATACCCCTAGAATAGTGTATAAAAACGCAAAACAAAACCGTAGTGCCAGTGTCGGTGCCGTGAAAGGAAAGCGCAAAAGAAAAACGGAAAAAAGTCACATCGCTGGGTATCCCTCCGTCCCCCATCCCACTTCATCACTGTTGCATTTGCTTGGCCATTGTGGGTGTCGTACGATTTTAGTCTGTACACTTGTAATGGCTGAGTAAATTCAGCATCCGACGGATAGCGGCCCGTGAGTTGTTGATTTTGTTGGTGGACCAAAAAAAATTACCGTACGGGCATAACACCTGCGGTAATTTGTTTTGGAAATCTAACGCGGATCTTCAATTCACGGTTCTTGCTTAGGTAGCGTCGGAGTTTGTGTTTTCGTTTATGTTTGTATTTTATAATGTGTAGGAATTTTGTGGTGGATGTTAGTAACATTCGTGGGTTGAGGAAACATTTTTTTTCGTTATACGCCCACGCTTTCCACAACAAACCAGCTGTTTTGGCACTTAACGAAACTCAGGTTAGCGTTGGCTCTGATTTAACAGAGTTTAGTCTGCCTGGGTACAACTTAGTGCCATTATTCTTTCCGCATCGCGGTCTCGCCGTCTATATACGTAGTGACGTAGCCTACCAACTTCAGCCTCAATATGGCCAATGTTCCAATCCGGAATTTAATTTTATTTGGCTCAAATTTCATGTCCGTAGGCAATTAATCCACTACTGTTTTATTTACAGAAGCCCCAATTTGGACAGACATTCAACTTATAATGAATGGGATGCGTTGTCTGATTCCATCACAAGAATTGTAACCCTTCATCCTCGTACTGAAATCATCATTGCGGGTGATTTCAATATACACAATTCACATTAGCTTCGACATTCTGGACAGACAACACCCGAAGGAAGGTATGTTGAGATTTTTGCTGAGGTTAACAATCTCACTCAGCTTGTAAATGAGCCAACACGAATACCGGACATAAGCAGTCAAACCGCCAACACACTGGACTTGTTTCTCACCTCTCACCCTGAAAAATACGAAATAAACGTATTACCGCCTCTAGGTTCGTCAGACCATTGTGTCATATCATCTAATTTCTCGTACTCCGGAAACATATTTAAAGAGCAAACTCCTAAAAGAACAGTATGACAATACGAGAAAGCCAATTGGGAAAAATTAAACGGTTTCTTTAAAAGTTTTAACTGGTCGCTATGCTTCCTCGATAGCGACGTGGATGCTGCTGCTGATATGATAACAAACATGATTTTATTGAGTATGAAATGCTTTATCCCTAACCGGATAAAAAGTATCAAACCCAAGGTAAACGCGTGGTGTGACTCGAGCTGCAAAGAGGCTATCAGGTTAAAAGAGGTAAGCTTTCGGTCTTATAAGGCCAACCTATCTGAGGAAAACCGGACAAAATTCAAACGAGCCAGAAATGACTGTAATGCCCACATTAATCGTGTAAAATTCTCCCACGACCAAAAGCTAAGGCAAAAAATACTACAAAGTCCCACGGGTAGTAAAAACTTTTGGTCGTTTGTCAAAAACATCAAGAATTCGGCCTCGTCATCTATCCCGACACTCATTTACAACGGCATTCCAGCTGTCAGCTCTACAGATAAGGCCAATCTGCTTGCTGCTCACTTTGCAGTCAGCTCAACGCTCCCAGATTGTGCTTTGTCTCCCCCTGTACTCCATGGGACCAATCCACTTTCGCACTCGTACAGTGGCTAGAGTACTTCGAGATCTTGACATACACAAATCCGCTGGTCCAGATGGTATTTCCCCCATCGTTCTGAATAGGTGTTCTTCTACGCTGGCAAAACCACTGCGTAAGCTTTTCTATCTGTCCTATTCTTCAGGGCTCTTTCCGGGAAGATGGAAAACAGCATTTGTCCAGCCTGTACCAAAAATAGGCGAGTCTTCTTCTCCCTCCTCCTACCAACCAATTGCACTTACGTCCCTTATTTCTAAGGTCATGGAAACGCTGATCAACCGTCAGCTAATGAAATATCTTGAATCTCGAAAACTTCTCAATGACCGGCAGTATGGTTTTCGGGGCAATAGGTCCACCGGTGATTTGATGACATATCTAACCGAAAAGTGGAACCACTCTCTTCACCAAGGTGGCGAAAGTAAGATCGTTGCGCTTGATATTTCAAAGGCATTTGACAGAGTTTGGCATCAAGCTCTCTTGTCGAAAATGCGTGCATTTGGAATCGATGATAACCTTCTTCAATGGATTAGAAATTGCCTTTCGGACCGTTCAATTCAAGTTGTCTTGGACGGTTTCAAGTCTGCAACTCACCAAATAAATGCTGGTGTTCCCCAAGGCTCCGTCCTGTCCCCGACTCTCTTTCTCATTTTTATAAATGATCTCCTCTCTGTTACTTCTAATCCAATCCATTCCTTTGCTGATGACAGTACCCTCAGCTTTTCATACTCGTTTCTTGGGTCACGCCCCACTTCTTCGGGTGTGGAACTGGAACGGCAGCGTATGTTAAGCTCATTAAATTCCGATCTTAACAGCATAACTCAGTGGGGTACAACCAATAGAGTGGAATTTAATGCTTCCAAAACACAATGCTGTCTCCTGTCATTAAAGCAAAACCCACACACACTGCCATTATCCATGAATGGCACTTGCATCGCTGAAACCGAAAGACTTTCCATTCTCGGTATGTATGTCAATGACAACCTTCGTTGGAATGACCGCATATTCGATGTCGCCAAGAACGCTGCGAAATGTCTAAGCTTCCTTAAGCGATGCAAGAAATATTTCACCCCTTCTGATCTGGCTACAATTTATAAGGCGGTTATTCGGCCGAAACTCGAGTACAACGCTCATATCTGGTCTGGTGCACCAATAACTTATTTGGAGCTACTTGACAGGATCCAAAAACGCGCGATAAAACTCATTGGTGACCGAGACATCGCGAGATCGATTGACTCACTTAGTCATCGTCGCAATGTCTCCTGTCTTTCGTTATTTTATCGCTATTTCCACCGTAAGTGCTCTAACGAAATATCCAGTTGCATTCCTCCCCTTGAACATTTCAACCGCAATACCCGCCATGCAAGGAATGCTCATCAGTTCACCCTCAAGCCTGTATTCGGACGTACAGTGAAGTACAAAGAGTCTTTCCTCAGCCGTACAACACGAATGTGGAATACTCTTCCACGCTCAGTTTTTCCTTTACATTATAACCTACAAACATTCAAAACCAACGTGCATCGGCAACTCTCCTTTTCTTCTAATCCTAATTTGCCTAACGCCCGCGCTGTGTAGCCAATACATGATAAGGGTACCAAAAAAATCCCTTTAGTGCGCGTAAATTATAAAAAAAAAAAAATGTCGATATTACTCACGTTGATGGGTGGTATTTTGTCCTTCCGTGACTGTTTCGATTGTTGTTGTTGTTGTTGTTGTTGTTGTTGATGTTGTTGTTGTTGTTGTTGTTGTTGTTGTTGTTGTTGTTGTTGTTGTTGTTGTTGTTGTTGTTGTTGTTGTTGTTGTTGTTGTTGTTGTTGTTGTTGTTGTTGTTGTTGTTGTTGTTGTTGTTGTTGTTGTTGTTGTTGTTGTTGTTGTTGTTGTTGTTGTTGTTGTTGTTGTTGTTGTTGTTGTTGTTGTTGTTGTTGTTGTTGTTGTTGTTGTTGTTGTTGTTGTTGTTGTTTTTGTTTTTGGTGTTGCCTGCGAAGATCCCCGCCTGGGCAACGCGGAACACGCTGTTCAACTTGGTGTCACTTTAATGGTATTTAAAGCTGCCCTTGGCATACAAGCTGCCGCTGTTTTTCTGTTTTTGTGACTGCTGTTGCTGCTTTCGTTACTGCTGTTGTTATGCTGTTGTTGCTGCTGATTTTTTTCCCGGCTTACGTGTTCGCACCACACGTCGCAACGGCACACCCACAGCCGTAAGCGGGACCACTGATTTTCCGGGGTCCATCGCCTGATACGTTGCGGCACTTTTTTTTTTTTTTTTGTTTATCTTTGTGTCTCTATCACTATATTCCCGAAAAACAAAATTTAAAAATTGAAGACTGGCCGAGAATCGAACCCGAGTCTCCGCCGTGAGAGTCGGACGCCTAGCTTACTAAGCCAACTTTGGACTTAAAAAACACTTGGCTAAATCGCTTTTATTATGGATACACTTTCCTTTTTTTCCCGCTGAACACTAACTAGCAGCCCTATTTCGATGAGAGCTGCGGAACGACTGCTCTAACCCATACGATTCCGTCGTTTGAGCTTTTTGTTTGACTTATTTTCCTATGAACATTTTGCTAGCGAGTGTGCAATAATTAAAACCTGCACATACGAGGTGGAACTTTTTTTGTTTTGAGCTTTTTGAACTACATATGTACGTGTACATACCTACTTAGATTCTTTTTTAAATGTTAGAAGATGTGGAAGAAATATTCATATACGAACAGGGTGGAATATTTTGAGATTAGGTAAGTATGTAAGAAATGAACTTGTTTAGTGGGATTTTTTTTTATTTTGAGTTAGATTCTCATTGAAGTTGCAATATTTCAAGTGAACACAGTTGTGATGGATGTTGCTTTTTTGGGCTTAATTGAACAAGTTTGTTTTAAATGCAAATGGCAGTATTCGCGCATGGTAAAATTAATTTTTCTTACTCCTACCAATGCGCCCCGGAATTCGGCGCCCTGTGCATTTGCACATCTTGCACATATGGTTGGGCCGGCCCTGGATGTGATGGAACTGAATTTGTTCCGCGGCACACCATTCAGAAATCTTGGCCTGGGTTTGTTGCTCCAGAAAGTGTTCCTTTAACATCTTCAGCTCATTGTCGCAAAACAGATCTTGCCACAAGCCTCTTCGTGCGACAAACCTTTTGAGAGCGGCTAGGAATCCTTCCGTGGTCAAGTCGGACACGCCCTTACTGCGAAACACACGGAGACTGCTACGTATGACTTGCATGTACGCTGCCATCTTCGCTTCAATGTGGTTTGGAACGGGCCACAAAAGTCCACGCCGGTTTGACCCTATTTGCTGGTAGATTGCCCATGATCTGGCTCATCACCCTTGGCCATTGCATTTGAAACAATGGAAGCAGCTATCGACGACCTTCTTAGCGAGCCTTCGTGCATCTATTACCCAGAAACGCTGCCTTACAATACCCAACAACGCTTGCAGTCCAGCGTGGTAATTCTTTCTATGCAAATAAACAAAAAGAGAGTTAACAAATGGGTGGGATTTGGGAAGAAGGATAGGATATTTGATAAGATAAGGTATGTCTGCGTTCTGCAGACGCCCACCAACTCGGAGTAGTTTTAGAGAGTCACCGTCAAGGAAGGGATTCAGATTTCTGACGCAACTCACTGGGCTGATCAAATGCTTCTTCCTTAATTGGTGGATTTCATCCTTGAAACTCCTTTGCTGGATATGCCGGATGATCCTTAGTAAGGCTTCTTCTAATTCCTTTGCCGTTAACCAGACTCCTACTACTCTCTAGATAAAATGTCAGCAGGATTTTGTTTCGAGCTAACGTGATTCCAGACTGCTTGAGGCAGACTGGTTTGTATTTTTGAGACTGTGTTTGCAAGAAAAACTTCCCACGTCGATGGATGAGCCGAGAGCCAACAAAGGACGATTTCGGAATCGGGCCATAGATAAACATCATCAACTAAGTGTGCGAAGTTTGGAAATATTTTTGCTACCAACGTCGCTAACATCTCAGCTGCACAAAGTTCTAATCGAGGTAGACTCTGAGTTTTTATTGGGGCTACCTTGGATTTTGCTGTCACTAAATGGCATCGAACTTGATCATTTTCGTCGATCGTTCTGACGTAAATGCAACATCCAAAAGAATGTAAGGATGCTTCGGAAAAACCATGGATTTGAACCGATTTTGGCCTGCTAGCTAAAACATATCTCGGGATGTTTATGGTTTCCAATTCCTTTAATTGCGATCGAAAGTTTTCCCACTCGCTATAAATCCTAGTCTGAACGGACTCATCCCACTCGGTCTTGTTCACCCACAGGCTTTGCAACAAAATTTTACCCTTCACAATTGTAGGGTTGATTAGCCCTAATGGGTCGAAAAACATTGACAATTCCGATAATATTATCCGTTTTGTAATTCTAGTTGTTACCGGAAACTCTGGTACAACATATTGAAGTTGATCCGTAGCAGGATTCCATTTTATACCGAGTGTTTTAATGATATCCGAATCATTTATTCTTAAGGGTTTTTCCCTATCAACTTCCGGTATTTGCTTTAGCAGAGAATCTTCATTCGTCCACCACTTCCTTAAGTCAAAGTCTGCACTATGTAACAAGGTTCGAACTTCTTCGTAGATCGCTTGAATTTCTTCAGCTGAATCTCCTCCGCTGATTAAGTCATCAACATAGAAATCCTCTCTAAGGATCTGTGAGCTCAACGGAAACGTGGACAAGCTTTCGTCGGCCAACAGTTTTAGGCAACGAGTAGCTTGATATGGAGCCGGGGTAGTGCCATACGTTATCGTATTTAATTGGTACACCTTCAATGGCCCCGGCATATCTTTTCTCCAGAGGATACATCGGTATCTCCGATCTTCCTTATCTACGTATATCTGACGATACATTTTCCGAAAGCGCAACACTATGTTATACAGGTCATCTTCTGTAACAGGGCCATTCAATAAAATATCATTCAACGAGGTGCCCGACGAAGTTCGAGCACTGCAATCGAATACAACCCTCAACTTTGTGGATGATGAATCTGGACGGAGGACATACTGATGAGGGCAAAAATAATTTGTTTTTATTACTTCTTGCAACTTCACTTCCCTCATGTGTCCGAGCCTTTCATATTCCTCCATGAACTCAACATACTGATTTCTAATCACAGAGTTTCTCCCTAGCCTCTTTTCGAGGGACATAAACTTTCTCTTGGCCATCTCAAATGAGTCTCCTAAGATAGATGGGTTTTCCTTGAACGGTAATTTGACAAGAAACCTGCCGTTTTTAGTTTTCCGGACCGTTTTTACGAAGTGTTCCTCACACATTGCCTCTTCAGGTTTTAAGAATTTGTCGGCCTCAACTCGTTCTACTTCCAAAAACCTTTCCACAAGCTCTTGCATACGTTTGTCGTTTTGTAAATCCTGACTTCCCACTAAACATACTCCAGGTTCTAATGAATTGTTCGGCGCATACCTGCCAGACACAAACCATCCAAACAGTGTCTTCCGAAGTGTGGGTTTTCGCTCGAGTTTGATTTGCCCTATTACCAAAAGTTCAAAAAACTGGTCTGCGCCTATCAGCAAATCAATTTTTGATGGTTGGTTAAAGTTGGGATCAGCTAGAACGATATTATTGGGAATTTGCCAGCTATCGATCTCAAAAGATTGGCTCGGTTGAGGATTGGTGATACTCTTCATAACATGAAGCTCTAACTCGGTTTCAAAAGCAGTTATTCTCGACTTGCAAACAGCCCTTGTTGTATGTCGAATATTGGCCACCTCGTTTCCAATACCACTAACTTGTAAGTCAGTTTTGGTTTTAGCTAGCTTAAGCCTTTGCACCATGCTTTCGGTGATGAAATTGAGTTGAGAAGCCGAATCTAGCAGCGCCCGAGCTGGTTGGTATCTACCAAAAGTATCTCTTATTAAAATTTGTTCTGTCGCTAATATCACCTGATTTTTGCTGCTCCCGATCAGCGCTGACGGATTCGCAGGCTCATTAGCAACGACTACAACGCTGGCTGATGTGCTATTTGCCGAAAATCTATGCAACAGCTTGTGAGGCGGCAACGAACAGATACCACATTTCGACTTTACACAACGACGAACAGAGTACCCCTTTTGCAAACAATTTATGCAGAGGATCAATTTTTTTACTTCCTGAAACCTCCTGTCCACGGCTAAATGCTGAAACTCTTCGCATGAATCTACTCTGTGACTCTTGTGCAGTTAACGAAGTATCCCTATCCGATTTATTCGGTTTACTTCGACCATTACGAAAGCAGTGCTGTGAATCCGATTTGGAACTGTTCCTTGTACTACTTTCTGTACTCAGCATTTTTGATTCCTTTGCTTCTAAATTTTTGCATCGCCGATCTAAGACTACAGTGAAATCTTCCCAATTCGGCAACTTGTTGTAATCAATTGAGTCCTGCCATTTTACTTCGAGTTTCATCGTCGGCGCGGTCAAGCGCAAGAGAAATCAAAATTGCATTGGTTATGTCTTTGTAGTCCCCTATTGAGAGCATGGCAGTGAGATGGGTATTGAAACGATCTTCCAGATTTCTCAACGAAAAGGCGGAGGCCTTACTAATCTGCAACAAATTTATGTGCTCTTGAAATATTAGACTTTTATTGTCAAATCGCTTTTGTAATCTATCCAATGTTTTGCGATAATTAGCCCCTATCATATCAAATTCCTTCACTGCACTCAAAGCGGAACCCGAAAGACAACGCTTAAGATAGGTGAACTTCTGCAAGTTGTCAAGTGTCTCATCTTGGTCCACCAGGTTCGTAAACAAACCAATGAAGTTGGGATATTCAGAAAATTTCCCGGAAAACATAGGCAGCTTTATCTGCTTCATGTTGTATTAAAACCATCACTAGTTCTAGAGATATGCTGATTTCTAGCTTCACGCAACAAACTTAATATCAACGACTTTGAGCTAAAATAAATATCCTTGACTTCATCTCGGAAATTATAATTAGCGGCCACATCACTAGCCACATTGAACTTTTCAATCGATGTTTGAACATTTAGAATTTGTTTGAAGTAGGATTCCAATATGCTCAATCGGCACTCCAATTCAGTTGCCGACAATGACTCTCCTTTTTTAAGAATGTATGTTTGAATTCTACTTAAGCTTTGCTTCGTAGTTCCTCGCAAAACTTTCAAATCAGTTAAAGTTTTTGTAGCAGCATTGCTACTTGACGGGTTATCATTTTGTGGATCCTCTCCTACCACGGATTCTTCCTGTCCTTCTAACATTGCTTATTAATGACCTTCTTTGGTAATGGATTTTTAATATAGGAAGCGAGAAGGCTAGTATTCAACAATAGCGAAATCAACAACAGCAACAACGAAAACTCAATATCTTATCCCAGCAACAACTACGTTCGAAGATCAATTCAGAGGCAACTCTAGCAACAACAACGAAATTTTTTCTGGAAACAAATTCAGCGCCAATAATGCCAATAATTACGTTTGATTATATATGTATCCAGTTGCAACGATTGTGCAACATAAACAATGACAATGGCAACAAGAGTCTTGACCGTTTCAAATGCTTTGCAACCAAGTTTTTTTTTATACAATGCATTTAATAATGATATTAAAAAGCTTACGTTTCGTCCACAATATGATCGATGTATTTCACCTTCAGCTTATTTTGGAGGTCACGGCAAATGATTTAAATTTTCGATATAAAAGCTCTTTCACATTGAATTTGCTCTCTAGCGGTCCACTGCGGCTCTGCGGCGATGTCGATGATGGCGATGAGAAAAGCTTTTTCTTCATTTTTCACAGAATTTTTGTGTGGTAATTTGAATTTGTTCTTGCACTCTGTGGAAGTGAAATACCAATTATGATTTCATGTTAAAAATTTACCATTCCATTCACCGCGGATATTCACTCTGCGTAATGACTTTTGCAGACAAATCTGTTGAGTTGGTGGGAATAAAAATATATTCCCGGGTTTCGGCACCAATGTTAAGTGTGAGCGTTTACACACTTTTTTATGCTTTTTCTGCTGGATATTATTACCTGTGGATATTGTCTCGCTTGCTGCTTGTAGTGTAGAGAACCTGGTTGATTTTATACCGAGTGTTTTAGTCCGTTCAATAACTTAAACCAATCGCTTTCGAAAAAACGTTATAAATTAATTTTATTTTAAAATTCTTGTAATTAAAGACAATTTTGGTGCGTTTGCACTATTATATACGAGTATCTCCTCGTTCGCCCGGCTTCTTCGCCGTTCATTCTCCTTTTTATTTTGGAAATATATCTTTCCTTTTCTACTTAAGTTAGCTCTTAGCTATTGCATACAATTCAAAAAAGTAAATGAACATAATACTAAAATAATACTAAATAATACAAATAATTCAAAAAACTTAAACTCAGATTCATGCACGAACAGTTGCAATCGCAAAGCAGTTTTGCGCACGTGAAGTTCGACCAGCCTTTCCATGCTTTTCAGCAAGAAGGAAGTCAGACTGATTGGTCTGAAGCTCTTGACGAGTGAGTAGTCACTTCTGCCAATTTTAGGTATAAATGCCACTCTAACTGTACGCCAGGGTGTTGGAATGTATGCCAGTGCTAGGACAGCGGTAAAGATTTTCTTCATAGTCGGTAGCAACAGGTTTGTACATTGCAGCAGCATGGCTGGGTATATTCCGTCCGTACCAGGTGACTTGAAGCCGCCAAAAGACGCAAGAGTATATTTATTGGCCTCGTCCGTTACCACGGCCTTCGCAATATACCAGCTACGCCGAATTATTTGTCTTGGGTCACTCATAGTCTCGGTAGTCGGGGCTGGTTGTGAACCAATTGTAATCTGGTTACCCGGAAAGTGAGACTAAAGCAGATAACTAAGAGTTTCCGCTTTCGTCTCAATGAAGGTGCCATCGAGTTTTCTAAGTGAGTCCAGTTTGGCTGGTTTGCCCTTTTTCAGAACTTTAACCAACCTACTAGTTTCACCCAGTGTTTCAATCTTTTCGCAGAAATTCCTATAAGAAGCACTTTTCGATACCCGAATTAGCGTCTTATATTCCTTCTGCTTCGATCGATAGAAATTCCAGTCTGTCTCCAAATCAGTCTTGAGTGACCTATTTAGAAGCTTTCTAGCTTCTCTTCGGATTCTTTGCAGTTCCGAGCTCCACCAGGGAACCGGCGTACTGCCAGGGGGTTTGCTTACTGGGCACGTCAGTTCAAAACAGCTAGTAATGACACTATTTAGGTCTTGAACAGCTTCCTCTACCTTTTGTCTCGTCCTGAGTTTTGTTGGAGTTTTGAGAGTTTTTACCATTTCCTCCCTGAAGCGTATCCAGTTGGTTTTTCTCGGATTCCTCCTCTCCTGCAAAGTTATGGCTTCGCATTCGATTTGGAATTCGATATATCTATGGTCTGAGAGGGATGCCTCCAGTTGGTAACCGCCTTAAAGTATCTATGTGATAAAGTTAGGTCGATCACCTCCTGTCTTCTTTACGTCACAAAAGTTGGCTGCGAGCCAACATTGTTGATAGTAAGATCAGATGATAGAATGAAATCCAGGAGATGGCTTCCTCGCATGTTGCATTTGCTGCTGCCCCAAACAGTGTTCTGAGCATTGGCATCGCAGCATATAACTAGGCCCATCTTCTTGGTGTCGCAATAGTCTATGAGCTCGGCAATTGCCTTGGTGGTGGAGGCACTACCGAATCATAGGGGAGATAAGCTGACGCCACGACGAAGGTCTTCCAATCTCCATTCGTTTCGTAGCTAATGGCTTCAGCAAACAAATCTTGGCCACAAAATTGTCCAAGCTTAGTCGCTGCGACAAGGTTGGACACAGCAAGGCAAGCCCTTGGTCTCTCGCACCGCTCGTCACAGAGTATCGTGGTGCCACGGACACCTCCAAGGCCACAGATGCGATTTTTCCACACCCATGGCTCCTGTATGGATGTTATGTGGGCGTTTGTATTCAACACGGAGAACTGATGAGAGCAGTAGCAGCCTTGGAGTGTTGAAGGTTGATCTGAGTAAAAACAATCATTGGTATAAACTAGGGTTTTTCGTCCGTTACTCGCACTCGCTTGGAAATAAAGCGGAATTGAATCCTTCCAAGGTGCAAACAAGGACGCATGCCTTACCTGGACCTGATAGTCTCGACAGAACCTTTGTCTAAACCAACAACGAGAGTAGATCTTTCTTGAAGAAGAAATAGGATCAAATCCACATTCAAAAGGAGATATTTTTTCTCGATCTCTAAAATTTTTTTTAGACAAAATTGTTGTCATCCTTGTTTCTACTCTTCCTGTGGGAATGAACGGTCTGGTGCTAGGGTTGCCAAATTTTGCGCGCAGCTGGACGGCACAAATGGCAAAAATATAGAAAAAAACCGGGATTTCCAAATTTCTCCCGGGACAAAATACAAATTTACAATATACCTAAGTAAAAATATTTGCTTGTTTTTTATTTAAATGAGTGACTGATTTTTTAGTTCATAAAATCTCATTGTGAAACATAAATCCAAATATCTATATATCTATATATATAAAAGAAAGTGTCCGAAGCGATGTAACCGCATAACTCGAGATTGGCCGAACCGATTTTGATGATTTATACTTTGTTGGAAAGGTATTTTCTCAGCACGGGTTTTAGAAGAAAAAAAAATCTAAATTTCAAAATAACTTATTTGGACCACCCAGCGTGTTACGACAGGTTTTTTTTTCGTTTTTTTTTAATTTTTATTTTTTTTTTTTCATTTTGTATTTATTTATTTTGGCAACAACCAAATAAAGAATCACATTTGAATGTAACATATCGTATCACAATTGAACTGTCAGATAGACACGCAATCTATTATCGATCAATTGAGAAGCCAATTTTGTTTCATGTTTGGTGGCGCTGTCGGATTCGGATTTCTTCATTGCGATTTTGTGAGTTTTTGTGAATTAAAATTGATATGAGAATATATCTATATCTATTTATATATATATGTATATAAAAATCAATCCATATTTGCGTTTGTTGCCGGTGTTTGGCCAAACGCGTTAACCGATTCCAATGAAATTTTTTTTTAAAGAAAGGTGACGTCTATACGAAGGATGTTATGTATGTGCGATGTCTGTATCTGCATCGGTGTTTAAATTATGTGTTTCTTAAAAAAGAAAAAAAAATTGACAATGTATTTATACACTGTGTGTTTCATATTTAGGTATCATGTGCTTTGAAAAAAAAAAACAAATTTAAGTGAAATAATAAAAAGTTTTTTTGTGTAATATTTTCTATATATAAAAATCAATCCATATTTGTGTTTGTTGCCGGTGTTTGGCCAAACGCGTTAACCGATTCCAATGAAATTTTTTTCCATGAAAGGCGACGTCTGCACGAAGGTTTTTATGTTTGGCTATATCTGCATCGGTGTGTGAGATATGGGCATTTGAGTGAGTACACATGCATATGTGCGTATGCGTGTAAATTACGACGCAGATACAGAGACCGTACAGACGTCACTTATTTTGTTATCCGAACAAGCATTTGAAAGAGGGAGACCACACGAACGTTTCAAGCTTATTGTGGAATTTGTGCGCACTTTCATTCTTGAGATATCGTGTGTTCAATATTTTATTCAAATAACTCTTATTGAAATTTTTTGCATTTTTTTGTGAATCGGACATCGGAAAGTTGCTTTTCCAACATTGATAACAATCGGTGTGGAAGTGAATGAAAAGTGATTTTCGGCACCGCCTTGCTAATCCAATCAAGGGTCTGCTGTGTTGAGCACTTCACCGTAAATGTTCTATTTCTTAGCTCACTGCCCTCCACTTGAATGCATTCATTGGATGCTTTTGCCAGCTCCCACAGATGATCCTCACAGTGTTTGCACTCTGCGTCGGTCATGCTGTTGTCTTGGCCAACCTTTCTGATGAGTATCACCAGAGAAGAGGTAACGGCTTCCGTATGGGATACCCTTTTCTTGCTTGGTGTTCCCACGATAACCAATTTCTGTCTACTGTTGCCGCAAGCATTTCTGCATACAGCAGCTGTTTCACCCAGTTTTTTGGGGCGGGGACCGCAATCAGCTGGAAGTGTTCTAGTGGAAGGGCACGCAGAAAGTGCGCGCGCATTTCCACCGACAGAAGTGCTTGAGGCCTTCTTCCTCCGTTTTTTCCTGTTCGAGCGTACCTGTACAGCGTTGGTTTCAGTCAGCTGGCTGGTTTCGGTTGGGGTAACCTCTGCCGACCTGCATCTCTCTGCCGTCGCCGCCGAGGAAACGCAGTTTTCAGCGCTTGTGCCTTCAACTGGCGGTGCAATTTCGTTGCACCGCGCGATAGCCGCCTTCCTCCTTTTCCCCTTTCGCTGGCTCTTAGATGGAAGCTGACCAGTGCGCGCCGCGTCTGTAGCCCATTTCATCTGTTCGGCTTCACAGGCCTCATCGGCAGCATCACACATATCAGATGTCTGTCTATTGGTCTGAAGATTAAGCGTATCAGGTTGAACCTCTCCGCCACTTTCTCCATTTTTCCAGCCCAATCTACCGAACGTGTCGGAGATACAGCTGCACGAGTCTTCGGAAGCAAGCCTTCTCGCAGCTCCTAAGTCAACGCCTGTACAAACGGGGGGTATAAATATGTCGGTTAGGGCCTCCAGAATCCGTGCCCCGACCGTGGTCGAAAAGTCCCAGGATGATGACATCATACACATGTCTCTCTTTGGGTATTTGAATTAAGAGTACGCCTCGCCTATCTCATTGCTTATCAGTGGTACTGATATTTCATAACGAAATGCGCTTGAAGGCAAAACAAATGAGATGAAGAAAGGTGATTTAAACAAAGTTAAAATGTTCGCTGGTAAACATAAACCAACTGAGTCGTTTAAATGGGGACTATGCTGATGATGCACTTTGACGCATTTACCAATATATTGGGTTCGATAAACAGAAAAGGTTACTATGCACTTGTGTTGCCTTATATAGGAAAATAGCTTATATGACTGTATGAATTGCGTAAGGCTTGTGCTAAGTAGAAGGGACAGATTCACCACTTTAATGGTATAAAAGAGGAAGGTTTGCAAGCAAATATTCAGAACACGTTTAGACTTAGAACACGTTTAACTAACGCGAAAGGTCGCAGCCACGCAAAGACAGCGGCCCTTAGAGTAATAAACTAAAAAATAATACTAGGGGTCGCCCCATGGTCGAAATTCGACAAATTTATTCTATAAGCTGAAAAAAAACAAAGTCGACTGTTATACATATTAATCGGAAAATGAAATTTTTCGACATTGCATTCTCTGATTTCACATGATATAAAATTTTTCTGGCATTTTCAAGTCACTTCAAGTTTTCAAGTATTTTCAAGTAACTTAAAGGAACTTCAAGCATTTTCAGGTAACTTCAAGTAACTTCAAGCATTTTCAAGTAACTTCAAGCATTTTCAAGTAACTTCAAGCATTTTCAAGTAACTTCAAGCATTTTCAAGTAACTTCAAGCATGTCCAAGTAACTTCAAGCATTTTCAAGTAACTTAAAGTAACTTCAAGCATTTTCAGGTAAATTCAAGTAACTTCAAGCATTTTCAAGTAACTTCAAGCATGTCCAAGTAACTTCAAGTATGTTCAAGCATTATCAAATGCATAATATGCACAGCAATGTTTTTGTTGGTAACTTCAAGTAACTTAAAGTATTTTCAAGCATTTTCAAGTAACTTCAAGCATGTCCAAGTAACTTCAAGTATGTGTAAGCATTATCAAGTAACTTCAAGTTTTCAAGCATTTTCAAGTAACTTAAAGTAACTTCAAGCATTTTCAAGTAACTTCAAGTATTTTCAAGCATTTCCAAGTAACTTCAAGTAACTTCAAGCATCTTCAAGCATTTTCAGGTAACTTCAAGCATGTGCAAGTAACTTCAAGTAGTTCAAGCATTATCAAATGCATAACATGCACAGCAATGTTGTTGTTGGTAACTTCAAGTAACTTCAAGTATTCTCAAGCATTTTCAAGTAACTTCAAGCATATTCAAGTAACTTCAAGCATTTTCAAGTAACTTTAAGCGTGTCCAAGTAACTTCAAGTATGTTCAAGCATTATCAAGTAACTTCAAGTTTTCAAGCATTTTCAAGTAACCTCAAGCATTTTCAAGTAACTTAAAGTAACTTCAATCATTTTTAGGTAACTTCGAGTAACTGCAAGCATTTTCAAGTAACTTCAAGTATTTTTAAGCATTTTCAAGTAACTTCAAGCATTTTCAAGTACCTTCATGCATTTTCAAGTAACTTCAAGCATGTACAAGTAACTTCAAGTATGTTCAAGCATTAACAAGTAACTTTAAGTTTTCAAGCATTTTCAAGTAACTTAAAGTAACTTCAAGAATTTTCAGGTAACATCAAGTAACTTCAAGCATTTTCAAGCAACTTCAATTATTTTTAAGCACTTTCAAGTAACTTCAAGTATTTTCAAGTAACTTCAAGTAACTTCAAGCATTTGCAAGTAACTTCAAGTATTTTCAAGCATTTTCAAGTAACTTCAAGGTTTCAAGCATTTTCAAGTAACTTCAAGCATTTTCAAGCAACTTAAAGTAACTTCAAGCATTTTCAAGTAACTTCAAGTATTTTTAAGCATTTTCAAGTAACTTCAAGTTAATTCAAGCATTTTCAAGTAACTTCAAGCATGTCCAAGTAACTTCAGGTATGTTCAAGCATTATCAAGTAACTTCAAGTTTTCAAGCATTTTCAAGTAACTTCAAGCATTTTCAAGTAACTTCAAGCTTTTTCAAGTAACTTAAAGTAACTTGAAGCATTTTCAGGTAACTTGAAGTAACTTCAAGCATTTTCAAGTAACTTCATGTATTTTCAAGCATTTTCAAGTAACTTCAAGCATTTTCAAGTACCTTCAAGCATTTTCAAGTACCTTCAAGGATTTTCAAGTACCTTCAAGGATTTTCAAGTAACTTCAAGCATGTCCAAGTAACTTCAAGTATGTTCAAGCATTATGAAATGCATAACATGCACAGCAATGTTGTTGTTGGTAACTTCAAGTAACTTCAAGTATTTTTAAGCATTTTCAAGTAACTTCAAGCATTTTCAAGTAACTTCAAGCATGTCCCAGTAACTTCAATTAACTTCAAGCATTTTCAAGTAACTTAAGGTAACTTTAAGCATTTCCAAGTAACTTCAAGTATTTTCAAGTAACTTCAAGTAACTTAAGCATTTTCAAGTACCTTCAAGCATTTTCAAGTAATTTCAATCATGTCCAAGTAACTTCAAATATGTTGAAGCATTATTAAATGCATAACATGCACAGCAATGTTGTTGTTGGTAACTTCAAGTAACTTCAAGTATTTTCCAGCATTTTCAAGTAACTTCAAGCATTTTCAAGTTACTTCCAGCATTTTCGAGTAACTTCAAGCATTTTCAAGTAACTGCACGATCTAAATTTTTTCCGTTCCGATTGGCAGATTGTTGCCTCATACAGCAATGTTGTTGTTGTTGTAATTTCATCCAATTCGCTTCATTTTACCTGCTGTAATTCGTGTAAAGTTTAGAATGCTAATTTGAAACTCCTTGCCGCTGGTGGGGGGAAGTCTAAATGAATACACTCTAAATGTTCCTTTACGAATGAAACGCAAAATTTATTTGTCTTCCTTTAAATGCTAAAATATTGCTTATCTTACAAATGTACAACTTAAATTACAGGTATCAGGTGCAAAGTCAGAAACGACGACTTGTGAGAATTTTTATTCTGCTGACTTTGCTGAGAACAAAAAATGAAATTTAAAACGTTAGAAACCATGACATGTTGGGGCCACCCTTTAACCCACGACGAAATCTGTGTCAGAGAAACTTCTGGTTGCTGGTATTGGTGGTGATTCTTGAGTTTAGACTTCTATCTGGATTTTTTTGCTGGTCTTACGGTTTCGCCATATGATGTAGCACATCATAAAAATAAAAAGCTTGGTTTTCGAACTATACGTTATTCCATGATGAATCGGAAGAATTGCTCCATTATTGGGCAAGTGCTCCTCATTTTTGATGTCCGTAATCCATTTGGTTAAAGCCTTGATGTCTTCGTTGTGGATAACTAGTGGTTTGGAGATGCTCCTAGGGCTTTCATACAACAGCTCCGTCAGGTTTGCCAATGGAATGAACGCTGCATTGATGCTACTGGAACTGCTGCTATATGATGTGATGGTCATCGAATCGTGCTTCAGGATACAGTTTGGCTGTAGTGTCAATATCCCGTAATTTTGCAATGATATCTCCAAGATCTGTCTACCACAGATAACGTTAAAGGTATACAACCTGTCCAAGACGTAAATTAAACTGTTGCCGTTGTTAAGCTGGATCCATACAGGAGATGGTTTGATGCTGCGCAAGTTACAGTGTGGTGACAACGCCCTTTCATGCGTAAGCAGATTCATTTCACACCTGCTGACATTGGATCGGCGATTAAACATCGGAAGTTGTTGCTTGCACTGATATTTGTTACTCGTTCTTGTGCATTGAAGGAGCTCATCTCTTGTCAATCTGTAGTAGGCTTCCCGCAGCAGATTTACTGTTAAATACTCCAGCGATTGTTCAATAAAAACATATTCATTGTTATGGGGAGTCGGGACGGGTGTGACTTTGAACAGATCAAAATCTTCTGTATTTACTAACGGCACTCTCAAATCAAATATAACATTTTGATCCGTTATTCTTGCTCTAGCTGTGAACATTTTATACAGTGCTAGCAAGCTCGAACGTGACTCGTCTCCTGCTACAGACAACTGCGGGGGCAGGTGGCTCCTTATTAACATCAGTTGTGATATAAGTTGATCTGGTGTTATCACCAGAGGGTTGATTTTGGCATGACGAAGATCTGTCAGAACATTCAGTAAGGAATTTTGCGTTTGCTGATTATTCAACATAGCTAACGTCGCATATGCTGCCACTGCTAAACATTTCTGGGTTGCTTCGCTCTGATTGACCGCTTTGGATGCCATGCTCTTAAGATTCCTTAGATCATTTTGGAATGCTAGCAATTGTGCAGTAATGGTTTCAGTATTTTTCTGTAATATATTGTTATTAACTCAAGAAGGTGATTTTCATTTGCTCGTGTTTGCTGAATTTGTTGCTCATATTGTTCAGCATACGACTCATCTAGTACTCCGAAAAGTTTGTTTGCCACTGTACCAACAAAGTCGAAAGGAGATCGCCTGGTCCTAACCCTTGCTGAAAGTCCAGCTCCGTGCGTATGCAGCAAGTCATTGTTGTTTTTTATAATCGTTAACTGATAGTTGAACTGACGGACTATATTGTGAGTCAAAACGTTTGACCTAATTGTACACAAGTCGTTCATATCCTTCACAAGTTCCTGGAATCCTTCAAAATCTCTCCAATAATTGGTCATGTTATGATAGATTATAATTTTCCAGTCGCTGGTAATCAGATTTACACTTCCAATTTTCTCAAAGTAAATTCCTGGGCGGTTTTTTAATGGCCTTACTCTTACGGGATCGATTTCTTGGTTCGATGTCGATGTATTTCCCTGCGTAAGAACCATCATCACTAAACTGGTGAAGAGCAACCACCGTAATGGGCTTACTCTACCCGTCGATTTGTCTCCCTCTCTCGACGTGTATGAGCCTTCAATGGAGCGTGGGATCGTTTCAAATGGGTTTTCGGGCTCTGAACTCTCCTTCGTCGGGCCCTTTTCCGATCTGATTTGACTCAGCCCTTGATGTATTTTAACTGAACGTTTTTGCGTTTCAATTGAATTTGTTAACCACCCTTCATCTTCAGTTGGAAGTGGGCAAAGCTTTGTAATGGGCCTTTTGATATACTTCTTGTTACAGTAAATAGTTGCAGCTCTCCGTGATTATCCTGCCCAGGGTAAGTTTCGGTGATCCGGCCAATCAGCCAGTTTGTTGGGGGTTATCGATCATCTTTAATCAAAACGATGTCACCAATGGTTGTTACATTCAGTGCCCTTCCTTTTCACTCGTTGTTGAAGATGTGATAAGTACTCTGTAGACCATGTTTTCCAAAAATCTTGAGACATCTTTTGTAATAACCGCCAGCGGGTACCATAATTGCGCATGTCGTATAGACATGGTTGGGGTACTGCGTTGAGAGCGGATCCAATGAGGAAATGACCAGGAGTGAGAATTGGCGAGTCATCTATGTCATTGCTTACTTTTATCAGCGGTCGAGAGTGGATAGTTCTTCAAATGTTAGATTGGTACGAGGGCGGGTCAATAAGTCCGTGACTTTTTGAATTTCTGACCTCTTTACTGAAACGGCAACACTGCTCCTGTCAACAGGCATCTGTCAGTTGACTCCTGTCAAAATTTAAACTTGCTGCGTCAGTTAGTTTGTGTTTGACAGCTATTTTTATCAGACTACTCACTAATTTGAGGAGAAAATGGAAAAAAGTGAATTTCGTGTGCTTATTAAGCATTATTTCTTGCGAAAAAAAACCATTACCGAGACCAAGGCTAAGCTTGAAAAATACTATGGGGACTCTGCACCATCGATTTCAATGGTAAAAAAGTGGTTTACTGAATTTCGTTGTGGCCGTACAAGCACTGAAGATGCCGAACGTCCTGGACGCCCATTTGAGGTCTCTACACCCGAAACAATCGAAAAAATTCACGATATGGTGTTGGCCGACCGAAGATTGAAAGTGCGAGAGATTGTGGAAGCCGTAGGGATCTCGCATGGCTCAGTGGTTTCAATTTTGAATGATCACTTGGGCATGAGAAAGCTTTCCGCAAGATGGGTGCCGCGTTTGCTCACAGTCGACCACAAACGCAATCGTGTAACAACTTCACAGGAAGGTTTGGCGTTGTTTAATCGCAATATGGAGGAGTTTTTGCGCCGTTTTGTAACCGTGGACGAAACATGGATCCATCACAACACACCAGAGACCAAACAACAGTCAAAACAGTGGGTTTTTAAGGGTGAATCGGCGCCAAAGAAGGCCAAGTTGGGTTTGTCAGCCAATAAAGTTATGGCGACTGTTTTTTGGGATGCACGCGGGATAATCCATATTGACTACCTTCAAAAGGGAAGAACAATCAATGGGGAATATTATGCCAACTTATTGGACCGATTCAATGACGATTTGAAAAAAAACCGACCTCATTTGGTCAAGAAAAAAATTCTTTTCCACCAAGACAATGCAAGGGTGCACACATGTGCAGTTGCCATGGCAAAAAACCATGAATTGGGCTATGAATTGCTCCCTCATCCACCCTATTCTCCAGATTTGGCTCCGAGCGACTACTTCTTGTTCCCAAACCTGAAGAAATGGCTTGGTGGAAAAAGATTTGACTTCAATGATGAAGTCATCTCGCAAACAAATGCCTATTTTGAGGACCTCGACAAATCATTTTTTTTGGAAGGGATAAAAAAATTGGAGAAGCGTTGGACAAAGTGTATAGAGCTCAAGGGAGACTACGTTAAAAATAAAAAAAAAATTTTATCAAAAAATCTGTGTTTTATTCCAAAAGTCACGGACTTATTGACCCGCCCTCGTATCACCAATTATTCTTTTGAGATGATATTTTATGAACTTAACTCCGGCTTCCCACAGGCCGCCGAAGTGTGGTGCTCCTGGTGGTATGAAATGCCACTGTATTCCATTCATAACTAATCTTGTTGAAGCATCTCTTTCCGCTTGATTAATGGTGAGTGCTCTAAGGCTTTGAAGCTCCTTATTAGCTCCGACGAATGTTGTCCCATTGTCACTGTATATATGATTCGGCAACCCTTTTCTTGATATGAAGCGCCTTACAGCTGCGAGAAATTCTTCCGATGTTAGGTCACTAACAAGCTCGATATGAATAGCCTTTGTAGCTAAACATTTAAATATTGCTATGTAGCCCTTTGTCGTCCGGGTTCCTCTTCCCTTAGACATTTTTATTGTCAATGGTCCTGCGTAGTCTACTCCGGAGTGCGTAAATGGCTTGGATAGTGTTACTGTGGGAGCTGGCAGCATCCTCATTTTTTGATGTTTAGGCGAAGAATTAAAACGATAGTATCGCACGCAGTGATGAACAATTTTTCGTACCAATCGTTTATCATGATGGATCCAGTATGATTGTCTAAGAGTGGCCATCATCAAATTGATACCACCGTGAAGCGTTTTCTTGTGTACGTATTCTGCCAGTAGTTTAGTAAAAACGCTATTGTACGGTAGAATGTATGGATGTTCCTTGTGTGTTATGCTGGCGTGCTCCAGTCGCCCTCCAACAACTATCATGTTGTCTTCGTCCAGGCGAGGATTTAGTGAAATTAGATTGCTCCTCTTGGGAATGTCATTTCCATCTCTCAAGCAATTGAGTTTTTCCGGAAATGCTTCCAATTGCACCAAATGGACTAGTAACTTGTTTGTCTCTTCAATTTCATCGAGTTCTCCTGTGCGTCTGTCTTTACTATGGTGTTTACTATTGAACACAAATCGTTTACAGTAGGCTATAGTTCGGATTAGTCGTGTGTAAGAGGAAAATTTGTGCATTATGGCATCCTTCATTGCTACCGTTGTTAATACGACTTTTGGTTCAAAGGTCTCACTTACTGACCTTGGCTCTTCGATTTCTGAGTATATAGGCCAACGTGCCATGCTAATCTCAAGCCATTTTGGTCTATTCCACCATAGTGAATAATGTTTCAATTGTGTTGGTGTTAAGCCTCTCGGTGCACAATCAGCGGGGTTGTCTGCGGATCCGACATGTCTCCAAGACTCTGGATGTAATGCTTCTCTGATCTGAGACGATCTATTGGCAATGAATATCTTCTCCTTGGATTAATTTTTTCTTATCCATGACAACACAATTGTTGAATCTGTCCATGCGAACACCCTAACGATCTGAGTCCCAAATATCAGCTGCACTTCCTTGATAAGTTTTGACAATAAGTATGCCCAACATAATTCAAGCTTGGGCGTAGTAAGCTTGTTTTTAATGGGTGCAACCCTTGTTTTGGACGTCAGTAATGTAGTTACATATTTTGTATTATGCGTAGTAGTCCTTGCATAGACGACAGCTGCATAAGCGCCTTCAGACGCATCACAAAACCCATGTAATTCGATAGTCTGTTGTTTGTTGGCAACAATCCATCTTGGAATCTTAATTGATTTAGCATGCGGAAGTTCTTGTCTGAACTTATCCCAACAATGCTGTAATTCATCTGTTAGCGGCTCATCCCAATCAATCTCTGCCTTCCAAATCCGCTGCATAAGCACCTTGGCAATGATGGTTACTGGTGTTAGCCATTCTAATGGATCGACAAGACGTGATATTTCCGATAGCGTGGCACGTTTGGTGGATCCATTCTTTTCCTTTAGTGATGTTGTGAAGTGTACCTTGAACTGGAATTGTGTCAGCTAACGGACTCCAATGCATTCCCAAAGTTTTAATTGTCTCTTCCTTATCGAACTTAACTTCAGGTTGGTTATTCGCAATTGAAATCCAATTTAAGAGTGAAGAAATGCGTTGATAGTCTTGATGTTCACTATTGACCCTTATCTGCCTGTACATTTTCTCGATATCTGCGGTGAAGACGTACTTGTGAGTTCTCCATCGCATTATAATCGTTGTAATGTCGGCTTGAAGCCTGGGGCCAACCATCATTAATTCATTTAGGCTTACTCCAGTTGTTGTTTTTGCGGATCCATCAAATACTACACGTAATTTAGTAGTAGTACTATCAGGTTTAAATACTGCATGATGAGGTAAGTAGTAAGACCTGCTATTGAATCTATCCGCATTGGGTACTTAAACCATATGTCCTAGTTGTAGGAACTCATTCATCACCCTTATGTACTCAGCCCTTAATTCCTTGTCGGTGCTAAACTTCTTTTCGAGCTGTCGCAGCCTAGCTATGGGTATGGCTCTGTTCTTGGATTCTCCCAATTGCTCATGATCCTTTTTGAACGGGATTTTGACCTCGTATCTGCCTTCTTCATCACGAAAATGAGATTCCTGATAAAAATCTTCGCATTCTTGATCACTTGTTTTCTGGTTGCTTTGTAGGCAAACTTCTTCAATTTCCCAAAATCTTTCAAGTTGTTTATCTAATGATGTTTGAATGACAAGACCGAGGAGGAATGTAAACACATACGATATATATTTTACACAATGATGTCAGGTCAATTCTGCTGCAGCAAATTTCAATGTCAGAGAAGTCAATGATATCAACATCTTTAGCCTTGTAATCCTTTTTTACGGCAATCAGCACACCACCAAGTCGCTCGTAGATACTGTTTTCTGCAGTTCGATCACAACGGTTGACATAGAAGTTGGAAGGAAATAGTTCGGCATCATTAAAGCTTTCATCTAATCCGGTTTCAGAAAGAACAATGACATCTGAAGTACAGCTATACATACTAAGCAAGAATTTGGTACACTTTGTTCTTAGCCCTCTTACGTTTTGATAGAAGAAGGCTAATTCTTTAAGTTTTTTGAAAGGGTTGTTCTAGTGCGAGGCCGGTTTGTAAATTCCTTGACTAGCATGTTACTCGGCCAAAAGTTTGGGTTAACCAAGATCTTTCCTATATTTAGAGGAGCAAGAACTTTAAAAGATGCTGACACACGATCTGGAAGATTATCCGCTGTTAAGCTTATGCATCTAATGCCATTAGCAGCAATGCCCTTCACTTCAATATACTTCAAAATATCGGATGTTTTTGTGCCATACTCCAGACGAGATAAGAACACTGCAAAAAGAGGAGGTACAACTCTAAGAGTGCAAACGTTAGATGGATGAGTGGTTGACGGCGAGGGAGGTAAGTCAGCATCCGGGGATTTCTCGCATGTTATATCGATTGTTGGCGGCTCTACATTTGTAGTAGAATTTGAACGAAGAACTCTTCTTTGTTGGGGTTGATGTATTTGATCCAATAGAAGTGAATTTCCATTGCATGAGGTGTTTTCAAGCAACCATGGTCCTTCACTTTGTGAATTTTGCTGACGTTCATTTTCATTATGTTCGGCTGCAAGATGGGGCAAAGGTTGAATATGTTGATTACGAGGTTGTTTCTTCTGTTTTCTATGCAACTGATTTTGTTGCTTCTGCGGCATGGTAAAGATCGGTTGATCCATAACTTGCTGTATATTCAAAGGAGTGTTGCATTGTTGAGGCTGTTGGAGCAGCTTTTCAATGCTTGTAAATCCTTCAAGCAATTTATTTGTATTCGAAGTGTCGAAATCAAATACTTCTTGCAACTCGGAAAATAATATAGATAGACAATTAAACGTCTTTTGAATCTTGATCATTTTCCAGTGCAAAACGTCAGGTGAAATGCTACGATGTTTTACGCAATAAAATTGTAGGCCCGGAATAGTAATAATTTTATCCGCGTCTTTGAACTTCACTGTACGTTCAAACACAGGCTTGAGGGTGAACTGATGACCATTGCTTGCATGGCGGGTATTGCGGTTGAAATGTTCAAGGGGAGGAATGCAACTGGCTTTTCGTTTGAGCACTTGTGGTGGAAATAACGATAAAATAACGAATGGCAAAAGACATTACGACGATGACTAAGAGAGTCAATCGATCTCGCGATGTCTCGGTCGCCAATGAGTTTTATCGCGCGTTTTTGGATCCTGTCAAGTAGCTCCAAATAAGTTATTGGTGCACCGGACCAGATATGAGCGTTGTACTCGACTTTCGGGCGAATAAACGCCTAGTAAATTGTAGTCAGATCAAAAGGGGTAAAATATTTCTTACAACGCTTAAGGAAGCCTAGACATTTCGCGGCGTTCTTGGCGACATCGAATATGTGGTCATTCCAACGAAGGTTGTCATTAACACACACGCCGAGAATGGAAAGTCTTTCGGTTTCAGCGATGCAAGTGCCAGTCATGGATAATGGCAGTGTTTGTTGGTTTTGCTTTAATGACAGTAGACAGCATTGTGTATTGGAAGCATTAAATTCCACTCTATTGGTTGTACCCCACTGAGTTATGCTGTTAAGATCGGAATTTAATGAGCTTAACATACGTTGCCGTTCCAGTTCCACACCCGAAGATGAGGGGCGTGACCCAAGAAACGAATATGAGAAGCTGAGCGTACTGTCATCAGCAAAGGAATGGATTGGATTAGAAGTAACAGACAGGAGATCATTTATAAAAATGAGTAAGAGAGTCGGGGACAGAACAAAGCCTTGGGGAACACCAGCATTTATTTGGTGAGTTGCAGACTTGAAACCGTCCAAAACAACTTGAATTGAACGGTCCGAAAGGTAATTCCTAATCCATTGAAGAAGAGTATCATCGATTCCAAATGCACGCATTTTCGACAAGAGAGCTTGATGCCAAACTCTGTCAAATGCCTTTGAAATATCAAGCGCAACAATCTTACTTTCACTACCTTGATGAAGAGATTGGTTACACTTTTCGGTTAGATATAGATATGTCATCAAATCACCGATGGACCTGTTGCTGCGAAAACCATACTGCCGGTCATTAAGAAGTTTTCGCGATTCAAGATATTTCATTAGCTGACGGTTTATCAGCGATTCCATGACCTTAGAAAGAAGGGACGTAAGTGCAATTGGTCGGTAGGAGGAGGGAGAAGAAGATTCGCCTTTTTTTGGTACAGGACAAATCCTGTTTTCCATCTTCCCGGGAAGAGTCCGGAAGAACAGGACTGATGGAAAAGCTTACGCAATGGTTTTGCCAGCGAAGGAGAACACCTCTTCAGAACGATAGGGGAAATACCATCTGGACCAGCGGATCCAAGAAGATCCAAGAAAGAGCAACAGTGATGAAGTGGGATGGGGGACGGAAGGAGTCTCGAGTCGAACGTCGTGGGGTACACTCGTGTCGAGAACTTTCTCTTAGTTAATATTTCTTTTTCTTTTACGCACACTAATAACAATAGTATATAAAAACAAAATGTCTTGCTCGAATTGCAATCTTAAAGTCGAAAGAGCTGACTTGAAAATAGAATGCTGTGACTGCAGTAAGTTTTATCATGCAAACTGCGTTAACCTGCAAGTGCCTGATCTTGAATATATGAAAAAAGCCAAATCACCTTGGCGATGTCCTCCATGCCACTCTAAGCGGCGAGGTTCATTCTCAGGTGCAACTGCACTCTCGGCGAACATCAGCCGAGCATCTCTCCAACCGCAACCACCACTACCACCACCTCCATCATCCACGGCCACCACCTCTAACTCAAGCTCTTTCACAGTTCCACCAACAACTGGCCCAACACAACAAAAAGAAGCAACAAAAATAACATTAGAAATGGTTTACGCGAAAATTGTTACTATTGAAAACATTCAAAAAAATCAAATGGATGCCCTCACAAACAAAAACAAAGAGTGCGAGGAAAAAATTCAATCACTGGAGCATAGGGTGAACAACCTTGAACAACAACTACTTGCTAATTGTATTGAGATCGTAAACGTTCCTTGCAACAACACTAAACTATCAGCTGCTGACCTTACCCTCAAAATCATTCGCGATTGTCTGAATGTGGACGTAACTGAATCGGACATTGATCATTGCTACGTCAAAACAGTTAAGCTAGGTAAAGCTCAAGATGATAATTCTTCCTCCAAAGCATCAACAGCGGCAGCGGCGCACATCACAAAAAACATTCTACACGTAAAATTTGTCTCGCGGAATCTAAAAGAGAAGATCATGAAAGCAAGTTATGCGAAGAAACGGAAATTGAAGACATCAGTTATCAGCACCCAAGCAGCAGAAGAAAATATGTATATAAATGAAAGTCTGACGTACAACACTCGGCAACTTCTTAAAGCGGCAGCAGCAATTAAGTTTTCTAAAAATTACAAATTTCTGTGGACAAGGAATGGGATTGTTTACATGCGTAAAAAAGAGGGGGATAGTTTTATTAAATTAACTAGGTCTTCTGACCTCATAAAATTAGAATGATTTCCAACAGTTTTAATCTCCATGTAAACAATCCATCCTACCACAATAATAATTATGCTGATAGGGAAATTAATGTTACTGGTTTCAAAAAATCCTTTTGCATTCATCAAAATATTCGTAGCCTAAGAAAAAATTTTATCAATTTTTTAGCGCATATTCAGTCTCTTGAAAGTCTACCGTTGGTTATAGTGTTGAGTGAAATTTGGGTTTTTAAAAATGAAATAGATTTTTATAATATTGATGGGTATACATCGTACTCTAAATGTAATGAATCTTATTCTGCTGGTGGTGTTGCAGTATACATAAAAAATGATGTTGTGTGTGATCACTCGGAAATTGAATTTGTTAGTGCCGATATCATCCGAGTAAACTTTTTATACAAAAATTATTGGTATGCAATGCTTTGCATTTATCGCTTGCAATTTTTAAGCAAAAACAGTTTTATTGAGGAGTTTTATGATGTTTTAAATACTATAAAAGATACAAATTTAATAGTTTTGGGTGACATAAATATTGATCTATTGAAAGAAAATGATACTGACACTAATAATTATATGCTTTTGATGTCTTCATTTGGGTTAGAGAGTTTAATAAATGCTCCAACTCGTGTAACAAGCTCAAGTTCAAGTTGCATAGATCATATTTTTGTACGTTTCAATAAGAATAATAAATCAATGTTTACAGGTGAAGTGCATAATCATAAAATAACTGATCATCATTTATGTGCTTTGAATGTGTGTGACCTTGATAATTCACCACGGAGCCAGATGGAAAGGGCAAATTTTGTTTTAGATTTCAACTTACTGCGTGAAAAACTAAGGTTTGAATTTTGGGAATCTGTGTTTTCTATAAGCGATCCTTCTGAAGCTTATGATCAATTTATTTCAATTTTCCATAAGCATATTGAAAATTCAAAGACTCACTTGAATAACACAAGCAGAACGAAATTTTTGAAACCTTGGATGACACCAAGATTGTTAAAGCAAATAAAACTGAAAAATAGTTTTGCTGTGAAGTGTAAAAAGCATCCACAAAACTTAAATATAGCCAAATATTATTCTAAGCTTTGCAAACGTGTTAAAAATCTAATTGCTGAGTCACGCAATTCATATTACACCAACCGCTTGATACGTTTCAGGGGCAACACTAAAAATGAATGGAAAGTAGTAAATTGTATTTTAGGGAAGCAAATTAAATCGAATAATATTTCTAATATCTTTACCAATAATGATATTACTTCTGACCCGCAATTAATAGCAAATAGTTTTAACAATTATTTTGTTAGTGTTACCGAAGCTGTAAAACCCCCCGTGCCGCTTCACAATAGTTGTAACTGCACCATTGAAAATATTTTAAAAAAAGAAACAACTCAAAGGAATAGTTTTCGTTTTGAAGAATTCTCGCCGGGAGAAATTTGTAAATTAATTCAAAGTTTGCAAAGTAAAAATTCTTGTACCAGTGATGGTGTATCTGCTCTTTTGTTAAAAAAAATATCTTGGGAAATCGTGGATATTTTATGTTATATTTTTAACTTAAGTGTTAGTATGGGAAAGTTTCCCATTTCTTTGAAAAGAGCTGAAGTTATTCCACTTTTTAAAAAAGGTAACCGTAAAAACGTAGCTGATTATAGGCCTATTTCGTTGCTTTCTACGTTTTCAAAAATATTTGAAAAACTAGTTAAAACTAGAATGCTTTCATTTCTTGAAAAAAATAACTTTTTTTCTGATGATCAATTTGGTTTTAGATCAGGTAGATCTACTGAAGATGCAATTCTTAAAGTATGTTGTGATCTATACAAGGGGATTAATGATGATCAATCTACGATGGCATTGTTTATTGATATGACTAAGGCATTTGACTTGGTCGATCATGAAATTCTTTTAAGCAAGCTATACAATGCTGGTTTTAGGGGAATAATTTATGAATGGCTTAAATCGTATTTGATCGGAAGGGAACAAAGTGTGTATGTAAATGGGATTTTTAGTAATGTATTAAGGTTGAAAAATGGTGTTCCTCAGGGTTCTGTTTTGGGTCCGGCTCTATTCTTAATTTACATTAACTCTCTGTTCCACCAGAATTTTTCTGGAAATCGTAGAGCCTTTGCAGATGATATAGCTTTCACTTATATCCAATCTTCATATTTCGAATGTTTTGCTAACATAAGTAATGACTTAGAATTGCTTAGAGCTTGGTTTGCGTACCACAGATTGATTATTAGTGATAAAACTAAAATCATGTGTTTTAAGCTATCGGGGGATTTTCCTAGGAAGATTGAAGCATTTTTTCACTCGTATGACTGTCAAAAGTTTGCTTTACCTTTGCATGTATGTGGTAGAAATAACTTCCTAGAACAAAATCAGTGCTCACGTAATTGTTTTCAAATTGAGCTTGTTGATTACTTTAAGTACTTAGGAGTTATCATCGACTGCAACCTTAACTGGAAAGTTCATGTTCAATCACTCAAAACCTACATGAATCTGATAACTCGAAAGATGTATCTGTTAAAGCCATTCTGCTCAAAAAAAGTTTTAACAATGATCTACTACGGACTTACTCAGTCTAAATTGCAATATGGGATAGTTTGTTGGGGAGGTGCTTATATGAACACTCTTAGACCAATCTTGATTGCCCAAAAGCATATAATTCGTATCGTTTGTGGAAAAAGTCGACGAACTGGAAGCTGGCCTCTCTTTTGTGAGTTAAGATTACTACCATTACGTCATCTCTATATTTTTAAAGTTTTAAAAGAATTCTATAAACAAAGTGGTAATATTCCATCTAGAAACTCTTCAATATACAACTTACGGGTTAATAATCTGGCACTTGTTGATACTCTAGTTCCACACAAAAAACATTTCATGAATTTTTATTTAATGACATCCGCAATTGTATTCAATAATCTGCCCATTTCAATTAGAAGAACTTACTACTTTCATTCTTTCTTGAAAAAAATCACAAACTGGCTTTTCACTCTAAACTTGACAGACGTAGAATTAGTCTATAAAGTAAGAACTTAAGTATCTTTCTTCTATTAACATCGCTTATGTTTTTTGTATTTTTTATACGTAATGTTTCTTTAATTTTTGCTAATTTAAAAAAAAAAAAAAAAAAAAAAAAAAAAGAACAACTGAAAGTACCCCACGTCAGTTATTCTTCTAGTTTGAGCCGAATTTTTTGGCGGTCATTCAACTCTAACGATATAAGTTACTGAATGACACTGATTTATTCTCTTACACTTATTATTATTTTTGAATTTTTTATATAAACTGTAAATAGCATTAAGTGAAAGTTGAATAAAAATGAATAATCTAATCTAATCTAAAAAACCGTACGCTGTTGCTTTTTTTTCGCTTTTTTCGTTATCACTGCCACCGGCCAGCGGCACTGGCTCTATGTGGATTTTTTAATGTGTAAACATTTTTGCTCTCGTTGATGTATAAATATATTTTTTCTCGGTAGGGGCTAGTTGGAAATATCTAGCGTCACCGTCATCGTCAGATTTTGCCGTTAATTTTCATTACCACGTGAGTTAATCGCTGGTCGACAGATCACCGCAATTAAACGACGTTTGGCGCGGTTAGTACGTAGATGGGTGACCGTTTGAGAACAACCGCGTGTCGTTGTTTTTTTTTATTAATTATGTATGTTCAATTTTTTAAACTACGTAAGTTAATTAGTTACGGCGTTAGCTAGATAACAAATTAGGTAGCTGACGGGCAACTGTGCCTACATGTTTACACATCAACTATACCGTGAGTGCAGCGTGGCTCACACCTTTTTTTTTTCTTTTTTCACACACACGCGATTTTATATTTTTTTTTTCGCGAAACGTATTGGCGAGCCGGTAGGTATTATGTTTGTCGGTTTAGTGGCACCGAAATTGCATTTAAAAAAGGCAACGCGTCCGCACGCGACGGGAGGCAAGCAACAACTGAATGCTTGGTTGAAACATGAAAGTTTTGCATTGTATGTTTTGAATCATCTGTGGGCCTAAAATGTCTTTGCCTTGTGGCCGCTAGTACATCCAAAGCCTGATATCCTCTTTCTAGACCCCGTATAGCGTTTGAAGCTAGGGTATCTTATTTGGTTGTTCCAGACCTTGCTCAAAGAGAGTTCTGCTTTCTTGGTCCAACGCCCTAGTTATTAGGTGAACAATTATCGGATCCTAGGATTTCGTGTTGATAGCCATATTATTGATCGCTGACAATCCCTCCTTTGTTGCGTTTAAGATTGCTTTAATAGAGTTCGCTGATGACTGGGTTCTTTGATCACCAGCCTTAAGTATCTTGTCCAAGTGCATTGACACAATCTTTGTTTCATTGTCATATCGTGCCTTCAATGTCTCCCAGGCATGTATTATTAGCACTTGATATTGTAAGATGCTGAATTAATGTCATTGGTTCACCATCTAGATGAGTTTTCAGATATTCCATCTTTTCTGTTGGACTCAAATTTGGCTTGGTGGAAAATATATCAGCAAATGATCGCCATTCTAGATAATTTCCCTTAAATATTGGTATCTTCAGAGGTGGTAATTTGGTTCCTGAATGGTCCGCTTCCTTTGTTTCATTGGATCTACCTAATGCCGATGCCATTCTGTGGAGGCATTGGTTTACGTCTCTCTTAATGTCGTTGTATTTTTTATTGATAACGTATGGCGATTTCATGTCTTGCTCTGATGCATTCGACACGAAATCTTCAAATTCAGTCATGGTTTTAAGCTGATCCAACAATATTTTCTGTTGGTATTCACATATTTGTGATCTGATGAATATTCCTTGAATGTCTCTTCAAAATCTTCCATATTTCCGATTAAGGTTTCTATCTTGATGTTTAGCTTTCTCAGCCTTTGATTCTGGAGAGAACTGTCGGAGGAGACGGATGGTTGCACTTCTTCTGAAGGTCGATTACCTTCGAGTAATATTTTTAGTTCGTTATACATGGTCTTTGCCCTTCCATACACATCTCTATCCATGTATGGAGTATCGTGCTTGATTTTATCTTTTATCTTGTCGTGATTTAAATTCGTGCTTTGTAGCGCTAAGTCTTCCTAGATGCGCTGTCCTTTTTCAAATTTGATGTTGCTTTTTCTAGCTCTTCTGCTAGAGCCTTTTGTCTTGCAACAACGATGAAAGTTTCGACTTGATCGTCCATGTTTATGCTCTGTTTTCACTGAATTGAATTAACACAATTTTTTCATTACCAGTGTTTGCCCTGGCAACGCTTGTAACTTTGTTGTTTACTTGTTATTATTATTTTACCACTGTTAGTAGCCTTGGTAACGCATTTACTGATTCGTTTGGATCGAAGGACCAAATGTAAAGTTTAGAATGCTAATTTGAAACTCCTTACCGCTGGTGGGGGGAAGTCTAAATGAATACACTCTAAATGTTCCTTTACGAATGAAACGCAAAGTTTATTTGTCTTCCTTTAAAAACTAAAATATTGCTTATCTTACAAATATGTACAACCTAAATTACAAGTATCAGGTGCAAAGTCAGCAACGATGAATTATGAGAATTATTTTCTGAGAACAAAAAATGAAATTTACAACGTTATAGATTAACGTAAGATATTATTTATAAATTTGTCTGGTGTTATCACCATGACAATTCATAATGTGTGTTATATATGTGTATACTTTTTGTATTGTGCACTTCTATGTATTGTCCCCTATTCAAATATATATAGTGTTGGCATATCTCTGTGACGTACGTATAATAACAAAAATGGGTGGAAATGTATTATCTTATATATTAATACGGAGTTGCATATACTCCGTATTAATATATAAGATAATACATTTTACCTATATCGAAAGGTCGCAGCCACGCATAGACAGAGGGCTTAGAGCAATAAATAAATCTATTCAAAATAATATTAATTAATAAAATTCAAACTAGTTTTATTTTCAAACGCGTCTCCCGAGTTTACTCTTTTATTGAGGAAAGCACTGTTATTCTTCGGTTATTACAACACCGTTTACTTAAAAGTACCTACAATTTAGATACCGGCACTGTAGTACTTACGCTATATTCTATCCCTCAATAACACTTTTTAACCTACACTTTTCATGCCTTTCCTCTACCCAAAAGTATATAAGTAAGCGCAGTGACTTAGAGTAAACAAAAGGGAATTCCATGCACACGCTGAGATTGCATATCTGCGACGAATGCCAGCGGTGACATGGAAATGCTTTAATATTATATGCTGATAAATGCAATATTCATTGTTAGGGCAAGTTTGAAAGGAATGTTACGACATGGACCTATGTTTCGAAAAACAAGTACTGATTGGAAAACCTGATTGGGAAACGCGTGGATCTAGGTTACTGAGGAATGTGTGTATTTGAGGGCCATGAAAACGAACCAAAATGAACACTAGAAACTAGTATAAAAGAACCAGGAATTTTGGGGATAAGGCAGAAGGAAACTCAAAGTCATTTAATATACAAGGTTGCAGCCACACAAAGACAGCGGGCCTTTTATATTAATTTGTTTGTAAGTAACCTCTTATTTCATACTATCTGGTCGCAGCCACGCAAAGAAAACGGGCCAATAGTATCAATAGATAGCATACAGCATTACAAACGACTTTTTCTTCTCCGGGATATTTCTCTTCTCCTCCAAATAGGAATGCAATTTTACGATATGTAAGGCACTCCTTGGGGAAAACACCGGAATAAAACGCACAAACACTGTTAATTTAAATACTGACTTTATTACTCTAAAACCAACACGTCCGACCAGGTTTAATATTCAAGAGCAACTGAACTCGTTGCCTTGTTTTAAAATGAATACATGTATATGTGTAACAAATTATAACCCTACCACCGGCAGCTCTTACAAATTGTTTTCTCTTTTTTCTCTTGCCTACAATTCGGCCATCCTGACTTACAATCGTCCCGATTGTCCTCAGCCTTTTTACCAAAATCTATATACGATTTCATATTAGCCGCTTCCCAAAATGATTTTTTCCTGGTAGTATTCTTGGAACGTCTCGGTGGGTAGCCATTTCTTCGCTTCAAATTGGCGTTTCAGGATCAATTTACTCGGACGATCGTCAAAAACATCCCTCATTTCTTCCAATAAGGTTTCGAAGGGGACTATAGTTAAATCATCCCTTAAACCAACGTAGCGCTCTCTCCCTCAGTCGTGTTGATATAAGTATTCGCATATTTCCATCATTTAAATCGTAGGTTTGCTGCACGTTTTTTAATTATTTCTCAAAGTGTTGGTATGCATCGCCGTTGCCATAGAATTGGCATACCAGCTCTTTTATTTCGTTATAATTTACTTTTCCGTTTATGTCACTTTCTTTTGCTTGACCTTTTTGCATCCACTCATTTTCTTTCCTCAGCCACTCATTTTCTTTTTCTTTTATCTTCAGTTCTTTCTTCATCACTTCCAATTCTCTTTTCAATAGTGTCCACTGCCACTCATTCACTTTTGTTTCACTCTTTTTCTTGTTATCACTCATTTACCGTCGATCTTTTTCTCGCAACTCTTTTTCTTTATAGTTTGCTGTTCATCATTAATGTCATCTTCTACTTCATTGTTGTCTCGTTCATCATTACTGCAGCTGTCGTTGTCTTCCATCTCATCTGCTTGGCCGGGTGTGACACTAATACTGTCCTCGTAGTTGTCTGAGTCGTCATCCTCTTGTGTGTACTCGTACGGCGTGCCTCGTTCCACTTCAGGGATGGAGAGTAACCGTAAAAGCAACTCGCTCCTATTCCCGGTTGTTTTTTTATTTAGTTTCCCCAGCCACGTTTTCAGTTGCGACGCCGTGAATTTTTGAATTTTTCGATGTCTGCCATCTTTCTTTTTATTTGACCACTTTAAATTATTTGTTTCTAAATGCTTTTCTTTCTTTTAACTATAAATCACTTTTGTTTCTTTTAACTCTAAATCACTTTTCTTTATTATTATTGTTTCCTTTTTTCTTTCTTCTTTTTTTTTAAAAAAAAATTTGATTTTGATCACTCACAATACAATTTGATTTTGATCACTCACAATACAAAGGGGTTGTTTTTTTTTCTTTTTGTGTGGTAATCCCACTTCTGAAATTGTAAGGCACTCCTTGGGGAAAACACCGGAATAAAACGCACAAACACTGTTAATTTAAATACTGACTTTATTACTCTAAAACCAACACGTCCGACCAGGTTTAATATTCAAGAGCAACTGAACTCGTTGCCTTGTTTTAAAATGAATACATGTATATGTGTAACAAATTATAACCCTACCACCGGCAGCTCTTACAAATTGTTTTCTCTTTTTTCTCTTGCCTACAGACACAACAATACTTTATGCACAACGAACTCAACCGTTACTTTTCACAGGCAGAGATTTTCTCCTTTCATTTGTATTTTTTTTTTTTTTTTTTGTGTTGGGAATTCGCTGGAAGAAAAAATCATCGAAAGACATTGCAGAGTTAGTACGCGAGGGATGCTTCTGTAATAGTGAGAGACTTTAACCTATCTAAAAAAAACTCCCGGGGGACTGACATTCACCATCCCGAATGAGATTGCACCTAGTCGACGACTAATCGGCAATTTGTTTTTGAACTACATATTTGTTGAATTTAACAGATAAATCCGCCATTTGTCGGATTTCTAAACTTTTTTCTTGTTCGAAATGAATACCTGATTTCTTAGCCCTAGCTAACTCTTATAGATCAAGAGGTTTTACCCGTCTCAATCTCCTGATTGCATTATTTAATAGTTCTGTTATTTCTGTGTTTACGTGGTTCAGAAGCCTATTTCTATGCCTTTGAGCAACTTTCTTAACTTCATCTTCAACCATTTCAACATTTAGATCTTTATGCAGATCGGCATTGCGTATGTACCAAGGTGCATTAACTATGTTCCTTAGTACTTTATTTTGGAAAACCTGAATTGTTTGTAAATTTGTTTGGCATGTGCTGGAGCCCGTAGGTCCATACTGGTTTCAGAACTTGCGTGTACAGCAATAACTTGTTGTAGTTATACAGGGATGAGAATCTCCCAATAAGCCAATACATTTTACTGTACCGCATGTTCAACTCATCTTTCTTTTTCTTTACGTGCGCTTTCCAACGCAGTTTAGCGTCTAGAGTCATGCCTAGATATTTGGCTGTGTTTGAATATTCCACTACATTATTGTTAATGTAGACTGGAATACGTTTTTATACGTAAAATTAATATGGACTGACTTAAGGTCATTTAATCTAATCTGCCATTTCTTAGTCCATTCTGAAATATTGTTTATGGCTGTTTGAAGCTTTTTTTTGCTATTTCGACAGTTGCTCTCACAGCAAGGACAGCTGTGCCATCTGCAAAAGTAGCTATGGTGGTTTCTTCACTTTCAGGAAGATCGCTAGTGAAAAGTAGGTATAGAACTGGACCTAGCACACTGCCTTGCGGTACACCAGCTTTAATCTCTCTTAATGTTGAGTACTCTGCATCTTGTTTAATTCTGAAGAATCTATCTGATCCAGAATGGTCGCATACTGCTTCGGCAGTTGCTTTTGTAGTTTGTGTATCAGTCCTTTGTGCCAGACTTTATCGAAAGCTTGTGCTATATCAAGAAATACTGTAGAGCACACATTTTTCTCTTCCAATGCTTTTTCGATTCTATCTGTGATTCTATGCACCTGATCAATGGTAGAGTGCTTATTTCTAGATCCAAATTGGTGAATTGGGACTAGCGGTTTTTCGTCTATTATTTTTTGTAGACGTTTTACCAGCACTTTTTCGAATAACTTGGACAACATTGGTAGAATAGATATTGGGCGATATGAGGTAACTTCGTTAGGTGGTTTGCCTGGTTTAGGTATCATTATTACCTCCGCGACTTTCCACATGCTTGGCACATATCTTAATTTAAATGCAGCATTAATAATCTGCGCTAGTTTTTATACCCTATTCTAAGGGTATATTAATTTTGACGAATAGTTTGTAACATACCTTAATATTGCCCGTAGTCCCCTAAAAGTTACTATATTTATGATTAGCATCGATAGTAATGTCGATCTAGCCATGTCCGTCCGTGCGCCCGTCCGTCTGTCGGCAAAAATTAGGCCTTTAAACTGGACCTAGAGAGCTGAAATTTTAACCATATACTCTCTAGGGTACCAAAATAATCAAGTTTACGAATTTTTTAAATCCGCCCACAGACACGCCCACAAACTCAAAAATTTTGAGCTAAAAAGCTGAAATTTTTTATATATGATCTATGACTCCTAAAACTGCTCGGGATAAAAAAATTTCAAAATCCGCCCACTGACACGCCCACAAATAAATAAAACAATTTTTTTGAAAATCCAAAGTTTGAGCTAGGGAGCTGAAATTTATAATATATACTCTCTAGTGGCCCTTTATGCTCATGTGTTAATTTTTTTTAAATCCGCCTACTGACACGCCCACAATTAAATAAAACAATTTTATTAAAACACCCAAGTTTGAGCTGGGGAGCGTTTTTTTTTTTTGATAAAATTCTTTAAATGTTATATAACAAAATATGTAGAGCGTTCTTAACAATTCAACCATACTTAGACTTTTGTCACGCACACTTATGAGGGATAGGAATAAGAATAGGGTATCCAACAGTTCGCCCAAGCGGACTGTAGCCCGTCCCTATGTTTTTTAAACATTTTCGTGGAAATTGCTTCAAAATTTCTCCTGTAATTAAATCCTGGGGCCTTTTTTATATTTATGCTTTCTTCAATTTCTTTGGCAAGTTCTTTAGCTGTTACCGGCCGAATAGGTCTATCTTCTTCGCACCTTATTTCGAGTCTTGATAACCTTTATCTTCATAAGGTTTGAATACGTCTTCAAGATACTCAGCGAAAGTGTTTGCTTTCTCTTGGTTGCTTTTTGCCCAGTTACCTTCTCTGGTTTTTACTGGCGGAATGTGAGCTATTGGCCTGTTCATTTTCTTCGTTGCCTTCCAGAGCGAGTAGTCGGTACTAGCATCATTTCTAAGACTTGTGAGGTAAGTTTTCAAAGACTCATTATTGAATTCAGTGTTTCAATGTTTCAATGTTTTATTCAATGTATGCCTACACATTAAGAAAATACTTCTTATAAATTAGTGTAAGGCTAATTATGATAGTGTGATACAATAAAATTAAAAAAGAAAAAAAGAAAAATTATGTAAATATAATATATGTATGTATATATAAAGAAAAAAAATATCTCTATAATAATAAAAATAATAATAATAATATCTCCATTACTTATCTTATACAAAACAAACAAAAAAAAACCAACAAAAAAAACTAGAAAATAGAAATAAAAATTAATTACCAAAGTAAATACTAAGCTCTCTACGAAACTGTGCTGGACCCCTCACTCTCATTACGTGCTGTGACAGAGAGTTCCACAGTCGGATGGCGTTGACGAAGAACTGTCGCTCCGAGGTCAGGCAAGAATAACGAGGATGAATTAAATGATGGGATCTGTTTGAGGAAGCAAACTGCAGCCTCTGAAATAGACTACTGGGTTGCTGTGTCTGTATTATATTGAACAGTAATAAAAGTGTTCTATAGCGCATAAGGTTATCGAGGGAAATATTATATATTTGCATTGAAAAGCTTGAGATACGATCAAACCGACGCAACCCGAAAATGTAACGCGCGATATTGTTGAATGCCACATTGAGCTTTCTTCTGCTGAACGTATCACAGCTGCAAAAAATTTCGCACCCGTAGGTGAGTATTGGTACGACAAGCGTTTTGGCCAATAGCAAACGAATTTTCAGTGGGGTAAAATACTGTGAGGACCATAACATGAAATATTCTAACTGTAATACTTTTCTGCTTATAATAAGGCATTTGGACTTCAAGGGATTTAGGAACAGACCATTACGTTCCGACCAGCGCGATATTTTTTTCCAATTCTTCGTTTATTGTGTATGCACCATCTTCGATAAGCCCTAGAGGGCAACTTTTGTAAAGTTGAACATCATCAACGTACATTTGGATTGAGGATGCTGTTATCATTGCGGGAAGCTCATTGATAAACAGGGAAAAAAAGAAGAGGTCCTAATATCGAGCCCTGAGGGACACCTCTTCTGGTCGGAAGGAAACATGAAGTCCTATTTCCAACTGAAACTGCTTATTTTCTTTCCCGAAGATAAGATGACAGCAGCGAACCGCCGAGAGTGAAAACCCGTAAATCGTCGAGAGTTTATAACACAGATTGTCATGGTCCACAGTGTCGAACGCTTTAGAGAAATCGAGAAGAACAAGGAACGTGACATGGTAATCATCTAATGCACTTCTGATATCTTCAACTATATTAATGATGGCGGTTGTGCAACTATGCATTTGGCGGAAACCAGACTGCTTGGATTTGAGAATATTATGTGCATCAAGGTGGGCATTAATCTGTTTTTGCACGATCTTCTCAAATACCTTGGATAAGGAAGACAGAAGACTCTCTACACCATCGGCACTTTCAACACTTATGAACTCGAACATCACTTCTGAGGAAGACCCATTAGGAAGCTCTTCAATGACTGGCGAAATACCAGAAAGGGTGAGAAAAGGTAACGCAACAAAGTTGTGATTTAAGGAATCGATGTCAAAATTCGCTTCCAGAACTTGGTTCTGCTTCCCTATACCTAACTCCTTTAAGTTCTTCCATAGTTGACGCCCGCTCATGGAAGGGCTAAACTTGCGTTTGTACAGTTGAATTTTTGCAGTTCTTATTTTGTATACAACTAGGTTACGCAAGCTACGATACATTTGATGGTGAATGTCTAATCTGTAGCGTTTCCATTCCTTATAGGCATTATCCCTTTGAAATATAAGCCTCCCAATTTCATTGGAAAACCAGGGACGCTCACCATGCTTAACTGTTTTAGATCTTAGTGGAACATTACTATTAAACAAGTTGATAATATTATTATTCAGAAATTCAATTTGGTCATCGGGAGAGGGTAAAAAGTAGACACGTTCCCATTCAATGCTTCGAGCACTATGCTCCAATCGAGTATAATCTATACCTCTAAAATCCCTGTATTCATAAGAGGTAACAGATCTTGTGATCATAGAATTATGAGACAGGTATATGAGGTCGTGCTTAGAGAAAGCTGGTGCTGACAACTGATCATATAGTAAGACATCATTGATATCGCTTACGAAAAAGACATCTAAAAGTGATTGCGATTCTCGAGAAAAATGTGTAGCATTATTCGTGTTAACCGGAAATAAGTTATATGTTCTCATACCTTCAATGAGAAATGTCTGGGCTAAGAGATTGCTATTCATGTCGCCACATACAATGATCTTAGAAGGACCCAACGAGATTGTTTCCAACAGTGTAAACAGTGGCGAGAAATCAGTATCGCTATTGGGTCTGTTGACAGTCCCAATAAGAAGAGTACCATCGTTATCGATAATATCGATGAATAAATAGTCTATCTCACTACCCACTGCCGATTTACAGTTGATTTTGCAGGTTATACCTTCACGAACATAAATCGCGACTCCTCCGCCTCTCCTACCGTATCTATCCGCACGTAAAAGCCTATAGCCTCCCAATCGATACATCGAATCATTATTTTTATCACGTCTTAGAGACACAGTGATATCAAGCTTAGATTCCTCGAAAACGTCCCTAAACTCATCGATCTTGCAATACAAGCTCTGTGAATTTAAATGACAAATTTGTAGACCCGTCTTTTGTTTGCTTAAAATTGATACCATTGAGCGAAGAATTCTCTTACAGATTTCCTGAGCTTATAATTTAAGTTGTTCAGTGTGGTATTGTCGCTTGGACAGCTTCTTCTAGTTGATCTTTTGTTTAAATAGCTGGTGATAGTTGGATACTTTCTTCCAACTTCTGTCTGAAGTACTCGTAGCTCCAATCAGTCAGTCTATTTACTAGTTTTGGGCTATGGTCTTTTATTATTATTTTATCGCTAAGTGTTAAGAGTATAGAGGAATGAACTGATTGAAGATCAGGTCCTTCCTCTATGCTTATTTTATTTGAAGATATATTTTTTGATAGAAAGAAGTCGACAAGATCTGGAGTTTTATTTCTATCTGTTGGCCAATAGGTAGGTTTTCCCGTTAAGTGATATTTGGCGCCGTCTTCTTTAATTGCTTCGTATAGTTCTCTGCCCCTAGTATTAGTTAATCTAGATCCCCAATATTTATTTTTGGCGTTAAAATCCCCTCCCGCGATTAATCTATTGTGAAATATGCGGAAAAGACTTTTCAAATCATTCAGTCTATAGCTAGGAGAGCAGTATACTGCTGCAACAAACATTTGTCCACTGCTCGTTTCTACACTATATGGTGTTCCACCTTTTGCACAGTTATAAGGATGTGGGGAGTGATAGAATTCATATCCTTGCAGTTTGAAGTCAGTAATCAATTTAAAGTGCGTCTCTGAAATGAGACATATATCTATCTGGTGTATGTCAAGAGTCACTTGCATCTCGTCCTTGCGACTCTCGATACCATTAGCATTCCATTCAAGAGTTTTTATTTTATTCATCATGTCTGTCTTTTGGTAACAGCTCTTTTGTTGCTATTTTGTCTCTCTAACAACAATATTCTATCTTATATCGTTTTATTCGATTTTTCCATGGAGCCAATCCTGTTTAGGATTTGTTTCATGAGGTTTTCTATGCCAGTGTTTGGCTCTACTTTGCGTTTTACCGTTTTATCTGCTGGTATTTGAGTATTTATTGATGCAGCCTGAGCATATGTCATTTTTGTACCAGCAAGTCCTTTTTAACTGTTTGCTCATCCTTATTTGAGTTTTTTTGTGTTTTCTTTTGCTTTTTGTCCCTTGCAAGTTAGATTTCTTTTGCAACTAAACAACCTCTGTAGCTAGTAGGATGGTTTTCATTGCAGTTTGCACATTTAGGATGTTCATCCTCTTTCTTCTTACATTCTTTAGTGTGGTGACTTCCTGCACATTTAACACATCTTGGATTTGAGTTGCAGTATCTATGTGTATGCCCATATCTTTGGCAATTTTTGCATTGGGGCACTTGTTTCGATTTACGTAGGGTATGAATCTCAACTTGCATCCCAAGTATGTTTTTTATTTCATATACTTTTTCTTATCTTCTTCATGCTCGAAGCTGAGTGTAAAAATTGGTAGCGGTACTTTGCTTTTAAATTTAAGCATATTTACAACTTCCAAGATTTTAAAGGCTATGTCTACTCTTTTTTTATGTGTTCGGGTGAGCATGAGTAATGCAGTCTTTTCACTACCACCTTCATTGGTCTGGTTTGCTTATTTTCATAAGAATACCATTGTACCTTCTTTTGGTTTAGTATTTTAGTGAGGCTTCTGTATCCCTCTTCTTCAACCACATTGATTTTGATGTCATTTTTGTTTATTAGCGCTGTACTAGCTTTAATTTTATTTTCCTCCAATACTTTGGCCAAGTTTTCGTACTTATTTACTTGCAGCGCGATAATTGGTGGGGGCTTGGTTGGATTTTGTGTTTTATTTTCTTTGTTTGGTGAGATTTTTGGCGACACGCTCATTTTACGTTTTTTATTTTTATTCCCCTTGTGACATTGTCCTTCGGTCTCTTTTCTCAGTTCTTCCTCGTCTGTTGAGAACTCGGCAGGTTAGACATTCACTTTTTTCTGGTTGTTGACCTCTTCTTTCAACAATTGCAACTCTTGCTTCAGATTATTTATCTCCTTAAACAGTGTCTCATTGAGTTGCTTAAACCCATCTCTTTCATCGCAGGCTTTTAAATATTTAGCCTTCAATGTTTCATTTTGTTCTTCTTTTTTAGATGGGGGTGTTCTCTCTACCCTTTCACTTCTCCCAAATGGGTCGCTGCGTAGCAATAAATGGTCCACCCCAGAATCTATGGAACCGACCTCCGATGAGGGTGGATTTGCCAGGGTAACTAGCCTACCACCTGGGGTAATTATATCTTTTGTTTTGTTCATTGCATATTTATTTTTAACTTTTGCGAAAAGTTTTTTTTTTTTTTTTTTTTATTGTGCACAGCTGCTCCTGACATGGAGAACAGACGCTGACCAGGGAGCCGCCCAATATGGGTCAGACGCTTCTGGATTTTTGTGACTGGGGTCCGCAGGGTCGTTACGCCCGTTACCTCTCTCCAGAGAGGTACCCTTGCGGGTGACTAGGGTCCGCGGGGTCGTTAAGCCCGTTACCTCTCTCCAGAGAAGTACCCTTGCGGGAATTTGTATACAAATATTTAACTGATTGATGAATTTTTTTTAAATTTGCGCGTGCAAAAGGGATTTTAAGCACCCTTATAATGTACATAGTTACACAGCACGCGCATTAAGGAAAAGAGGAAGAAGGAAGGACGAGAAACCGATGCACGTTGGTTTTGAATGTTTGTAATGTGTAGGAAAAACATAGGGACGGGCTACAGTCCGCTTGGGCGAACTGTTGGATACCCTATTCTTATTCCTATCCCTCATAAGTGGGCGTGACAAAAGTCTAAGTATGGTTAAATTGTTAAGAACGCTCTACATATTTTGTTATATAAGATTTAAAGGATTTTATCAAAAAAAACGCTCCCTAGCTCAAACTTGGGTGTTTCAATAAAATTGTTTTATTTAATTGTGGGCGTGTCAGTAGGCGGATTTAAAAAAAAATTAACACATGAGCATAAAGGGCCCCTAGAGAGTATATATTATAAATTTCAGCTCCCTAGCTCAAACTTTGGATTTTCAAAAAAATTGTTTTATTTATTTGTGGGCGTGTTAGTGGGCGGATTTTGAAAATATTTATACATGAGCTTAAAGGGCCCCTAGAGAGTATATATTATAAATTTCAGATCCCTAGCTCAAACTTTGGATTTTCAAAAAAATTGTTTTATTTATTTGTGGGCGTGTCAGTGGGCGGATTTTGAAAATATTTATACATGAGCTTAAAGGGCCCCTAGAGAGTATATATTAAAAATTTCAGCTCCCTAGCTCAAATTTTGGTTTTTCAATAAAATTGTTTTATTTTTTTGTGGGCGTGGCAGTGGGCGGATTTTGAAAATTTTATATCCCGAGCAGTTTTAGGAGTCATAGATCATATATAAAAAATGTCAGCTTCCTAGCTCAAAATTCGATTTTTTCCAAAATTTTGTTTTTTTTTGAGTTTGTGGGCGTGTCTGTGGGCGGATTTCAAAAATTCGTAAACTTGATTATTTCGGGACCCTAGAGAGTATATGGTTAAAATTTCAGCTCTCTAGGTCCAGTTTAAAGGCCTAATTTTTGCCGACGGACGGACGGACATGGCTAGATCGACATTACTATCGATGCTGATCATAAATATAGTAACTTTTAGGGGTCTACGGGCAATATTAAGGTATGTTACAAACTATGCGTCAAAATTAATATACCCCTAGAATAGGGTATAAAAAGACCGTGATAGAGCATTTCTCATTCGTTTTGTACGGCAAAGGTATTTCTTTGTATTCCTCGAAGTTATTGAATTGGCACATAACCGCACAAGTTTATGTCCTGCAATATTGAGTAACTTCTTTGGCCACCTATTCGTTAATTTCTGTCATGTTTGATAGGCTTTTGTTCAATGCATATACATACATACGTGAATGAAAAATTATATTTTATAATTAATATCCTTGTGGGTTCGTTCAGGGTCGGCATTTTACATTCGTGAAAAATATTACTTCGCCTACATCTTTTTTTTGTGGGGAGAACATTTTACGTATCACCACCTGGTGGGTCTGACTCTCAAGAAAGAACTCTTTCCGCTAACGGCCTACGATTCACCCTTGGACCGCTGTTTGCATTACACCAGGGTGATGACATTTCAAAGTCCGTAAAAGGACGCCGTCTGATGGTTTCTTACCCACCCATGGGACCACTTTTCTCATTACTTCAGGGGGCTGTAATCATAATGTGTATCAGCGCTTTTGGGCTCGCTCTGTCTCGCGGTATTGCTCTTCTTCAATTTTATTTCTTCTGAGAATATGTTCGGCGTAGGTGCAGATTTGGTTCCAGTTCTCCTCTTTTCGGCAATGTTGGAGTGATGATACAGGTATTTCTCTCGAGACTTCCTCTTTCGGTTTCCCGCCGAATGGCGAAGCGCCATTATATCCTCCGTCCATCAATACACTTGGTCGTTGTTTCGATTTACACCGTTCTTTCGTGGCATCAAGGAGTCACATTAGTCGCATCGTGGTTTCAGCTTTTGTTTCCGCAGATCCCTCCACTTGAAGTACGGCACCTTTTCTTATTCAATCACAGAAGTGAAAAGCTCTTCGATGAGTCTATTCACGTTCCAGCTCCTAGTCAGTGCTTGGTTCCGATTAGAGCTCATTGGTTACTTTCTAGATTAAAGACGCCGTATTGATATTCGCTACTCGTTAGTCTTCGATGACTTCAATTTTGAGTTCTTGCGGATTTGGGTTCTGGGCGAAGGTTACGTCCAGGATGGTGCTATCGCAGCCAGGTCTCCTGAAAGTGGGCGCGTTTCCTACGTTTGCTACCGTAAGACCACTCGCGTGAGTCCGAAGTTTCCATTCCCCACTCCTAGGCTCTGGCGTAAAAAGTCTCTGGCGACCAGGGTTTTGCCTTCGACGTCACTCATAAAGTCTTTCAGGTCTTCCAATTTTGGTCGAAACTCGTTGATCCTGTACAACTGTAGTCAAAAATCTACTTCAGGACTTTAATCAGAGCTGGAGAAACGTGTCGTTGTGTTTTCGGATTAGTGAAAACTCAAATGACGCTGAAGAGGTAGGTGGTTTGGCTGATAACATTTATTTACTTTTCTTCTTTTCTCCTTCGCATTACGATTTCTTCCTTTTTGCAAGTTTTTTTTTTTCTTCACACATAATCTGGATCTCATTGAAGCTCTAAAAAACGCTATGCACATTCATTTTCATCGAGGTCCACCATATACAAGCGATTCCTAATATGGGTTCCGCGGAAAGGCACCAGTGTTCCGCGAAACAGTTAAATTTGTCCTTACATTATTTTGGTTGGCTGTTATATAGGTAGGTGGAAGTTCCAAATGGTGCAAAATGATCGTAAGGGTCATAAATGACCGGCTTAGAAACATTTAGGAAAAACTAATTTCATAAAATTGTACAGTAACAATAGTAATTTGGAACAACGCAATAAAAGTAAATGTAACAATATTTCTTCGAAAATGTGCGCGAAATAAATGGGTGGTATGAAGAACTCCTCCTCCACACTGAAATCTAATGGATTTCCAGAGACAAAGCTTATGCCAGGGAAAGAAACTTCGGGGCGACCTAAAAGTTTTTCCAGTTGGGTCCAAACACTTCTGCGCCTGTTCTTTCGATGTATTGCAACAAAATAAGTTCCATTATCACCTGCGTAGAAAAAGGCAATATTGAATCTTATCCACTATAATTTTCTGCAATCAAACGTGTTGGAATACTAAATGAAATTCGAAATGACTTCACATTTGTTAAGCCTACTGAAATTTTTGTCAGATAACTTTCCGGATACAGATATTTTCATCGAGTGGGTACAAAATCCATTTATCATTATAAGTTAACCTGGTAAGCTTACCGTCCTCGAATACGAATCACTCAAAGATCTTCAGAGCTCATCCGCATTAAAAAAAAACACATTTGAATTTGTGTTTCTGAACAAGTTTTGGGTTGGTGTTAGAAGTGAATATTCTGAAATAGCCAAAAGGCTATCTTAACTTTGGTCCTTTTTGTCACAAAGTATCGTTCTGAAAGAGGCTTTTCAACACAACATATATTTAGATCAAGATTGGATTCCAGATAATGCGTATACAAATGTCGGACTAAAACTGAACTCGAAAAAATGGAATTCGTTGAGGGTAGGTACGCTTTTAAGTTAAGGAACTGCTGCCACTAAGTAAAATGTATGTTAATGTTGACTCATAGGTTGTAATATGCTTTATTATTGGCCACTAAACGTGGCAATGACTTCACCATAATTGGCTAAAAATTCACTTTTTTCCTGTGAAATTATTGCTTCACATGTAAACCACATGTATTTGTTACATGCGGTAGGGGTGGAATGCAGCTGGCTATTTCATTGGAGCACTTTTAGTGAAAAATATTATAAAATGTGTTACGATTTTCATTTTTGGACTAATTAAAATAACAACCCCAATGCTGAGAAGCTAATCAGTCTCTTTGATATAACAAAAAAACGTTTATACCGAATTCAGTATAATTCCTTTCAGATCATATTTACATGAATATGCGTCGATTATAACGACGTCGATATCATTTTATACGTACGTACACACACACCCACACACACACATACTTACTTACTTACTTAACCTTCCGTCGGGCGCAACTGATCTGACAGGCACAGCTGCTAAAGATGTGCGTACCATTCCACAGTTTTTTTTCGCAAAATGCGAACTTTTTATGACCTTCATATTTGTGCATTCCCAACTCAAAAAAACAATTCAGTTGGTGATTGAACGACTGGAAGTAAAGTTTGTGAGCATTTTGATCTGACAAGCACATTGCGGCCGTTCCTGCAATTTTTTCAGAACGTTATCTTTTACTTCTGAAAGCATTGCTTTTGGTCCGTTATTTTATATTTCTTTGTGTAATTTTTTCTGGATTTAATTTAATTAAAAGTTCAAGTCGGGTACGAGCTCGAGCTCATAACATTATCAGGCATTTACGTATTGAGTGTTGGAGCTGTTTCTTCAGTGATGACATCTTGAACGCTGCTGTTACATTTACAAACCAGTATATAGAAGTAATAAGCCTGCGCTGTGGTTTCCACTATAAGGGTCACTACAGAAAAAATAAATTCCTTTAGCACACGCAAAATTATAAAAAAAAAAGTAATAAGCGAAAGATTTGATCCGGAAAAGGATGCTAAGCCCTTAGACAAAATTTAGTTGAATGCTTACATAGGACTCTTATATTTAGCAGGAGTATATAAAAGCAACAGACAGAGTCTCGAAGGCCTTTGGGAAACAAATGGTGATGGAGTTGAGAAATTCGGCTTAGTTATGAACATAAAGAGGTTTAAATTTATAACACGATGTCTGAGATTTGATGACCGTAAGGCGAGAAGAAAGAAAAAATAATAATTTCATAATTATTTATATTTGAATTTACTTTTATTTTCAATAAATTTTATTTTATTTCTACAGTGAAACATCAAACAAAGCTATTAATAACTTGAAAAACTACTTATGGATCTGTCAGGCACATTGCGCCCGTTCATGGCGCCCGACGGAAGGTTAACGGGCTCCCGACCCGTGTAGAGTCCTTGCCTGCGACACTGCAGCCTTCCATTCTGTGCGATAGCGGGCACGGTGCTTTGCGTTGTCCAGACCAAGCGCTCCGGCATCCGCAATGGCTTAGTCTTTAAAACGGAGGTTCGGCCTTCCTTGTCGTCTCGAACCTGGGGGCTGGGAGTCGAAGATCCTCTTGGCAGGAGCATTATTGTCCATTTGCTCGATATGGCTGAGCCAATGTAGTCGACGTATTTTAGCTTTTTGGACTACATCCACATCTTGGTGCAGCTCATCGAGTTTGCGGTTATGTCTTCTCCTTCATTTGCCCTCCTCGCACTCTTGATCAAATATCCGACTGAGTATTTTTCTTTCGAGAGAATCCAAAACTAGTTCGTCTTTCCTGCTTATCGTTCAGCACTCGGCACAGTAAAGCATAACACTGACAGTATCAATATCTTGTAGAGCTTACATTTGGTCTTCCGAGCTAGGAGTTTTGAACCCATTTGTTTCGCCAAATCCAAGAAGCAACGGTTTCCTAGGGTCATTTTCCGTCGGATCTCCACTAAGGTTTCATTTGTAGAGTTGATGTTTACTCCGAGGTAGGTGAACTTCCTAACTACCTTGAATTTATTGCTACCAACAGTGACGTTTTGTCCTAGTCGGTGGACAGATGTTTGTTTGTTTGTTTGTTGAAAGCAAGTACTTCATTTTGTCCTCGTTGACTGTTCTTCAATAGCCATGAAAGTCTCTCACTCGGCACGCTGCGATCTTCCGATGATGTCGATATCATCCGCGTATCCCAATAGTTGGACGGATCTGTTGAAGATGTGCCTCCGTATTGACACCTGCACTACGCACTATTTGCTCCAGAACAAGATTGAAGAAGTCACATGACAGCGCATCTGCTTGCCGGAATCCCGTAAAGGTTTGGAATAGTTCATAAGAACTGTTTTCATACTGCACATTGCACCGCTATCATGCGACTTTAAAGTCGATGAAAATATGGTGTGTCTCAACTTGAAATTCACCGGTTTTTTCCGGAAGACACACTGGTACGTGCGATTAGTGTGTTGCAGAACGGCTTTGACGTTCACACAGTACGTTAAATAGGATCCTATATGCGACATTTAGCAGGGATATGCCTGCAAAGTTCTTGCAAGACATATGGTCACCTTTCTTGTGGATGGGGCATATGGCGCTGATCAGTCATCGGTCATGCTTTATCTCACCCATACTTGGTTGATGATTAGGTTCATGCGTCCTACCGAAACATCACCTCCGTATTTGAAAAGCTCAGCTGGTTAATTATCAGAACCGGCAGCCTTGTTGTTGCTTACCTTCTTTACAGCAACGCTAACCTCACAATGCTTAGTTGGGGAACCGGTTCTTCGTTGACTGGACGTGGGTTCTCTTCTTGCCCTATAACTCTCTCTACATGATGCCCATTTAACAGCTGCTGGAAGTGCTGCTTGAACACATCTGGCGTTTTTGCATACCCGATAGTATCCATCGTATCAGTGTACAGTATACAGTAGTGTACAGTATACGTACATTCCAGGTGCATACTCTCAGATCTTAGTCCGCTGGCGTTCCGGGTCGTAATCTTAAATGAGCGGTGACCATATCCGAGGCTGGTGCCTCCTCATAACTAACTTCTTTTTAACGTGCTATGGAAGTTACCTCGACAGCACAACCCCCAACCTGTAGAACCAGTCAAGTATAGTCTGCATGATAAAGATTTGAATTCATTCAATAACATTGAACATTTCAACCGCAATACCCGTCATGCCATGAATGCACTTCAGTTCACCCTCAAGCCTTTTTTCGGACGTAGAGTGAGATACAAAGAATCTATGCTTAGCCGTTTAAGACGAATGGGGAATGCTCTTTCCCGCACTGTTTTTCCTATCCATTCTAATTTACAAACAATTAAAACCAACGTGCACCTGTTTCTCCTCTGTCATCTTTATCCCTATTTTCTTAATGCCCGCATGTGGCGCATTAGTGCGCGCAAATTATAAAAGAAAAAAAATTGAATAATGCAAAATAAAGTTCAAAATCTGAATGGCAGATGCTATAGTTTTTTCAAGCCCTGTTATTTCTATTTCTTATCGATTTGAGCTTTTTAATATACTAGGGATAGGATGTATACACATTCCGAGGTAATTTAACAGGAATCACTTTTCAAAGAGTAAAAACAACCTACTCCATCATCAAATTAGGTAAAACAGTACGTTTTAAATTAAAATTGATAATTTTATTAGAAAGCTTTTGAAAATTTGCATTCCGAAAGTAGATTGACTGGGAATGGTCATACGAATTACTATCTTCGTATAAATGTGCGCCTAAGTCAATTTATACATTCAAGGGTGGACGATTTTTATCTATGTTATTTAAGGTACGATTACACGGCCATTTTTTCGAGTCATTTAAATGACGCTGTGACGTAAAAATCGCGTCACAAAGCCGTCATTTTAATGTCGTTCTGTGTGATCGCCATTTTTGGGATAACATTGCAGGCGTCATTTAAATGACTAGGAAAATGCCGAAGAAAATGACATGAATTTTGTGCCATTAAAATGACGGAAAAAATGGCCGTGTGATCGCTCTTTAATGACAAATGACTAAACTTTTTGGCTGTTGTGTCATTTAAATGACAGCCTCCAAAAAATGACAAGGCACGAAAATGCCGTGCCATTTTTCTAATGACAAATGACGCAGCTTTTAATATGATATCTCTGCTTTCATTTGTTGTTTTTGTCATTGGGAAAGAATGTTTTGCATGTGGCTGTTATCGGTACAAATTGCTATGAGTGAAATGGAATACGACCCGTTGCCGTAAAGTGCCGACAATGTGGACTATTCTGTTAACTACCGTGTGAGTTTGAATACCCAAAGTACAACAAAGTCGAGCAAATTAGGCAAAACGCAGAAAACAGGAGTAAATAGGGTTAGGAAAATTGGCTATTCGTGGAGCGACGAAGAAGAATCGCGTTTGATTGTGGCGGTGCAAAAGCAACGGGCGCTTTGCGATAGCTCAGTTCCAGAGTACAAACTTCAACATGTCAAAACAGATTCTTGGGCAATTGTTGTACCAAAGCTGGCCATTCACGCAGTTGATTTAACCGAAGCCAGAAAGAAGCCGAATAGGATGCGCAGCAACCTCAGGACGTTCGTGACGAAACTGCGCAAGACAAAGTCCGGTCAAGGTGCAATCGATGCAGGTGATGTAAAATATCTACATTTACATTACATTATTCGTGGTGATTAAAAAATTATGGAGCACCGTGCACACCAGCACCACTTTCTTTATTTTTTCGGCATCCAGGTTGATTGGCTGTCGAAGGACACGAAAACGCGCCGACATGATGCCGAACACATTCTCGATTATTCAACTTGTACGCGATAATTGTACACTCTCTGCGGCACCGTCAAGTTGCGCTGAGCGTATGGCGTCATGATATTTGGTCGCATTGAGAAAGCATCGTCCGCAACGAGTACGAACGGAACGGGAGTATTTCTGTCAGGCAGTGCTTTTGGTGCTGGCAGGTGCAGCTGCTTGCTATCCAATGCTTGACCGAAAGTACAGCGATTAAAGACGCCACCATCCGAGAATCGTCCGTTGCGACCTACATCGATATACAACCATTTGTTGTCAGCATCAGCTACTCCCATCAATCAATTCGGGAATTGCCATACGTCATTGAAACGCTTCGATACAGCTTCCCATTCGGCTTCGTTTTTCGGAATCTATCGACAAAATAAAACATTTGGTCGCATTTCAATCTTCACTAGCAAATAGCACAAAGCACACACCTTAATAAACTCACCGACCAGAACCTTGTAAATAGCGTCGAGAACTTCCGGAATGATGCACGTTATCGTTGGCTGCGATACGCGGAAAAGAAATCGCAGCGATTGAAAACTCTCACCAGTGGTCAGGTAGCGCAGCGTGATTACCAGTGCTTCCGCTGAAACGCTCTCTTGCATATTTGTGTCTGTTTTTCGATGTGTGGCTTCACCAACCTCAACAAATAATCGAATTGATTGGCTGACATACGAGGGACATTGCGATATAGTTCAGGTTCTTCTTCGCGCAATTCGAGCAGTAATCCACGTTTTTCGGAAAAGGTGACATTTGTCATTTTGATGAGGCAAGTCATTACCATGCGATCGTCATTTTTTCGCTCGTGATTTAATGGCATCCCAACGGAAAATTCTAAACGACTCGCAGTGTCCGTCATTTGATTTTGGGATAAAAATGACGATGATAGTCATTTCGTGTGATCGCCATATTTTTGCAAATGACCAATGACGAATCGTATCTTGAATGTTTCTCTAATGCGACATTTTTTCCTGACGTCACAGCGTCATTTAAATGACTCGAAAAAAATGGCCGTGTAATCGTACTTTTTTACTGGACTGCGATTCTAGAAACACAGTAGGTACAAAAAAAAAGTCAGACTAGATTATTAATATTACTTATTTTCAACAAAACTCGAGATATTTACGTTGGAGTACAGCTTGTTAGCCGTAAGTAAAAAGATTAAAATATTATCTAGTAAAGCGAGCTCTTGTTGGGCAAAGTAAATGGATGGAATAAGTCGCCTAGAAGTAAGACATCACCCGGATAGATGTGTCAAAAATGTGGTCTAAAGAAAGCTCAGAGTACAAAGAACAAAGACGATACGATGGAAAAAATGCATAAACAACATATACATATATGTTTTTTCTCAACCGTAGTTTTCATACAAATAATTTCAACATTTAGAGGGGAAATGAAAACTTAATCTTACGTGACTCCAGGTGGGAACGAACAGCAATCAGGACACCTCATCCAACAACGTTTTAGACATTTTGATGGCGATCGTTTCTAAACTCTGTGAATACAGATGATAAAAGTGTTCCGTGTCTAAAATTCTGGCATTAAACCATGTTTCGGTCAAGGAGAGGATGTCATGCAAGGGGCCTTGGGGATTTAAATATAATTTAGCGGATTTTGTGCGGAGTCCCCTTACATTTTGTAAGTAGAGAGACAGCCTGCTGGTGTTTTTATTTAAAAAGGACGCACAATCTTTTAAAATCAAGCGACAGTGTTACTTCGTCGATCTATTCACAGCAGATGAATTACAATTTGGGAGAACGGAACTATTTTCACGGTTATAACACCGCCGAAAAAAATATCGATGATGTTGAAACGCGAACTGAGCTACTTCCATTATATTATCAACCACATAGAGAATATCTACCGGTCTTGTGTAATATATGTAACATGGCGGAAAGGGAGGATATAATTCATTTCCGGAAAAGATTTCCCACAAAAACAGACATTTTTTTTTCGGCGTTGAACCAATTTCCGAGAGTGAATTCATACGCAACCTCAACGAAATTAACATGGATACCTTGTTGGCGTACTGGTGAATAATTATTGAAGAAAGTTTCGAATTGCGAGGTAGAAGACTGTCTGTGTAATATTCTCCCTTAATGACGGTGAGGCTATGATCAGGATTAGTGTGTTCATAACCCTGCCATTTAACTGCATTCCTACTAGTCCGCCTGTGGGGTTCGCGAGTTCGACCTCAGAAAATAACTGCAGGCCTCCTGATTTTGAACCACTTCGTCGCACAGGGAAATCAACTGCTGGTGTTGCTGCATTTGTGTGATTCAGGAGTTTTTTGGGCTGTCTCTCTTTCGGGTTTGTATTGGAACGTTGATTGATATAGCCTTTTTGTACAGGGTTCGTGGGATCTCTACTTTGAACATGAAAATGCCAACTGAGCCGGTCACGCTCCATTTTCTTCGAGATCGGTTCTTTGATGTGAAGGCTTTCTCGGATATTGGAACTTCTTATTCGGTTAATCTTTGTTACTCCTGCTGTCATGCGAAGCATCTTCATCTCAGCTGGCGTTGATTTGCAGTTATACTTTTTGCACGCTGCCAACATTTTTAACCGTTTTTGAGCGCTGGGCGCTCAACTGCGGCGTGAAGCCATCCTTTCAGCTTATGGGCATTTTTCGATCACAGAAGATGTCTGAGTTTTCCCGCCACTTCATCCATCTTGCACATTCGTCTATCTAATACCCGCTCAACGATGTTCATGCTGTGTTACATTAGCTTCATTGAACGGTAATTGTCACAGTCTCGCGCTACGAAGAAAACTTTCCCTCCACTGGTTAGGCATTGGATCGCCCCTCATCAATTTGGAGATGAGAATATTGAACCACTTGGACCCGATATCTCCCATCTTTTTCCAGAACTCAAAGGGTATCTCGTCCGCTGCTTTTCATTTTTTTGGAGTCTTTGAACGCCTTCCTATTTTTCGACAGTAATGTCGTGTACTTTTTCATTGCTAGGAATGGCTCTCTTCATTAATGATGGGATGCAGATAATTTTGCATATTTGCAATAAATGCTCCGCCTTTCTCTTTGTCCAGATTGTGCCATTTGATTCTCGCAGACATTTTTGTGTGTATGGTTCTAGGTGTCTGTGTAATATTATATCAAATATAAAAAAGGAAAAAATATATATAGGATGAGCAATAGGGGAACATAATGTGGCAGACGGCTATAGACCATGCTTTCATTTTTTTGTAAATATAGAATTTTAGAAAGGAGAAATATACATATATGAATTAAAAAAAAACAAATGAAAAACATGCATATAAAAATAATAATAATATAAAAAGAAAATCATGTTAACATTGAAATTTGCCATTCAACATGAGAAAAGTTTCCTTATAATTACTTTTTAAATCTTTTTTTAATCCGGCCCTTTTTATTCATCACCATATTTGCTCCGTTAATATTTTGAACAATACTTCCATTTTAAGAAATTTCATAAATTCCGAGAAACAATGGACTATAACCAGTTTTAAAATATTTATCTTCAATTCAATAACAATATAAAGGCCGGTGTGTGTTTTGTTGTTGTATTGTAAGAAAATGATTTTAAAACTATATAATACCATATACAACGAAGAGGGAATACCCATACTAATACAACAAAACTGGTACACATCAATACATTTTGTTTTATTTCATTATTTTTTAGGATTATTTATATTCATTACATGGCATACTTTCATATGCATACTCAAATAAGAGAACAAACAGCAGCGTTCAATCGTGGGTTCCGGAGCATAGTGAATCCTGAATGGCTGTCTTTATTCTCAGCTCCAGAGCTTCAGAGATTAATTTCTGGCGATACAGTCCCTTTAGACCTGAGAGATTTACGAAAACATACCCAATATTATGGAGGGTTTCATGATTCACATCGTGTCGTTGGCTGGCTATGGGATATTTTAGCAAAAGATTTCAGTGAAGAAGAACGGAAGCTTTTTTTAAAGGTAATTATATATTTGTTATTTAATACTGTAGTTTTACTATGTGTTTGTCAGTGTGTGATTGTTTTCTCATCGCTCGAAATTTTTAACGCTCGAATAACTTAACTACTTCTTATTTTAGCTGTGTCTTCGCCAACTAACACCCAATCCAATATAACTTACGTACCTACATATGTATTTACTTTTAAGGAAAATGTACATTAATTTAAACGGATTTTTGTGTTTTGTTGTTGTGCTAATATATCGCGGCAATTCTTGTTTGTACACTGGCGATCATAAGGATGAAGCCATCGATTTTCAGTCTTTATACCTTTTAGAAACTAGTACATATTTTCCCAACAGGAAGTCATAAAATTAAAGGGTAAAAGAAACGACCGCTGGAATTTCCCAAGATCAAACAATGAACTACTTGAAAAGCGTATAAAAAGATGCGCACTAGGACGAAAGAACCGCTCCATCATTTGGGCAATCGCTAAACTTAACTTTGGAATGAATGCTTCACAAAGTTCTGTCAAATGAAACAAAATTAAACTCACCACACAATCTTGACATATTTGACAATCACTTGCAATTTGACAGAATTAATAAAATTCAAAGGGGCTAAAACTTCACTGTTATTGTTTCAAATATATTCAACGATAGGACATTTTGAGAGAGGACTAGGCCCCTCACTTTTAGGGGCTAAGAGGACGGGGGTAGTGGGAGTTGACTGTCTAGTAAGGTGTCTGTAAAGTATGTGATAATCACGCTTTGGAGCGTGGTGTTGAAAGACATATATAATTGAACCATAGGAAATCATTGAGACCTATCAGAAAGCTGCGCTCTGCTTTAACTTCAAAATGGTATTCGTAAAACCATAACGTAATGTATTGTTACGTTTCTGTAAAGCCTCGTGTGTTAACGCGAAGGTAGATAATAGTATTGACTGTCAAACTATTTCTTGGGTAAGGACTTGTGTAATATTTGAAATCGGTATGACAAGTGTTATGAACAGGGAACGGATTTTTTTGACCTTGCCTTTTTTTACTTATATTGCCTTTTTTTGCCTTTTTACCAATATTGATTTTTTCTGCCTTTTTTGGCCATATTTATTAAGTTTATGTGCACTTTCTTCTTAACTATAAAATTTACAAAGAAAAATCGCCGAAAAACCACCGAAGTTTGCACTACTTACTTATCTCGCCAATAGAGTACTCTGACGCGACTAGAATGTCGGATTTTTGTTTACGTGTCGAAGCAAAATTTTTACGAAATATCTACATATATGTTTCTACATTCTACTAGTATTTTGTGTCGTGTCTTTGTATATATACGACGATACGCCACCAAACGACATAAGTTCGTCATTAAAAAAGCTATATCTATACTAGCATATTGTAGAACCTTTTCTACACCTTTGTTGTCTTCCATTATCTTCCATTCTCGTGACTAGGAATCTGAGGAGGAAGATCATTCGGGTAGTGACTACCGATGGTGGCTGATGTTTGATGTAGCAGGAAATTCTCATCGGGTAGATTTATCGTATTTTATTTGTTGGCTCTGATGGAAGTATCAGTAGAATATTTTTATTTGGTTTTGCGCAAACAGCTGATTTTTGTTCTCCTTCATGCTCGTGACTAGGTATATGAGAAGGAAGATGACCCAGGTAGCGTTGGTGGTTGACGGTAGGGCGGAAAAATGAAGGAATTATTATCGGGTAGACTTATGCCATATTGTTTGTTTGCTCTGAACTCTGATGGAAGTTTGGGGTAGGTTATGTTTTCTGGTATTTAATACAATTGGTATGTATGTATATGATCGTTGAAGGAGAGTCGCATTTCAGCGGTGAGGATTCTCAAATGATTTTCTTTATAAAATGGATATTCATATTTAAAAGTAGGGGCGATGGAGGATAAAGAAAGGTGGGAGAATTGTCATCGAGTAGATTGATGGTATATTATTTGTTGGCTTCGATGAAAGTTTGGGGTAGGTTATGGCATATTGCAATTAGACCATCACAGTCATCTGTAACTTGTTTCTTTGTATTCAATACAATAAATTAGTGTGTGTATTCACATCGGTGAAGGAGATTCGCATTTCAGCAGTGAGGATTCCCAAATGCTTTATAAACCATACTTGCATGTGAACAAATATTAATTTAGGCAGAGATAAAAAAAGATAAGACAAGTTATAGTGTGTTTCCAGATTCATTGCGAACGATCCTTAAGGGTTTCCACTTTAAAAAGAAAATCGTGGATATTTTCGGACCCGTCAAATGAAATTTGCCACTTTTCAATTTTACAAACTGAACTTACTGAAGAAGTTTGTTGACTTACTGGTGGTGCTTGTCTGCGTTGGGTCCAATACGAAGCGTTATTTAAAAAATGTTCGAAGTCAGAACGAGCGTTCGAAGGTCTCGTAGGATTCACACTGGGAGTATTTAAATTCAAATTGTCCAAGGACATTGCGGGTGGCAATGGTGCAGTAGTAGTGTATTCGCTTACGGAATGGAAGGTCGTGCGTTCGAAGTCCATTACTTTATACCGAATACATGAAATCGTAATCTCCCTAAGTAACTTAGACACCACCCGTGGAGAAAACCCCTACAACTGCACCCAAACACTTCTTTCCTATCTCTCTATTCTTTCTAATACCAAGTAGCTTACACTGTGTTCTTAGCATTATAAGGGTACTGTAACAACAGAAAAAATCCCTTTAGCGTAAGCAAATTATAAAAAAAAAAAAATTGTCCAATCTTCCAACTAAGGTATCTCTAATAGACTGCATTTCACAAATGAAAACTCGTTGGTTTGCCTCGAATCTGTGGCTTCTTCTTGAACAGGTGGACGATGTTCATTAATATCTCGTCGCTCATTACTATCATCACTATTGTGGTTACTTGCCTGACCGGATTGCATTGCTGCAGGAGGGTTGTCTACCAGTTGTGGTGAAATCTGATCCTGGCTTAAGCCTACACTAGCCCCAGGTGGAGTACGACTAACTATTGGCCTGGATTCCATTGCTCCTGAACGGGGAGTTATATTTCGAAAAGTGGACGAATTTCTCAAATTACTTGGTCTTCCTCTAGAACGTGTATTTGGAACTCTATTATCCATAATAGGAAATTTCAAATTTTAAATACAACTTCAAAAGTTTTTAACTTTTAATATCTTTTAATAAATTTGTATTAAAAAAAATTAAACCATGCATAACTTGGAGTCAGCGCCGTCGGTGCTAAATTCAATATTAAATTTGATGACATTAGATACAATATGCTTAAGAGCAAGATATCTATCTTGGTAAACGTAAGACGGACTGTGCAAATCAATGCACTCAATACGAACAAGACTGTATATATAATTGGCAACTATAGGTAACATACTAGCAACATAATTCAGTGTAATAACTACCAGACAATGGACTATACTGTAAAAGAATAAGGATTTATATATTATAAAAATATTCATATGCACAACTTATCCTTTCACGAATAAAATTAGACCAATATGAATACAAAAAGCAGTTCAACTCTTTCTGATATCCAATAGTCGCAACGCGGATTACAATTAAAACTGTGAATATACCAGGATTACTACTAATGAAAGTCATACTCAACTTGAACCGCCAAGGGACACAATAGAACACTCTGCAATTGCTGGAGCTTAGCTAAAAGCTCTAGAGTTAGCCAGCATAATCTTTGTAGTGACGTTCTTAATGCCTCAAAGTATGTCTAATGTTAGAACATGTTTAATGCAAAAGAGAAACAAGCAAGCAGCCTCCATTATGCGAAAAATGCCAACACGTGACCTTCCTCAATGCTTCATTGAAAAGGTACATGGACTGTAAAATATGTACCAACGATTTCACATGTTGATTAAATATAAATAAAATTGCGCAATACTCCTATAAAATATGTCGTTCATCGAATTTAGCAATCTAGCTCCACGCAAAACATCCATATAAATATTCATCGTATAGGTACCTATTGACCAAGAAGTGGTGGTTGCGGCATGGCACAATACTGACACAAAATAAATTATGTCATTGCTTTACAAATTAAATAGAATATTTCTAAATCAATTACAAAAAATGATAGAAATCGGTAAATTTTGCGTCAAGATATATCCGAAACAGTGAGAGCCTAAAATGCGACAAACTCATAATATCTCATTTGATGAAAAATACCGAAATCAAATTTTATTCAATTTTTCCTTTCAAACGAATCGCCTCTTCCATCATACATTCTACTCGTAGACGAAGAAGCCAGATGTCTTATTTTTCTATCATCTCCCTCTCATCAAACATACTACTTGCCGAAGCGAAGGCAAAAATGCAAATCATCAAAAGTATTCGGCTGTTACACAAAAAAATAAATACATACTTACACTTCCATAAGAATGAAAATCATATGGCATGACCAGAGAGCCGATAATGCGAGATCCTACATGCTACCTGTGCTGTGCTGCCTGTGTGCAACAAAAATGCCTATGCTCCTTCTTACAAAGAAAAATATATACTAACTTAATATCAGAATGATTCGATAAGGTTAGGTTAGGTAGGTGGGCTGGCATAGTGCCACACTCAGGTCAATGCTGACCCATTGTGATACCCATCGGGGGAGGAGGGTTGTCCCTTACTCATTTTTAACCCTGCCTATAAACAGCTGAGATTAATTACTCACTGTGCTGTTCGATACAAACCATCCTGTAGATTTGATGAACTTCATTATTCTGTCTATCGGTGTGCTGGGGAGCTCGTCTAGGTCGTGGAAGTAGTGTCTCCCCAGGAATCTATATCTGATGTGTTGAATACCCGGGCAGTGACACAGGAAGTGGGTAGTATTCTCTAGAGCTTCCTCGTCGCCACAGCTTCTACAGAGTTCTTCCTCCGTCAAGCGTAATTTCTTTATATGGTACCGCAGAGTGTTGTGCCCCGTTAGAATACATACGAGGGTGGATAGTGATGATCTATCTTTTTTCATTAGACTCTCGGTTCTGGCCTCATTGTAGGTTGGCCATAGCGTTCTGGTGGTGTGGCAAGTTTCTAGTGCCGTCCATCTAAGGTTCGCCTCTCTTATTGCCTTTTTCCCTGCTTCAAGCCTGAGTGAGCAAGGCGGGATGAGTACAGAGGGATCAGCTTGTTCTGACACAGCTTCCGAACCTTGTGTAGTGTACCCACAAGACTACAACCCAAGATCATATTACCCCAACAAACGAAGGAAACATGCGGAAACAAAACGAACAACAAGTGACCTAATGGCCACACAGAATACACAAACCCATAATCGAATTACCATTAGCAAAACACATAATGAGTGATCTAGGTGACAATGAATTGCACACTGCACTGGCGTTGACCCACTCGAGTGAATGTTATTTAAACAAAGCGACAATGTGATAATTCATTATGACACAAGTGCAATTCGTTCATTCACTGCTTCCAAATTGCCAGATGTTAGTTGAAGGAGTAATCCGACTCTTTCTTCTTTTATTTTAGGTCATAAGTCGATACTGATTTGAGAATGCTAAGAGGGAATAAAATTAGTATATAAGTAGAACATTTTGTAAATAAAAATTAGATTCAATTAGACTAAAGATCGACTTGTTTCTCACTTCTATGGCATTTTATGGCGTATTGAGCCTGCCTTTTTCTCAGCCTTTTTCCACTGACAAAACACTACTAACGGATTACCGTACGTAGTATACAGGTTCTAATAGCACAGTTTCAGACGTACTTTACATGGCGATCCTGCCAGCTTCGCCATACCTTACATGGCGATCCTGCAAACCGAACCAGATCCTGCCGACTTACACAGGATCTTGAGAAGCAGATACAGACAGATGACAAAAGAATACGTGCCTCAAGAAGTATCCAAACAACTATTACCAAACCGAGTAGAGGACGAATACCTAAGGAAGCAACCGCCTTCCAAACAAAGACGAACAAAAATGAAGGAATCAGAAGACGAGGAAAACGACAATGAAGCCGACGAAAAGGGCGAGAAAGAACTTTCTGATTATGTCGCGATGAAAAGCCTGCAACTCCACATAAATATGTAGAATTTAAAACAAAACAAAAGAAAGACCAAGTTAGAAAATAGTATAGTCATTTGTATAGTCAACTGTAAAGAAAATATTTTTATGAAATCTTAAAGGAGTAACGAAGGTACCCTCATGAAATATCATTTGTTAGTCAACTTTTGAAATAATAATACTTAGTAATACATTATCGTTTAAGCCTGCAATAAGAAAACAGATACAAAAAAAATATTGTTAAGGTTCAGATTAAATAAAATGAGTTTGTATGGAAAATAATTCGTATGAAATAAGGAAAATAATTTGAAAAGCTAGTATGTACAATGTACATAGGAGGTATTTAGAAAAACATGGTTTTCGAATTCCAAAGATATAATTAAAGCAAATTTAGAAACAATTCAAATGGTAATTTTTAACATTGCAACTAAAATGAAAGTCATTCAAATCTCCACGAGATCGTAAAGAGAACTAGGTTCACTTTGAAAAATAATAGAAATAATATATAAGACGTTAAAGGACACAGAAAAACAACATGTCGGTTACAACGTTTAATGAGAACTCTTGATGTTGCAGCCTAAAACACAACAACAGAAACCTAATTAACGTGTTTGAGAGACTAAGACAGTACAATTTAAAACTAAATGCTAGCAATAACAAGTAATGGTATAAAGACAGACCCCGCCAAATACAAGACCATAGAAAACTACCCAACACCTAAAAACGCTGATGAAGTCAGAAGATTCGTTGCATTTTGCAATTACAATAGAAGGTTTATTCCAAATTTTGCCGAAATTGCAAAAAGCTTAAATTCAGTCCTCAAGAAGAACCAACCTTTTATCTGGTCAAACGAATGCGAGACAGCATTCACCGAGTTGAGACAGAAGCTAATAAACCCACCAATATTGCAATATCCGAATTTTGACAAACCGTTCATACTGACAACAGACGCATCAGATTTTGCACTAGGTGCAGTACTTTCGCAAGGCGAAATAGGTCACGATTTACCAATTTCATACGCTAGCAAGTCACTCCAAAAACATGACATAAATAAACCGACAATAGAGAAAGAGTTACTAGCAATCCACTGGGGAATTAATTTTTTCAAACCCTACCTATATGGAAGAAAATTTATGGTCATAACAGACCACAGACCATTAGTATCTCTATTTGCACACAAAAACCCATCCTCCAAAATGACAAGAATCAGACTAGACCTATCAGACTATGACTTTGAAATAGTCTACAAACAGGGTAAAATGAACACAAATGCCGATGCACTATCAAGAATAAAGATTGACAGTGACATTTTGAAATCCATGATGGTAGAGAGCAAAGATAAAGATAAAGATAATATTAGCCGCAGTGATACTGACTACAAGGAGCAGATCATGGCAATTACAAGGGGTATGGCACAAAAGATTGCCAACAATAATAATAACACGGAGAACTACACATCTTAACAGAAGATTGATCACCTTCACATGTAGGATTGTACGTCCACATCTGACGTCAGAAAATTGAAGAAGTTGAAATTTGAAATAGCGAGCGAAGCAAATGAAAATATGAATATTAGAATGAAGAAAATAAAAAGTAGCAGTACTACTATTGAAATTACTAAAGATAACGTTATCGTAAGATGAAGCGATAATCCAGCGAAACACGTTTCAAATCTGGAGAAGCTTTTATCAAATTTAAAAAAGATTCCTGAAAAAGAAGTAGCGCTAAATAATGAAGATAAAATATTTGAATACATAGAAAAAGAAAGATTAAAAGAAGTTTATAATAGGTTGCAACCAAATGAAAGATACTCGCCAATGAATATAATTATATACAAACCCCCTAAGAAAATTATGAAAAATTAAGAAAAATATAATATAATAGAAGACTACCACAATACACCATATGGAGGACATTTAGGCATACGAAAAACCGTGACAAGACTCAAACAAAAATACGTTTGGAAAAACATGAGACAAATGGTGAAAAAATACGTGAACGCATGTGAACAATGTACTAAAAATAAACAAACAAGACACATTAGAGAAAATATGATAATAACGGATACACCAAGCACTAGTTTTGAAACAATACAAATTGATATTGTAGGACCACTTCGCATATTAAACGGCTACAGGTATATACTCACGATGCAATGCGAGCTTACGAAATACATCGTAGCACATCCCATCGAAAGTAAAGATGCAAAGACAATAGCCAAAACCTTAATAGAACAATTTATTCTGAAATACGGATGTTTTAAAATTCTCAAGTCTGATAATGGAACTGAATTTAAAAATGAACTGATGAAAAACATATGCGAAATGCTAAGAATCAAACCCACCTACTCAGCACCTTATCGTCATCAGAGCATAGGCTCTTTAGAAAGAAACCATAGAGTTTTCAACGAATTTCTCTTAAATTTTACAGAAGATCACGAATGGGACATTTGGATTCCATATTATGCATTTGCATACAATACCACACCATACGTTGACACCAATTACTCACCATATGAACTTATATTTGGAAAAACTTTCATACCCACCAAATAATGTAATTAATAATAACACACCAAAATATAACCTAGATAATTATGTAAGCGAAATAAGAATAAGACTTAAGCATGCAATAGATAAGACACATAGAATTAGAGAAAACGTTAAACATAAGAGAAAATTAGAATACGACAAACATACGACTAGTTCAAACTTAAAAATAGGAGACTTAGTTTTTGTAAGACTAGAAAGTAGAAAGAAGTTACAAAATCCATATCATGGTCCATATAAAATAATTGAAACTGACAATGTAAATACAATAATAGATATACATGGTGAATATAAAAAGTATCACAACAATAGCCTTAAGAAATACAATGTAGACAATTTAGCAAATAAATAACAAGAATGTAATTATAACCTAGAATAAGTAACAATAAGAATATTTATTTATATAAATGTACTACAAGTAAGAGCACTATTCAAAGTAAACAAATCAATGTAAATATCACGCAAAAAAAATGTATAGAACAATGTAATTAGGTAATTAGAAACTAAGAAAAACCTATGTAAAGCATTTTCAAATAGACCACCTGCCACATTATCTTGCAAAATTTTTCTTCGTATAATTTTCCGCTTAAGGATGAGGGTGTAGTGTACCCACAAGACTACAACCCAAGATCATATTACCCCAACAAACGAAGGAAACATGCGGAAACAAAACGAACAACAAGTGACCTAATGGCCACAAAGAATACACAAACCCATAATCGAATTACCATTAGCAAAACACATAATGAGTGATCTAGTGACAATGAATTGCACACTGCACTGGCTTTGACCCACTCGACGGAATGTTATGTAAACAAAGCGACAATGCGATAATTCATTATGACACAAGTGCCATTCGTTCATTCACTGCTTCCAAATTGCCAGATGTTAGTTGAAGGAGTAATCCGACTCTTTCTTTTATTTTAGGTCATAAGTCGCTACTGATTTGAGAATGCTAAGAGGGAATAAAATTAGTATATAAGTAGAACATTTTGTAAATACAAATTAGATTCAATTAGACTAAAGATCGACTTGTTTCTCACTTCTATGGCACTTTATGGCGTATTGAGCCTGCCTTTCTCTCAGCCTTTTTCCACTGACATAACACTACTAACGGAGTACCGTACGTAGTATACAGGTTCTACTAGCACAGTTTCAGACGTACTTTACACTTGTCTTGCTAATTCGTCTGCTTTCTCGTTGCCCGGAATGCCTTCATGTCCCGGGACCCAGCAGAGCGATACCTTATGCTGGGTACCAAGAACCTTGAGTTATTCGCGACAGCATTTCACAACCTTTGATTTTATTTCTGCTGCAGTTAAGGCTTTTATTGCTGCCTGGCTGTCGATATAGAAGGTAATACCATCGGGTGGTATTGCCTCTACCGCAGACTCACGGGCTGCTGTTGTCACTGCCAGGACCTCTGCTTGGAAGACGCTGCTGTGGTCGGGTAGGCGTACCGATTTTGATATACCCAGTGGTGCGGAAAAGACGCCTGACCCCACCCCGTTGCCATTTTTGAGCCGTCCGTAAATACGGCTATGGCTTGTGTGTTGGGGACGAGTCCGCTTCACCATTCTTCCCTGCTGGGATAGGCACTCGAGAAAGGTCTTGTGAAGTCTAAGTATGGCGTGATGTAGTCCGTAGTTGGTACATGGCCAAAGTATTTCTGTAGGATCATCGAATGACCCATTACGTTTGATTTCCAGTTCGCTGTTTGGCAAATTCTCATGGCACTAATGGCGGCTGTTGATTGAACAAAGATGTCTAGCGGAGGCAGGTTGAGGATAGCCTCCAGTCCTGCGGTTGGAGTTGTCCTCATCGCACTGGTTGTGCCGATGCACGCTAGTCTCTGAACTTTAGTAAGAGCCTTTAGGTAGGTGGCTTTATTGGTTACCTGCCACCATACGAGACTGCCATATGCCAGTATGGGTCTTACTATTGCCGTGTACATCCACAGTTTAATTTTGGGAGATGGTCCCCAGGTTTTCCCAAAGATTTTGCTGCAGGAGTAAAAGGCTATTGTGGCTTTTTTGATTCTTTCATTGGTGTTCATTTTCGAATTTAGTTTTTTGTCTAGTATTAGTGCCAGGTACTTCGCACTGTCAGAGATTCTGAGGGGTATACCGCCAACAGAAGGTGTGACAAACGGTGGTATTTTCCTTTTATTTGTGAAAATTACCAGTTCGGTTTTCTGGGGATTTACCGCTAGGCCGCAGTGCCTGGCCCAGTTGTCGAGGTTTTTGAGAGCCCCTTTGATTTGTTCGGTGAGTGTTGGCAGGAATTTACCTGTTGCCGACAGCACGACGTCATCAGCATAAGTTGTTATTCTAACGCCACTACACTTGAGCTGCATAAGCGAATCATTTAGAACAATGACCCATAGCAGCGGGGAAATAACCCCTCCCTGAGGAGTCCCTCTAGAGGCGTAAGCTTCTAGGATAGAGCTCCCAAGTTCCGCTATATAATGTGCATTTCTTCGAGTATGCTGATAATCCAGTTGATAATAGAATTATCAATCATAAGCTTACTTAGCGTTCTGCGTACGTCGCCAATATTGACATTGTTGAACGCTCCTTCAATGTCTAAGAAGGCCGCTAAGGTGTACTCTTTGTCCTTTGTCCGATTGTGCTGACAACACGGTGTAGCGTGGTTTCCACACTTTTTCCCTTTGTATAGGAATGTTGGGCCGGGGATAGGTCTTCCGGACGAAGCCTGCTACGAATGTGTATGTCTATCAGTCTTTCCAAAGTTTTCAGTATGAAGGAAGTGAGGCTTATTGGTCTGAAGCCCTTTGCATTGGTGTGACTTGCCTTGCCAGCCTTTGGTATGAAAATAACCTTCACTTCTCTCCATGTTCTTGGTATATATCCCTGCGTGAGACTGCCAATATAAAGTTCCTTTAATACCGGAATAATAGTTTTGACAGCCGTTTGCAACATAATGGGGATGATTCCATCGAGCCCTGGAGACTTATAGGGAGAGAAGGATTGGATGGCCCATTCTATTCTATCTTCCGTAATCAAGTCTCCATGGAGGATCGTTTCCCCAGTAATGTTGGTGCGTACATCGAGACAAGGCTGAGTGGTGCAGCCTGGAAAGTGTGTGTTCAGTAGTAGGTTTAAAGACTCTGAACAGGACTCGGTCCAGTTTCCTTCAGGTTTTTTGAGGGATCCCAGAGTTAATGGTTCTCTGGTTAGAACTTTCCTTAATCTCTCGGTTTCCGTAGTGCCCTTTAATTCGTCACAGAAGTTTTTCCATGATTGGCGCTTGGATCTCTGAATTTCATTTTTGAAGCTTCTCTGACTGGCTTTGTATATTTCCCAGTCAGAGTCTAGCTTCGTCCTGTTTGCCGTATTAAGAAGTTTCCTTGTTTCCTTCCTAATTTCGGCCAGTTTCTTGTTCCACCAAAGGGCTTCGTCCTGTTTGCCGTATTAAGAAGTTTCCTTGTTTCCTTCCTAATTTCGGCCAGTTTCTTGTTCCACCAAAGGGGTGATATTTTATTCTTTCGTTTTACGACCGGGCATGCCCTTACGAAAGCCTCTTTGAAAACAGAAACTACTTTCTCGGCTTTCAGGTCGATGTCGGTCGGGCAATTAAGATTGCCTTCTTGTAAAAGATCTTTGCTTTTCTCGATCTCCTTTCTAAAAAGAACCCAGTCGGCTTATTTGGATTTCTGTGTGACTGGGGAGGTTCACAGCAGTTCCCTACGAAGAACTCGATCAATCTATGATCGGAGAAGGAATGCACATTCGGAACATTCCATTTATCAATAGTAAGGGTGCTGTAGTTGTTAAATAACGTTATATCTATAATTTCCTGTCTATTTCTAACTATGAATGTTGGTTCGTCTCCTCTATTGGCTACTAGACGATTGTTTTCAATAATGAATTCAAAAACTGACTCACCTCGTGTGTTGATATCTAAGTTCCCCATTGCGATTGGTGGGCGTTTGCATCACAACCCATTATCAGGTCCCATCCCTCCTGTTCCGCTTTGTGGACTAAGGCGTGGGCGATTGGAGCTGGCGGTCCTTCGTCCTCATAAGGCATGTAAACGACTGATATAATCAGTGGGGGGAGCCCCCTCCATTCAAGCCTTACCACGGTCTGGTCTGGATTGCTGTTGGTAGATAGAAGTTATAGTTTAATATGTTTTTTAGCTACTATACAAGTTCTATTCTTACTCTCCGCGTTAAGCGGTTTGATGCTGTAGGTTACTAAATCTTTATGGTTTAGCCCACATATTTTACCACGGGATATCCATGGCTCTTGCACCAAGGCAACGTCTATTTTCCTGTCACCTGGATCAGGTTAGAGCTAGCAGATATGCTGTGGTGTAGGTTTATTTGTGCTACCTTCATACTGGACTTACCTGGTATTCCACCACCCTCCTCTTTCTCTCAGTTCTTTCCGTAAAGGGTCGAACCTTGCACCTGGTAATACCAGTGCGAACTTTGTTGTTGAACCTCCTCAGCAAAGGCATTGATATGTGGCTTAGTAAAACCACAATCTCGGTGCCTGCCTCGGAATGTTCACCTACCTCGAGCACCTCCCAGTTCTCACTACGGAGTTCAGGATTTAGATGCCGCAGGTTCCTTTCGATTCTTTCTTTTGGGATATGTGGGCCGGGAATCGAAATCCGACCCTTTGGTCTCGTAAGTTCGTACAGGTCCTTCTTTACGACAAGTCGTAACTCGGCATTTGCCCATGGAGCCTGTGTACTTTCAACAAACGTTTTCAACCAGTTCAAAGTTAATTCGTTGTCACACGACAGGAGCTTAAAACCTTTGAAGGTAAAGAGTTGCTCAAAGAAGGGTAGCTGACCCTCTTTGTTAACGATAGTTCCGTTAACACCATCTAGAATGCGCAACTCTATGAGTCTCCGTTGGTCTTTGCTTAACCTGCGGTCTGGTTTGCTGAAGTCGACAACCGCTACCTGGAGATTTGGGTTGGTAGCAATCGTTTTGGGCTTCTTGCTGACCCTACTAGAGGGTGGCGATATTGTGTCGTCATGCCTACCTCTCTTTGAACTTCCCGCCATCGGCCCGGATGCTTGTCCGGAGACTGCTTCCGCGCGGATTAGTGGTCGCTTGAGTCTTTCCGACACTGAGGTGGACGGCAAAAGGCTTTCCCTCCTCGTCCCGGTCAGTTCTCCAGCTGTTTGCCTAGTCGTCCCTGGAAAGTGTCGTCTATCGGTCGCGTCTTGTTGCCGTATGTCGCGTACGTTTGGGGGTTGTTTGGCAGCCGGCTCGGAGTCGGGTGATTTCGAGTCGGTTGCTGGCCTAAGTCTCTCATCGACTGAGGTGGGGAGCAAGCGGCTTCCCGCCCTCGTCGTAAGAAGTCTCCTCTCCTTTTTAACCCGTTTGTGGGCGTTATCCCTAGTGGACCCTGCGTGCTTGAGCGTGCTGCGGGCTCCGTCCAGAGCCGCTCTTTCCTTGTCCGTGAAGGACTTCGGATCACGCTTTCGAAGCCGCCCAATAAGACGAATTGCGTTCCGTCTCTTGTTGCGTGGTGTCGTTTTTGTAGCGTCCCTCGTCTTTGTTTGTGTAGAAATTGGATGCGGCGCATTCCGAAATACTCTACCAGTCCTTACTACTGTCGCAAAGCTATCTACCGTGGAATTACCCTTATCTACAGGACTGCATTCGCTTGACATTGCAGGTAACGAAAATGTCTCCTCCTTCGAAAAGCAGAGGCTTGTCTCTTTCGGATCTTTCAGCCCTTCCTTGCAACCGTCATCCTGAGATTCGCTCACACTCAACTGCGGGACAGCCCCGATCATCGTTGAGGAGCTTGGGTCCTCACATGGCTTCTGTGCTGCCACTGAGAGAGTTGGAGACTCCACGCTGGTTGATGCAGCTACCTTTGGTCCTGACTGGCAAAGGCTTGTCGAGGATTTGGGTGGCCCCATCAGCGTGCCACTGCTCGGGTTACCTGAGGGTGGAGTTGGCAGCGGCGAGCAGTCCATTGGATTGCCCCCAGATGCGGATCGTTTCTGGAGGTATGCCCGCGCATTGTGGAGTCTCTTCCTATCGTTCTCGGACAATTCTTCCCATTATTTTGTCGCCAGCCTCTTGACTGTTAGCTTACAGTTCTTTGCATATTTTGAGCTCGAACGATGAACTAGCGATAGAGCATGTGTCGCTAGAATCCAGAAGGAGTTTTTCCAGATTCACGTCAATCGCTCCAACGCTTTCCACGTGCGATATGGTTAGGAGTGCATCTTCTGCATCTGCTCCTTTTTTCCGGTCAGTGTTTATGATTCGATAAAGAGAGACAGCAAAATTTAAGACACAAACCTTCAAACTATACTATGTACTATAGAGTGTATATACAAAGGTCGTATGTGCATGTGCAATTTCCAGTATTTTATTTCTCTGGTATTTGTTGCAGCTGTGTATATATGTACGTCTGACAAAAACCGTTAGACATCTGTGAGGTATTTTCTCGTAAGTGCGAACGCTGTCATCTAGGTTTATATTTCGTCGCAGACTGGTCCGAATAAGCTAAATGGCGCTGACTTTAAACTTCCTTTAAATGTTGCAGTCTATGACGTGACATCTTTCAACTGCGCTCCACTCTTCTCTGCCCATATGGAGGGGTCCTTCAGCTCTTTCAAAGCTCTCTTGAGGGACAATCGCAGGCGTTTGTTGCCAGAAAATTTTAAAATGTATATGGTTGTACAGTGCTATTAGAATGCTTAAACAAAAAGTTTCCTTTTTAATAAAAGGGATTTATGCCTTTTTCACAGTTTAGTTTTGCCTTTTTTTGATTTTTTAGGTCAACAAAATCCGTTTGCTGGTTATAAATAATTTTCTCGAATGATATCTCAAAGACATTCTTCTTTCGGACACAAGTAGTTTGTCACTCTGTTAGACTTCGAATGAATTGGAAGAACAAGAAAAACATGAGATATATATTTTACACATACGGATATAAAAACTTTTAAAAAAATCTTTTATATAATTCCTTCGGGGTGAAGCTCGATGACGGAATAACTCGATAAATGGTAGGCAGATTTTCATGATTCTTTTTTTGTTTTGTTCGTATTGCTGTACTTCAGGTTTATGCTGAAAAAATTTTCGGAAAATCGAATTATTCACATTTTTCCCATTTTACACACTTGATTTTCATGATTCTTTTTTTGTTTTGTTCGTATTGCTGTACTTCAGGTTTATGCAGAAAAAAATTCCGGAAAATCGATTTATTAGCATTTTTCGCATTTCACACACTTGATTTGTATTACAATGTGAATTGAGTGAATCGAGAATTTCAGGTTAATATACTACGTTTGTCAACAGTGCTGGTTTTTGATTTTGTGCATCGATTTAACAGTTTAATCATTTTTAAAAAGTTGATTTAAGGTAAAAATTAAATATATAAAGTATAAACGCGGTCAAAATAGTTATTTAGAAGCTAATGTCAGTGCTTGAAAAGTAAATTTCAGTGATATTTTGGAAATGCCAACACCAAAGCGCGCAAACATTGGCCGACGAACAAGGCAAGCAAGACGACAACAAATATATCAACGAAGCCAAACTGAGGAAGGACGGGAAATATATAGAGAAGTCGACAGAATGGGACATCGCATAAGACCAGATCAACAGGCAAACAATTTGAGAGTGAATCTAATAAGAACTGCATCAAATCTTACTGCTGCTGGGAGAGAGCAAACAAGTTCAAAACGAAGAGTGACAAGACGCACATCGTTGCCGATATACGAACGACAGGCATTTCGGTATAAACCAACAGAGAACTACGGTGGTGATGCGATTTTTGATATTGGAGCGATGACTATTGTGTGCCAACATTGCAACGCGCTGAAACTCAAAGCCGTTTCGCCCGGCCTTTGCTGTGCGAGTGGCAAAGTTAAATTGGTTCACTTAGATACACCTCCGGAGCCATTGAAATCGTTGTTTGAATCGGATGATTTTCTCAAGAACATTCGACAATACAATAAGTGTCCGAATGATGAGAATTCATTTTGATGTGTCGCCGTTTATTTCAACAATATGCGGTCGATATGTATGTCAAAGTTGAGAGTGAGCGACTACTGTTCATTAAATTGAACCAAGCAAAGCTACGATGCGACGACTACATCCACTTGCGACATGCTGTGAACACTGATGGAAATGCGCAGAATATTGGACAACTGGTGATTTTTAATGCACACGTAAAAGTTGAGAGTTGTCATTCTGCAATATCAATTAAATATTTGTGCAAATATGTAACGAAGGGCAGTGGAATGGCAGTGTTTGAAGTTGGTTCGGAAAATTCCAATGATGAAGTCTACCAATACTAAATAGGCCGATATGTGAACACCAACGAGGCGCTGTGGGGTTTATTCTTTTTCCCAATACACGAACAACATCCCCCAGTTGTCCACTTGGCGGTACAATTGAAAAACGGTCAACGCGTGTATTTTCCGAAGCAACTGCTGCACAACGAGCGGTCAGACCAACGACAACCACGTTGCCAAGTTTCTTTGAGATGTGTGCAACTGACCCATTTGCCGCTACATTGTTGTATGCTGGTATGCCCAAATATTACACTTGAAATCAGTCAACGAAAAAATTTCAGAGTCGCAAACAAGGAGTTCCAGTTGCGAATTGGTCAGGTGTGTTCTCAACTGATGCGCTTGAACGCATTTACACTGTTCATCCATCGAATGTTAAATGTTTCTACTTGCGCTTACTATTCATTAACGTACATGGCCCAAAATCATTCACACATTTTCTAACGGTAAATAGTCATCTTTGTCAAACATATCGAGAGGCGTGTCAGCGTTTGAGCTTATTGGAGAATGATTCCCAATGGGACCAAACAATCGCTGATTCCGTTGCCACATCGAATGCACAACAAATGAGAACGCTATTCGCCATCATTTTGACAACATGCTATCCGACTCAACTAATAGAGTTGTGGAACAAATACAAGGACGACATGTGCGAAGACATATTCTTTGATTATTAACACTAAAAAATAGATTAAAAAACTGCGAAAACTTCTGCATTTCGGATCGACCGACTACCCCCACATGTATTTTAACTAAAACCGCTTTCCAAATAGAGCTAGAACTTTGAAATTGTGTACAAATATTTTTCGAGTGTTTCTGCCTTGTGAATGTATACATCGACCGAATTCAGCGCCCTCTTCATGGCTTTTAACCCTAACTACTTTCTCAATTGAGCTTTGAAATATTGCACAAATGTATTTCAAGGGCTTCGGCATTTCGTATCGCCATGGCTTCAACCTCTAACTTCTTTCTCAATTATGGTAGAACTTTGAAATTTTACACAGTTATATTAAAAAATACATACATATTATACAAGGTGGCGCAAAAGTTGTCAGGTGGCGCAAAAGTTGTCACCCGATGTTCTTTCGCTGTAATTTTTTTTATGAATGAAAAACTTTGGTTCTGCTTTTGGATTATGTTAATTGGTGTCTTAAGTTTTTTCTGTATCAGTTAACTTCACAAATATCAAAGTAGAATTTACATTTGCCGCCATTTGCAAAAATTATGCTTCTTCCGATAGGAAGATGACTTTTGCGCCACCTTGTACCTATGTATTATGTAAAATGTACGAAAAGTTTACCAAACACAGCGCCCTTATGGCTTTTAACGTCTTTCTCAATTAACGTAAGAAATGTGAAATTTTGTTCCAATATATTTGAAGGTATTTCATTTAATTTTTCTTTCACGTTCATCAAATAATAAAATTGCTTGAAATTTAATTTAAGACGCAGTTCAATTCAATTCAAGTCAAACTCAGTTTCAAAACTGAAGAAATAAACCAAAGTAGGTGTTGCAAAAAAAACTTTGTAAAATACAAAAAGAGCAGTCTTTTGTAAACTCATTGGTAATGCATAAAACCAGTTAAAGTGTTTTCAATATAAGACCCGGGCAACCCCGGGTACCATCCGCTAGTTATTAATAATTTAAAGCTATGGAAAAGAAAGAAAGATATTTTAAAGCCAACTAGCTAGAGGGATTTCAATAAGTAGTGCTGAAAAAAGCAAAGATTGCCGAGGGAATTTGAGCTAAACATTCGACCTGATAGCAATGGGTAAATGATTCCATAAACTAGTGGCATGAACGAAAAATTGTCTGCTCGATGTTAAGCCGGTGCATAGGCGGTCTCACTGATATGTAACGAGTGGATCGATTTAATGTAATTTTTTTTGTATAAGTATGATGGCTGTGTGAAAAAAGCACCACATTTATATTGAGAAAGCTATCAAGAGCGCAATCGAAAATTTGACGAGATTGCGAGTGAACATGGTCGTATCTGCGGAGGTTAAAAACATCGGTACTAAAAGCGCCTTGACTAGCTTCATCATAATATCTATTGGAAGAAAATGTCTACTTACAGATAGGCCGCTCAGGCATATATTTTATTAACGATTATGATCATCCCAAGATAATTTACTGTTGAATAGTATGCCTAAGTGTTTGCGGGTTCAACGCCAGCCTATTTTGTAGTACCTAGTTAGCGATTGCGGACAAGTCATCATTGATCTTCGTGATTGCATCCCCGACACACTCAAGTGGGAAGCTATAATTAAGTTGCACGTCATCGGCATATAAAGGGTTTTTCAACACGGACGCTACAAAAGTAGAGCGACAGGGACAGAAAACGACGCCGAATTTCTTGCCGCTCTTTTGACATTTCTCTTCAGTAAGGTTTGCCATTTCATGATGGAAAGATATACGAGCCAACAACGAGTCGAAATTATTAAAATTTACGGCGCCACAAGCCACACAGCGAATGCCACAATCAATTTATTGGAAACCAAGTTTGTGTTATTTCACGAAATGGTCCAGTCGCTTGGCCGCCTCGGTCGTGAGATTTGACGGCGTTAGACTATTTCCTGTGGGGCTACGTCAAGTCTATGGTCTATGCCAACAAGCCAGCGACGATTGATGAACTTCGTACGAATATCGAACGTGAAATTGCAGCAGTATCTACCGATATATGCTTGAAAACCGTCGAAAATTGGGTTCAGCGTCTGGACTTCTGCAAGCGTGCCCGTGGTGGCCATGCAAAAGAAATCGAGTTCCATACATAATGGCATCGAACATACTTTCACAGGAATAAAGAATTTCATTGATATCCAAAACCGTTTTTGTTTTATTTAAATAAAACTTTTGTAGCGCTCTTATTGAAAAACCCTTTATATAGAAATTACAATAAGACAAAACGGCCGGTAGATCATTAATGAACATGGAAATAAGAATCAGACCAAGAACTGATTCCTGAGGTACACAAATATTCACAGGACGGTAGGACGACAGTCCTACATGTCGACATACAAATCTATAATACAGAAAACAAGATCATGGTACGAAAACGCTAGAGCAAAGAGTTGTTGATAGTAATTTAACAAACTTGGTTCACTGACAAGGACTACGTCTAACAGATATGGTTTTTTATGAGGAACGAAATGGTAGCATCGGACGAGCTGACAAAAGATAAGTTAAAGGCATTCATGGCATCCTTAAAACGTGTACTATTATATACTATGTCCTATCGCGAAACTTCTTGGAAAAGTCAACACATACTACAACTTTTGATGATAGATAATTAATTTCCTCTAGAATTTCTGAGATAACTTGATAATTTGCAACATCGGGAGGGGAATAAATTGACGGTTTTATTGTTTTTTTGTCACACTGAACAACTCAAAAACATAATCATATGGATGAGAACGGGATGAGCTTAACAAATGCCGAGACTTAATGTGGCCTTTAATATATATATTGCAGATCCACCACCGGGTCGGCCATGGTGGTCACTACGTTACGGGGGCTTAAAGTCATGTAATGCATGTAAGTTATCATCCATTCCCGAATGAATCCAAGTCTCGGAAATACAAACAACATCAATCAAGCTTTTCTCAAATACAGATCTGAATTCATCAATTTTATTCACAATGCTTGAGCATTATTATGACAATCACGAACTCCGTTTCTTCGCTTTAGATACAGTAAAACAACAAAAATGAAAACAAGGCAAAATTAAATACAAAGAAACGAAATATAATAATATAAAAAAAGAAAAGCAAACAAATAAAGATGAAGTATTAAAGAGGGAACTAGACTGCATAGGTTTGTCTGGAGAGTTGTTGTTGTTTTTGATTGTCATCGTTTTGTTGTAACCATCACGACCATCAACGGTAAAGATATTAGCGACAAGAGATCTGCGTTGCATCTTAAAAGCATCCCACTGCAGCTGATGCTTTCTCTTCGTTAAGCTTTCACTGCTAAAAAAGCTTTTCAAGGCTTTATGCCAACGTCATTTAAAGTCGAAAAATTGTTGTTACTGTGAAACAGGTCAATTAGATTTTCATTTTCTTTTTTTTCGGGATTCCAAATATGACAGCGTCGGAGCTAACATTTTCTCTCTCCAACTGATCAACAAGCAAATCTACGCGCGTACATTGTTGTCGAATTTCCAGAATTTGTTCAAGTTCTTGTTTGACTACACTGACCTGTGCATTAAGTTTAAGTTCCAACGCTTACAGCTTTGTATACATCATCTTGGTAAAATCCTCCATCCATTTGTTAATTCCTGATTCTCTGTGTGAACTGGAGTTTTGTTGTTGCTAGCTCTCGTTTCCAATGGCATTTTTGTAATGAGCAAACGTATAAAATTTCAAATTAAAAACACTGAAATAACCACGAGACGACTGTTATTGAACGGTTTTAAAACGCATACAACAAACAGTACACTTTATGGATGATTTGAAATCAAATTGAGAAAAAAAAATTTAAAATTTTAATAAATGTGAGCACGCATCAAAGGGATTTTATTCACTCGACATTACGCTTCTATGTTGTGTTCTTTCAAATAGTTGATTGAATTGTTGAAGTTGAGGTTATAAAGCAGCCTATGGAACCGCTTGTTAAAGCGTTCAAAATTAACAGCTGAATAGGTGTGAGCAGTTGACTGAATCTCTTGCCTGGATTCACTCCCACTATTGCACATAGCAGATTAGCCTAGCAACTCAAAGACGAACCTACAGAAAGAACTGAGTAAAGGTGAGAACCCAACAAAAGTTGAACAAAAATTTAAAAAAATAACAAAGGGCAAAAAGAACGTAATGATATAAATAAAAAAGAGGGAAGGGAATTGAACTACTCGGATAAAAAAATAGAACAAATTGGAAATTCTTAAAGAAAAAAATTCTAAAATCAAAAAAAAAATATAATGATAAATAAAATTTTGTAATTACAAATCCTAATGAAAAGAAATTTCAATAATAATTATACACAACCAATTAAAAACAACAACAATTAAAATAAAGTTTGAATTCAATGTTCATGGAGAGTTGAGGATGAGGATTCCAGCTGAAATGAACAACGATGGGGGAAAAGAGAAGATGCCAGAGCTGAGAGCCAAAAAAAAATGTAAAATATACCACCATCGGTAAAATTTTTAAGTTACTCTACAAGATTTCATTAATCAAAAATGTTTAAAACCAAAAACTGATGACGTATGCCTCCAAGTCATACCGAACTTTCATTAATTTCTAAATTATATATTTATATATGTTTGTCCGAAGACCGAACCTCCGTTTCAAAGACCAAGCCATCGCGGATGCCAGAGCGCTTGGTCTGGACAACTGGAAGCAGCGTGCCCGGGATCGAAGAGGATGGAAGGCTGCTGTGTCTCAGGCAATGACTCTTCACGGGTCGGGAGCTTGTTAAGTAAGTATATGTTTGTCAGTATCCGGCATACTTGAACCTGCTTAACAGATCCCCACATGACTCGGACACTCTAAAACACATTTCGGTGCGCTCCCATTTGTTATCATCGCAACGCGATACTAGGAGCGCATCACTCAGTCATCGGGACTTATGACGTGAATGGAACCAAGCGCTATACAAAAATACCAAATTTAATATAAAAATTTAAAAACAAAGAACAAAAATGGAAAGGCTCAAAAAAAATAATTTTCGCGCTACCCTTTGTAGTTCTGTTCCCAGCTCAAACAGTAAATACCTTTTTTATTTTAGCTTACGAAGAGTAATGAAAGTTGACCATTCAACTTGCACGACAAAAAAAGACTTGTTGGACTTTGCTTCCACCTCGAAAACATTATCCTACGAACTTTCATAGCTCTATGAACATCGGATGTAAACCATGGACAGACAACGGACTTGAATCGGCTTTAAAGGAACGTGTTTGTCAAATAAAAAGAGTAGCAGCGATTGCTGGTGATGAACTTTCTCATTAACATCTGTTTTTTTTTTTTTATATATAATTTGCGTGTGCTAAAGGGATTTCTTTTTTCTGTAGTGACACAGTACCCTTATAATGGTAAAACCACAGCGCAGGCATTTAGTTTGTTACGCAAGTAGCTCCCAGCAATTCATTGCCTATTTTTGGGTGCTACTTACTGAAAGAATAGAAGGATAGGAAAGAAGTTTGGTGCGATGGGATTTTTTTTTCTCAACAGGTGGCGCCTAAATTGCTTTAGGGAGATCAGTTTTTGTTGTGTGTATTCAATTTACAAAAATCATGGCCCTGGTCGGGATTCCAACGCACGACCTGCCGATCACTTAGTGAATACACTACCATCGCACCATTGCCACCTGCAACCTGTTAAGAGGCCTCTAGCCAGAAATCGAGCAAAAGTGGAAAAAATGGCATTCTGTTTCTCAAACTGATAAATTATTACTGGAGCTACTGAATTGAAACTTAATGCACTTGAAAGAACATAATTTTCTCTTGAAAATGATCGGAATAGTTTTTTTTAAAAAAACATCTCAGTTATATTTTATTTAAAGAATTCCCAAAGGTGTTTGGGAAAATTTGCATAAAATCGATTTACTATTTTCCAAACCATGATAAGACAGAGTACTATACATCTGAGATCACTAACTCAGCTAAAAGGTAATATCCAAAACAGCAATATCGTCGAGACAGATCTTGAAATTTTACACTGGTTTGGAAAATACAGGTGTTTAAAAACAAACAATATTTTGAAATATTGAACTACGTTTTTCATGTGAATATTGATGCACGTATGTTTCAATTTTTACTCAGAACAACGAAGTATCATATCAGCTAACAGGTCCAATAAAAATATATATTTATTTACGTATATTTTGTCACAAAATACCGAGTTTAAATTACATATTTTTTCAAAAAATTATTTTGTACGTTGCTTAGTTTATCAACTTTAGCAAGAAATAATTCCGGATTTTCCGTGAAGGTGGCGGTAGTTGTGTGGCCTGATCTGAACAGCAAATCAGAACAGCACGCAATCAACCATAAAGTGATTATCTTGTGTTTTACTGCTCTCGGAGGTGTGTTCTAAATGCAACCAGTTTGGTGTGAAGTTTGAAGTGCGATTTCAATAAAAGAAATCATGTGTGGATGTGGGTATGGAAGCAGATCTATTTCTGTAGCGATTCGAAGTGATTTTGCATTTTTGTTTCGCTGACTGAAAGTAAAAATGAGTGAGGGGTTAATAAAGGCACTTCTCAAGATGTGGATCTAGCTTATACTTTCAGTTTAAAATTTGTTTACAGAAAATTATATAAACTAATAAACAATACTACAAAAACAAAATCATGATATTACTCAGGATTTTCAGATAGATACCCTAAAGTTTCATTGCTAAATCGTTGTAGAAAAGTTGATTATTGAAAAGTGCATAGATAGGTACCCTTCACTCCGTGAATATTATTGAGTCTGGGTGGATTGGAAGATTGGTGAATGGTGGTTTAGGCTAAAGGGGATAATGTAGTACTGCGCTGTTGCCGTTTGTGGGCAATTATTATTGTTTTGCGCTGTTGCCGTTGCTTTTGGCTTTATTATTAAGCTAGCCATTGTAATAAAATAATCAATAAGGACATTTTGACTGCATAAGTACTTCCTACTAGGTACAGAAAATGGGTACAATAAGAGAAATCAGGTAAAAATAAATTCTAATAAAAACTTGAGGAAAAGGCTGCCTATGTAGGTACGCAATACATTTTAAATGGTGTTGTCGGTTTTTTCATTATGCTTTTTTTAAAGGCTACTTGACCCAGGTATGTAAAAAAATATAATAATTGAAAATACTAGAAGCTAGAACTAAAAATATCAGGTTTTCTATCCTTACAGAGGTAGGTATGCAGAATTACATTGGTCGGGGTTTTTTGACCTGGGACTACGGGAGCTCGATGTTTAATTCTTTGCGTTAGTGCAATATATGTGAGTGAAAGGATTATAATCCAAGGAAATCCTACTGTAGGTATAAAACTTTATGTGAAGAGATACTGTAGAGACAAGGAAATAACGCTTATAAAATAGTTTGAAGAACAAATTATTCATTCAGTACCTATTTACCCATTGAAAAGTGAGAAGTGTAGACCTATACTATATACATAGTTACGAGTGATTTTTATAGTGAAGAAAGACACATGAACTAAGGAAAATGATCTTAAAATAACAACCTTTCGTGAAAAAAAAATGGGAAAAAGAAAGTTATGCTACAAGTCAAAGGGAAAAAGTACACTAGCAGCCAACAGTAGACGTGTATTGCAAAATAAGTAAGTTAATCTGCCTTTGAGTGGGCTAACATCAACTGTCCGGGTTTTATAGGATAAATCTACTTTTTCAAACATTTTTTTATATTGTATGTTTTTTTTTTTATTTATTTAGTTTAACGAAGTCAAGACAAAATCCTGAAAATACTCAGATTGTCAATGGAAGCCAGCATCAAGTTTCAGAAGGTGAAGGTGGTCTTAAAACTAATGAACATTTTGAGTTGAAAGGCCTAATATCAGAATCGGAAAGCATAGAAAGTCTGATAATGGAAAGAGAGACATCTGCGATCGATTCCCTTTCCCTCATAGAAGGAAGAAGGATAATTGACCTTCAATACTTTTTTAATGAGTTGAAAGCAATAGACCAACATTGCCCAGCACTCGGTTGCAGTTTAAACAATATAAAAATTGTTAAAGAAGTCCGAGTGGGTTTTGCAAGTTCGATCTTTTTAAGATGTGAAATGTGCAATTATGAGAGTCGAGTGTTCCTAAATAAGAAAAATCCAGATGCAATGGATGTTTACACTGCTGCTGTTTTGGCCATTACCAGTGTAGGTTGCGGATACTCACAGTTAGAGGAAATCGTATCTATATTAGATTTTCCATGCCCATCATTTAAAATATATAGTGAGATTGAAAAACAAACTGGGGTTATGTGGAAAGCCGTGGCAGTAAAAATTATGTTGGAGGCTGCTAACGAAGAGGCTGACGCCGCCAGACAGCGTGGTGATATTGATCCGGTAGATGGAATTCCGTTTATAACTGTGGTGACAGATGCTTCCTGGAGCAAACGATCTTACAGGAAAATTTCTTCTGCTCTGTCAGGGCTGCTGTTGTGGTGGGGTTGCATACCGGTAAAGTAATTTCTTTAGGAATAAGAAATAAGTACTGCGTTACATGCGCTAGAAGTAATACGGAACAACAAGAGGACCACGCGTGCAATATTAACCACAAAGGGCCTTCAACGCTGATGGAGTCAGAAATACTGCTACAAGCATTTAAATCCAGTGTAGCTGAAAACGGCCATTTCAAAAAATTATTCAAACCGATCCCTACGGCGGAAGAAGAATCTTTAAAATTGAATGCTGCAACCATTTAATGCGAAATTTTAGAAATAAATTAGAGAACATATCAAGAGGTTGTAAAACAGGATTAAAAGGAGCCTTAAATATAAGACTTGAAAGAATACGGAAGGATATTTTGAGTGCCATTAAGTTCAGACGACAGCAAAGCCAATCCGAGGAAGAAGCAATACCTTTAATTAAAGCAGATATCAGCAATGTTATTCATCATGTTTTTGGAGATCACAACGAATGCCCACCCTACATAAAAGAAAAATGTAAAGAGAATGACGTGAATTTAATTCCCATGATGAAATCAGATGGTCTATATGATACAGTGATGATTCCTACAAGAAGACTTATTATGAACGCCAAGAGTCTATTACTTGGATTCACTAACAATCTTGCCGAGCACTACAACTCTATTGTAGCCAAACTAGTAGGAGGAAAAAGAATCAACTTTTCACTGGGGCAATGATATTCAGCCAGGTGTACTGCAGCAGCTGTAAAGTTTAACTCTAAAGGGCAGATCTCTGAACTGTTTAAACATCTATATGGACATAGCTCAAATTCCCTGGAAAAACAAATAGAAATTCGGCGACTCCAGAAAAGCGTGTTACAAACCCACAGACAAGCGAGAAAGGTTTATCGTAAGAGCAAACTGTATCGCATAAACCGGACAGGTGTTGTCAAAGATGTTGGGTATGGTACCAGTTGCCACCAACCAGACATGGATGAAGACAAATTCATTGCAGAGAACAACTTTCTAATAGAACAACTAAAGCAAAATCAAAACAATCGCCAGCTTTTTGAAAAACAAACATTGGGACAGTCCAGTAATGAAAAATGCTTGAATATCAGAAAGAAAATGTTGACAGCCTCATATTTCGGACAAATATGCAAAGCAAAAAAATTCGAAGGTTATGTTAAAAGACTTGCACATCCCACGACCTTATTAACACCTTCCGTCATGTATGGAAAAATTAACGAAGACACTGCGAGGCTGCTACTGGAACAGCAATTGGGCAGAAGTATATCGAACTCGGGAATTTTTATCGATGAGGAGTATGCTATCAAAAACCAAAAAATCAAATACATAACGGTTTCTGATGATGGTATCATAAAAGGTCTTAATAAAAGACACAACTATTACTACCAAATTCAAGGCCAATTGCATATATGTAAGCGAGAAAAATGCATATTGGCAATTTGGGGTAGTAGTGCTTTTAACATTTATATAGACGTAATAGATGTCGATCACGATTTTTGGAAAACAGAAATGATCGGAAAGTTAAACACATTTTACGAAAACTGGTTTTTACCAGAATTAGTGGATCCTCGTATTACTCGGGGAATGGAAGTGCGAAAACCACAATCACAGGATAGTTGAGGAGACCGGCAATAAACTAAGCTAATTAGGTGGAGCAGAGTAGCAGACACTACATTAGCAGATACCTATGTATATTATTTTCTTATTAAGTTCCTAAATAAAATAAATTAAATAAAGCTTTCAGCCATACGTTTGAGTGAGTTTTTTTCTTTTGAATGGGTGGAAGGACCTATACCATTTTATCTGCAAAATCTCTGAGTAATACCAAATTCATGTTTTATATGTCAAATCCAGGAGTCTGGAGCGAAACCTAAAGCAATGAAACCAACATATTTTGCGCTCCATCCCCTCCCCCCAACATTCACTAACTTCTTTTACCCATACTACAATTTGAGGAAAAAGAAAATATAAGGCAAAAATCCAGCCGTAGTGATAGAAATATAGAAAATATTATACAATTGGAACATGCCTGATGACCTATCCCAAAGTATAAATGTATTGCAGAATGTGCATTGTTCACAACTCAAAACAATACCATCAAACATCGCTTAGCTGACGGATACCTACCTATTTTTTTTCTTCTCACTCCAACATTCATTTGATTCTTGTTTCTACGACGAAAAAAATAGCAAGAACAAAATTGTATTGATATCCACGTATCTTACGAAAAACAACCCTACACACACGATCAACATACGATACCTACAATCTACGAAACCCGTTTGTCATGCCATACATCACTAAATGTACGCCCACTAAAGTACTTTTGCAAGTGGATTGCGAGTGGAAGTGCGAAAACCACAATCACAGGATACTTGAGGAGACCGACAATAATCTAAGCTAATTAGGTGGAGCAGAGTAGCAGACACTACATTAGCAGATACCTATGTATATTATTTTCTTATTAAGTTCCTAAATAAAATAAATTAAATAAAGCTTTCAGCCAGACGTTTGAGCGAGTTTTTTTTCATTTGAATGGATGGAAGGACCTATACCATTTTATCTGCAAAATCTCTGAGTAATACCAAATTCATGTCAAATCCAGGAAATCCAATTTTTGTAGAACATTTTGGGTAGAGGCCTCTTAATGAGGAAATTATCAATCCTTTTCAACTGAGCCCCATCGTATAGGACCCTGTTGGGATAGCCCTAAGACATTGTCTCTGCAAAACCCGAATCTTATCTATATCTATAGATACTAGTTTAGGTTAGGTTTAGGTGGCTGTCGGCAGAAGCCGACACAATCAGACCAATTTAGGTCCATTGTGATACCACGTATGTATTATCTACCTCAACTCTGTAGATGGGACTGGCCAACGACACGCGGTTGTTCTCAAACGGTCCCCCATATACGTACTAACCGTGCCCAACGTCGTTTAATAGCGGTGATCTGACGAGAAACTCGACGTGGTATGGTCGTTGGTTATATCTATAGATACTGGTGAAGCCAGATTAACTTCGCTTCTCACCGCCAATGGCGGCCCATTTTGTCCAATAATCTGAACAAGATTGTTTCCGTTATCTAAAAGTTGATTTTCAACTTCCACTTGTCACAATATTACTTAATTTGGTCGAGGTCATGCTGCAAAAGAATGTTAATGACCTCGATCTTAGGACGTGATCTGTATGCCACCAAATCGTCGCATACGCTACATCATGTCTGAGTTAACCTACCAGATCACTCGTGTAAATGTTAAACAGGATCCGAGAGTTCACCGCTCCCTGCTGTAAACCGTTTTTAATTTCAAAGACTCTGCTCGAAGTCACGTTGCAACATTTGACAACGAACTTCTTTCCCATAAGCATATTTTAAATTACAAATACCAAAGGTTTGTGCATTTCCCGCCTGGTCAACTTGTAGAAAAGCCCCTCTAACCGTACGGCGCGAAAGCCTTCTCAAATCAACCAGACAAGCACCCGTGCATTTGTTCTTGCATTTATTCCACTGAATGTAGGAAACCAATTTCAACGCGGCAAGAATAGTATCATGCCCCGCCCTGCGACTAAATTGGTTGTCCGGAATTATGCTATTTCACTCGAACCACTTCAACAGGGCGGTATTGACAACTTTTTCAAAGGCCTTGCTTTTATTCGCAGCAAACTAATCGACCGAATATTTGCAGGGTTCGTTCTGTCTTTACCCTTTTTCGGGATAGGGTGTACCACAGCTACCTTCCAATGCGCCGGATAATGTGTATATTCGTTGCCTTTAACTGCTTCGCCAACTGGGGTCTTTACGAACGGCTATCCTAATGCCGGTTTGGGTTGTCGGGACTTAGATTTCTTGTATATTCACGAAAGCAGTTTAATTCCCAAAGATAAAATCCTGGACGGCAATCACCTTCCCTTTTTCAAGGATTTCTTGAACCCTTTTTGTCTCTTAGCCTTTTTCTACGGTTCCTTCTTTTGATTTGCAGACCCTATTCTAAGGGTATATTAATTTTGACTCATAGTTTGTAACATACCTTAATATTGCCCTAAAAGTTACTATTATCGGGATCAGCATCGATATTAATGTCGATATAGCCATGTCAGTCGGCAACAAATAGGCTTTTAAAACTGGAGCTGGAAAGCTGAAATGGAATATATACTCTCTAGAGGCCCTTAATGCTCATATTTTAGAAAACCGCCCACTGACACGGACACTATTTAAAAAAACAATTATTTTGTACAAAGTTTTTTGCCACGCCCACTTCTAAAGGGTGTTTTTTTTACAAAAAAAACTTTGTTTTTTCGATAAAATCCCTTAAATATTTAATAACAAAATATGTAGAGCGCTCTTAACATTTCACCCGTACCTTAACTTTTGCCACGTCCACTTTATGAGGGATAGGAATAAGGTATCCTATGTTTATATATATTTTACTTTGTATCGATTTACTTATTTCACTACCAAACTCTAATTTGTTTTGTCTTATTTTACTTTGCAATTTTTTAAACTTTGAAACTGGACCATCGACATTGCATTTTGAATTTGGAATGCCGGTTGGGATTTTTTATTTCTGCCCTCTGCAAATTTCTCCTGACTTAGTTCAGAAATCTCCCTATTACTCAAACAGTTTCCAATATAGTCTGTAATCTGTATGTGTTAATGAAAAAGAACTGTTCTCTCTTATATCTCTATTCTCGTAAAATAGGGCGCAGGGAAATAACTTCACGGGCAATAACTTCACATGGGTAATAACTTCACCTCGAGTGGGAAATAACTTCACTTTTTTTTTGTGAAGCTATTGCCCACAAGCATTATTATTTACGACTTTTGGGCCAAAGTTTTAAATCTTGTGGAAACGGCTCTGCTTGAACAGTTTGCGTCGGAGTTTATGTTTAATTTGTGTTTTTCTTTTGTAATGTGTAAGAATTTTGTAGTGGATGTGAGCAACATCCGTGGGTTAAGAATTTGTTTTCATTATACGCTCCTGTGTAGCACTAAGTAAAACACAGGTTAATGGAGTTTTGCCTACCGCTACCCTCCTGGCCCGGAATCCACCACAGTTTGGTCTCGTTCCTTGATTTGGATTCAAGGGCATTTATAGCTACTTGACTATCCGTGAATATATAGATGGTGTCACCTTAAATACCAGATGTATTGATGTGGCTGGCGCATTCTTGAATATAACGCTCATACCTAGGTTGATGCCCCATTCACATATTTGGAATCCTCAGTCACGTGCACGCCGAAACTCCGATGATGGAAACAACGCTCGTATGTACAGCTTATCTCTGTTTTTTTGCATATTTGAAAATTATAGAGATGCGTATGGAAATTTGAAGAGATCTGCGCAGTTGAGTGTGTATCTACCCCGAGCAGAGCTATGATCACGAACAATCATTTTCAAATAGTTTTGTATTTGATCATAATGAGTATGTTTCTTTATTTTTTCCGCATAAGGAATAGAAAGGACAGAATTTCCGAATTTTGTATCCGGAACATCCAAAATGAAATGAATAAAGAATCAGAAATGGACCGAATAGAATGACAACCATTTGTCTCATGACCAGCGTTGCCACAAAGTTCAAGAAAATGTACAAAATTTAGTATGTACTTACAATTAATAGGTCCGTTCGCGTACTTTATGTGTAGAAAAATGAAAACTGCCAAATCTCCAAAATCGAGAGAGAATCCTCTCATTTCAAAAAAAGTAACGCTAACGCTTGTGTGTAAAAAAAAATGAAAAACGTCTAAGTTTGGCTTGAAAAGAAGCAACCGCTGTTTTTTTTTCCTGGCAAACTCATAGGATTTCATCATTTGACAGTTTTCATTTCTTTACCAGCCGAAATTCTGTTTGAAGAAAAATGAACGAAAGTACATTTTTCTTTCGTTCATCTTTTTACCATTTTCTCAGTACGCGAACGCGTTTGTGTAGTTTTGCACGAAAGTTTATATAAATTTACGTTTGCATATTAGTTCGCGAACGGACCTAATATTTTGTGAGGTAATACTCCATTACAGCATTAAGATAATAACATATATAAATAACATTACGAAAATATAATTTAAGTTCACGAAAACAATAATAACTATGTATATCTTACTCATATAAATTACATTAAACTTTTTCTAAGCGGAAATCTTGCAAACTTATCATGGTTGTCAAAGAACAATTATCGATAACCGACACAATTTATTATTCGATCGACATTAAGGTACTATGAATGTCAATTGACAAATTATACACTATTGTGAACACTGACAAGCAAAATTCGATAGAGCACTTCGCGAAGCTATCTGTTTCTGAAGTGCCGAATTTCTTTCTTAAACGTAAGAAAAAAATGAAGCATACAATTTCATTTATTTGTAGAAATCGTATGAAAAATTATATTCATTGTTAATAAACTGTATATTTAAGTGAAATCAAAAGAGAAAATCTACCATTTTATTGAGAAAAGACCTGAGAAAGTATGTTAAAGCAAAAATGAAATAAAAACAGTAGGTAAAGATATTTCTTGGTGTAACAATTTAAAGGCATTTTCCCTTTTTTTTATTATATATAACTCTATTTCACATTATTCAATGAATTCAAATCTTTATCCTGCAACTTATATATTGACTATATAAGTAAAATGGAATGCTCTTTAAAATCGAACCCCAAACTTTTTTGGGGTTTTGTCAATTCTAAGAAAAAAACTGATGGTTATCCATCGAAGCTTACTTACAACTGCTGATTCAGTAGATGCAAGCAATATGTTTGCAGATCATTTCAGTAAATCATTTAGGGGGACCCCTCTTCACATTGATGATCAATATTTTAGTTATCTAACTAGCTGTTCCCAAATAAGTTTTAGTAGTATCTCATTCGATTTGGAAACAATTTTAAAATGTATTTCTTCTCTCAAGAATGATTATTCATCAGGTCCTGATGGCATTGCACCGATCGTTCTTAAAAAATGTAGTCATGCAATTGCTCCATATCTTAAGTATCTGTTTGAATTGTCCATCAGTACTGGTAAATTCCCTAATCTATGGAAAAGTGCTTTTATCACACCTGTATTTAAAAAAGGCGAACGTGGTGATATCACTAATTATAGGCCTATTTCAAAGCTTTCGTGTATCCCTAAGCTTTTTGAACAAATTGTTTGCGAAAAGTTAATATTTCTTTGTCGCAATTTAATTTGTAATGAACAGCATGGATTTGTAAGAAACAGATCCACTGTCACTAATCTGTTAAGTTTCTTGCATGATTGTTCTAATACCTTAGAGAATAAGGACGAAATGGATTGCATATACACTGACTTCTCTAAAGCTTTCGACCAGCTGTCCCATGAAATAATCGAGTTTAAGCTCAGGGCTTTTGGCTTCCCACCAAGTTTCATAAAATGGGTTAATTCATACCTTAGATCAAGGGTTTATCAAGTGAAATTTAGAGGATCGCTATCCGTATCTTTCACAGCGCAGTCTGGAGTTCCCCAAGGAAGTCACCTCGGACCAATATTATTTATACTTGCCATTAATGATGTTAAGGCATGTATAAATCACAGTAATATCCTGATCTACGCTGATGATATGAAAATATATAAATCTATCACTAGTCAGCAAGACAGAATGTTTCTTCAATCTGACATTAATAGCTTCGCCAATTGGTGTGATAAAAACGGTTTATCCCTGAACCCAACTAAATGTCAACATATGACATTCTCTAGAAAGAATATCCCTTCCACCTTTCAATACTCTCTGTCTCAACATATTCTTTGTAGTGTTGATAATTTTAAGGATCTTGGGGTTTATTTCGACCCCAAACTGGATTTTGCTAAGCATATTAATTCTATTATTAATAAATCTAATTCTATGTCATTGTACAATTGTTTTGTCCGTCCGATTCTAGAGTATGCCTCTCAAGTTTGGACACCGTTCTACAACATTCATTCAAATCGAATAGAGGCCATTCAACGTAAATTTATTCGATTTGCACTTAGAGGACTTCCATGGGATGATCCATTTAACCTTCCTCCCTACAGTCAACGTATCAAGCTTCTTCAAATGTTACCCCTTTCTCAACGAAGGCTTAATAGCGATATTATTTTTTTACAGCAGCTTATATCCGGTCAAATAGATGCACCTGACTTGCTGTCGTCTATTGGCTTTAATTTTCGTGGTGGTGCCCATAATTTGCGCAGTGCTGAATTATTGTTTAGCCCCCATCATAGAACGAATTATGGGAAGCATGAGCCTATTTGTCGCATGAGTAGAATCTATAATCTAAATGATCATGTGATTGACTTGCATGTTAGTAAAATTAAGCTAAAAAATATTTTGCGTAATAATGCTTTAATGTCTTAATTGTTTGCATTATTTTGTGTCTGTGTTAGTACTCGTATTTTATAGGTACATAATTATTGTATTTTTAATTGTTTTGTAAAAAAAAAAAAAAAAAAAATTATTTTGTTATTGTTTTTTGTTATTTATTGTATGTATAGGAAATTGTTGAACTTAATTTGTATCCAAACGAAAATATATTTTTGCCACAACAACTTTCATTTTTATTTCTTTTACACAATCTTATTAAATTTTTTACCTTTTAGTATTCAAAAATAGTGTTTGGGGATATTTATTTTGGAACTTTTTTTTCTTTATTATAAACTTTTATGAAATATTCGCGCAAAACTCGCATCCCGCCATAGAAATCCACCAATTTGTTCATTCAAAAATCGGCAGATGTGTTTCTTCTTTCATTCGACGCAGAGGTTGTCGCGAAGTACTCTATTGTGAGGAGGTATTTGACGTTTATAACATTCGAATCTGTGAAACGAAAGTAGTTTATGAACTTTTTGAGTTGTTTTGTTTAAGCTCACGCATTTTGTGACTGCCTTTTGTTCATAAGATTTATGGAAGTGAAGCTCCAGTGATTGTGTTTATTCCATACATATTATTTTATTTTCGCAAAAAAACAATTCTACTGACAACATTTCGTTTTAAAAATGTTGTTTTACAAACAAAAACCGCAAATGAATCCCCGAAATTATTTGGCAGTGACGAATTTGTTCTACAAATTTGAGCTACAAAATATAATATATTTTTGACAACCAAAACACTAAATACCGGAAAACGACTTGTCCCTATTTAGGTGTCCACTGCTCGTTTCTTAACGAAGTAGGTTTCCCAATGCAGTAATATAGGACTTTCGCTCAGAAAAAAAGGAATATTCCGAATGAATAAAGAAACACACTGAATATAATCTGTTAGTTATTTGCGTGTATCTCAGCTTCCGGGTAGAGCATAAAACTTAGAGGTAGCTAAAAATACTGGAGGGAGTGTTACCTAAAAATGATGCTTAGATTTTTTTTACATTAACTCAGATTTATGAAAGTAGTGGTTTCGACGGGTACGGTGTTCTTAAAATGACGTACCCCCTAAAAAGCCCCATCCGGTTAGTGTTTGCCGAAAATACTTACTTTCGTTTTCTAAGAATTTGTATTTATAGATATGGACTTTGAGTCTGGCATTTTCTAAGGTTTCAAGTTGTATTTGATGTCCTAGAGGGCTTTGAAAACGCTCAGGTTTAAACAGAATTTGATGATATCTTTTGGTCCAATCTAAGGTAGTGAAATACATAATGTGATTTTCCCTATTTATCTTATTTACATGATATAATATATATAAAGATGACATTTGAGTAGAATTGTTGCATGTAACCGTATCACTTGAGAACGGCTGGACCGATTTGGCTCATTTTGTAAAATATTTGCAATAGTCCGAATAAGGATTTTATGAAAAAAAAATTGGAAAAGTTGACCGGAAAATTGGAAAATTTGAGGAAAATCGATATTGTGTTCTGTATGAAGAACGATTAGAATTAAATAGCAAAGATTTAGATCGCGCTGCGAAACAAAATTTTGGACATCATCGTATCTCCTCTGCGGTTGCATCTTTTTTCGTGAATCGGACATACATAGGAAAGTTGTTTTTCTCACCACGAATCGGTAATTTCGATGATGACAGTAAATTGATGTGAAAGTGAATGAAAAGTGATCCAATAAAGGTTTCTTTCTTTCGAAAAAGTAAGCCGATAAGGCGCCTTCCAGACAACTAGCATCCACTCTTAAGGTTAAGCCATGAGGAAAAAAGGGGCAGCCCTTGATTAACCGATTGATGTCAAATCAGGCAATCTTTGGTATTAGCCTGAAGGTGTTTCTGTGAAGTTTGGTCAAAATCGGTCCACCAAGTTTGCCTTCCAATTTTGTTTGTTACAAAAAATCATCTATTGTTAGGAGCAGCAAGGCACGCCGGGTACCTGCTATAGACAATAATTATGTAGTATAGTCGAACATATTGGTCAATACAGTTCTTGGGCACGGCCAAAGCCGGGCGGTTGATGAAAGTATTGTATAAGTATCAGGTATCGGCAGCGTACTTCTCGCAGTGACCTTAATTAACTTCCTGTAATCTTTTACTATTCTCCACCGTTGGTTACCATTCTTATCCTTTTTCTGTTGATGAATTTCTCCCTCCTGGACCATGGGATACCGGTATAACTTTGAAGATACTGGCTTGTTGGAAGTACTTATGTTTTTGTGAGTAAGAAATAGGGTCCCCTTACAGTAAGAAAATAGGGTCCCCTTACAGAAAATATTTTAATGTGTAAACATTTTTGCTCTCGTTGATGTGTAAATATATTTTTTCTCGGTAGGGGCTAGTTGGAAATATCTAGCGTCACCGTCATCGTCAGATTTTCCCGTTAAGCTATGTTTTCTCGGTACATCGACACACCTGAGTCGACGGTGTAAGTCTCCTACTTCAGCTTTCACAAACCAATTATTTGTTCGGTCAAACATTAAATATTTTTTGACGTTGACATTAAATATATATCATGGTTTTATTTCAATACAATACCCAAATCTCTTGTTTATCAAAACCACAACCTCTGTGATATTTCCACATGCAACACTGACGAGCCTACATGTTTACACATCAACTATACCGTGAGTGCAGCGTGGCTCACACATTTTTTTTATGTCTTATTCCTCATCTTTCTTCTTGGTTCATGTGTTCAGTTTTAACAGGTTTAGGCAAATGGGAGCCACACAGAATCCCAAAAACCCAAAATACCAAAATCCAAAACCCGAAATCCAAAAGTCCTAAATCGTATACCCCTAAAACGAAATCCCGACAAATTATATAAAAAATGCGCAAATTTTTTGATTTTTTGGTTTCTGGATTTTGAATGTTTGGGATTTCGGAATTGTGACCCCAACCCACTGAAATCAGACTCTTAGGACAATACTTTGATCGGATCAAAGGGCTTGCTTTTCTTTCGTTGACCGCGATGTAACTGTGTCTTAAATAAAAAAAAATGTATATTAAAAGAACAAGAGTGTTAAATTTGTTTTCTATATTGGTTTGAAGTAATCCGTTTTTATTAAAATGATTAGAACGTGTTTGTTTCGGATGGAATTGACAATTTGAAAGCTGGTTGTCAAAAGATAGCTGGTTTTAATTAAAATTTGTATTTCTATGTTGTTGTATTCTTATAATATATCGGAAATATATTTTGTCTTGAAAAATTAGACCTATAATTATGATTATTTTGCCCCGAAATATTAAATTATTTGTTATTGAAATTGTTTGCATTAAATATTTGTGTGCTCTAACTTTCACATTTTCGGTGGCTTATATCAATGTTTCTTTTTTTATTAAGCATTTTACGTCTGGAATATTTATTTTTATTTTGTGTCAATTTAGCACCGTCTTTAATGTAAGAGCACAATTTTCTATTAAAATGTTAACTCTAAAGTGATCATCTCTAATATTGTTGGTTTCTATTTACTTTTATCATAATTTATAACCAATTCGCTGCATTCCAAATGGTCCGCCTTTAGGGTTATCCGATTTGAAGTTAATAACAATAATTTTACATTCGATTAAGTAAAAGATAGTACCTATAGGTACCAACTTTTCAAGCAAAAAATAAAATTTCGATATTTCTTGGTATAGAATTACGAAGTACGGATTTTGCGAATTCGGACATTTTTATTGTAAAATCGAATTGCATTTTAGGGTCATTGCCTTCCTTTCGTGATTTTATAAGAACGTTGATTGGTATTGCCTTTTTCACGATGCTCGTAGGAGTTTCGCTGAAGATAAGGCGCATCGGAATTGAAATGCATTCCATGCTAATAAAAAAATCAAATTACAAACATAATATTATAAAAAGTTAATTTCTTTTGCAAACAAAAAGGTTTTTTATGTTTTTACTGATGATTATGGTTAATAAGGTCTCGTTCGTTTTCACAAAAAATGACAGTACCATATATTTTGGTCACTGTTTTTTGTAGCTTATATTAAATTAAATTACAAGGAAACCTGCGCGGCTGCGCATATCATACACCGATCCACATGTCTACCCTCCAAAGTGGAATAATTCTCAATAGGGTTGGTTTTTCTCTGTCTGTGACACAAATTAAAAACTTTGCTAATTTTAGATGAAAAAGAAATTGAAGATTATATTCTTATATATTTTTATAATAAATAAACAAAAATTTGTTTCCTATTTAGTTTGTTACGAGCTGCTCTAAACCACCTTTACTGGGATTTGCCCATTTGGAGCCTCCTTTTTCAATACGATGTGTTGAAGTTGGCGATGATGAGGATACTGGAGATACTATTGGCAGCGTAATTCGCGGATTTTTTACAATTCGAAAGAAAGACCCACTTAATAGACTGCCGACTTCTTCTACTTGTTTTAACTTATTAAAGCTACCCAACTATCAAAAAAAATCGACACTTCGAGATAAATTACGGTATGCGGTATGCAGTAATACTGGATTCGAATTATCATAGTGTATTGATAGGTAACTATGAGCTTTGAATTTGTACAAAATACTATGTTGATTGTCTTTTGTTTAGGATCATCTACATAGCTAGCCATAACACCAAAATCTTAAAAGGATTATATTTATTTCTTTTTTTAATTTAATGTTGTTGCAAAGACATCTTTATATGTTGAAGTGAATCTTCCTATTTGTAATAATTATAATTATTATAATAATTATTGTAATGAATGTACATATTGGATATATATCTGTGATAGATTAAATATTTTTCTGCAGTCAACAAATAAATGATATAATGTTGTAAATACATATGCACATACATCTGTTTGTATCTTCAAATGACAAAACCATATTCTTTTGCCATGTTTCAATTAAGGAAAACTTTTCTAACCCAGAGTAGTTCTGAAAACATGTGTGTATGTATGTGCAAACTAAAAACTAGGTACATATTTTAATTTATGTTATTTGTAACTATGTATAATAAAGCTTATTGAGGCTAAAATTTACATGATCAAATACAAATTGTAGTTGAATACAAATGATTTCTTCCAAGTCGGATGGTAACCCGATTAAATACGGACCAAATAAAACCTGTGGCCACTTTCTGCGCATAACACTTAAATAGAATACATCGCAGAGGGTCCGAAATTCTCCCTTAGTTATTTAGACGTTACCTGCGAAGAAAGTTAATAACCAACGCACATTAACTATCGTATAAACATAAACAGTTATTTTTATTCGTTTGTAATATTGGGACGAAACAACAACAAAACATCCGCCGTGGAACTCAAATTAGTTGCCCGTTCTTTAAAATTACCTTTTGCATAGTAGAAAAGGGACTACAAATTCAAGCTTCCAAATTTGCTATTCGTTTGGTCGAAGATAGAAATTACAGTGCTTGTATGTCTGTAATTTGGATGTTCCCCCACCACTTTTCGGTTAGATAAGCCATCAAACCACCAGTGGACCTGTTGCTACGAAAACCATGCTACCGGTCATTAAAAAGCTTTCGGGATTCGAGATATTTAATGAGCTGACGGTTTATCAGCGTTTCCATGACCTTGGAAAGAAAATACGTAAATGCGATTGGTCGGTAGGAGGAAGGAGAAGAAGATTCGCCTTCTTTAGGAACCGGCTGCACAAATGCTATTTTCCATCTCCTCATAAAGAGCCCTGAAATTTCAGGATCGGGGATGCCTGGACCTATAGCCCCTGTGGCTATTTTCGTATTGAAACACGCGAACACAAATTCTTTTAATTCATTTAAGTTTTATTAAACAGGTATTTTAACTTTAACTTTCAGATACAATTAGGTATTAGCGCACTTTAATTTCAATGATACAATTAGGTATTAGCGCACTTTAATTTCAATGATACAATTAAGTATTAGCGCAACTTTAATTTTAATGATGCGATTAGGTATTAGCGCACTTTAATTTTAATGATACAATTAGGTATTACGTTGGAAGGTGGATAGAGTCTTTTTTAGCGCCAGCACACAACCACGAAAGAAGATCAACTCACTACCGCGAAGAAAACGAAAAAGAAATAAAACATTCTGAATGAACGCGTTCGAAACTACTTTATTGCGAAAAGTCTTGTGGGCGCGTTCACTTAAACAGTTGATACTTTCTTGCAATTTTTAATTAAATGTGAGTCCACTACAGACCATTTTACAACACTAATACACACTTTTAGAGGAATGTGTTCCGAGTATCTTTGTTCATTGACGTTCAAGTCCGTTAAATATTCGATACAATTTTTCCGCACTAGACAGTAGTCGATCGTCGAGGAGGCCGTTCCACTTACAAATGTTGTGTTTCCCTGCTTATCGCTAGAGCCCTTTTATTACAGTAAGCCCAAATGATTCGCATATTTCAATAAATTTCTTCCAATTACAAACAGTTTTTGTATCTGTAGCACACCTTTCTTCCTTTATTCTTTCGAAAAGTTGTGTGCTTCCTATTCTTGCATTATAGTCCCCAACAACTATTACATAATTCTCCCAAGCTCTAGTAAGAAATCGTACAAAATCGAAAAATCGTTTAGCCATTTGTTGCATAGCTGTGTTAAATAAACGAAAAATAGATCAGAGCAGCACAACCATTCAAGCAAGAGACTCCGTTTTACGTCCGCAAACGGAGTCAATGACATATGGAGTACTCCCCATACGGCTCTGCATACGGGTCTTTCATCCAAGGAAATTGTAATAACCGCGTACTCACATGTGTATGTGTATGATCCAAAAAAAGGTACAAATCGAGGCTAGATAAGAAGAGAATCGAGAATCGAGTATCGCCAAAAATTAAAATCAAAAATGTTTGTTTATGTTTATTTTATTTCTTAGAACAATCCATTTTTTTATAAGGTATACCTGCTGGTCACGAAAATCAGTTTTTCGCAAATATCTCGCAATCTATTGCTCGGAGGTCAATAGAGGTCCGTATACAAATTCTTTGTCCTGAAATTATCTACAAAAATTGCCTCTTGTATTTTTCTGTAAAATTAACCGTTTTTGGAGTAGAGCGCTGATAAAGCGACTAGAATGCACTCACATACGGTATTGTATACCGTACACCAAGGCGTAAACTCTATTGCTTTTTATTCATGTTGTTAAGTGTCTTAAAAACTTCTATCTGATACTTGGGCGTTTTGTGAAAAATATACTTATATTATAGAGGTTTTGGAACTTAGTAAAATCTACTATATATTATACAAACGACCTCCACATGTTCTGTATTTTATTTTTCCGAGACCCGTCCCTTTATACCTGCTACTGTCTGTCGGACTGTGTTTAGCTCAGCTCAGCTCAGTTGAAAAATATTTCTTGAGTGTTAAAAACGTTATTTTAGTAGTGTCATGCTCTTCAACAGTTTTCATAATGAGTGATACATGTTTTATATGCAATGAATTGTTATCGGATGGTGATCTAGTAGAAGTTAGGCGTGGTCTACAAACAGTAAAAAATGCTAGTATCGCTAGAGGTGATGGTAATACATACCTATAACAACCTTTTCCCATCTCTTGTTGGACGGCCATTGCTGTTTATTTTTGTAGCAATACAGTTCTAAGTATTTTCCAAATTGATCTTATTTAAGTCCTTGCTGAATCCTTTCGCCAGATGAACTTTCTTCTCCATGAAGTAAGAACATCTGACGGTTTTTTTATAATATTTTTTTTTAAAGCTGAACTTAATCACAGGACTAATATTTAAAAAAAAATCCACTTTAAATGAATGAGTGAATGGTGGCGACGTAATTCCATTTAGATGAAACAAATTCTGCTTTGAAAAAAAAAGATGAAGAACGCACAAACACGGTCTATTGAACCACTGGACTACCTGTCGGGAGCAAAATTGTAAACTACAAAAAGGTCGTTTTTAGCCCGTTAGTCGTGTTGGTTTTTCTTAGGTAATCAAAGTTAAGTCATGCGACGACTGGAAAACTGCTACAAAAAAGTATTTGACATTTTCATCTGGACAACGGTAATTGAGGTGATTTTTCATTTCCATTTCGTGATAACTTATTTCGATAAAAATTTACAAGGTTGTTGCAAAACGCAGTTGCGTAAGGGGTTGCATTACAGCTTTGGTACCTTTCGCTGATACGGTTGATAAAATACGTCACATTCAACTATTGAAATTAGTATCAAAAGGGTTGAAGAAGCATTCCAAGAACTCCACAGTCTGCTAAATTAACCCTTTGAATGAAGAAGAAAAATTTTATCGACACCACAGACTATATCGACCATGAACCTCAGTTTTTTGAGCATGAAGAAAATTAAAGTGCGGTTCAATTGAAAAGTCGTGTATTATTTGCGTCAATGGGAAAAGAAAACGCATTCAGCAGAAAGATATATTAATACCGAATAAAATAAGTGGCCCATCTATACCATGCTAAAATGTTTGCATTTTTTTTTGTTCATTGAATAGTAGCAGCTGCAAAAAAGTCGAAAAACTGCAAAACACAATTTTTTTTAATATTTTTATTTTTTTATTTATTTTAATAAATTATGTGTCATTTTAACAAAGTGTGCTGCTGTGAGGAATGCCAGTGTTCGTTTTACTCCCCATTCCCATTTACTCTTGTAATGTAATAAAAAGTCAACTTGTTTCACTAGTGGTTCTTTATTGAATCTGTTGAAGAATAATAAAATAATCTTATGCGGCTATGCCGCTAACGTAATGTATATAATAGAATCTTGTCGTATCCCACGCTCAGGTGAGCGTGGTTTCCAATGACGAGCAAATAAGCTACTCATGGCCGATTGGAGCTGACGCAGCAGCATGGTTTCCAATGACCAGCAGCCTAGTTACCCGTGGGATTGGAATGCGTAACATGAATAATTTTTAATTGCGGTGTAAGCGAATTCGCGCTACACCTCCCTTTTTTAGAAGAGTGAATTTATTCAATATAAGTTTAATCTTAAATTCTATTTTTATTTCATAAAGCAAATGAATTAATTCTATATAAATTTACTCTTAAGTTATTTTGATTAATTTATTTTAATTTAATTTCAAATGAATTTATTCTTAAATATAAAAAAAGTTTAAGTTGACAGTATTCATTACTTTCAATATTCTTTTGTTTCGTAACGTCTAAGTCGGTCTTTGTGCACAATTGTCGTCTTGTCGTTGTCGGTTTTTAAGGCTACATTGTTCCTATTGTCTATGCTTACTACCTTAAATGGTCCCTTATAGATATTGTCCAACTTATGTCATATTTGTTTCATTAGAACGAGATCTCCTACTGCAATATCTATGCTATTACTATACCTGTCGTATAAGGCCTTTTCATTATGCTTTTTGCTTTTTTTAATTTCTACGGCCCTTTTATGAGCCGTTTGAAGTCGAAATTTGACTTCCTTCTCATACGTGTCCACATTATAAATGGGGTCTACTTTTGCATCACAAAGAAAGTCGTAATTACCTGGGGATTTACCAAATACTAATTCAAATGGGCAATAGTTATGTACCACTGATGGCGTAGTATTGTAGCAATACGTGAAGTATTTTAGCCACTCGTCCCAGTCAGTTTTTTCTATTGAAATGTATGAGCGAACATTCTCATTAAATGTTCTGTGGTTTCTTTCCACAGTTCCTAACGTTTGGTGATGGTACCTATGCCGTAGACGTGACATTTTCCACTTTCAATAGTTTACATATTTCGTCAAATATTTGGTTTTTATATATCTGTGATGATTTTCCTCATTGGGCCGTAAACTAGTATGAAATGGTCAAAGATTGCTTACGCAATTGTCTGCACTTTTATCAGCGATGGGTACCGATACCAGATATTTGGTTAAATCACATATTACTGTGACTGCATACGCATTGCCATTTTCTGATCTTGGTAATGGTCCGATGGTATCTATCAGTACTACATCAAATGCGGTTGTTGGGGTATCAGTTATAATCATTGGTTCTTTTACGTTTTTCAGTGACTTATTTCTTTGACATTTGTCACATCTCTTAACGTATTTTATAATATCCCTAGTCATATTTTTCCAATAATATTTTTGTCGTATCTTTTTTAATGTACGTGTGATCCCTGCGTGGCCACCACAGATTGGATCATCATTATACTTTTGTATAATCATTTTTCTTTTGTCATCATTTCTTATTTTTAAATTTATAGGCGTCAGTGTAATTGGAAGTTTTGTTAGAGCTCTATTTTCTATTTCTTTATATTCATTGATCCGGATCTTCTCAAAAATATCGTCACCTAGTGACTGCTGCAGCTTTATTAATCCGTTATCACTAGCTATTTTTTCAAGCAGTAGAAATAATTGATCCAAGTCAATTTTTCCATTAGTAATAAGGTTATTTATTTCTATAGTGATCACTTTATTCTTAGTAATTTTTAAACAGTCGCCATTAATAGCTAGCCGGGCGCTGTTTCTTTTACTTCTACTACTGAACGCTTCATATATATGTATCTTATTAGATGAACTTTCTATTTTGTCGGCTGTTGATTCTACGTTATTTTTATTGGATTGCAGCCTGGTTGTGACTTTAAATATGTAGTTTGTTGGCTGAATTTCTTATATTTTGAATTTCGTTAAAATCTATGCGCGACAATGCGTCCGCTGCATGATTATCTTTTCCCCTCAAGTACTCTATAGTAAAATCGTATTCCTCGAGGTCTAGTCTCATTCGTCTTAATTTAGAGGACGGAATTTTCATAGCAAAGAGATACGATAGTGGTCTATGGTCGCTCCTAATCAAGAACTTAGTCCCATATATATAGGGTCTGAATTGATTGATTGCCCAATGAATAGCAGCTAGTTCTTGTTCAATAGTGGATTTATTACTTTCACCTTTTGTGAATGATCTGGAGGCATATGCAACTGGAAGTTGGTATCCATTGTAATCTTGACTAAGTACGGCACCGCATGCGTATTTGCTTGCATCGGTGGTTATGCAAAATTGCTTGCGGAAGTCTGGATACTGCAAGATTTGAGGGCTTAATAGCATTTGTTTTAAGTATTGGAATGCATTGCCACATTCTATGGTCCATTCAAAGGGGGTGTTTTTCTTACAGTCTCGTTAAGTGCCTTAAATGTTCAGCGAAATTTGGAACAAATCGTCTGTAATAATTGCAGAATGCAACGAATCGCTTGACTTCATCTGCATTTTTGGGTATTGGATAGTCTAAGATAATCTGAAATTTGCTATCATCTGGGAGAATGCATTGGTCCGTGCATTGATGACCTAAGTGCATTGATGACTTCGTGACTGAAAAATGTGCACTTGTCAGGATGTAATTTTAGGTTGTATTTTCGACACGTTTTGAATACATCGGTTAAACGGCCCAACACGACTAAATCATCCATATATAAGAATGCTTGCATTGGTGATAAACCAAAAACGCAATTGTAATCATTCTTTGAAATGAGTTTGGTGCTATCTTTAGGCCATAGGGTAGACGCTTGAATCTGTATGAACCTTTATCAGTTGAAAATGACGTGATGTCCCTTGAGTTTTCATCTAATGCAATTTGATGAAATCCTGACGTTAAGTCTAGGCAAGAGAAATACCTAGTTTTTCCTAGTTGGTCGAGAATATCATTTGTTCTTGGCAACGGAAATTTGTCCGCAATTAGCTTTTTGTTTATACTCCTATAATCCACTACTAATCTCCATCGTTTTTGATGATTACCCGGCAACGATTTTTTCGGTACCAACAGTATTGGACTGTTATACTCTGATGCGGATGGTTCCACTATATCGTCTCTTATTAGTTTGTCAACTTGTTTTGTTATTTCACTTTTATGAACGTGCGGTATTCTATAGTTTTTAATAAATGTTGGATCGTCGGTTTTTAAACGAAGCTTTTGTTTATAAAAGTTGTTAACCGTTATTTTATCTGTTTCGACCGCAAATATGTCAATATACTCTGAGCAGAGTTTATGCAAGTCAGACTTTATGAAGTCGGGAAAATGTTTGGACAATTTTTGTAGCTTAACGTCACTGGGATTGTCATTTTCTATTGATATGTTTTCATAGTCGTTTAGACTTTCTGTTTTTAATGTAACATTATGTATCAATACATTTTCATTTGTTGTGTTTATTACACGGACAAATGCTCTTGCACTTTTTGCGATTGTATTTGCCACATATATTCCATCTTTAAGTTGCTGTTGTGGGATAAGCACTTATTTTTCCTGACATTGGAGGTTGACCTGTCTGATAACTTCTGATCTTGCAGGTATTGCTATTGCATTATTATCTGGTGAGCAAGACATTGGTAATTCAATTTCGTTAAAACCATCTGGTCTTATTACTAGCCAATTTTGATTTCTGTCATAGTTAAGTGTACAATTATATTTCTTGACAAAGTCAAGCCCAATTACTCCATCGGATGAAATTGGAAAATCATCGCTAACGACATGAAATTCATGAGCTAAAAGTATATTTGCAATCTTTAAATAAGTGTAAACTTTTTCTAGTGTGTTAGTTATTCCCTGACCTATGCCGTGTAGGCTTGTTGTTTCGTATTTGTCGAAAGTATGGAATTGATCTATTTGTTTTTTCTTTACTATAGAAATGTCCGCGCCTGTGTCGATAATGAACGATGTTATATCATTATTTAGTGAAGTCTTTAATGCTATGAATGATGTTAAGTTTAGTCGTATACTCGTATTATAGATTTTACTACTTATGTTATTATTTCCTAGTGAGTACTTGGGGTTGGTTCGTTTTTCGTAACCTGTTGTGTCATTCTGACGTTTCTACTTGCATTGTTGTAGTTATTTCTGGACTGGTTATAATTATTTCTATTGCCGCGTTCATTATAACTTCCGCGTCCACGTCCACGACCTCCGCCGCGTCCGCGTTCGCGAAAGTTGTTATTAGGTCGATTATTGTTGTGATAATAACTATTACTCCTACCTCTATTATTTCTAAAATGCAGTATTGCATTTGCCTGGCCATAAGATTCTGTACAGCAGTTCACGAATTTAGCTACTGCTTCATTCATGTTGCTGAATTGACCGGACTCCATAATAAGTTTAACCTTATCATTGTTGGAGTTCTTTTGGCCTTTATGGCAGACTTGGTCGCGTATGTCTCAGCCAATTGGGGCATTAGTCCGGCCGAAATAGATGCGCTTTGCAATTTTTTGGTGAGGTCTTCAACCTCTTTTGCATATTCATTTGCCGGTTTTTCGCTTTGGCGGACGTTCATCAACTTTGCAGTGATGACGTCTACAGACTCCCCTTTTACTGCGGCTTTTAGTTTTTGGACTACTTCTGCTACTGTTATTTCCGAACCAGATATTAGGTTTATAGCGGTTCCTTTCAGCTTTGTTTTTATTAGGTTAATAGTAACGATGTTATTGTCATCGTTTATGCTATTTATTAACTCTAATGCAGCTAAGAAGCTTTGCAGTTCGTCTGCGCTACCATAAAAATCCGGGAGGATTTTAGATGCTATGTTTAGAAATTCCACAGGTGTTTGTGGCATTTTGTTTGTATTTGAAGTACTGGTTTTGTTACTATTAATTTCTTGGTTCTCGTCGGTATCGATGAAAACTTTCTCGTGGAGTGAGACAGGTAATTTGAGGTCTACTGAGTGACGAGGAGCTGCTCTAGAGACTTTGTCTCTGCATTCGTTAAAGAACTTGTGAGCATTGTCTTTATGTAGATTGGTTAGCTTTGAGTTGTTAACGTTTAGTATTACTCTAATATTTTCTAAGCTGGTTACCAATACCTGTAAGTGCCTGTTTAAAGTTTCCTTACCTATAGGTCTATCTTGATTGATTGACTTATAGGATTTGTCCAGTACTTCTTTTGATTGTCGCAATTTTTCGACAATCCTTAACCATTCCATTTAATTGGCTATGGCATAAATACAAGGTGGCGCAAAAATAACCTTCCGATGTTTTTTGGCTGTAATTTAAAAAAAAAATTAAAAACTTTGATTCTTCTTGTGGATTATTTTTATTTGGTCTTTTAATTTTTTTTTACATCAAGTCGAGAATATGATGTCATGTAAATGTCCGCCGCCACAGTTGATTGTCATTTGAGCCCTTTTTATGGCATTTTCCATCACTTTGGCCAAAACTTCCGGCGATAGGTCCTCACATTGTTGACGGATATTGCCTTTAAGAGCTGCAAGAGTCTGAGGCTTGTTGACATAAACCCGCGACTTCAAAAAGCCCCACAAAAAGAAGTCTGGAGCGGTCAAATCAGGCGATCCTGCTGGCCAGTGCAAATCGCCAAAACGGGAGATTAGGCGCCCGGGAAATGCATCCTTCAGCATATCGGTTGTGGCACGTGCAGTGTGTGCCGTTGCACCGTCCTGTTGGAACCACATGTTTTCCAATCCCAATTCATCAAGTTGCGGCAAAAAGAACTCGTTGATCATTGCTCTGTAGCGCTCACCATTCACAGTAACCGTTTGGCCCGCGACGTCTTCGAAGAAAAAAGGTCCGATGACTCCTCCAGCGAAAACAGCACACCATACAGTGACTTTGAGCGGGTGTAATGGCTCTTCGTGGGTTACACGCGGATTTTCAGTGCCCCAGAAGCGTAAATTTTGCTTATTTACGTACCCGCTAAGATGGAAATGGGCCTCATCACTCATGATTATTTTTGATGAAAAATCATCTTCCTCTTGGTGGTGATTAAGGATGGCTTGAGCGTATGTTAGACGCGATTGGCGGTCAGCAGCTAACAGCTGATGCACCGTCTGGACTTTGTACGGAAACATCTTCAAATCTTGTACCAAAATTCGCTGTAAAGACCGTCGACTGATACCCATTTGCGTGGCACGTCGTCTGGTCGATGTCGACGGCGCTTCCATGACATCTTGGGCTACAGCAGCAATATTCTCTGCAGAACGGCTATTCCGGGGTCTGCCACGCCTGGCAGCATCTCGTGTTGTGCCAGTCTCTTCGAGGCGAGCGGCTAAACGTCGCAGTGTTTCACCAGTAGGCGTTGGACGGGTAGGAAATCTGCGACGAAATTTACGTTGTGCCAAAGTCACCGACCGATTATGGCTCAAATAAATAGTCACCAATATTCCGCGTTCTGGAGCAGTGTAGCGTAACATTGTTTATTAACGTGTATTTCGCATGTGTTTACTACACAAATGTCAAAACAGAACTGACATTAGGGGCCAATCGCAAAATTTATAGCATTTTCTGATAGGAGGATTACTTTTGCGCCACCTTGTATAAGAAATTCCTTTGAATGAGTAAACTGAAGAACATTTTCAAATTATTAAATCGGAGAAAGAGAAAAAAAAGATTTTAAAATGTGCTTTATGTCGTCATCGTATAATCGTACATGTAACTAAAGTCGTATATGGTTTATGTAATTTATTAAATATTGATATATTGAACTCAAAAAAATTTTAATTAAATTTGTGCAAGAGACTGCGCTCTTGCCTTGTATGTTTTTTTATGGATTTTTTGTGCATTGTATACAGTTTTAGTGCTAGATGAGCAGCTAAAAGTGCAATGATTAAGATTAAGTACATTTCGTTTGATTGTTTTTCGGTTATTTCAACCTCATTAATCACATTGGCATTTGGCTTCACTATTTTTGCTTGTTCTTTGCCCATTTTAAATTAAATGTTCCTTACATTTATTTGTTATATTTACAATTTATTTTTTTAGTTACTTGCATGTGTTTACAATTTTAAAGCAATTTACATCATCATTCTACTTACTTCTATTCACCATTACCGCTCGTTGTCGCTGTCTTCTTGTCTCTTGCCTTTTTACCTCCGCGTCTTTTAGTGGCTGTGTCGTTTTCCTTTTTGGCTTTTCTGAACTTCTTTAATTCTCAGTTTCTTAGTTTTAGCGTTTTCACATTATTTTGCTTTTCCAAACTTCTTTAATTCCATGTTTCTTAGTTTTAGCGTTTTCACATTATTTTGCTTTTCCGAACATCTTTAATTCTAAGTTTCTTAGTTTTAACGTTTTCACATTATTTTGCGTTTCCGAACTTCTTTAATTCTAAGTTTCTTAGTTTTAGCGTTTTCACATTATTTTGCTTTTCCGAACTTCTTTAATTCTAAGTTTCTTAGTTTTAGCGTTTTCACATTATTTTGCTTTTCCGATATGTTTTCATAGTCGTTTAGACTTTCTGTTTTTAATGTAACATTATGTATCAATACATTTTCATTTGTTGTGTTTATTACACGGACAAATGCTCTTGCACTTTTTGCGATTGTATTTGCCACATATATTCCATCTTTAAGTTGCTGTTGTGGGATAAGCACTTATTTTTCCTGACATTGGAGGTTGACCTGTCTGATAACTTCTGATCTTGCAGGTATTGCTATTGCATTATTATCTGGTGAGCAAGACATTGGTAATTCAATTTCGTTAAAACCATCTGGTCTTATTACTAGCCAATTTTGATTTCTGTCATAGTTAAGTGTACAATTATATTTCTTGACAAAGTCAAGCCCAATTACTCCATCGGATGAAATTGGAAAATCATCGCTAACGACATGAAATTCATGAGCTAAAAGTATATTTGCAATCTTTAAATAAGTGTAAACTTTTTCTAGTGTGTTAGTTATTCCCTGACCTATGCCGTGTAGGCTTGTTGTTTCGTATTTGTCGAAAGTATGGAATTGATCTATTTGTTTTTTCTTTACTATAGAAATGTCCGCGCCTGTGTCGATAATGAACGATGTTATATCATTATTTAGTGAAGTCTTTAATGCTATGAATGATGTTAAGTTTAGTCGTATACTCGTATTATAGATTTTACTACTTATGTTATTATTTCCTAGTGAGTACTTGGGGTTGGTTCGTTTTTCGTAACCTGTTGTGTCATTCTGACGTTTCTACTTGCATTGTTGTAGTTATTTCTGGACTGGTTATAATTATTTCTATTGCCGCGTTCATTATAACTTCCGCGTCCACGTCCACGACCTCCGCCGCGTCCGCGTTCGCGAAAGTTGTTATTAGGTCGATTATTGTTGTGATAATAACTATTACTCCTACCTCTATTATTTCTAAAATGCAGTATTGCATTTGCCTGGCCATAAGATTCTGTACAGCAGTTCACGAATTTAGCTACTGCTTCATTCATGTTGCTGAATTGACCGGACTCCATAATAAGTTTAACCTTATCATTGTTGGAGTTCTTTTGGCCTTTATGGCAGACTTGGTCGCGTATGTCTCAGCCAATTGGGGCATTAGTCCGGCCGAAATAGATGCGCTTTGCAATTTTTTGGTGAGGTCTTCAACCTCTTTTGCATATTCATTTGCCGGTTTTTCGCTTTGGCGGACGTTCATCAACTTTGCAGTGATGACGTCTACAGACTCCCCTTTTACTGCGGCTTTTAGTTTTTGGACTACTTCTGCTACTGTTATTTCCGAACCAGATATTAGGTTTATAGCGGTTCCTTTCAGCTTTGTTTTTATTAGGTTAATAGTAACGATGTTATTGTCATCGTTTATGCTATTTATTAACTCTAATGCAGCTAAGAAGCTTTGCAGTTCGTCTGCGCTACCATAAAAATCCGGGAGGATTTTAGATGCTATGTTTAGAAATTCCACAGGTGTTTGTGGCATTTTGTTTGTATTTGAAGTACTGGTTTTGTTACTATTAATTTCTTGGTTCTCGTCGGTATCGATGAAAACTTTCTCGTGGAGTGAGACAGGTAATTTGAGGTCTACTGAGTGACGAGGAGCTGCTCTAGAGACTTTGTCTCTGCATTCGTTAAAGAACTTGTGAGCATTGTCTTTATGTAGATTGGTTAGCTTTGAGTTGTTAACGTTTAGTATTACTCTAATATTTTCTAAGCTGGTTACCAATACCTGTAAGTGCCTGTTTAAAGTTTCCTTACCTATAGGTCTATCTTGATTGATTGACTTATAGGATTTGTCCAGTACTTCTTTTGATTGTCGCAATTTTTCGACAATCCTTAACCATTCCATTTAATTGGCTATGGCATAAATACAAGGTGGCGCAAAAATAACCTTCCGATGTTTTTTGGCTGTAATTTAAAAAAAAAATTAAAAACTTTGATTCTTCTTGTGGATTATTTTTATTTGGTCTTTTAATTTTTTTTTACATCAAGTCGAGAATATGATGTCATGTAAATGTCCGCCGCCACAGTTGATTGTCATTTGAGCCCTTTTTATGGCATTTTCCATCACTTTGGCCAAAACTTCCGGCGATAGGTCCTCACATTGTTGACGGATATTGCCTTTAAGAGCTGCAAGAGTCTGAGGCTTGTTGACATAAACCCGCGACTTCAAAAAGCCCCACAAAAAGAAGTCTGGAGCGGTCAAATCAGGCGATCCTGCTGGCCAGTGCAAATCGCCAAAACGGGAGATTAGGCGCCCGGGAAATGCATCCTTCAGCATATCGGTTGTGGCACGTGCAGTGTGTGCCGTTGCACCGTCCTGTTGGAACCACATGTTTTCCAATCCCAATTCATCAAGTTGCGGCAAAAAGAACTCGTTGATCATTGCTCTGTAGCGCTCACCATTCACAGTAACCGTTTGGCCCGCGACGTCTTCGAAGAAAAAAGGTCCGATGACTCCTCCAGCGAAAACAGCACACCATACAGTGACTTTGAGCGGGTGTAATGGCTCTTCGTGGGTTACACGCGGATTTTCAGTGCCCCAGAAGCGTAAATTTTGCTTATTTACGTACCCGCTAAGATGGAAATGGGCCTCATCACTCATGATTATTTTTGATGAAAAATCATCTTCCTCTTGGTGGTGATTAAGGATGGCTTGAGCGTATGTTAGACGCGATTGGCGGTCAGCAGCTAACAGCTGATGCACCGTCTGGACTTTGTACGGAAACATCTTCAAATCTTGTACCAAAATTCGCTGTAAAGACCGTCGACTGATACCCATTTGCGTGGCACGTCGTCTGGTCGATGTCGACGGCGCTTCCATGACATCTTGGGCTACAGCAGCAATATTCTCTGCAGAACGGCTATTCCGGGGTCTGCCACGCCTGGCAGCATCTCGTGTTGTGCCAGTCTCTTCGAGGCGAGCGGCTAAACGTCGCAGTGTTTCACCAGTAGGCGTTGGACGGGTAGGAAATCTGCGACGAAATTTACGTTGTGCCAAAGTCACCGACCGATTATGGCTCAAATAAATAGTCACCAATATTCCGCGTTCTGGAGCAGTGTAGCGTAACATTGTTTATTAACGTGTATTTCGCATGTGTTTACTACACAAATGTCAAAACAGAACTGACATTAGGGGCCAATCGCAAAATTTATAGCATTTTCTGATAGGAGGATTACTTTTGCGCCACCTTGTATAAGAAATTCCTTTGAATGAGTAAACTGAAGAACATTTTCAAATTATTAAATCGGAGAAAGAGAAAAAAAAGATTTTAAAATGTGCTTTATGTCGTCATCGTATAATCGTACATGTAACTAAAGTCGTATATGGTTTATGTAATTTATTAAATATTGATATATTGAACTCAAAAAAATTTTAATTAAATTTGTGCAAGAGACTGCGCTCTTGCCTTGTATGTTTTTTTATGGATTTTTTGTGCATTGTATACAGTTTTAGTGCTAGATGAGCAGCTAAAAGTGCAATGATTAAGATTAAGTACATTTCGTTTGATTGTTTTTCGGTTATTTCAACCTCATTAATCACATTGGCATTTGGCTTCACTATTTTTGCTTGTTCTTTGCCCATTTTAAATTAAATGTTCCTTACATTTATTTGTTATATTTACAATTTATTTTTTTAGTTACTTGCATGTGTTTACAATTTTAAAGCAATTTACATCATCATTCTACTTACTTCTATTCACCATTACCGCTCGTTGTCGCTGTCTTCTTGTCTCTTGCCTTTTTACCTCCGCGTCTTTTAGTGGCTGTGTCGTTTTCCTTTTTGGCTTTTCTGAACTTCTTTAATTCTCAGTTTCTTAGTTTTAGCGTTTTCACATTATTTTGCTTTTCCAAACTTCTTTAATTCCATGTTTCTTAGTTTTAGCGTTTTCACATTATTTTGCTTTTCCGAACATCTTTAATTCTAAGTTTCTTAGTTTTAACGTTTTCACATTATTTTGCGTTTCCGAACTTCTTTAATTCTAAGTTTCTTAGTTTTAGCGTTTTCACATTATTTTGCTTTTCCGAACTTCTTTAATTCTAAGTTTCTTAGTTTTAGCGTTTTCACATTATTTTGCTTTTCCGATATGTTTTCATAGTCGTTTAGACTTTCTGTTTTTAATGTAACATTATGTATCAATACATTTTCATTTGTTGTGTTTATTACACGGACAAATGCTCTTGCACTTTTTGCGATTGTATTTGCCACATATATTCCATCTTTAAGTTGCTGTTGTGGGATAAGCACTTATTTTTCCTGACATTGGAGGTTGACCTGTCTGATAACTTCTGATCTTGCAGGTATTGCTATTGCATTATTATCTGGTGAGCAAGACATTGGTAATTCAATTTCGTTAAAACCATCTGGTCTTATTACTAGCCAATTTTGATTTCTGTCATAGTTAAGTGTACAATTATATTTCTTGACAAAGTCAAGCCCAATTACTCCATCGGATGAAATTGGAAAATCATCGCTAACGACATGAAATTCATGAGCTAAAAGTATATTTGCAATCTTTAAATAAGTGTAAACTTTTTCTAGTGTGTTAGTTATTCCCTGACCTATGCCGTGTAGGCTTGTTGTTTCGTATTTGTCGAAAGTATGGAATTGATCTATTTGTTTTTTCTTTACTATAGAAATGTCCGCGCCTGTGTCGATAATGAACGATGTTATATCATTATTTAGTGAAGTCTTTAATGCTATGAATGATGTTAAGTTTAGTCGTATACTCGTATTATAGATTTTACTACTTATGTTATTATTTCCTAGTGAGTACTTGGGGTTGGTTCGTTTTTCGTAACCTGTTGTGTCATTCTGACGTTTCTACTTGCATTGTTGTAGTTATTTCTGGACTGGTTATAATTATTTCTATTGCCGCGTTCATTATAACTTCCGCGTCCACGTCCACGACCTCCGCCGCGTCCGCGTTCGCGAAAGTTGTTATTAGGTCGATTATTGTTGTGATAATAACTATTACTCCTACCTCTATTATTTCTAAAATGCAGTATTGCATTTGCCTGGCCATAAGATTCTGTACAGCAGTTCACGAATTTAGCTACTGCTTCATTCATGTTGCTGAATTGACCGGACTCCATAATAAGTTTAACCTTATCATTGTTGGAGTTCTTTTGGCCTTTATGGCAGACTTGGTCGCGTATGTCTCAGCCAATTGGGGCATTAGTCCGGCCGAAATAGATGCGCTTTGCAATTTTTTGGTGAGGTCTTCAACCTCTTTTGCATATTCATTTGCCGGTTTTTCGCTTTGGCGGACGTTCATCAACTTTGCAGTGATGACGTCTACAGACTCCCCTTTTACTGCGGCTTTTAGTTTTTGGACTACTTCTGCTACTGTTATTTCCGAACCAGATATTAGGTTTATAGCGGTTCCTTTCAGCTTTGTTTTTATTAGGTTAATAGTAACGATGTTATTGTCATCGTTTATGCTATTTATTAACTCTAATGCAGCTAAGAAGCTTTGCAGTTCGTCTGCGCTACCATAAAAATCCGGGAGGATTTTAGATGCTATGTTTAGAAATTCCACAGGTGTTTGTGGCATTTTGTTTGTATTTGAAGTACTGGTTTTGTTACTATTAATTTCTTGGTTCTCGTCGGTATCGATGAAAACTTTCTCGTGGAGTGAGACAGGTAATTTGAGGTCTACTGAGTGACGAGGAGCTGCTCTAGAGACTTTGTCTCTGCATTCGTTAAAGAACTTGTGAGCATTGTCTTTATGTAGATTGGTTAGCTTTGAGTTGTTAACGTTTAGTATTACTCTAATATTTTCTAAGCTGGTTACCAATACCTGTAAGTGCCTGTTTAAAGTTTCCTTACCTATAGGTCTATCTTGATTGATTGACTTATAGGATTTGTCCAGTACTTCTTTTGATTGTCGCAATTTTTCGACAATCCTTAACCATTCCATTTAATTGGCTATGGCATAAATACAAGGTGGCGCAAAAATAACCTTCCGATGTTTTTTGGCTGTAATTTAAAAAAAAAATTAAAAACTTTGATTCTTCTTGTGGATTATTTTTATTTGGTCTTTTAATTTTTTTTTACATCAAGTCGAGAATATGATGTCATGTAAATGTCCGCCGCCACAGTTGATTGTCATTTGAGCCCTTTTTATGGCATTTTCCATCACTTTGGCCAAAACTTCCGGCGATAGGTCCTCACATTGTTGACGGATATTGCCTTTAAGAGCTGCAAGAGTCTGAGGCTTGTTGACATAAACCCGCGACTTCAAAAAGCCCCACAAAAAGAAGTCTGGAGCGGTCAAATCAGGCGATCCTGCTGGCCAGTGCAAATCGCCAAAACGGGAGATTAGGCGCCCGGGAAATGCATCCTTCAGCATATCGGTTGTGGCACGTGCAGTGTGTGCCGTTGCACCGTCCTGTTGGAACCACATGTTTTCCAATCCCAATTCATCAAGTTGCGGCAAAAAGAACTCGTTGATCATTGCTCTGTAGCGCTCACCATTCACAGTAACCGTTTGGCCCGCGACGTCTTCGAAGAAAAAAGGTCCGATGACTCCTCCAGCGAAAACAGCACACCATACAGTGACTTTGAGCGGGTGTAATGGCTCTTCGTGGGTTACACGCGGATTTTCAGTGCCCCAGAAGCGTAAATTTTGCTTATTTACGTACCCGCTAAGATGGAAATGGGCCTCATCACTCATGATTATTTTTGATGAAAAATCATCTTCCTCTTGGTGGTGATTAAGGATGGCTTGAGCGTATGTTAGACGCGATTGGCGGTCAGCAGCTAACAGCTGATGCACCGTCTGGACTTTGTACGGAAACATCTTCAAATCTTGTACCAAAATTCGCTGTAAAGACCGTCGACTGATACCCATTTGCGTGGCACGTCGTCTGGTCGATGTCGACGGCGCTTCCATGACATCTTGGGCTACAGCAGCAATATTCTCTGCAGAACGGCTATTCCGGGGTCTGCCACGCCTGGCAGCATCTCGTGTTGTGCCAGTCTCTTCGAGGCGAGCGGCTAAACGTCGCAGTGTTTCACCAGTAGGCGTTGGACGGGTAGGAAATCTGCGACGAAATTTACGTTGTGCCAAAGTCACCGACCGATTATGGCTCAAATAAATAGTCACCAATATTCCGCGTTCTGGAGCAGTGTAGCGTAACATTGTTTATTAACGTGTATTTCGCATGTGTTTACTACACAAATGTCAAAACAGAACTGACATTAGGGGCCAATCGCAAAATTTATAGCATTTTCTGATAGGAGGATTACTTTTGCGCCACCTTGTATAAGAAATTCCTTTGAATGAGTAAACTGAAGAACATTTTCAAATTATTAAATCGGAGAAAGAGAAAAAAAAGATTTTAAAATGTGCTTTATGTCGTCATCGTATAATCGTACATGTAACTAAAGTCGTATATGGTTTATGTAATTTATTAAATATTGATATATTGAACTCAAAAAAATTTTAATTAAATTTGTGCAAGAGACTGCGCTCTTGCCTTGTATGTTTTTTTATGGATTTTTTGTGCATTGTATACAGTTTTAGTGCTAGATGAGCAGCTAAAAGTGCAATGATTAAGATTAAGTACATTTCGTTTGATTGTTTTTCGGTTATTTCAACCTCATTAATCACATTGGCATTTGGCTTCACTATTTTTGCTTGTTCTTTGCCCATTTTAAATTAAATGTTCCTTACATTTATTTGTTATATTTACAATTTATTTTTTTAGTTACTTGCATGTGTTTACAATTTTAAAGCAATTTACATCATCATTCTACTTACTTCTATTCACCATTACCGCTCGTTGTCGCTGTCTTCTTGTCTCTTGCCTTTTTACCTCCGCGTCTTTTAGTGGCTGTGTCGTTTTCCTTTTTGGCTTTTCTGAACTTCTTTAATTCTCAGTTTCTTAGTTTTAGCGTTTTCACATTATTTTGCTTTTCCAAACTTCTTTAATTCCATGTTTCTTAGTTTTAGCGTTTTCACATTATTTTGCTTTTCCGAACATCTTTAATTCTAAGTTTCTTAGTTTTAACGTTTTCACATTATTTTGCGTTTCCGAACTTCTTTAATTCTAAGTTTCTTAGTTTTAGCGTTTTCACATTATTTTGCTTTTCCGAACTTCTTTAATTCTAAGTTTCTTAGTTTTAGCGTTTTCACATTATTTTGCTTTTCCGAACTTCTTTAATTCTAAGTTTGGCAGGATCGCCATGTAATGATAATAACAAGTCAACTTGTTTCACTAGTGGTTCTTTATTGAATCTGTTGAAGAATAATAAAATAATCTTATGCGGCTATGCCGCTAACGTAATGTATATAATAGAATCTTGTCGTATCCCACGCTCAGGTGAGCGTGGTTTCCAATGACGAGCAAATAAGCTACTCATGGCCGATTGGAATGAGCTGACGCAGCAGCATGGTTTCCAATGACCAGCAGCCTAGTTACCCGTGGGATTGGAATGCGTAACATGAATTATTTTTAATTGCGGTGTAAGCGAATTCGCGCTACACTCTTAATTGTTTACTTCCGAAATATTCGATCACCGCATGAACGATCCTGCATAACTCAAACCGTTTAAGAACCTATTAAAATAACATGGGTGGCAACGGTGCAGTAGTAGTGTATTCGCTTAGTGATTGGAAGGTCGTGCGTTCAATCCCGGCCGAATCCATTACTTTATTTCGAATACCTATATGTAAAACTTAATCTCCCTTAGCAACTTGGACAACACCCGTGGAGAAAAACCATACAACTGCACCAAAAACACTTCTTTCCTATCTCTCTATTCTTCTAAAGCAAGTGGCACCGAAAAAAGCATGCAATGAAATATGCCATTGCTAGATGCTACTTGCTGTTCACGAATGCCTGCGCTGTGCTCATAGCACAATAAGGGTACTGTAACATTTTTGCGGTAAAACCCCTTTAACGTAAACAAATTATAAAAAAAAGACCCATTAAAATATCGTAACTCGAGTAGCCTGGCACAAGCCACCAAACTTCGGACGACCAGCTCTTTGAAGACCAAACAATAGCCAACACATGCACTGCTTGCAATACAAAAAAAAACCCACATGCACTGCTATGGGAAATATATCAAATATTTTGCAAGTTATACAAGTAGTATATGTACATTCACGACTCGAGATCGAGTGTGAATTGTTTTTTCCACTTCAAATGTTTCTTCAATTCGAAGAATTAACATAGGAAATGATTATTCAGCACCCAAGTACGGTGCAGCCGGCTAGCAACATTGCACAGTGTATTTCAAGCACACTGAGCACTTATCAATGAGTTGGAGGTCGTAGTACCGAGACCCGAAATGGTGTAGATGCATGCATGCATGTATAGCCTAAAGGGGAGCAAAGTACAAAGTGCTGGTGCGCTGACCAAACTTAATTACGAATTAATGAATATGGGGACATTGCCCCTCGGTCATTTAGTAGGGTTATAAAGTTATGTAGATCGTGCGTAGTATATGATGACGCTGCGGTTATCCAATATCGAAGGGAGGGCATTGATTTATCGAATGGGGATCGATTACAATATTTCATGTATAAATAGGGAGCAGAAATTATGAATAAAGTTGTACTTTTGTTAACAGAACCGAAACAAGACGTGTTTTCACTTAGTCCACTGAAGGAGCTTTGGCTTCAAGGGCAAATGAAATATCTCTCGTTTTCTTCAAACCCCATACATTCACTTGCCTAGTTTAGCAGCTCTGCTGCTGGCGAGTATAGACGCTCTATAGCCGAGTATAAGAAGGGAATCAGTAGCTTCGATCGAAGTAGGGGAATAAGACTTTTCAGGTACACCGTTGCGAGTCACCGCGAGTCATTACATGGCGATCCTGCCAGGAGTTTCTAACGAACAAAAAGAAGACATCGCGGCAGCAATAGTGCCGATCCCAACGGCAGCAAATATCATTGCCTTAGCCGCAGCCCACGTAGAGGAAGCTAAGGCTTTGCTGAGGACCAGTGGAGAGTTACTGCCAGCACCGTCCACCCAGTCAACCACCGTCATCGCGGCCGGACCACAGCGCCTCACCATCTAGGAATATCGTCTTCGTCACATCGGATGCAATCAAGACCACCCTGCCTCGAGTAGCACCCCATCGGCAAAACAGAGGAGAAAAGCTTCACCGGCTCATGAACATCCCTGGCACCAGAGCCGACGCTCAACGCCGCTACATCGCCCAAATAAAAGCGATCAAGAAGAACATCAGAGAAGAAAAAATCGAGAAGAGACGGCAGAATCAACGGGAAGAGCAACAGTTCCACGCCCTGTTCGACACGATGGCCCAGAGGTTGGCCCAACGAAGCATCCAAATATAAAATATGTATTCATTAAATTAGAGAAAGAAATTTTTTTGATTGTATCCCTTAAAAAAAAAAAAAATAAAAATATATATATATATTTAATTTTACTTAAGAATTTCACTTGCGTCCAAGCCATAATATTCCTGTGAGATATATTTTCTTTTTGCCGAATACATATATAAAATTGGGGAAAATCCAATCCAAGGAAGAGGAGGTTATTATCAATAACAACGGTCCTCAACAAAACTCATCCATCCAAACAACGCATTTTGGTGTTGATTTCTCGATAGTTCTAGCCACTCTGATAGTACTCTTCATACTTAAATACACGTATGAATTAGTTCAGAGGAAATTCCAAAAACAAGTGCGCCAACACGTGCGTAGAAGTCAATTACTAGAAAGACGCCTCTCAGTTTAGGTACGGGACTTGCAATATAGCGAGTTCCATGTCAAGTAATTGATTAATCCTTTATGGACGAATTACTCATAGAATTGGAGAAACCTCAGGCAATTCTAAAAAAATTAAAGAAAGACGGTCCTTACAGAACGCGGACTAAAAAAAAATAAAAAAAAAAATAGAAGAAATAGAAACAATTGCCAAAAAGGCAGGTGACATAGCTGACACAATAGAAACTAACCCCCTAACCCTACGAACGTATAGATTATTATCGAACTGAATCACTCGATAGAGTAAACGCTAGCATAAGGGAAGAGATTTCGACCAAACCAGACTTAATAGCCATTAACAAGATGACAGACGAGTTCAGTTTTAATACTGCCCAGAAGCTTCCGACGCTGACGTGTGAGCAGGACAGCACACGATCAGAAAACTTACGAGACTTTGTCAACAGCGTAGAGTTCTATCACGACACTCTGTCGACCCCGGCTAAAGCAAAACTTATCAAGTTTATCTTGAAGTGCAAATTCCAGGACAAAGCCCTAACCGAACCAGGGGCTACTACGCCCGAAAAATTCGATGACTTAAAAAGAGCGCTCTTCGAAAAATGCGGAACAAGAGAAACCCTTGAAAGTATTCAAACTAAGCTAAGCCGCACACACCAAGGTAATCGCTCTACAAGGGAGTTCGTTAATGATTTCGAATCCCCCGTCACGAAAATGACGGAGCTAGAAATCACGGTCCATGGCGAAGCAACGCGAGGAACGCTTACCGCCGCTAATGACCGAAGAGGATTAGCTTTCCTGAAAAAGGGGTTAACGATAGGTTGAGAATCGTGTTGGATAGCGCCCGACATACTACTTTACGAAGCGCAGCACAACACTTGTTGGAAATCGACTAGAGTACGACAGATAAGACAGACCATATCAAGTACTATACAGACCCAGACAACAGTAGACGATGGGAAGAGAATAGGAGAAGTCAGGGTACAGGAAGACCACCCTACAGGGGCGGATACAACAATTTTCGAGGTAGCTACCCGTAATCAGGGCCCCCAACAAATCCATTATCAGGGTCGGAACTCCCACTTCAACAATTACTCAAAAGGTAACTTCCGCCCCAACAATTTTAACTTTAGAAACCAGAACGCTCATTTTCCGACAAATAGAGGTCCAAATAATGGCCCACAGCAAAATGTCAATAATAACTATCCTTTCCCCAATAAGTCCCAAGATAGGAATACCAATTCAAATAGGGAAAACAATAGGGGCTATGACAACCAGAGTCAGCGCCAACCACATAGGGAAAGTTTAAGAGTATTGGCATCGGGAAACGAGCAACCCACCGAGGAGATTGCCGACCTTTCGGAGGGCGACCTTTAAGTTCCCAAGTGCCTAACGCCATATGCACAATGGGGATAGAGAACGGCATTCATGTGCAGTTACCTTTCAACAACCGACAAGTTCGATTTGTGATAGATACTGGAGCATCCATATGTGTAGTTAAGAGTCTGATTATAGCTAAAAACCTCCCTATACGTACACAAAGAAGTACCACTATTGCAGGTATCTCAGGTGAACTTCGATCACTAGGAACCTGTATAAGTACGCTACATTTGGGGCAACATGATCTCGAGCGCGAATTCCCGATTCGTTTCCGATTCCGGTCGAGGGAATTATCGGAGCCAATTTTCTTTAGAACTTGGAGCGATAATCGACCTAGAGGACCTACAACTGAGATTAAAGGTAAATAACTGAACAATTGTTCTACCTATACTTTCTCAACACAGCTTGAACACCATCACCCTCGCCCCAGATGCGAAGGCTAGACACAGCACATACAGATATACAAGATTTCCATCCCCAAGAACTGCGCAAATGTGTCTTCATGGCTGGATCCATATCCCAAGCCACCACAGGAAAAATTCCACTTAAAATTTTGAACACCCGCGTCAGAGAAGTTATACTTAGATGGGCGGAACCACAATCGTTGCCCGCATCCGAACATTATGTTCTGAGTTGCAACAAAAAGAGTGAACCAACTGCCTCCAGAGTCAAGAAAATATTAAACGAGCTAAACCTTGATACACTGAATACGGAGGAAAAAGCCGAAATTGAAGCCATATGTACCAAGTTCCGCGATATCTTCCATCTTGAAGGTGCCAAGCTCACTTACACGCACATAGGCCAAGCCGATATCATACTCAAGAAAGGAGCAGTTCCACAATACACAAAGCCCTATCGACTACCACATATGCAGAAGAAAGACATACAGGAAGAAATCGATAAAATGTTGGATAACGATATCATAAAACCTAATTGTCCCAAAAAAAGGATCCCGTTACAGGTGAACAAAAATTCCGTATGGTAATCGACTACCGTAATGTCAATTGAATTGAAGACGACAAATTTCCTTTAACAAATATAAGCGACATTTACGACATGGTAGGAGGATCAACTTACTTTTCATGTATCGATTTGAGTCAAGGATATTGGTTAGGTTAGGTTAGGTTTATGTGGCTGTCGGCAGAAGCCGACACACTTAGACCAATTTAGGTCCATTGTGATACCACGTATATTATCTACCTCAACTCTGTAGATGGGACTGGCCAACGACACGCGGTTGTTCTCAAACGGTCCCCCATCTACGTACTAACCGCGCCCAACGTCGTTTAATTTCGGTGATCTAACGAGAACCGATTAACTCGACGTGGTATGGTCGTTGGTTAGTCAAGGATATTACCAAATGGAACTTGTTCCAAATAGCCGACCAGTAACAGCATTTTGTACCGAAGGAGGACACTTTCAACTGAAGCGACTTCCCATGGGACTCAAAATCTCGCCAAGAAAATTCTCTAGAATGATGTCAATCGCAATGGCGGGACTGACTTATTCAAGATGCTTTGCCTATTTAGATGATGTTATCGTCTTTGGCAAAAACCTCCAAGACCATAACAAAAACTTGGTCGACGTGTTTATACGACTACGGGAGGTAAATCTTAAAATCCATCCCAGAAAATGTTCCTTTCTTCGAAAAGAAGTGGTATATTTAGGACACGTTATCTCTAAAAAGGGAATACATCCAGATCCAAAGAAAGCTGTAGCAATGAGCAATTATCCAAAACCTAATAATGAAATGAGGTTAGAAGATTTGTAGCATTTGCAAACTATTATCGCAAGTTCATACCGAACTTCGCTACAATTTAAATCCCATTGAACAGATTACTCCGTAAGAATGTAGAGTTCAATTTCTGTGAAAATTGCGAGAAATCCTTTAAACTACTAACAGTAATTCTTTCAAGTGATCAAGTTTTACAATTCCCGAATTTCGATAAAGAATTTATTTTGCGAACAGAGGCCTCAGGCTTCGCCTTATGTGCTGTTCTTTCCAAGTTCGATGATACACCATTGCCTATGCGAGCAAGACCTTAAACAGTGCCGAGAAAAATTACAGCACGATCGAAAAAGAGCTACTCGCCATAGTATGGGCAATAAAGCATTACAGACCATACCTTTTCGGAAGAAAATTCAAAATAATAACCGAACATAGACCACTAGTCAGTGGTGACGCCTCATATTGTTCAAGTCGTTCATGAAGGACTAACATTCACAAGAAGTTATCTCAATTATTGCGTTCTCTAAATCTAAACTATATACAACATATTATACTCTTCTTCCGATTGCGGCATTGCTGTAATTTTTCATATTCCAACTCGTGCATTTCCTATTTGAACATTTCCACACAGAAGTGAACCACCTGCCAACCAACCGTAGCTTTTCTCCAACTCCTCTTTCCAACTAGTTCAACTATTCAGCAACGAAATGATACCATAGAAAGTATAGGCACAAATAAAAAAAGAATTTCACGTGTTGTATGGACGATTTCGTTCAAGCCGCTTTTGAACGAGGCGAGCTTGGTATGATGTGTGAAACTAATACATATCCCGTTTACATGAGAGATTCAATCCGGATTCAATCCGAATTGAATTCCATGTAAACGCAGATTGAAAGATTGAGGGATTCACTCAATCCAATCACAAAATTTTCTGCGATTGGATTGAAAATCAGCATGTAAACGCAAATTGAAAGATCGAGAGATCGAGTCAGAGTGTGTGTGTGCTGCTTTTTTCCTGTTCTCTTCACTTGTTTGCGATATGTTTCGAAAGGTGATAAGTTCTTGGACAGAGCATTTTTCGTAAACAAAGCAATAATGGCGACACGAAATATTTGGACATATGAAGAAACAAGTGCCATGATAAATATTATTAAAGAAAAAAAATGTTTAGAGTATTTCGATGGTAAAAAGTACGGAAACAGTGAAGTTTTTCGGGTGATAGAAAAGGAAATGGTGAAAAAAGGATATAAAAACAAAAATCCGAAACAGATTGAATTTAGGTGGAAAAATGTAAAAAGGTGTTATATTCAAGAAAAAAAAACAACAATAAAAGTGGACAAGGACGAGAAACAACCAATTTTTTTGATGAGTTAGACGAAATTCTGGGATGTCGTCCTTCGTTGACCACACTGCAGACTGGGGTAGACTCTTCGATTGGTAAAATTTTGTTTAAACAATAGTCATTACAAAAATTAATTAGATTAATGATTTCAGAACCTGAAGATGCCGATGAAAATATCTTAAGTTCATCTTCGCCATTGGCAGATATTTCGGAAGTGGAAAACCAAAGAAATTTTGATGCAATTTCTCCTCAGCCTTACTGGAAGGCTATAAGTAAAATAATTTTATGTAATTGTAAAAGATTAATTACAATTAAAATTTGTTTGACTTAATTTCAGGCTCCGAGGCTTGTAAGAGAAAAAGACCTGCCAAAAAAGGCACCACCAGGCACTTGGACATGGTCGCAGAGCGCCTGGAAGGAGTAACAAAAAGGATGAATCTGGAATACATGCAGAGCCAGAAAGAATTAATCGCCTACGAGTGTGACCTCTTTGCAAAGCAGGAGCAAGAGCACATGGACCAGTTCCAAAAAATGATGGAGGCAAATACTGCAAAATTTTTGGAAGGCTTAAAAGGCATAGTTGGGAAAAAACAAAATGACAAGACAAAAGAAAACGACAATGCAAATTTAAGTCAATTTTTTAGTTCTTGGAATGAGAATTAAGAAAAAAAAAATTAAGTGTAGGTAAATATGAAGCCTAATATATATAAATATATTTAATTTTTAAGACAATGAAATCTGTGAATATGTAGGGGGAAAGCGGGAGACTTGAACATATGGGAGACTTGAGCCACTCTCAATAATTTGCTCAAATTCCATTGAAATCCAATAAGTGTAAGTGTATGCGATGCAGACAGTGACGCGTTAATTGCACACAAAAATAATTCTAAATCATCAGTTGTCTCTGGTTGGTGGAAGAGGAAAGGTGTTTTGCAGTGGCAAAAGTAAACAAAATTTTTTTTTGTTTCTCTGTATAAAATTGATCTTGAACGCGGTAAGTAAATAAATTTGATGTTACCCAATAATATTGATATTCTACATTGTAAATATTAGCATGAAACCATTCTGGCTTGTATTTAACAAAAAATATGAATATAAATTTGTTAAAAAATGTGAACGGGAGACTTGAGACAGTTCCTGAAGAGAGAGTTGATCAGTGGCTCAAGTCTCCTTTTTGCTCTGATTACATGTCGTAATTGTTTTAAAGCCAGGTATTTAATTTAGTTTTTAGTTATTGAAAATGCCATTTGCATACAAACGGAAAGAAGGAGCGGCAAGAAGGAATGTGATTCGCAAAGATGTCATTGAAGCTGCGTTAAAAGAAATTAAAGAAGGGAAATCAATCAGGGCAACTGGCATTAAATATAATATTGATCGAACAACTCTTTCCCGGTATGAACGCGGAAAATCTAGTTTAGACAAATTTGATAGAAAAGAAAGCCAATATAAACATGCACAAATATTTGATATTGTGAAAGAAAAACAAGTAGTTCACTATTTGCTTACATGCAGCAAAATGAATTACGGATTAACGAGAAATGCTGCACTATCATTAGCATATCAGTACGCGAAAGTCAACAAAAAAAAAATACATCCATCCTGGTCAGCTAACGAAATTGCTGGTTACGATTGGTTTCGGGGATTTTTAAAAAGAAATCCCATAATTGGCTTGCGGACACCAGAAGCAACCAGTTTGTCAAGAGCAACAAGCTTCAATAAGAAAAATGTGACAGATTTTTTTACAAATTTGAGGAAGTACGAGAAAAGTTTGTTTTCGAAGCACAAAACATTTACAAAATGCCCGAAAGTTCTGGCATCAAAAAAGGACCGTCAGGTTGGTCAAGTTACATCTGCGGAGAGAGGAACACTTGTAACTGTCTGTTTTGCAGTGAATGCCATCGGAAACAGTGTTCCTCCATTTTTCATATTTCCCAGGGTAAAATTCAACGAAGCTTTTGTGGCAAATGGACCCGAAGGATCTGCTGGTGATGCGTACCCAAGCGGGTGGATGACTTCGAATGGGTTCTTAAAATATCTGAATCACTTTATTATATTTTCGCATTGTTCTTTGGAGAATCCGGTGTTGCTAATTTTAGATAACCACGAAAGCCATATGAGCATTGAAGCCATCGATCTTTCGAAGAGGAATGGCATTACGCTTTTGACATTGCCACCTCATTGTAGCAACAAATTGCAGCCTCTCGATGTAACCGTATTCTCCTCCTTTAAATCCCGCTACAACAATGCGATGCATAATTGGATGTTGTCCAATCCAGGGAAGACGGTGTCCATCTATAACATCCCATCATTTGTGAAAGAGGCAATGCCTCTTGCTTTTAACCAAGGGAATATAAGAAGTGGTTTTGAAAGCGAAACTTCTGCAGAAGTCAATTACGACGAAGGATTGAACAGCCCAATGGAAATTGAAGAAAATGTGGATGAAACATGGTTTTGCTTTGTGTGCAAAACAGATGACATCATGGACATGCGCCTTTGCGCCTTATGCCATAAATTTGTGCACGAGATGTGTGTCGGACTGACGAAAAATGACAACGAGACTTTTATCTGCCCTCATTGTGATATGAGATTATTATATTAATTATTAAATTAAGTTATTTATTTATTTTCGTTATGTTTTTGAAGTTTAGTTTTTGTTTACCTTTTTTTTTACTTTATTTATGCTAAGAAAGTGAAGTCCCTTTTTTTTGTATTTACATATCTACTGAAACTCGTTATGTTTCTAATTCTTATCATTATTTTTTTTTCTTTTCAAACCACTAAAACAATAAAAATAAATTCTATTAACATTGGAAGTGGATAAATTATTTGTTTTATTGTTTGGCTCGTAGATTTTGAGTATGTTCAAGTCTCCCCGAAGGGGTGTTCAAGTCTCCCGGTGGGGCGGGAGACTTGAGCCGAAAATCTGTTTTGAAACATTTGGCATTTGCCAAAAATTTCTTGCGTTTATTGTAAGTTTATGAGACCGTTCTTAAAATAGATAAATGTAGCTATTAAAAAATGCATTTAACAGGTGGCTATGTTTGATACACAAATTTTTATGAACGATCTAACAAAAAGTGGCTCAAGTCTCCCGCTTTCCCCCTACGTTTACATGACCAATTGAAAGATCGAATTCAAACTGAATTGAAATTCGAGGCAGGTGTTTACTCTCACCGGATTTAGAGATTGAATTGAAATAGAATTCAGTTTCCCTGTTCGTACTAAATACGTTTTTGGTTGCGGTTACCTAAAATTGTTTGGAAAAATTAATAAAAATGGACGAAATAATAAAGGCGGCTTGTGAAATGTTTTTGCAAAACTCAAACGTTTTATATGAAGCACATTATAAAAAAAATAGAATTGAAAAGGAAACGGTTTCAAAGAAAAATGAAACAAAAAATTCAATGGAATTTAATAGCGCATCAAGAAAATGTGAAAAAGACTTTGGAAATGTTTGCAGGAGTTGCATTTAAAAAGAAGAAAAGAAAGGCTTTGTGGATAAAGAACAGAAGTAAACATTGGTGGCACTCAATATTTAATTCTGAAAATTACAGTAAAATGTACGAAAATTTCAGAATGGATAAAGAAACATTTGATTTTATTTGTGATAAATTGCACGAAGAGCTCAAACCAAATATCCATCACGTGGGTGAGTCAGTTTCAACAAAAATGAAAGTTGCAATAGCCATTTTTAAATTGGCTTCTTGTGCGGAATATCGTGTGATGGGATTTGGGGTGCATAAAAGCACAGTTAAAAAATGTGTCTATCCATTTTGCAATGCCTGCATTAATATTTTGTTAAAGGAGGAAATTACAATGCCGACTTGTGAAGAATTAAAAAGTGTTGTGGATCAATTTGAAAGCAAAACTGGACTGCCGCAGGTATTAGGAGCCATAGATGGAACTCACATTCCAATTCTGCCAAAATCAGAGGGTTATCGTGACTACATCAACAGACAAGCAGTTGTTGATTGCAACTATATGTAAGAGATTTTAATAATTTTGAGTAAAACAAAAGTAAATTTTCGTAAATTGATTCTTTAGTTTCAGGGATATAACATGCAAACATCCTGGTTGTACACATGATGCTGCCGTTTTAAAAGATTCATCTTTATATAAAAACCGCAATAATTTGGAATTGGTAAGATGCATAATTATTTTTGTAGTCACCAACTTATATTCATAATACATAATATGTACATTTTTCTTTCTTTAGCCGCAACGAATTATTAATGGGCAGATAATCAATGCATACTTGGTTGGAGATCCTGCTTATCCCTTGTTACCATGGATAATGAAGCAATATGCTGTTGTGCAAAATAGCGAAGAATAATCGCTTAACGTTTATTTTAGCAAGGCGAGAATTGAAGTAGAAAATGCATTTGGGAGATTAAAAGGACGATGGAGGATGGTTAGGTTAGGTTAGGGTAGGTTAGGTTTATGTGGCTGACGGCAGAAGCCGACACACTTAGACCAATTTAGGTCCATTGTGATACCACGTATAGTTATCTACCTCAACTCTGTAGATGGGGCTGGCCAACGACACGCGGTTGTTCTCAAACGGTCCCCCATCTACGTACTAACCGCGCCCAACGTCGTTTAATTACGGTGATCTGACGAGAACCGATTAACTCGACGTGGTATGGTCGTTGAACGATGGAGGATACTACAGAAACGCATTGATATAAATGTGGATTTTGTTCCCCGGGTAGTTGCAACATGCTGCATATTATAAAGTTATATATAATAATGCCTGGAACGAAAGCTCAGTTATATCCGGCACATCGTTTATACAACCGTCTTCTAGGGAGTCTTTTTTTACATATAGAGGCCGAAGAAATACGAGATAATTTAAATAATTACATGAGTAGTAATTTCCCACTTCTACAATCTTCACATATGTGAATAAAAAATGTAATAACCAATTAGATTTATTAATAAAAGAAAACATTTTATTTTAATCAAATTAATTATTTTTTTTTCATTAAAAATTATTTCAGTGTTTAAATTAAAGGGATGAAAGAAAATAAGATTTCAGCAAAAACATTGTATTTGTAAAAAATCACAAATTGTACATTGAAATGCACCAAAAGTTAAAAAATATCACATTATTTACAGACTTCATTTTTGTTTTTTTTTAAAAAAACATTCACAGAATTCATTTTCTTAACAGTTACATATATGTACTTTACATTTTTGTTTAAGTACTAAATATTTGCAGACTTCATTGAAAAAAAATTTACAGACTTCATTCTCTTAAAAGTTATATATATATACATTACATTTTTGTTTAGGTATCTACTAAATATTTGCAGACTTCATTAAAATAATACCTACTAACAGAAACATGTATGTATATAAGAAAATGTATGCATCAACTCGTGCAAACGATTTTGCAACGAAATGATACAATTGAAAGTCAGGAACGCAAAAAAATGCTGTTTTGTATCGACCATTTCGTTGAAATCCCTTTTGAACGAGAAGGGTTTTTTTTTGCGCTGGAAGTTTGTCGCGTGCAGAGTATATCCATATAATGAGTAGGGACACTCTCTACGTTTTCTTTATCAGTTCTTATCAGCAAGTACGTCTGGATATATTAAGTACTGTGTAAGATACAGATAAAAGATGTTTAGTTTTAAGAATATACATTTTTTGTACTACTCATAAGAGTTAATTTTATATTTTTTTTACTTTTACACAAGATAAATAAATATACACCCTATATCTACTGTACAGCGAACCGCACACCCTATTGCATATTTTTAAAATAATATCTCATATTGCACTGCACATGCTTCAGTCAGTAACGTAATACATTTTTTAATCCCAAACGATTTTCCTTCAGTTTATTGTGTCACATGAGCAGTGTTAGATTTACATTAGAATAAGTCATATTCATATTGTGCTAGGTTAAGTATTAATTTTGTATAAATAGTACACAAATAAAGACTGGAGATCCAGATATTGTTAAGCAGTTTATCAAGACTTTTTAATTATTCCAAGTGAGTCTGCTTGGAGCTGCAATTATTTTATCTCTTTCTTAGGTATTCTGATGTACTATCAGCAATACCACTAGCAGTCAAGATACAAGAATCTTGGTCTGCCATCATACATAACGATAAAAGAATCGTTAAATTTTTTGGTGACCCCGACGTGATTTGCTTATACGCTTCCCCGCCAGTGGTAAGGGGCATTTAGCAATCACAAGTTAATAACAGCGTTCGCCAGGGCTAGACATTGGCGAGGCGTCTACAGAGCCATATACTGATCGCAACATAAATACATCTACACAATCGCCAGATAATAATACATCTTCGCAAGATCGTATTATATACGCAGTCTACGTGGGACAAATTCATCTAGAGGAACCGAGATGAACGAAACGGATCTTTGCATCATTGTCGCTAGGCAGAAGGCCCTAGCAGAGGATCTTACAAGGCTAAAGGCGAACATTGCAAAAGACAGTGCTTCAAGAAAAACCCAACAATACCAACAATACAGGCTTGGGCGCATTGAGTTCATTTGGAAACAATTTAAGGCCAACCATGAATCGATAAAGGACGTTGTCAAGCATGACACCCCCTACATGGCAGGAAATATGTTCGGCACGGTTGAGCAACTGTATAACGAAGTCAAAGGAACTCTGCTAGCTGTATGGCCTGTCCTGGAAGAGGATGACGCAGACGCGACCAGTGAAGATACATAAGGATATAAACCCACACCATTTGCCAGAACCTCTCACCAAATGGCTGAGTCGACAGCGGAAGTCAATAAGCTGATTAGACGGCAGAAAATTATTGCTGACACTCTTCAACGTCTACTAAGCACACTTGATGATTCGGCTACACATCGCTCAAGATCATTTTATGAGCTAAAGATAGCCGGAATCAACAAATACTGGATCCAGATGGGAGAACTGCATCAACAGAAAGGAGAACTTGAAGGTGACCCGATCGCATCTGGATACAACATAAAGGAGTATGTCGAACTTGAGGAAAGAGCACAAGATTTCATAGTCCAGTTGTCTACCAAAATCGAGGAATTTACTGTTCAGTCAACTACAACTTCGCCCAAAGCTCCAGGGTCCACGACAAATTCAGTGCTTAATCTACCAAGATTTGATTTGCCCAAATTCGATGGTGATTATTTAAAGTGGCGACAATTTCACGATCTTTTTACTGAACTAATCCACAACGAAGTAATTCCACCGTGCCAAAAGATGTTTTACTTGAAGACATCCCTCACGGGAGAGGCTGAAAAACTTATACGACATTTTACAACATCTGACGCCATCTACAGCGCTGCATGAAAGGGCATAACTGATCGTTATGAGAACAAGTGTCTGCTTGTGACAACTTTGCTAAATAAATTGATGACTCAACCATCGATACACAACGAGAGCTCGTCCATGATCGAGGGACTCCATAACACAACACAGGAGTGCCTCCTAGCATTAAAGGGGGTAGGAATCGACACATCCACGTGGGACCCAATGCTCCTCCACGTTCTAGGAAGAAAACTTGATATCAACACGCATACATTGTGGGAGCAGTCCATAAAGCAGCCAAAACTATTACAACCACTAGAGGAATTTCTTCAATTCCTTGAAATACGGTTTCAATAGCTTGAAGGACTGGGCGGCAAATCAAAGGCTAATCATGCATCAACCAGATGATTGCCTTATCAAAAATCTCTGGCTACAACTTCGGACACAGACAATTCATATTCATGTATTGCTTTCAAGGGAAATCATCAATTGTTAGCTTGCAACGCATTATTGCAATAAAAAACACCTCAACGGTTGGCACTCATTAAAGGATCAAACATCTGCATAAATTGCCTGAGGGCCGGACACACGGCACTAAAATGCTCATCTCGGGAATGCAGACAATGTTCCAAAAAGCATAACACTCTCCTACATCTGAACAATGCAGTTCAGAGCCCATCAGTCAGCAGCATACCAAGATCAAATAATTCCACTAAGAATCAAGATCCAATCAGTTTAAACAACTCAACTTCATATCAGCACAGCTCGTCATCTTCAAATCTTGCCAGCGTAGATCCACATGCAAGCAATTTAAGCATTGACCCTCAAACCAATAGTTCACTAGCGGCAGCTGACAATAACCCAAGGCAAGGTTATGTCTTTCGAAGCACCGTTGTAGTGAAACTGGTAAGCAACAGTGGAACAGTAATACACTGTCGTGCTCTCCTTGACTCCGGTTCGCAGATTAACATAATTCCAGAGCGAATGATGCGCAAACTGGAGATACCACTAACACGCAACCCAATGATAGTGAATGGGATCGGACAATCCAGACGCGAAACGCAGCTCAGAGTAAATGTGGAGTTGTTATCAGATATAAATAACTATTCAAAAAGAATAGAAGCTATAGTGTTGCCCCATATTGTATCATCACAACCTTGACCTTCACAATCGTTCGACATAACAACATGGCAAATTCAAAAAAATATTAAGTTGGCAGATCCACAATTCAATGAGACTAATCGCATTGACCTGCTTATCGGAGCAGAATATTACCATCAGCTTCTTTGCTTTGGACAGATAAAACTAGGAAATGAGCTTCCTTTACTTCAAAATACCCTTCTTGGATAGATCGTTACGGGTAGGATTGGTAAGGCATCTACAATAACTTCAACTTGCGGTGCAAGAGGAGTCACTGGAAAAGGCTCTTGAAAAATGTTGGGAAATCGAGAAATTTCCAGATGCTGATTCAGAACGGACGCTAGGCGAATAACATTGCGAGGAACATTTCAATCAGACGACCAAAAGAGACGCAACAGGACGATTTCTCGTAAAATTACCCTTCTCTATAGAACCAACAAAATTGGGCGCATCAATGGATATAGCATTGAGTAGGTTCTATGCATTAGAGAGACGACTAGCAAATGCCCTCGACCTAAGGAAGCAGTATGTTGAATTCATGGAGGACTACAATAACCTGGGACACATGGAAGAAACTGACGACAATTCACTCTAGACACCACATTGCTTTTTGCCACATTATGGAGTGATTAAGGCAACAGTAGCAGTACAAGACTGAGAGTAGTTTTTGATGCTTCAGCAAAGACTTCCACATATATCTCCTTAAATGATACTTTGCATGCAGGTCCAACAATCCAAGATGAGCTATTCACAATCTTAATGCGTTTTAGGCCGCCAAAATATGTGATTAAAGCCGATATTCAAAAAATGTATCGGCAGTTATGGTTACAACCAGAAGAGAGATGGTTTCATTTAACCTGGTGGAGAGCAGATTCAAATCAACCCGTCAAATGTACTAGGTGCACGTATCGTAAACAGTTACAATCCTTAGATAAAATTCAAATACCAAGGCATGTATTTGCTCAAGGTGTTCCGACGTCAGTTCAACTCCACACATTTGCTGACGCATCCGAGATAGCCTATGGTGCTGCCGTGTACGTGAGGTCCACTAACAAGGATGGCATGACAATAGTCCGACTGCTTTGTTCCAAATCCAGAGTGGCATCAACCACTAAGACTGTTTCAGGAATAAGCTCATTGTCTATTCCACGACTGGAATTATGTGCTGCCTTATTAGCAGCAGAGTTATCTAGCCGGGTGAAATCCGACCTGCAGATTGGTGGAGTATCTACACATTTCTATACAGACTGTCAGATAGCGCTGGACTGGATCAATTCGGACTCACAATCATTCCAGGCCTACGTAAGAATGGTAATTCCATTCCAAGATACATGCGCTGCTCCATTCACATTCTCAACTTCCTAAGCCTATCTCGCCGTTGACAATTGTAGAACTCGATGACGCTCTATAACTCATATTGAAGCACATTCAAAAATGCGAGTTCAACACAGACATTCTCCATTTAAAAAATATAAGGATCTAGACTCAAAGAGTAAACTAGTTGGGCTCTCCGTTTTCTTGGATAAAAACGATCTCTTGCTAGTGGGAGGAAGTTTACAGACGTCAACTTCGGCTTACGATGCAAGGCTTCCAATATTATTGCCTTATGCCCACCCGTTTGTCAAAACGTTGATGAACGACATACATTCTGAAAATTTGCACATGGGACCTCAAGGTCTATTAGCTATAACTAGACAACGTTTTTGGCCCATCAAAGGAAAGAATATAGCACACTCAATCGTCCAGCCATGCACACACTGCATAAGGGCTAAGCCGAAAATGTACTCTCAGATGATGGGCAACTTACCAGCCCATCGAGTTCAACCAGCGCGTCCTTTCATAAATTGCAGCGTAGATTTTTGCGGCCCAATCTGGATTCATTACCGTTCAAGTGGCAGCCGTCCACAAAAGAGCTACCCTTCAATATTCTGTTGTTTTAGTACGAAGGCCGTTCACATCGAAGTCGTCAGCGATCTATCCACGGACGCATTCAACGGTGCGTTAAAAAGGTTTATTGGTCGACGAGGATTTTGCAAAAATCTTTATTGCTACAATGCGTCGGTGCAAGGAATCAATTAACTGAATTACAAACGGCAATATACTCAGCCAAGGCTCAAGACCAAATATCAACCATCTGCAACTCAAGAGGGATAGAATTCCATTTCAATCCTCCAAGGGCTCCTCATTTTGGAGGTCTATGGGAGGCAGCCGTCAAATCAGCAAAGCATCTGCTTCAGCGCAAGATCGCGTCAGCTTCTTTAACATATGAGGAACTGTGCACCCTGACTATAGACGCAGAAGCTATCTTGAATTCAAGGCCACTCACTGCCCTGTCCACTGATCCAAACGATCTAACTGCGCTGACCCCTGGCCACTTCCTGATAGAAGAGCCTCTAAGGGCTACAGTCGATCCGCATGCAGAACCATTACCAGGAAGTCTTAGCAGCAGATGGAAACTAGTCTCTCATATCAAAGAAGAATTCTGGAGCCGATGGTCGCAGGAGTACCTAAACGAACTGCAACACAGAAGCAAGTGGAAGACATCATCATCGAATGTTGAAATCGGAAGGAAGACGAAATCCCGATCATGAATTGGCCGCTTGGTAGAATTGCTAAGGTATACCACGGTACTGACGGACTTGTTAGAGTTGCTGATTTCCGCACAAAATCAGGAATTCTAAAGAGATCAATACATAAACTGGCTCCGCTCGTGAAGGACGAAGTAACCGCAGCAGAAACACCAACGGCAGGTGACTGTCTCACTCAGAAGCAGTCATCTCTAGCCGCTCTGGACCGCAAGAAAACCCGTAAGTTTGCATCAACGCTACTTTTTTTTTTTTTTTTTTTTTTTTTTTTTGTCGGGATGTGTGAAACTTTCTGCACTGGAGCACTCAGACTCAATACTGGTCCCTTGTACTGCCAGGCAGACACACCACATTTTACTGTGGGAATTTACTCGTTTTTCTAAGAAAAACGAGAAGGCGCATCAATGATAAGGAGCTTAGGTTTACAGCACTCACCATATCCGCACCAAATACCTGCCACCTGATACGAGCAAAAGCAGGACAATCACAGAGGAAATGTTCCGCAGTGTCGTCGCTTTCTCCACAGGCTTCGCAGTTGGTGGTGTCGCTTAGGCCTAGCACCTTAAGGTGTTTGGCAAAAGCGTATTGTCCCGTAAGAACGCCAGTAGTCTGTCTGCAGTCTCTTCTGTTGAGAGACAACAAGAATGCCGCGGATTTCCCACAGACGTCGGGGAGCATTTTCTTAGTCTGTCTGCACCCTGGAGAGTCATGCCAACTGCGATTCTGTTCATAGGAAACCCAACCGTCAATTGAAGCAATGACCGAGGACGCAGGCAGACAGATCGCTGGTTCAGGTCCTGAGAAGTCCCCCTCTGAGCCTTGTCTAGCAAGTTCATCGGAGATCTCATTTCCCGTAATCCCGTTATGACCCGGGACCCAGACAAGTTTAAGTGAATTCACCCTTCCGACCGAATTCAGAGATATCTTGCATTCACGTACTATTTTGGAGGTAGTTAAGGGTTTTAGTAAGGCCTTAAGCGCAGCCTGACTGTCGCTACAGACGCAGATACTTCGCCCCCTCCACCTGTTCCTCGTAACATAGTCCATGGCCATTAGGAGAGCATAAGTCTCTGTTTGGAAGACTGACGCATATTTGCCTAACGGAAAGAAAAGTCTAACGCTATCGCTCTCCACGTAGACACCAGCACCAGATCCTTGATCGGTTTTGGAGCCATCCGTAAAGATTCGACTGCATTCCCTTCCAGGTTCAGAGTCCGGCCAGAGCCAGTCCTGGACGCGAGGAAAGTCGACCTCGGCATCAGACGGCATATCCATAAGACAGGAGTCGAAGGAAAACCGTTGCGCAAGTTCATCAAAACTCCAGTGCGAGTTATACCAAAAGCCACCTCTTGTAAGACGTGAGATAGCCTTGATTGTACATCCCATGATGTAAACATCAAGGGGCGGAAGGTTCAATAGTGCATCTAGGCCGGAGCCAGTCGTTCTGGGGAAGGCCCCCGTGCAGCCGAGACATACCTGCCTTTGGAGTTTGGCAAAAGCAGCAGTGACGTATTTACGTGAAAGCTTATTCCACCAAACAACCGATGCGTATGCTATAAATGGTCTTATCATAGCCGTATAAATCCATAGGACTCTATTCGGTGATAAGCCCCATGTCTTGCCGAAAATGCCTTTGCACTGCTAGAAAATAGACAGCGCCTTGGCAGTTTTCAGCTCAACATGTTTGGACCAAAGAAGTTTGCTATCCAGGATGACTCCCAGATACTTTGCTTCATTGGAGAGTTGGATTGTGACGCCTTTTAGCACTGGCTGAGTCAACCCGACCAGCTTCCTCCTTCTCGTAAAGAGAACAACCTCAGTTTTAAGAGGATTGACCGAGAGCCCATTCCTAGTGCACCATTCGTCGATCACGTCAAGGGCCGCCTGCGCCTTGGCGTATACAGTCGCTAGGCATGATCCAACAGAAAGCACGGCAACATCATCCGCGTACGCCTGAGCGTAAATATTAGAACTGTTGAGTGCGTTCAACAGAGAGTCGACCAGCATACACCACAGCAGTGGAGACATGACGCCGCCTTGCGGGCAGCCTCTGTTTACCCCCGCCATAACATAGCGACCACAATCCGCATCCGCAACCAACGTTCTATTCATTAGCATTGCTTTAATCCACAACACCAATGGTTCGTCTACTCCGTGTTGTCTAGCAGAGCTGCACATGCTATCAAAAGTCGCATTGTCAAAAGCAACTAGATTGTGGAGCGCAGTCTCGCAGGATTTTCCGCGTTGATAGGCATGTTGCATCTGAGATAGTGGGTGCAATCGCAAAGCACCTTTGCGCACGTGAAGCTCGACCAGCCTTTCCAAGCTTTTCAGCAAGAAGGAAGTCAGACTGATTGGTCTGAAGCTCTTGGCGAGCGAGTAGTCACTTCTGCCAATTTTTGGTATAAATGCCACTCTAACTGTACGGCAGGGTGTTGGAATGTATGCCAGGGCTAGGACAGCGGTGAAGATTTTCTTCATAGTCGCTAGCAACTGGTTTGTACACTGTTGCAGCATTGCTGGGTATAAAGACGCAAGAGTATATTTATTGGCCTCGTCCGTTACCACGGCCTTCGCAATATACCAGCTACGCCGAATTATTTGTCTTGGGTCACTCATAGTCTCGGTAGTCGGGGCTGGTTGTGAACCAATTGTAATCTGGTTACCCGGAAAGTGAGACTAAAGCAGATAACTAAGAGTTTCCGCTTTCGTCTCAATGAAGGTGCCATCGAGTTTTCTAAGTGAGTCCAGTTTGGCTGGTTTGCCCTTTTTCAGAACTTTAACCAACCTACTAGTTTCACCCAGTGTTTCAATCTTTTCGCAGAAATTCCTATAAGAAGCACTTTTCGATACCCGAATTAGCGTCTTATATTTCTTCTGCTTCGGTCGGTAGAGACTCCAGTCTGTCTCCAAATCAGTCTTGAGTGACCTATTTAGAAGCTTTCTAGATTCTCTACGAATTCTTTGCAGTTCCGAGCTCCACCAGGGAACCGGTGTTCTGCCAGGGGGTTTGCTTACTGGGGACGTCAGTTCAAAACAGCTAGTAATGGCACTATTAAGGTCTTGAACAGCTTCCTCTACCTTTTGTCTCGTCCTGAGTTTGGTTGGAGTTTTGAGAGTTTTCCCTAATTCCTCCCTGAAGCGTATCCAGTTGGTTTTTCTCGGATTCCTCCTCTCCTGCAAAGTTATGGCTTCGCATCCGATTTGGAATTCGATATATCTATGGTCTGAGAGGTACACCTCCGAAGAGACCCTCCAGTTAGTAACCGCCTTACAGTATCTATTTGATAAAGTTAGGTCGATCACTTCCTGTCTTCTTGACGTCACAAAAGTTGGTTGCGAGCCAACATTGTTGATAGTAAGATCAGATGATAGAATGAAATCCAGGAGATGGTTTCCTCGCATGTTGCATTTGCTGCTGCCCCAAACAGTGTTTTGAGCATTGGCATCACAGCATATAACTAGGCCCATCTTCCTGGTGTCGCAATAGGCAATGAGTTCAGCAATTTCCCTCGGTGGTGGAGGCACTACCGAATCATAGGGGAGATAAGCTGACGCCACGATGAAGGTCTTCCAATTTCCATTCGTTTCGTAGCTAATGGCTGCAGCAACCAAATCTTGGCCACAAAATTGTCCAAGCTTAGTCGCTGAGAAAAGTTCGACACAGCAAGACAAGCCCTTGGTCTCTCGGACCGCTCGTCACAGAGTATCGTAGTGCCACGAACACCTCCAAGGCCACAGATGCGATTTTTCCACACCCATGGCTCCTGTATGGATGTTATGTGGGCTTTTGTATTCAACACAGAAAGCTTCTTACTGATGAGTGCATTAGCAGCCTTGGAGTGTTGAAGGTTAATCTGAGTAAATCCAATCATTGGAAATACATCAGTTGGAAGTGTTCTAGTGGAAGGGCACGCAGAAGGTGCGCGCGCAGTTCCACCGACAGGAGTGCTTGAGGTCTTCTTCCTCCGTTTTTTCCTGTTCGAGCTATTGGAAGGGGAGGCAGCGTTGGTTTCAGTCAGCTGGCTGGTTTCGGTTGGGGTAACCTCTGCCGACCTGCATCTCTTTGCCGTCGCCGCCGGGGAAGGGCAGTTCTCAGCGCTTGCGCCTTCAACTGGCGGTGCAGTTTCTTTGCGCCGCACGATAGCCGCCTTTCTTCTTTTCCTCTTTCGCTGGCTCTTAGATGGACTCTGACCAGTGGACGCCGCCTCTGTGGCCCGTTTCACCTGTAGGGTTTCGCAGGCCTCGTCGGCAGCATCACACCTATCGGCTGTCTGTCTATTGGTCTGAAGATTAAGCGTATCAGGTTGAACCTCTCCGCCACTTTCTTCATGTTTCCAGCCCAGTCTACCGAACGTGTCGGAGATAGAGCTGCAGGAATCTTCGGAAGCAAACCTTTTCGCAACTCGAAGGTCAACGCCTGTACAGGTTGGGGGTATATGTATGTCGGTTGGGGCCTCCAGAATCCGTGCCCCGACCGTGGTCGAAAAGACCACGGGTGGATTTTCGCCCATGCGAGTACCACCTGGAGTATTTAAATCATTAAGTTGTTCCTGCATACTTGTTTTTTGGTTTGGTTCGCGATAGAGCTTCAACGCTACTTACTATCCTTTTGGTATGCCTACTAGTGCCAATTGTAAGAGGAAACACTGGAGTGGAAAACACAAAAAGAGGAGCTGTAGACGCCATTGGTAACATCGATCGCTAACGTGCTCTTTGGAATACTTGATTCTCGCTACGCTGAAGAAATGTATGATAATATTAAAAAGGTGTACAACAACGAAAATCATCTTCTCAGCTATAAACCAACAGCATAACTCACTTGTGACGCAACTAGAACAAATCATCAATCGCGTGCATAACCTCACCGAAAACTCATATCAAATAAAGTTTCAGCAATTATTCTCATCATGGGCTATATACACTACGCTCCTTATTACGAACATACAACGGACGCAATCATCTATTCTCACCGTACTAGCAGATACACATCATAAGAAAACCAATCACTTACTCATTTTACCACACCAATTGAAGGAAGAAGCCATCAAATTTAAAAATTATCTACCATCAAGTCTTCACCTCCCGTTTAAACTAAACAATATACGGGCACTATACAAACTTATGACAACTTAAGGAAGAATTATGAGCAACCATGTAATATTCAGAATAAATTAACCTCTATTAGGACGAGAAGAATTCACAATGTTTAAGAACATTCCAATTCCAGCGATTACAAACAATACTCTTTTCGCCATAAAACCATCATCTACATATATTGCGATAAATGCTCACCAAGATGAGTATTACCCATTATTCAACGATGAATTATCCATCTACCGCCGAGCATCAAATGTCAGCTTGTGTGAAGTCAACATGCTCAATAATATACCATCGCTGTCAACATGCAGATTAAAGATCGTCGAAACGACTCCAGTCTGGTCGAAAAGTTCAAACGCCAACGAATAGATCTATGCCGTTATCAACGAAACCCTATTGAATGTAGTATGTGACAGTCAACCATCGCTTCTCACCATCAGTGGAACCGGCCTCCTCAAACTGCAACCAACCTGCATTGTAAAACAAAACTACTTAACGCTACAAGCCCATCGCATTATTACAGCAATATTCTGGTATCACAAACCAGATTCTTCCAAGCTTTGAGCATACCAAACGTAACATGGTTGGCAGCACTTCATCATTATACGAACAATCTCGGTACGCAAATCAATGAACTTCAAGGCCTACGCTACCAGATTAAGGCCCAACAGACAGAACTTCCTAACCAACTTCATCATCATAACATCCGGCTTACCATAGTGGTTCTTGCGGACTATTTCTAGCAGCCGCAGCTGTAATGTATATACTATGGAAACATAGACAAAAGACGACAGCCAACCCAATACCCAAAACCAAGAACTTCCTTGACGGTCACATTTGATAATCCGAGAATCATCAGCGAGGGGCAGGATGTTTAGTTTTAAGAATATACATTTTTTGTACTACTCATAAGAGTTAATTTTACATTTTTTTACTTTAACACAAGATGAATAAATATACACCCTATATCTACTGTACAGCGAACCGCACACCCTATTGCATATCTTTAAAATAATATCTCATATTGCACTTCACATGCAGTAACGTAATACATTTTTTATTCCCAAACGATTTTCCTTCAGTTTTTTGTGTCACATAAGCAGTGTTAGATTTATATTAGAATAAGTCATATTCATATTGTGCTAGGTTAAGCAATAATCGGTATCGACCATACCACGTCGAGTTAATCGGTTCTCGTACAGATAAATAAGTTGTTCAGGAGGAAAGATCACAATGATATTCCTTGTGTTCGAATCTCCCAGACAGCAGAGAACAGACAGACAGTACTGACTGCTGGAATAAGTCCAGAAAGTGTCGCTTCAAACGACGATTTTTTCGTGGTCGAGGACCCACAGGAGAAAGTGGATTTGCTGGGCGCTTGTTTCGAGGCCGTGTATACGGTGAACAATCCTGTTCGCCGTAACCACGACATTGAGAATAGGGCTCTGGTGAGCCATTTCTATCTGCGCACCGAACTTGAGAATTGGCGATCTGAGAATAACGGTTTCACCGTGTTCACTGATGAAAACCATGCTAATGCAGTTGTCGCCAATGGCCGAGATGCATCGCACTTGTTCGTGTCGAAGAATGATCTTCTGTGCATCTTCGAGTCACTAAAGAATAAAAAGTCGGCGGGGATGGATGGTGTCCCAAACGTCGTATTGAGACACCTGCCTTTGGAGGCTGTAGATATTTTCACCACGCTGTTTAACAATGCGCTGAATAATGCACATTATCCGGCGCATTGGAAGGTAGCTGTGGTACACCCTATCCCGAAAAAATGTAAAGATAGGACGAACCCTGCCAATCTCCGGTCAATTAGCTTACTTCCGAATATTAGCAAGGTCTTTGAAAAGGTTGTCAATAGAGCCCTGTTAAAGTGGGTCGAGGACAATAACATAATCCCGGACAACCAGTTTGGTTTCAGGGCGAGGCATGACACTATTCATGCCGCGTCGAAACTGGTTTCCGACATTCAGTGGAATAAATGCAAGAACCAATGCACGGGTGCTTGTCTGGTTGATTTTGAGAAGGCTTTCGACACCGTATGGTTAGAGGGACTTTTCTACAAGTTGACCAGGCGGGGGATGCACAAACCTTTGCTATATGTAATTTATAATATGCTTATGGGAAAGAAGTTCGTAGTCAAATGTGGCAACGTGACTTCGAGCAGAGTCTTTCAAATTAAAAACGGTTTACAGCAGGGGGCGGTCAATTCTCCGATCCTGTTTAACATTTACACGAGTGATCTGGTGGGTTCACTCAGACATGCTATAGCGTATGCCGACGATTTGGTGGCATACAGATCAGGTTCTAAAATCGAGGTCATTAATATCCTTTTGCAGCGTGGCTTCGATCAAATTAAGCGATATTGCGACGACTGGAAGTTGAAAATCAACTTTCAGAAGACGGAAACAATCTTGTTCAGAACTCCATTGGCTGGGGCCTCTAGGGATACCAGAAAAAACTGGAAAAAATTGGCCATTATTGGACAAAATGGGCAGCCATTGGCGGTGAGAAGCGTAGTTAGATATCTAGGTATCTGGCTTGACCAGTATCTATATTTCGATAGACATATAGTTGCTTGTCTTGCTGGGGCCAAGAAGGCTTATGCTTTGACAAGGAGACTGTTTCATAGCAGTCAACTTGACTCCAAAGTGAAGGTCATTTGCTACGTGGCCCTTATAAGGCCAATTATCGCTTATGGTTGTCCATTGTGGTTCAATATAGCGCCCAGCTATATGGAAAAGATTCGGGTTTTGGAGAGACAATGTCTTAGGACCTGTCTCCGATTGTTCCGAACGCCTGAATCCAACTATATAAAATACTATCCCAACAAGGTCCTATACGATGGGGCTCAGTTGAATAGGATTGACAATTTCCTCATTAAGGTCACTCGAAGGCACGTTGCAAGGGCGATGGCCAGCGACAATAGTCTGATATTTGGGGCTTACTACCCCAATGAAATGTACATTGAGAGTGCACTCCGGTCTGGCTTTATCCCGCCAGAGGCATTTATCCATATTGATGCAAAAGGGCTGGTACAGACGAGGGATGGTATTCCGGTCTTATACCATCGCTACCGCAGCGCGAGAGATAAGCGGCTCCTCCATTACGGGGACGTCGCCAATGCTCATGAGCTCCTCCGTTTTAGTACCGCAATATCGGAGAGGGATAGATTCGACACGGAAAAGCAATTCGCCGAATTTTGGTGGCTTGTTGAGGGGGGAGGGGTCAACATGCCCTCCCAGGACGGTGCGTTACTCTAGGTAACTTCCTCTTAGCTTATAAGTTAGATTAAGTCAGCTAGGGCGTTTTTGGGAGAGGCCGGGCTCGCCAACGTGTGGTGGTGCTTCTGGGAGTTGACTGACGCTGTAAGGCTTCAGTCGGCTCACGGCGGCGCGTGTGCACGTTGACGACTGCCAGGCGCTCGGAAAGCAATTGGGATTTTGACCACTTGTTGCGCAAGGCAACGAGTGCTCAGAATCCTAATTATAGTTAGAATACGTTAAGTAGTTTAAGTAAGTAGAATAGGTAGTTTGTAATTTGTTTTATATAAAATCTCAATAATGAAACCGAGTTTTAATAAATTTTCTCGAGGAATATATATGTAAGATTAGTTCGTAAAATAGTTCGTAGGCCGAAAGGCAATAATTCTAAGATATAGTTAAGTTTAGAGCGTTCGCATAAGGACCAATAAATAAGAATAAGTATCCTGTTAATTTTAAGTTAGGTTTAATCATTTTTGTCTAGTATGTAAGTAGATATTTATCAATGAATAAAAAAAATGAATTTCAAAGTCAAAAAGTAATCGGTTCTCGTCAGATCACCGTAATTAAACGACGTTGGGCGCGGTTAGTACGTAGATGGGGGACCGTTTGAGAACAGCCGCGTGTCGTTGGCTAGTCCCATCTACAGAGTTGAGGTAGATAATATACGTGGTATCACAATGGACCTAAATTGGTCTAAGTGTGTCGGCTTCTGCCGACAGCCACATAAACCTAACCTAACCTAACCTAAGCAATAATTTTGTATAAATAGTACACAAATAAAGACTGGAGATCCAGATATTGTTAAGCAGTTGATCAAGACTTTGTAATTATTCCAAGTGAGTCTGCTTGGAGCTGCAATAATTTTATCTCTTTCTTGGGTATTCGGATGTACTATCAGCAATACCACTAGCAGTCAAGATACAAGAATCTTAGTCTGCCATTATTCATAACGATAAAAGAATCGTTACAAAAGAGGTAGACTGTTTTTTTTCGCAAAAGGGTACAGGGTGCTCCGTTTAATACAAACATTAATTTGTCATACATTTTTATTAAAAATAAAATAGGAACTACATGTGTGTTACGCTAATATATTTTTGCTTGTTGTTCGCGTAAAACCGCGAAATTATTTACCAGACAATCTTGATTAAGGTTTCTTATCTTAACCTTTCCTTTGACAACTTCATCCGTTGAATTATCATTTTCCACCCTTAAAATAATCGAAACTTATCTTAAAACAACAATGGGGCAAAACAGGTTGGCAAATCTTTCTTTCAATTTATATATTTTATTATATTATAATATAATAAAAATAACAAGTTTTTTTTGTTGAATAAAAAGTTGACTTAAGACACCTTTATTTATAGCAAAATGTAAGAAGAATATTTTTAAAAAAAGTCGAGAAGAATTAGTCTTGAATTTAAGTAAAATAATGAAGGTACTTATCAATTGCTTGTTTATTAAAAAGTAATTTATATTTTTTTTAAGTGATGAAGAATTAGTTTTTGTTTTATAAATAAAGTCTAAATGTAAAAAACATTTTGTTCTTTTAGCCTGAAAAATTCGTATTGTTAAACGAACTTGCTTAAAACGATGTAAACGTTATTTTTTTATTTAATATCAAAATTTATTTTTACTGGTAAAAATGATCTTAACAGCTATATCAATTAAAACTTCACTGAACGACTACACATTTTTGGCACTCGTCGCTACTGCCACTAGTGTATCTCACTCAAGGAACCCTCTAGTAGACTCACTAAATTCAGATTACTTTTAGAAAAATATAATTTTTATATTGAATACACTCCGGGAAAAGATAATTGCACAGCTGACGCTCTTAGTCGCATCAGGATAGACACAGATCAGCTAAAACAATTACAAATATGTGCCATGACCAGGTCGCAATCCAAGGCAAACAACAAGGTTACAAATGAAACCAACGGAAGCAAAGGATGAGGAAGTAACAGAGAACTATCGCAGAATAACAGAGCTGTTAAAACCCCCAGAACATGGGCAGCAAATAGTCAAGCTAAGAATATGCAACAGTTTAGAGGACGATGAGTATCTGATAAAGGATACGACTGTACTACTGGGACCCAACGATTTGTTGGCATATCTCAGAGAGATGAATTTAATACTCCTAAATAAGTCCAAGGTAAGCACTATAGCCCGATCGGCATCATTTGGCAAAATGTTGTTGAGGGACGTGCAGGAACCTTGCGGACTGCTGGATACATGCAACGATGGCACTACAGCCCGTTCGGCATCAATTGTCAAATTGTTGTCGAGGGAGGTGCAAAGCCATTAATAAACTATATATATAACGAAAAAAGAAATAAAGAAACTCGCAGACGGAATATAAAATTCCGAAGTTACAAAAGAAATTAGGAGACATGTTTAAAGAAAGTAATATAAAGGTGCACCTCATAGATAAATGCATAGAAATCACCGATCCTCACAAAAAGAAACTCTTGCTCAAGTACTACCACTTATACCTACAAGGAATAAACCGCATGCTGAGAACACTCAGAAGGAAATATTTCTGGACGGGAATGCAAAACGATGTGACGACATTTGAGAAGCATTGCCCGATATGCCAAAAGAATAAGCATATCGCAACTAGAAAACAACAAATGGAAATAACGTCAACCACCCAAAACCAGCTTTGATAAAATTTACCTCGACTTAGTTGGTCCTCTAGACGAATCAGTAAACGGATACAGGTATATACTTACCCTACAAGATGAACTTACAAAATTCACAGAGGCTATACCTCTGGTGAACAAAGAAGCTAGTACAGTAGCCAAAAGACTAGTAGAGTGTTTTATTCTAAAATATGGAGTTCCCAAGACAATAGCTTCAGATCAGGGAACAGAGTTTCTAAACAAAATCTTCAAGGATATGTGTAAACTCTTAAAGATAGAACAACTACAGTCCACAGCTTACCATCATGAGAGCATAGGAGCATTAGAGAATTCGCACAAAGTTCTCGGAGCATACCTCAGGTGCTATGTGTCTGAAAAACATACAGACTGGTGCACTTGGTTAATGGTTACCATACTATGTCTTCTGGTATAATACTTCTATACATTCAGAAACAGGGTATACACCGTTTGAATTAGTATTTGGAAGACAATGCAGATTGCCGTCCAATATAACAAAACAAATTGACCCTAGATATAACTACGAAGACTATGTAATTGATTTAAAACAAAAACTACAGGTAGCCCATCGGGATGCTAGAGATCAGTTGATTGAAAAGAAAAACAATAGAAAGAGTGCGTATGACGCTAAAGCTAATAGGGCCCATACACTACACATGACTGCATGCGCATACAGTGCTTGCGTATGCAATCTGCCAGTGTATGGCGTGAACTGTGTGTTTGTGCAAGCTGCATGAGCAATATCAAACAATTTTGATAGTTTCTTGCTTGTGCATGCAAGCATGTGTGGTGTGTGTGTGTGGTGGAAAACAATTTCAATATTAAATATTACCAAAAAACCAAAGTATTTATTCGATTAAATGAGAATGTAATTACAATTAAAAATTAGAAAAATATAAAGACAGCTTTAATATTTAGAGTAAGAGCAGCGCTCTCGACAGCTAAGAGAAGACTACCGCCAAAATATAACGAGCCGCATAATATATGCTGAAACAAGGTTGCAGCCGAACACCAATTCACTTGCATAGACCGCTGGAGCTATTAACAATGAAATAGAGAGTCTTTGCAGACATGACGTCATGAGAGAGTAGAGTGTGGGCTGCGGCTTCTACATCCGGCCATCCTGTAGTTCATCCGCCTCGGATGAAGTGCAAATTTCATCGATCCCGCTTCCATTTCGCCAAGGCTTCATAAAATCACAGCTAGTGGTAGTATTTTTCGGACCTTCATGAGGCGCTGCTTTCTTTACGGTATAACGTCAATTCCTTCCTTTCGAGACAACTTCATATGGTCCTAGAAAATCAGAGAAAAGTTTGTTACCCACCCCAAATTGAGTTCTTTTGATCGCTACTAAATCCCCCAAATTGTACTCTACAGCTGCTTTTCTTCTGCGGTTAAAAGTACCTTGATTCTCCGATTGAATTTTTCTGATTTGTTGACAGGCTTCAAACGGTATAAGTTCTCTGTCATCATCGTGTTGTTTGAGAAGTTCCTGTTTTATGATATCCCAAATTCCTTTTCTCCGCATTGTTACGCCAAATAGGACTTCGAATGGAGTACGTTGGATTGATCGCTGCAGCGTGCTATTGATCGCAATCTGTACCTCCGAAACGACTTTGTACCACTTCTCGGGTGAATTGGCTGAAAGTCTACGGAGTACTTCAATGACTACGCGGTTCGAGCGTTCAGCCTGTCCATTTCCTCTTGGAACGCCAGTAGTGACACAAGTATGCTCGATATTTTGGTCTGCGCAAAAATCCTTAAATACTTGCGAGCAAAAAGCACCTCCTTTATCCGTGATGAAACGCCTTGGATTCCCGAAGTGTTGCTGCAGCTCTTTTATTTTCCGCAAAGTTTCCTCAGCTGATACGGTTTTTGTTGGGAATATCCAAAGGTACTTCGAAAATCCATCCGTGATTGTCAGAACGTATTTATACGGCTTTGCTGTCAAATCCATTGGACCCATATGATCGAAGTAGAACGTGTCGTATGGTTTATCGCCTTTGTCCAGCTGATGAAGAAATCCTTCCTGTTTACCTGACTTCCGATTTGCTAGTATGCATTTTACACAGCTGGTAAGACACCGTTGTACTTTTTCCCTTAGTTTGGGTATGAAAAATTCCTGTCAAATGAGGTGCATTGTTTTTTGCACTCCAAAGTGTCCCACCTCGTGCTTGAGTTTAATAATTTCCGTCTCCATATTACGAGGAACGACTAAAAGTGAAAATCCATCAACTTCTTTAAAGAGCAACTCACCTCGGATTTAAAAACTGTCGTACGGTTTCTCTTCAAGAACTTCCTTTATCGACGAAATGAAATCATCTGCCTCCTGGGCCTTTTTGATACGAATCAACAGTTCCTGTTGTATTGTGAAGATAACTGGTGATCTGCTGAGAGAATCCATATGAAGCATTTTGGATCCGGAACGATGCTCTACTTCATAATTATAGTCCTGCATGTACATCACCCATCTTCTGACAGCATTTGGCAGCTCCTTCTTCTTGATTGTCTGACGAAAAGCGGCGCAATCAGTCACGACTTTGAACTGACATAGTACTAAGCAAATACGTGTACACACGGAATTTCTCCGGCGCCTTAAAAACAGCAAATGTTTCTAGCACATAGCTGTGCCACCGTTGTTCATATTTTTCCGGCTGTAGTAAAACACTGGGTGCACATGGTTATCGTCACTGCCCTGCAGAAGTATTGCTCCAATGCCTTCCTCGGTATCTGCGTCTTGGCAATAAATGTTCAGCACAGGTTTGCTTGTGAGTGCTTGTTTTAAAGCTGCAATTTCTTGTCGCTGGGGAGCTGCGATAAGAAATTTAGAATTTTTTTTTGTTAGTTCAGTATGAGGTTTAGCCAAAATTGAGTATGAGTTCGTGAAATTCTTGTAACTTTTTTAAATTTGTTGGCTCTGGAAATTTCGATACAGCACGAAGTTTTTCCTCAGCAGGACTTACCGTACCATTCTCGACAACATGCCCCAGGAAGGTAACTTTCTGTTAAAGAAACTTACATTTCGCCCAGTTTAAACTTAAACCGTTGTTAGCTGCAGTTTTGAGTACCACGCTCAATTTTGAAAGGTTTTCCCAAACATCCTTTGATGAGATTATAAGGTCATCCATGTACGTGTATACGATGTTCTTGTAGACTAAGTCACGAAATATAAGATGTATATACCTTACAAAAACTGCTGGTGCATTCGACAATCCAAATGGTATGCGGTTAAACTCGAATTCCCCATCAGCCGTGACAAACGCGGTATATTTTTTGCTGCTTTCTTCAACCGGTACATGGAAATATCTATTTTTTAGGTCCAGCGTAGTATGTATATATCTTGCCACCTTGCAAGCTGTCTAAAACGCTTTCGATCAGTGGAAGTGGAAATCGGTCTATTATTGTTCTGTTTTTCAGTCGCCTGAAATCAATACAGACCCTCGGCGAGCCATCTTTCTTTCTTACCACAACGACTTGACTGGAAAACGGTGAAGATGAAGGTCGTATGATGTCATCTTTTAGCCAGGATTCTATCTGCTTTCTAACAATTTCTCTCTCGTTGATTGGCAGGCGGCGTGGAGGTACATGAATAGGAGTTTAATCAGTTAATGTAATTGACATTTTAATAGGCCAACTACTTACTGTTTTTGGGATATAATTTGCAACAAGCTTGTTCACCTCGGGTGCATACTGAAATGAAACTTCTATATCTGCACTTTCTTCTATATCGATGTTTATGATGAAGTTTGCATTCTCCCTCTCATAAAATTTCGTTTGCCCATCCTCAATAACCACTTTCGCTTTTGCTATCACGTCTCGTCCAATAATGCCATCAACTCGAATACAATTTATGGGAATGACGTGAAAAATGCCTCGTAACCTTACCTAATCAATCACAAAATCTGCTTCGACACTGCCCAACGTACTATGTCTTCCTGAGCCCAGACCGACCAAGCTTATAGAACTCTTTGATAACGTAGTAGTTGAATTAAGCTTCGCAAAGCAATCTTTCCGCAGTAGAGTTATTTCAGTACCTGTAACAATTAACGCGTCGAAACGAATGCCGCTTATAAAGACTTGCTTTGATTTAAGAACGTTAACCGTATTTGCTTCTCTAATGGGCTTATTAGATGGAAAATTTTTTGAGATGTGCCCTGTGCCGTTGCATTTGAAGCATTTCATTGCGGATTGACAATCTTTCCGTTGATGTTCCCAAGAACCGCAATTGAAACAGTGAACTGCCTTTTTACCGCTTGATTTGCTGCTGTGGTTATACCCGTTATATCTTTTCGACATGTGAGAACCGCTGCCGCTACCGTTACCCTTAGCACCGAAACCACCACCAACTTTCGCTTTGAATTTAATGAAAAGATCATGTTTTTCGAATAATTCTGCTAGTGTTTTCGCGAAATATAAAATGATTTTATGATCTTCTCGAGCCGTGATTGCGTTTATTATATAAGTGATCAAGGAAATATCATCCACGTCAGATAACTGTCCAATTTCTTTCATTTTATAAACGTACTCCCGAAAACTTTCTTCCTTTTTCATCTTTCTATTTTGAAGTTGCATATAAATGTCTGCTTTGCAAAATGTTTGTCTAAAATCGTCATATGATTTACAGAAACACGCAAAAATTAATTTCTCTAATTCGGACCATTTTAAAAAAGCCGCAATTTCTTCAAACTCGAATAGCCACGCGCTAATTGACAAATTGTCATCCCCGCTGAAATTTGATATTAGATTTTCCACGTCCTTCACTGAGAATCCAATCGGTGTATCATTATGATCTGCCGTATCCCGATGAGAATTTGATTCGATTCGCGATCTAGTAGTCGTCCCAGCTTTTTGATTACTACTAATCCCATCTGCCTCTTGGAGACGCTCATAAAGAACCGATTTGACACCATTTGTGTCCAATCCCCGCTTCGACAGTTCCGTTCTTAATTGCTCTACAGTCCAATTCTCCATTTTAAATAAATTATTCTTTTTGCAAAATTGAAAAATATTTGTATGGTGAAGAATCAATAGGTTGAGCCCCCAAATGTGGTGGAAAACAATCTCAATATTAAATATTACCAAAAAACCAAAGTATTTATTCAATGAAATGAGAATGTAATTACAATTAAAAATTAGAAAAATATAAAGACAGCTTTAATATTTAGAGTAAAGGCAAAACTACATTCGGCAAAAAGTAAAGTGTGTGCACGAAAATAGAAAAGTGCAAGCTCACACATATACGCATCTGCCTCTGGTAGTCAAAACTAACCCAAAAAGCAATTTTTTGACATCCGAAAGCTCTGCAAAAACATAAATAAAGCAAACAATTGTACTTATTATTTTTAAGACAAAGTAAACAAAAAGTGTTTCAAGTGCAACAAAATGTATTCAACTTCAACACATCACCATTCAAACGCCACTAAATAGCTAGTAGAACACAATTCTTTAATTACAAGACAAACTACAGTATAGTTTTAGGGTTGTTCTTTTACATATTTCTTGCATCAGACCCAACAAAAGTGGGTAAAAGTACAAAAAAGTGGAAAAAATCGGATGTACTGCTTCATCGCATAGTGCGTTCTGCATATTTCTTCTCATTAGGTCCGTTCGCGTACTTTATGTGTAGGAAAATGAAAAGTGTCAAATCTCCTAAATCGAGAGAGAATCCTCTCATTTCTAAGAAAAGTACGCGAACGCTTTTGTGTAAAAAGTTGAAAAAACATCTTAGTTTGGCTTGAAAAGAAGCAACAGCTGTTTTTTTTTGCTGGCAAACTCATAGGATTTCATCATTTAACAGTTTTCATTTTCTTGCCAGCTGAAATTCTGTGTGAAAAAAAATGAACGAAAGTACATTTTTCTTTCGTTCATATTTTTACCATTTTCTCAGTACGCGAACGCGTTTGTATAGTTTTGCACGAAAATTTATATAAATTTACGTTTGCATATTAGTTCGCGAACGGACCTATTTTAAAATTTCACTGCCATTCAAAGCTCGAACATGTTCCAGCTCTCACTTTTCGCAAAGTTCTAGAAACAAACACAATCAAAGAATACCTTACGAGACTTTCCACTAGATGACGCTTCCATCACATAATTCCTGACAGTTTCGCAAGGAAAAGCGCTTCTGGCAAGCAAGCGACAATTAATAAACGATGGAGAATACGATTCAAAATGGAAATTTTAAAATGTCCAACGAAAAGCTTCTGAGCTTTTTTAGTTCAGATTTTAATGATAGATGTCGTATAAATATGCGTGTGTTTTCGATGAGTTTCGATGTTTTCACTTTTTTGTACTTTTCTTCACTTTTGTTTTGATGTAGTTCAGGCTTTCAGGCTTTTACCTAACTTTCAAGTAAGTTACTTTTTGAAAAGTTGAGAGAAAACTACAGATCCCAAATGGTGTGAAAAGAGAAAAAACATTTTCGTGCACACACTTTACTTTTTGCCGAATGTAGTTTGGCCTTGACTGAACTACATCGAAACAAAAGTGAAGAAAAGTGCAAAAAAGTGAAAACATCGAAACTCATCGAAAACACACGCATATTTATACGACATCTATGATTAAAATCTGAACTAAAAAAGCTCTGAAGCTTTTCCTTTGATATTTTAAAATTTCCGTTAATTTCAAAAACAAATTTAAAAACAAAAAATTTTAAAATTTATGTGGAATTTGGAAATATATAAAAGATTTGATAACGTCATCATTAAAAATGTGTTCTAATAGCCGTGACGCGAAAATGGTAAAAGAACTTTTTGAAATAAATATTGTGCAAAGTTATGTTAAAATACAAAATTTCCAGATTACAGCTTTAAATAGTTTGCAAGATGCGGCAAACCGAATCACAAATATTTTGCAAGTTTTGGATTCCTTTGATACCACGATCTCGAACTACTTGCTCCAGCTCCAGATCTTGTGCGAGCGTCCTCATTCCTTTTTTCCCTCCTCAACTTTTCCATCATGGCAACAAACCTCTTTTCAATCTGCATTGCATTTATGCCGGGAAAATGCAGTGCGATTTTAATGAATATCCTTTGTTTTTTTTGCTATCGCGGAAGTCGTAGCGGGTGGTATCCCATAGAATGGGATTTTCTTGGATGACGTTGACAAGACTTTCATCGTCAGCTTCTGCAAGGCTAATTTTGTAAGGCAAACTTAATGCTATTAAATAAAACACACCGTTCCAATCATTTCCATTTATCGTCTTCTCCATCGTTTATTTATTTTCACTTGCTTGCGCTTTTCCTTGCGAAACTGACAGGAAATATGTGATGGAAGCGTCATCTAGCGAAAAATTCGGTAAGGTATTCTTTGATTGTGTTTGTTTCTAGAGCTTTGCGAAAAGTGAAAGCTGGAACATGTTCGAGCTTTGAACGAGAGTAAAATTTTAAAATGAGAAGAATTATACAGAGCGCACTATGCGATGAAGCAGTATATCCGATTTTTTCCACTTTTTTGTACTTGTTCCCACTTTTGTTTCGATGTAGTTCAGGCTTAACACTTGGTGGTGAAGGTAAGGCCGTCCAAATCGGAGAAACCTTTTTGACGAAACGCAAGTAAAGGGTTTTTCAATAAGAGCGCTACGAAAGTTTTTTTTAAATAAAACAAAAACGGTTTTGGATATCAATGAAATTCTTTATTCCAGTGAAAGTACGTTCGATGCCATTATGTATGGAACTTGATTTCTTTTGCATGGCCACCACGGGCACGCTTGCAGAAGTCCAGACGCTGAACCCAATTTGCGACGGTTTTCAAGCATAAATCGGCCGATACTGCTGCAATTTCACGTTCGATATTCGTACGAAGTTCATCAATCGTCGCTGACTTGTTGGCATAGACCATAGACTTGACGTAGCCCCACAGGAAATAGTCTAACGGCGTCAAATCTCACGACCGAGGCGGCCAAGCGACTGGACCATTTCGTGAGATAACACGGTTTCCAAACTTGGTTTCCAATAAATTGATTGTGGCATTCGCTGTGTGGCTTGTGGCGCCGTCCTGTTGGAACCACATGTCCTCCAAGTCCATATCATCCAATTGGGGTCAAAAATATTCGGTTATCATTCAACGGTAGCGATTCCTATTCACAGTAACGTGCCGGTCTTGATCATCACGGAAGAAGTACGGCCCAATGACGCCGCCGGCCCATAAACCACACCAAACCGTAATTTTGTCGGGATGCAATGATGACTCATGGAGTACGTGTGGATTGCTGCCTGACCAATACCGTATATTGTGTTTATTGACGAAGCCATTCATCCAGAAATGAGCCTCATCGCTGAAGATGATTTTTCGTAGATGTAGCGCTCTTAACGTTGAGGCCACTGACTCCGAATTTCGGTAGTAAATTTTAATAATTTCGACTCGTTGTTGGCTCGTATATCTTTCCATCATGAAATGGCAAACCTTACTGAAGAGAAATGTCAAAAGATCGGCAAGTAATTCGGCGTCGTTTGCTGTCCCTGTCGCTCTACTTTTGTAGCGCTCTTATTGAAAAACCCTTTATTTTGGAGGTAGTTAAGGGTTTGAGTAAGGCCTTAAGCGCAGCCTGACTGTCGGTACAGACGCAGATACTTCGCCCCCTCCACCTGTTCCTCGTAACATAGTCCATGGCCATTAGGATAGCATAAGTCTCTGTTTGGAAGACTGACGCATATTTGCTTAACGGAAAGAAAAGTCTAACGTTATCGCTCTCCAAGAAGACACCAGCACCAGATCCTTGATCGGTTTTGGAGCCATCGTGATTCGACTGCATTCCTTTCCAGGCTCAGAGTCCGGCCAGAGCCAATCCTGGGCGCGAGGAAAGTCGACCTCGTAGTTGCGTTTTAGCCGAAGTTCCGGTGTCATCGCATCAGACGGCATATCCATAAGACAGGAGTCGAAGGACAACCGTTGCGCAAGTTCATCAAAACACCAGTGCGAGTTATACCAAAAGCCACCTCTTCTAAGGCGTGAGATAGCCTTGATTGTACAGCCCATGATGTAAACATCAAGGGGCGGAAGATTCAATAGTGCATCTAGGCCGGAGCCAGGCGTGCTGGGGAAGGCCCCCGTGCAGCCGAGACATACCTGCCTTTGGAGTTTGGCAAAAGCAGCAGTGATGTATTTACCTGAAAGCTTATTCCACCAAACAACCGATGTGTATGCTATAAATGGTCTTATCATAGCCGTATAAATCCATAGGACTCTTTTCGGTGATAAGCCCCATGTCTTGCCGAAAATGCCTTTGCACTGCCAGAAAACAGACAGCGCCTTGGCAGTCTTCAGCTCAACATGTTTGGACCAAAGAGGTTTGCTATCCAGGATGACTCCCAGATACTTTGCTTCATTAGAGAGTTGGATTGTGACGCCTTTTAGCACTGGCTGAGTCAACCCGACCAGCTTCCTCCTTCTCATAAAGAGAACAACCTCAGTTTTAAGAGGATTGACCGAGAGCCCATTCCTAGTGCAACATTCGTCGATCACGTCAAGGGCCGCCTGCGCCTTGGCGCATACAGTCGCTAGGCATGATCCAACGGAAAGCACGGCAACATCATCCGCGTACGCCTGAGCGTAAATATTAGAACTGTTGAGTGCGTTCAACAGAGAGTCGACCAGCATACACCACAGCAGTGGAGACAGGACGCCGCCTTGCGGGCAGCCTCTGTTTACCGCCGCCATAACATAGCGGCCACAATCCGCAACCGCAACCAGCATTCTATTCATTAGTATTGCTTTAATCCACAACACCAATGGTTCATCTACGCCGTGTTGTCCGGCGGAGCTGCACATGCTATCAAAAGTTGCATTGTCAAAACACCCTCAATATCGATGAAAATGCCCATCGCGTATTCTTTTCTGTCAAGCGCGCCCCCAATTTTACCAACTAGACTTTGGAGCGCAGTCTCGCAGGATTTGAGACTCCAGCAGATAACTAAGAGTTTCCGCTTTCGTCTCAGTGAAGGTGCCATCAAGTTTTCTAAGTGAGTCCAGTTTGGCTGGTTTGCCCTTTTTCAGAACTTTAACCAACCTACTAGTTTCACCCAGTGTTTCAATCTTTTCGCAAAAATTCCTATAAGAAGCACTTTTCAATACCCGAATTAGCCTCTTATATTCCTTCTGCTTCGATCGGTAGAGATTCCAGTCTGTCTCCAAATCAGTTTTGAGTGACCTATTTAGAAGCTTTCTAGCTTCCCTTCGGATTCTTTGCAGTTCCGAGCTCCACCAGGGAACCGGCGTTCTGCCAGTGGGTTTACTTACTGGGCACATCAGTTCGAAACAGCTAGTAATGGTACTATTCAGGTTTTGAACAGCATCCTTTACCTTTTGTTTCGTCCTGAGTTTGGTTGGAGTTTTGAGAGTTTTCCCATTACCTCCCTGAAGCGTATCCAGTTGGTTCTTCTTGGATTCCTCCTCTCCAGCAAAGTTATGGCATCGCATTCGATTTGGAATTCGATATATCTATGTTCTGAGAGGGATGCCTCCGAAGAGACCCTCCAGTTGGTAATCGCCTTAAAGTATCTATTTGATAAAGTCAGGTCGATCACCTCCTGTCTTCTTGACGTCACAAAAGTTGGTTGCGAGCCAACATTGTTGTTGAGTTAAATGTGCCTTGATTGTGACAATTACAAGCGATTGCACTTGATTGTGAAGGCAGATACCAAGCGATTGCACTTGATTGTAAAGGTAGCGAACAAGCGATTGCACTTGTTAGTTTTGTTGATAATCGTGAGCCAAGCACTTGAACTTGTTCACACTGAATCGAAGTAGAGATCACCAAAGGTGTTGAGATGAATGTGCCCTTATTGGGAAGGCGGATACCAAGCGATTGCACTTGTTATATTCTGTTGATCTTCGTGAGTCAAGCACTTAAACTTGTTCACATGTATGAAATGATATGAGTTAAATGAAAGATGACAGTCAATGAGTGGATATTGAATGTATTTATTTTTCCAGAACTGACGTAGGAGGAATGAAGAGTGTTGGTCTTCATCTGACGGCCTTGGATGGTGATTATATTGTTCCTCATTACGCAGTTGTCTTCGAGTGAGAGTAGTCCAGAGCCACAAAGTTTGAATTGATGGGCTTCTGTTGTACATACGGCCGTGAGTTGAACGTCTTGGCGCGTGCCGAATATCCACTGGTGACTGTTACTCAACTGTGTCCATATCATGTTGTTGGTTGGTTGCATCAGGTTGCATGATGGTACCGTATTGTTGTTGAAGAGATTGAATTCACATTTATATGCTTGGGAACCAGCGTGGTGTTTTGCTCTTTTGTTGACGCAAATGAAGTGAGTGTCCTTTCCAATGTCGCACTCCTTAAGTTCGGCTGTTGTCATCTCGAAATACTGATCCCGGTGACGGTTTATTGCCAGAATTTCCATCGATGGATTGATGATGAGGAGTGTGTTATTGACCGTGGCCGGGAATGGTATTAGTCGGAACAGATTGAAGGGTTCTTGTTCGACTAGTGGAATTTTGATGACAAACACCAGATGATTGTCAGTGGCTCCTCCTTGAGTTGTTAGGATCTTGTAGAAGTGAATCAAATAGTGTGCGTCTGTTAACGTACTTATGATTGCTGCTTCAATTCGTTGTAGCCACAAGCATTAGTTGTATTGTTAATGACGTGAAAATTTGGAAGATTTTGGATTGTTCAGAGGCCTCTCCAATCCGAGCGATGATGTGTTTGGTTTGATTTTGAAGGGAGTTCATGCGTTCTCTGACCTCGATTTGATCTTGTTTCACGATGTTAATTGTGGAATCTATGATAGATGTCTGGTTTTTTTTTTTTTTTTTTTTTTTTTTTAAATTCTTTATTCTCAATTCGAAAATCTAGTTTATGTAACAATTCATTTATAACTTAAGTTGGAGAATAGTTAGTGACATTTTTTATTTAGTTTATAAAAACAAATAGAGATAAATGCCACTTCAAAATTAACACTGTGGGGTGGACAGGCATTTTTAAGTATTTATATACATTACATTTTATAGAAAAATTCACTTGTTTACAAAGAAATAGAAATACATATATTAATAGGAGCTAACATAAATTCATAAGAATTAGACGTTAAAAAGTTAAGCAAGAAAGAACTCAAATAATGAAGCGTAACAAAATTTCGATTTCATTGTGATTAATCGCAAGAAGCCACGATTTTACTTTTTTTAAGAAATACAGATGTAGTTCTAATAATTCGTATATCGTATATACATCGGGTAGACTATTAAATAGCTTGTAGGAAACAATTGAGAAAAAGTTCCTAAGCCTTGATGTGTGAAAAGGCGGTACCATTATTTCTTCGTAGATTATGAGTGCCAGATATAGGGCTCTGCATATAGCCACCTCTTATGAAGAATATTTTGAGGACTTTAAAGAAGTATAAATGTCTTACCGGCAGAATATTCATTCTTCTAAATAATTCTATGGTGTGGGTTAGGCGGGCTGATTTGCATACTTTTCTTATCGCGGACTTTTGTAGGACAGTCAGCTGTTGAAGTTTATTAAGATATGTACCTCCCCATGCGCTTATTCCGTACTGGAGTCTGGAGTGAAAAATCCCAGAGTATATTGTTTTCAGGGTCCGTGAAGAGCAGTAATTTCTAAGACGATAAAAGATCCGTAGAGAAGATTGTAGATACTTTTTCAAGCTTGAGATGTGTTCGTTCCAACACAAATTTCTATCAATAATAACACCTAGATATTTATATTGCTCAACAAATTCTATTTTGAAGCAATTCGAGTTACAGCTAATATTTTCGTAATATAGGACATTGGAATTTTGGGCATCACATACACAATTTAGCAAGCTATGTCTACAACAGGTCGATGCATGAAATATTATGTCAAAGTCTGGGGAATCTTTAACTTTTAAACTGAAAAACATAAATTTAGTCTTATTGCTTACTACTAACTTGTGTTTGGTGAACCAGAGTCTTAGCAAGTGAACGTCGTGGTTTATGTCAGCAACTAGATTTAGGAGGTTGGTTGATCCATATGCAAATGCAAAATCGTCGGCGAAAGCTTTTACATTCCCAATAAATGGGATAGCAAAAATAGAGTTGACATATATTAGGAACAAAATAGGGCCAAGAACGGATCCTTGGGGAACACCTACATTTATTGTCTTTGAACTACTTAAATTATTCCCGATTTTGACCTTTTGTGTTCTGATTTTTAAATAAGACGCAAACCAATCTAAGATAAAACCGCGAAAGCCCGCGCAATGCAATTTTTCCAAGAGAATGTTGTGGTTAACCATGTCGAAGGCTTTTGTAATATCGACAAAGAGTCCGGCGCAACATTTTTTAACATCAAGTTCTTTGTAAACAACTGCACAAAAGTCTAGGAGAGCATCTTCCGTAGAGAGGCTTTCTCTAAACCCAAACTGCCTTTCGCTGAAGAAATTTATATCATTAAGATATTTCAGAACTCGGCTTTTAATGGTTTTCTCGAATACCGTCGATATTGTAGGGAGTAAGGAAATGGGTCTGTAGTTGTTTATATCTTGTCTGTTGCCCTTTTTATAAATTGGAATTATATTGGCACATTTTAAAAAATCTGGAAAATTTCCAGAAAAGATACTCAAATTCAAAATATGAGCCAGGATATCAACGACATTTAGGGCAATTTGTTTCATTACAATGTTAGAAATACCATCGTTCCCACAAGAATATGAATTTTTGAGACTGTTTATTGTTTTTAACAGCTCAAACCCTGTAATGGGTACAAAGAAGAAGCTGTTCCTTACAGGCATTTGATCCCGAAAGCCAGAAGCAGAGCAACAACTGCAGACGTTTGGAAGGTCTGATGGAAAAGGTATTTGTCCCACTGAAGCAGAGTAGTTATTAAACTCGTTAACAACTGCTATGGGATCGGTGATTTCAACATTCTCATTTTTTAGAACAATTGATTTATTATGGTTAATAGTGTTGCGATTAATAATGCTATTTACAACCTCCCATTCTTTTTTAAGATTTCCTTGTGAATTTGTTATTCTGCTTTGATAGTAACTATCACGGTAGCCCTTAATTTCGATATTCATTTTGTTGCACATGATACTATAACGTCTTTTCAAAACAAGGTTTAGTGGGTGTTTGCAACATTTATTACGTAGCTTGTGCTTAAGTTTAATTTTTTTTGAGAAGAGATTTGTTCATCCAGGGCTTCAGTTTGGTTTCCGATTTTCTGCGCTCGATGGAAAAGCTACAGATATCAATATTACCAGTTAGAATTTTTGAGAATAATTCATACGCCTGTGAAGCATTTCTAATGGTATAGACTTCCTCCCAACTTTCACGCAGTAGCTTATCGTTAAGTTGTCTGTAGTTTATTTTAGTTACATTAAGAGGAGCGGTAAGATCGAAGCTTTTGTTGTTAAAGATACTTAGGACTAGACCGGTCAAACAATGATCAGTAATTTTTAGATCAAAGTTAACACCCGCGCATTGATTGGTTCCTAAGTTTTTAAAGCGAACAAATACATGATCAAGGCAAGTATTAGAAATCGGTCTTGTAGGTTCATTAATGAACGATGTTAAACCATGCTCTGCCATTAAGAATGCATATGTGTCAACTGCAGCGTTACAACTTAAAATGTCCACATTAAAGTCGCCAAGAATAATAAGATTTGCCGCCTTTTCATTGCGCAAGAAATCTGTAAACTCTTCTATAAACAATTGTAAAGATATACACTGGACTCTATACACACAAATAATGTTGAAATTTTCCTTGCAAATGTCGCAGGAGATTTTTATGATGTCAGCACTATTCAAACTATAACAGTCAACCTTAAACTTATCATTACGCAAATACGAATTACTGACGAAAACCCCTACTCCTCCCGCAGAATACGAATCATTAGTGTTAGCGTAAAACTCGTAGTTTGGAATTTTGTAGTCTTCTTTTTCACATGAATAAATCCAAATCTCGGACAAAAAAATAAAGTCGGGCAAATTCACAAAGCCTTCAATATTACAGAGTAACAAATCAAAATTTTGTCTCATACTTCTAATGTTTTGATGAACAATGAAAACTGGTATTTCATTCTTAGAATTACAATAAAACAATCTATCATAGACATTTTTTATGGTTTTAATGGTAGTGTTGTCGTTTATAAGATCAAAGCTATTATTCATAATGTTAATTTGCAACTGCTGTTAAATTCTCAAAGGATCTTATAACGACAACCTTACCATTATCCACCTTTCTCATCAATATTTGAGAATTACTGAACCATAAGTATTTATATTGTTTTTCTATTTTTAAGTAGTGATTAATGAATATACTTTTGCTGCTACGATCACCAAATATGGAAGTGTTAAGACCTTTCTTCGCGGTTTTCTTACTTCTCATAATCTTCTGCTTAGCTTCAATAGAGGATAGATGGATACATAAAATATTACTTTTCGTCGCATTAGAATTCGAAGTTGCATTTGCATTATTGCTGCGTTTAACATAACAGTTTTGGATTTCATCGTCAGAGACAGAAACATTCAAAGCGTCACAAAAAATTTTCTTTTGATGGCACGTGGCGCCATTGGGCTGGAACGGATAATTCCTGAATTTTTGTCACTCGATTTGCCACAAAGGTGTGGAGTGATGAGGAAGTTGAATTAATCCACGATAATACAATTTTTGAATCGGTCCAGAAGAAAATTGGAGTGTCTTGGAATCTTAAGTCTTCTCGGACTCTGTTTGTGAGTTCAGCCCCTAGTACCGCAGTACACAATTCAAGTCGAGGGAGGGTTTGTTGTTTTACCGGAACTATACGTGATTTTGCGCAGAGTAGTCTAACGAGACTTGTTCGATCTTTATAGGTTGATAAACTGCTGCTCCATAGGCTTGCTCTGATGCATCCACAAATGTATGTATTTGTACGGATCTTGGAGTCCCTTGATTAAACATGTGCCTTGAAACCTTGGCATGATTGAGTATTAACAGGTTGTTTCTAAACGCTATCCATTCTTGTCTTAGGTGTTCGGGCAACTCGTCGTCCCACGACAGTTTCAAGTTCCACAGTTGCAGCATAAATATGTTTGCTTTAACAACTGTCGGGTAATTAGTCTCCGACGACAGGGGAGCGAATCTGAAAAGAGCGGTTCCAGAAAAAGAAAGGGCCACTGACACAAAAGCTTTGTTAAGCGTATAAACTTTATTTCTAATATCGTGCACTTAATGCTAATTTACAGTATGGGGATTACAATAGTCGTATAAAGTATAAGTCGCGCAATTGTACCGAACCGCTGCGAGGTTAAAGAATATCCAAACAAAAACTTCCACGAGAAACCCAATTGTTTCTCCCAAGTAGTCCGCAGTCGCCAACCCCTTTTGCACCGTCATCCAAAACAGAAGATTACAGGTCCCACGGGAGCAGAGTATCAAGCACTCGATACCATGCCCATGCCTTTGCCAACTACGTACCGACGAAATAGAGTGTGGCACACACACCCGAAATACCCATAGCGATCTGTATGCGGGACATTGTACTTATTCCAAGAATAAACAATGCGCCGATGGATGGCAGTATTTATGGTTCGCACCCTCGCCTGGTTATCTTATGTCAACAACCATTAGGCGACGAGGCGACGACCACAAAGTACATACGAATGTCTGCGCATAGACTCTGGTATCGGGTGGCGGTTATATGATGCTGGACATTCGCTGTGCGGAATGCCAGCTCATCGATTGTGGATGGATTGATGAGGTATTTGGGCTGGTGGCGACCGGGGAAAATCTACACTGTATGAAAATGAGAGATATGAACTGCCGTATGGCTCGGGCACTGTACAATTAAGAATTATATGCGACGTCAGCGGTTCGGTCTGTCTGTTTTTAATAAATTAAGAGTGGATGGAAATCCACTCGCAACAAAGCCATAAATCGTAAGGGATAAAAACGGAGAAAAACAAATCTTATCTAAACATCAAGACTTACTCTAAACATTCTGCCCGGCCGAACCGTTCGGTTCGCAAGTGGTCTCGAGGAGGCGGGCCAGCTTCTGGATAGGGCGCCGGCAATCACCACCAGCTGTCCTCAGGGTGACGTTGCGGGCGAGTCCGTCTCGGCCCGGATGGACTGCGATGACTCTACCCAAACGCCAGTCGGTGGGTGGCAGGTTCTCGTGCCGGATTAGGACTATGTCCTCCAATTGGATGTTGGGCTCCGGTCTTACCCACTTGCTGCAGGTCTGGAGGGTGGCCAGGTATTCCTCGCTCCACCGCTGCCAGAATTCTTGATGGATCTGTCGGATCCATTGGTACTGCTTGAGACGGTTGCTCGGCACGTCGCCGAGTAGTGGTTCGGGCACTGCGATGAGTGGAGCACCGATGAGGAAGTCGCCTGGAGTAAGCGCGAGCTTGTCCTCTGGATCGTCATGGAGTGGAACCAATGGCCTCGAATTGAGGCATGCTTCGATGCGTGTGGCCAACGTATGGAGTTGGTGGTACCAGAGGGCCTGGGTACCAACGAGGCGAACGAGGTAATGCTTAGCTGACTTGACCGCGGCCTCCCATAATCCACCTTGGTGAGGAGCGCCGGGCGTAATAAAGTGCCATCGTGTACCGGCATGGGCCAACGTCTGTTGGGTGTAGTGTGCCTGGGTGCCTGGAACACAGATAGATCTTCCTTCAATAGGCGATTTGCTCCAACAACTGCCGTTCCATTGTCGCTGTAGAGGTCGGGGCGGGGTCCCCGTCTACTGGTGAAGCGAGTAAAGGCGTCCAAGAATGCCTGTGATGTGAGGTCTTCAATAACCTCCAAGTGCACAGCCTTCGTGGCCATGCAGATGAAAATGGCCAAGTAGCCTTTGACGGTGGTGCGGGAGCGCTGGGTCCCCACGCGCAGGGTAAATGGGCCGCAGTAGTCGACGCCAGAAGCCAAGAAGGGTCGAGCGGCGTTGACCCGCTGGCTGGGCAAGGGGCCATCTGTTGCCGGATGAGTGTCCCTCGATGTCGTCGGCAGATGACGCACTTGTGCAAGTAGGTACGCACCGCTTGTCTTGCGTGTAATATCCAGTACGTGTGGCGCAGGGTCTGCAACATGAGCTGGACTCCTCCATGCATCGTTGTGAGATGGACATGCCGAATGAGGAGCCATACCAAGGCACCGGTGTTCGGGAGCACGATAGGGTAGTGCTGTTCGTGCGGAAGAGATGAATTTGTGAGTCGACCACCGACTCGTAGGATTCCACGATCGTCCAGATATGGATTCAGTGACAGCAGGTGACTGGAGCTGGCCAAGTCGTCTCCATGCTGTAGTTGATGGATCTCCTGAGAGAACGTGGTTGCTTGTTCTCGGAGAATTAATCGTTTCAAGGCCTTGTCGAGCTCATCCGCTCCGACGATTGGTTGCGCTCGTAGATGGTGATTGGTTCGGCACCAGCGGAACATGTAGGCGACTGTGTATAGAAGACGGTATAATGAGCTGAACCGCTCAGTCAGCAGGATGGTAGCACCATCGCGGCGCCGTGTGGTTAGAGTGGAGGTACTAATGGTCACCCCTGTGATGACCATTGCTCGGAGCTCCTGCTCGACTTGGGCGCGGTCTTCGTGGTCCAGTTGCTCTGCCCGGCTGAGGGGAAGGGATCCGGTCGTCAGCCAGTCGGGACCCTGCCACCATAAGTGATGCTCGAGGAGCTCGTTAGCACCAAGACCTCTGCTTGCGCAGTCCGCTGGATTCTGTGCCGACCGCACGTGGTGCCAATGCGCTGGTGATGTCAGCTCTTGAATTTGTCGCACTCGATTAGCGACGTATGGTTTGAGTGTCGAGGGCTCCTTGCGCAACCAGCACAAGACAATGCTCGAGTCGGACCAGATATAGTAGGGTGCAGTCCGCAACCCCAATGCACTGCGGACGTTCTCAAACGTGGCAGCCAGTAGATTTGCGGAACACAGGTCCAAGCGAGGGATGGTAGCGCCTTTGAGCGGGGCTACCTTGGTCCGGGCCGTCAGTAGTGAGACGTGAACCTGGTCGTGGGCGTCGATGGTCATCGTGTAGACAACGGAGGCGTATGCCCTGTTGCTAGCATCGCAGAAGCCGTGAATTGTGGTTGTCTCACTGCTGTCCATTCCCAGCCACCGTGGGATTTTGACTCGGTTGAGGGCGGTAAGCCCGTCTCGGAATGTGGTCCATGCAACGCACAGCTCGGCCGGGAGAGGAGCATCGCAAGTGATGCCCGCTGACCAGAGCGTTTGGATAAACACCTTTCCGACTATGACGACTGGGGCCAGTAGACCAGTCGGATCAAATAAGCGTGCCACCTCGCTAAGGACACCTCGCTTGGTGGGAGGAGGCGGCTGCGTGTCCAGGTCCACCCGGAAGAACAGCTCGTCCTGTGAAGGGCTCGCACCAGCGATTATTTAACTAATCACTTCTATTCTGGGAGTGACAAAGCCAACCTCTAGTTTTCTTATATAGCAACACGCTGGAAAAACTGTAGGTTTCAAAAGGTAACTCAGACGACCTACAGAGCCATTCGCTTTTGGGTATAAGGATTATAAGGCTATTTGCCGGTCCGAGTCTGTTTTGCCATCCCCGAACCAGAATAAAAAACATAGGGGCGGGCTACAGTCCGCTTGGGCGAACTGTTGGATACCCTATTCTTATTCCTATATCTCATAAGTGGGCGTGACAAAAATTTAAAGGATTTTATCGAAAAAACTAAGCTTTTGTAAATAAAAACGCTCCCTAGCTCAAACTTTGGTTTTTCAATAAAATTGTTTTATTTAATTGTGGGCGTGTCAGTAGGCGGATTTAAAAAAAAATTAAGTATGAGCATAAAGGGCACCTAGAGAGTATATACTATAAATTTCAGCTCCCTAGCTCAAACTTTGGACTTTCAAAAATAAAAAAAAAATAATTGTGGGCGTGTCAGTAAGCGGATTTTGAAAATATTTACACATGAGCATAAAGGGCCCCTAGAGAGTCTATATTAAAAATTTCAGCTCCCTAGCTCAAATTTTGGTTTTTCAAAAAAAATATTTTATTTAATTGTGGGCGTGTCAGTGGGCGGATTTTGAAAATTTTATGTCCCAAGCAGTTTTATGGGCCAAAGATCATATATAAAAAAATTCAGCTTTCTAGCTCAAAATTCAATTTTTCCCAAAATTTGTTTTATTTAATTGTGAGCGTGTCAGTGGGCGGATTTTGAAAATTTTATGTCCCAATCAGTTTTATGGGCCATAGATCATATATAAAAAATTTCAGCTCTCTAGCTCAAAATTCGATTTTTTCCAAAATTTTGTTTTTTTGAGTTTGTGGGCGTGTCTGTGGGCGGATTTCAAAAATTCTTAAACTTGATTATTTCGGGACCCTAGAGAGTATATGGTTAAAATTTCAGCTCTCTAGGTCCAGTTTAAAGGCCTAATTTTTGCCGACGGACGGACGGACGGACGGACATGGCTAGATCGACATTACTATCGATGCTGATCATAAATATAGTAACTTTTAGGGGTCTACGGGCAATATTAAGGTATGTTACAAACTATGCGTCAAAATTAATATACCCCTAGAATAGGGTATAACAAGTACGTTGGCCACAGGACCGGCCAACGTTACATGGCGATCCTGCCAGTTTTCTTACTATAGTCAGTAGCTGCAAAATTATAACTAGAGGAAAGTGGACAAGTTTATTTCTCCTTTCTATAATACCTACCCACGACAATCCCCAGTAGATGTCAGATCCTGAGACCCGACACACCCAGTTGGCACTAGCCGCGCAACTAATCAGGGACGCACAAGCTATCCTAAAGCCGGCACCAACACCAAACAACCTCATTACCGCGGGACCCAAACCGTTAACAATTAAGGAATACAGAAAACGCAACCAGTCCAGACGCCCACCTGTGGAAATTCCGGTACCACCTCCGAACAAACGAGGGGGAAAAAGAGTGCTTTTGAAAAAAACATATAACCGAGCTCCACCGATTGGCAAACATACCAGGCCAGCACCCATCACAGAGACAGAAGTTCTTGCACCAAATCAAGCAAGTCAAGGAAACAATCCGCTCTAGCCGAAATCAACAGAAAGTAAAACAGAGGGCAGAGGAGGAAAAGTTTCATAAACTTTTTGACACGATGACAGTAGCAGCTCAGGAAGCCCTGAGGAAATAGTTATAAGTGACTAACTAGTTCGGCCAAAGTAGCCGAAATAAATTAGTTAAAATTCTACATATAAATTAATTAAACATTTTAATATTACTATTACTGTCCAGATAAAATTTTAGCAATGGGAAAAGCCCAATCAAAAGTAGAAGAGGTTATTGTAAATAATAACGGGACTCAAGTAAACAAATTGAGTAACCAACCAGGGTATGGTATAGACATATTGTATATAGTCATTATAATTATTATTATTTGTATAATCAAGTACATCCATACCTGGTTAACAAAAAAATTTACTAAAGCCGTAAGAAGGGAAATAGTAAAACAAAATATAGTTGGAAGAAGAATGTCAGTATAACACAGTATTAACCTAATAAAGATTCACCCCAATCTATAAATTTTTTTTTTGTCTATGGAAGAATTTAGTACCACCGTACAAGAGCTTCACCACATTTTGACAAATCTCAAAAAGGACGGACCCCATAGAAAACGATCACAGGAATCGGCAGACCGAAAAACAGAGCAGGTACAGGAAATTTTCAAAATGGCACGAGCACAGGCTAAACTTTTAGAAAAACTACTAGGTGACAAAGAGAAAAAGGATCTCCAAATCTTATACGACCAATTATATTCGTACTATAGAGAAGCCCTAGAAAAAATTACAGCTAGTGTAAATACCAAAGACCCTTTACCACCCCCAATTCCAGAATTAATCCCAGAACACACCACGATGACTGACTCTTTCGATTTCGGCATCGCGCAGAAACTACCGACTCTTACATGTGAAGACGAAGGGAAAAGGTTAGAGAACATACGAGATTTCCTTAACGGAATAGAATTCTACCATGATACCCTTAATGAGGCTTCTCAGAAAACGTTCATTAAATTTCTATTAAAGTGCAAAATACAAGGTAGAGCGCTAACGGAACTAGGCAGCCAGATGCCGGAGGACTTTAAAACCCTAAAAAAATCCCTGTTTGAAAAATGCGGCCCAAAAGAATCCATCGAATCCATTCAATCCCAATTAAGTCGTTCTTACCAAGGTACTCGACCCATGCGAGAATTCGTGACTACCATAGAGTCTTATAACTAGGATGACCGAACTCGAAGTCGCTTGCCATGGAGAGACCACGAGAGAAACCTTAACCATAGCTAACGAAAGACGTGGTTTAGCGTTCCTTAAAAAGGGAGTAAACGAGAGATCGAAAATAGTACTCGATAGCGCTAGGCATACAAACCTGAAAGAGGCAATTCAACACTTGCTAGAACTTGACCAGAGTTCTACCCCTGCCACTGAAACTGTACGGTATGCAAACAACGCTAACTATTCACAAAACCGCCACTCTACACGAGGATATGTCCCCAGTTCCTATCGGTCAAATCAAGAGAATTCTAACGTACCCAACGGAAATTTTCCCAGGCCAAATCATTTTCGTAGTAACAACTACACCACCAATTTCCAGAGACATAATAACGTCAATTACCGTCAAGCCTTCTCCCAACTGCGGCAAAGAAACCCACCCCAACAGAACTATAATTCCCGCGTCCCTACCAATAATAGAAATTTTTCTACTCCCAATGGAAACCAAGGGAATAATAATCGGTACAATTATAGGAGTAACAGAGGTAGCTTTTCAGGGAATAATAACACCCACCAGCATAGGAACCCTTTTAGAAATAACCAAATCAACAATAATACCACTAATGGTCGCATATTACTAGCAATGGGAAACGAGCGACCCACCGAGGGGGAAGCCGACCCATCGGAGGGGAATTAATTAACCCACCAGTGCCACAAGCCCTTTGCACTGTTGGAAGAACAAACGGCCTTTATGTAGAGTTAAAAATGAACAACGAGCAAAATATACGATTTCTATTAGATACAGGAGCTTCAATTTGCGCTATAAAAACTAGCTCGGTAAGCACAAACATTCCCATATTCAAAAACAAAAGTACCAACATTTTAGGCATTTCAGGAAGTTTAAAAACAATAGGAACATGTAATCTGCAAATCCATCTAGAAAAGCTTGTCATTCCATACGAATTCCACGTAGTACCCGAGGATTTTCCAATCCCAGTGGAAGGCATTATAGGATCAAATTTTCTATTAGAGTTTAACGCCACAATTGACTTAGAGAAATTTCTGTTAAACATCAAACATGGAAATAACTCTATGTGTCTACCCATATGCTCCCAGGAAAATATAAATACCCTTTCCTTAGCACCACGATGCGAAGCAACCTATTGGTTAAACACCACCCACACAGAAGCCCGAGTTATTCAACCACAACAACTATGCGAAAACGTTTTTATGGCAGGATCATTATCCACTGCCATAAACGGGAAAATACCGATAAGAATTCTGAACGCTCGAGAAACAGCAGTAACTCTCAGATGGGCTGAACCACTATCCTCACCAGCTTCCGAACACTGTATCCTACGTTACCACCAGACAGATGACTCCATAAACGAGCGAGTGGAAAAAATTATGAGCGAAATAAATTTTGATACCTTGAACAACGAGGAAAAGGCGGAAATCGAAGCAATATGTACAAAATACCAAGACATCTTTCACGTGGATGGTGACAAGCTCACATATACCCATATCGGCAAAGCAGATATCTCGCTTAAAACAAATGCGTCTCCAAAATATTCGAAACCATATCGTCTCCCGCATACACAAAAACAGTATATAAAGGAGGAAATACAGAATATGCTTACAAATGATGTCATAGAACCATCTGTTTCCCCTTGGAACTCTCCAATACTAATAGTACCAAAGAAAAAGGACCCCGTTACCGGTCTACAACAATTCCGTATGGTGATTGACTATCGCCACGTGAACGAGCGAATTGAGGATGATAAATTTCCCCTACCCCTACATAACAGACATATATGACATGGTAGGTGGATCAACTTACTTCTCATGTATAGATCTAAGTCAAGGATACTACCAAATGGAGTTGGATAGCAATAGCAGGCCTATCACAGCGTTCTCCACCGAAGATGGTCACTACCAGTTAAAGCGACTACCAATGGGTTTGAAAATCTCACCCAGTAAATTTTCGAGAATGATGTCCATAGCGATGTCAGGACTGACATACTCACGATGTTTTGTCTATCTCGATGATCTGATAGTCTTTGGTAGAAGTTTAATAGACCACAACAGAAACTTGATCAAAGTGTTTGAACGCCTGAGGGAAGTGAATTTGAAAATACACTCTGGAAAATGCTCTTTCTTACGAAAAGAGGTATTATACCTAGGACATGTGATATCTGACAACGGTATCCTACCCGACCCGACTAAATCTTCAGCTATGAAAAATTACCCAACACCACCAACGCCGATGAAGTAAGAAGATTCGTTGCATTCGCCAACTATTACCGAAAATTTATCCCCAACTTCGCCACCAGTTCCATCCCACTAAATCGATTACTGAAAAAAGATGTCCAATTTCATTTCAATAAAGACTGCGAAAAAGCTTTCGAGCTACTTAAAGAAATCCTTACCAGTCCTAAGATGCTACAGTTCCCAAACTTTAATGAAGAATTCATTCTACGAACTGATGCGTCGGGTTTCGCTTTAGGAGCAATTTTATCTAATTCCGACGATAGACCGATTGCCTACGCAAGTAAAACTCTCAATAAAGCAGAGAAAAATTATAGTACAATTGAGAAAGAATTACTTGCTATAGTATGGGCAGTTAAACACTATCGTCCCTACCTATTCGGAAGGAAATTTAAAATCCTAACTGACCACCGACCCCTAGTGTACCTGTTCTCACTAAAAGAGCCTAGTAGTAGACTGACGAAATTTAGGCTATTATTAGAAGAATACAATTTTTACGTAGAATATTCTCCGGGTAAGAATAATTGCACAGCTGACGCACTGAGTCGAATAAAGATAGACTCAGAAGACTTGAAGAAATTGTGTATCTGTGTAGTAACAAGAGCTCAATCGAAAAAGGAAAGCTCAAATGGTGAATAAAAACATAGGGACGGGCTACAGTCCGCTTGGGCGAACTGTTGGATACCCTATTCTTATTCCTATCCCTCATAAGTGGGCGTGACAAAAGTCTAAGTATGGTTGAATTGTTAAGAACGCTTTACATATTTTGTTATATAACATTTAAAGGATTTTATCAAAAAAACGCTCCCTAGCTCAAACTTGGGTGTTTCAATAAAATTGTTTTATTTAATTGTGGGCGTGTCAGTAGGCGGATTTAAAAAAATTAACACATGAGCATAAAGCGCCCCTAGAGAATATATATTATAAATTTCAGCTCCCTAGCTCACTTTGAATTTTCAAAAAAAAAAATAATAATATTTGTGGGCGTGCCAGTGGGCGGATTTTGAAAATATTTACACATAAGCATAAAGGGCCCATATAGAGTATATATTATAAATTTCAGCTCCCTAGCTCAAACTTTGGATTTTCAAAAAAATTGTTTTATTTATTTGTGGGCGTGTCAGTGGGCGGATTTTGAAAATATTTATACATGAGCTTAATGGGCCCATAGAGAGTATATATTAAAAATTTCAGCTCCCTAGCTCAAATTTTGGTTTTTCAATAAAATTGTTTTATTTTTTTGTGGGCGTGGCAGTGGGCGGATTTTGAAAATTTTATATCCCGAGCAGTTTTAGGAGTAATAGATCATATATAAAAAATTTCAGCTTCCTAGCTCAAAATTCGATTTTTTCCAAAATTTTGTTTTTTTGAGTTTGTGGGCGTGTCTGTGGGCGGATTTCAAAAATTCGTAAACTTGATTATTTCGGGACCCTAGAGAGTATATGGTTAAAATTTCAGCTCTCTAGGTCCAGTTTAAAGGCCTAATTTTTGCCGACGGACGGACGGACGGACGGACGGACGGACGGACGGACGGACGGACGGACGGACATGGCTAGATCGACATTACTATCGATGCTGATCATAAATATAGTAACTTTTAGGGGTCTACGGGCAATATTAAGGTATGTTACAAACTATGCGTCAAAATTAATATACCCCTAGAATAGGGTATAAACAAAGTAATCTGGAAAAAACTAAACCCACCGACGAACAACTTATAACCGAACTGTTAAAAATACCAGAAAACGGATTTAAAATAGTAGAGCTGAAGATTGTTAACAATGATGAGGATTTAGTAAATTTCAAGGATATCGGCGACGTAATAATCGGACCAAACAAAGTTTTGGCATATATTCCGAAAGGAAATTGTTTACTCCTAAACAGGCCCAAAGACAGCACTACCACCCGATCGACATTGTTTGTCAAAACATTGTCGAGGAATGTGCAAAAACTTTGCGGACCATCAATTAAAAGAATATTTATTACGAAAAACGAATTAAAGAAGCTTGCAGGCGGCCGCCAACAATGCAACATTAATGATTTAAAAAAAAAACTAGGAGAAATGTTTAAAGAAAGCAAAATTAAAGTGCACATGATAAATAACAATATTGAAATAACCGATCCTTACAAGAAGAAATTAATACTAAATGATTATCACGTACTACCTACCAACCAGCGGACATGTAAGAATAAACCGCATGATACAAAATATAAAGAAAACATAGGGACGGGCTAGAGTCCGCTTGGGCGAACTGTTGGATACCCTATTCTTATTCCTATCCCTCATAAGTGGGCGTGACAAAAGTCTAAGTATGGTTGAATTGTTAAGAACGCTCTACATATTTTGTTATATAACATTTAAAGGATTTTATCAAAAAAAAAAACGCTCCCTAGCTCAAACTTGGGTGTTTCAATAAAATTGTTTTATTTAATTGTGGGCGTGTCAGTAGGCGGATTTAAAAAAAAATTAACACATGAGAATAAAGGGCCCCTAGAGAGTATATATTATAAATTTCAGCTCCCTAGCTCAAACTTTGAATTTTCAAAAAAAAAAAAATTAATTGTGGGCGTGTCAGTGGGCGGATTTTGAAAATATTTACACATGAGCATAAAGGGCCCATATAGAGTATATACTATAAATTTCAGCTCCCTAGCTGAAACTTTGGATTTTCAAAAATTAATATACCCTTAGAATAGGGTATAAAAAAATTATTTTATTTATTTGTGGGCGTGTCAGTGGGCGGATTTTGAAATTTTTTTATCCCGAGCAATTTTAGGAGTCATAGATCATATATAAAAAATTTCAGCTTTCTAGCTCAAAATTCGATTTTTTCCAAAATTTAGTTTTTTTGAGTTTGTGGGCGTGCCTGTGGGCGGATTTCAAAAATTCGTAAACTTGATTATTTCGGGACCCTAGAGAGTATATGGTTAAAATTTCAGCTCTCTAGGTCCAGTTTAAAGGCCTAATTTTTGGCTACAGACGGACGGACGGACGGACGGACGGACGGACATGGCTAGATCGACATTACTATCGATGCTGATCATAAATATAGTAACTTTTAGGGGTCTACGGGCAATATTAAGGTATGTTACAAACTATGCGTCAAAATTAATATACCCTTAGAATAGGGTATAAAAATACTTTTGGACAGGTATGCAAAACAATGTGACGACATTCGTAAAGCATTGCCCAATTTGTCAACGAAATAAATATATCCAGCCAAAGAAACAACCGATGACTATAACATCGACAGCCGAATCAGGTTTTGACAAACTATTTATAGATCTAGTAGGACCTCTAGACGAATCAGAAGATGGATTTAAATACATTTTAACCATCCAGGACGAGTTAACCAAGTTCACCGAAGCAATACCCATTTTAAACAAAGAAGCAAAAACAGTAGCAAAAGCTCTGGTAGAAGGTTTTATTTTAAGATACGGAGTACCACATATCTACTATAGCCTCCGACCAGGGAACCGAATTTGTAAATCAAGTTTTTCAGAAAATATGTACATTGTTAAAGATAGAACAATTGTAATCTACCGCTTATCACCATGAGAGCATAGGAGCTTTAGAGAACTCGCATAAAGTTTTAGGAGCATATCTGAGAAGTTACGTGTCAGAAAAACATACCGACTGGAGCACATGGCTACCATTCGACGTTTTCTGTTATAATACATCAGTACACTCCGAAACCGGGTATACACCTTTCGAACTAATATTCGGAAAACAGTGTAATCTACCATCAAATTTAGTTAAACAAGTAAAACCGGTTTACAACTATGACGTATGACGATTATGTGTTTGACTTAAAACATAAATTTCAAATCGCTCATAGAGATGCCCGAGACACTATGATAAGCAAAAAGAAGGTAAGGAAAAGTAGATTTGATTTAGAGGAGCGAACAAAAAGCTCGAATTTCGCAACAGGCAGTTTAGTTTTACTTAGAAACGAAAGTAGAAAGAAACTTGATCCAATCTATGTATGTAATTATGAATTATTGTCTCAAAATGGTGTGAACTGCGATATACGGTATGAAAATAAAAAAGTAACGGTTCATAAAAATAGATTAAAACCATTCTATGTATATTTAACTCTGATCTAACTGACCAACTTTTTATAACGACACTTCTATATCATAAAAATGTTTAACTGACATTATATATATCACGTATATGTAAATAGAAACTTATAAGATAGAAATTTGTAAACTAAAACTTGTAAAATACAATATATATCAACATTAACTTATGCGCGCATAGACCTAAGATGCATAGACCTAAGATGTATAGACCTAAGATGCATAGACCTAAGATGCATAAACCTAAGATGCATAGACCTAAGATGCATAGACCTAAGATGCATAGACCTAAGATGCATAGACCTATGATGCATAGACCTAAGATGCATAGACCTAAGATGCATAAACCTAAGATGCATGGACCTAAGATGCATAGACCTAAGATGCATAAACCTAAGATGCATAGACCTAAGATGCATAGACCTAAGATGCATAGACCTAAGATGCATAGACCTAAGATGCATAGACTTAAGATTTATAAATTCAATAACTATAAAATAAAATTAATACCTACCTCATAAGAACCAAAATATATTTACTTCTTAAGTGAGCCATAGACCTAGGATTGTAAATAACTATAAAATAAATACCTACCTCATAAGAACCAAAATATACTTCGGGTTCAATTAAAATGTATCTAGCTAAAGTAATTTACAGTAAATAATATCTAGTGATAAGAACATAAAAACACACCATAGATGTATAAAACTTTTTAAAAAGGTACTTACCTAAAGTAATTTAAATTAACATATCTAGTAATAAGAATATGAGAACCAAAATAATTATTAAATTATTAATTGAAATACCTAAAGTAATGTACATTAACGTATCTATTGATAAGAAAATGTTATCTAGAAAATTGAAAATATATTTAATTCTGAACTAAAATGTAACAAACTAAAGTAATCCAACACATCTATTACATACAACATAAACTGCAAAATATGTGTAAAGTATCTAAAAACCGAAAAACATAAGAGCCATTATTGTACAAATATCGCGTAAAAAGAAGAAATCATAACATGTCATGATTTCTGCTTTTTGCCCCAGGAATGGTGGTGTGAAGGGCTCGCACCAGCGGTCATTTAACTAATTATTTCCATAGTTACCTACGTCATTCCACTCGAGTTCCAATACCTCACAATTCATTCTTATCTCATGTTTACGTTGGCACACTCAATGCAAGCGCCAGACGCCATAAAGAAATACACACAGAAGTACTCGTACTGCACCTTCAGTGCATGCGAACAAAATATATATCATATTTCCGTCTGCCCACTCAGAGCAAGAGCCAGACCACAGGAAGTAAGATATATAAAAAATACTCACACCTTCAGTGCATGTGGGCGAAATGTTAGTACGTTTACATGACCGAATCGAAAGATCGAATTGAAACTGAATTGGTTTTCGAGGCGGGTTTTCGCTCTCACCGAATTGAGAGATTGAATTGAAGTAGAATTCAGTTCCACACCTCCTACTTAATACGTATTTTGGATAGCCTTGTATTGGTGGCGACAAAAATCCCAGTCAAGTGAACATAACATAACAAAGGAAAACAAAGAGGGCACGCACACACACTCTCACTCGATCTCTCGATCTTTCAATTTGCGTTTACATGCTGATTTTCAATCCAATCGCAGAAAAGTTTGTGATCAGATTGAGTGAATCCCTCAATCTTTCAATCTGCGTTTACATGGAATTCAATTCGGATTGAATCCGGATTGAATCTCTCATGTAAACGGGATATTGTATGTATTGGCTATGGTGTGCCACCACAGATTATGCAACGTAAGCAGAACAGCTTAAAAGAATCGGATTGATGAGAGATGTGCTGATAGCGCCGAAATGCAATATCATAGGAATTTCGAGGGAATATCATGAATGCAAAACAGTATATAAGATCATAATAAAATGTAAAGACTTCACTTCTATTCTGGGAGTCACCACACAAACCTCTAGTTTTTTTATTTAGCAACACGCTGGAAAGACTGTAGGTTTATTCAAGGTAACTCAGACGCCCTACAGAGCTATTCGCTTTTGGGTAAAAGGATCATAAGGCTACTCGCCGGTCCAAGTCTGCTTACTTCCGAAGAACCTAGAAGATCCTCACTAAACAGTACGTTACAATAGTCCTAATCCGGGACGAGAACCTGCCACCCACCCACTTACGGTTGGGCAGAGTCATCGCAGTGCATCCGGGCCGAGACGGACTCGCCCGCAACGTCACCCTGAAGATAGCTGGTGGTGATTGCCGGCGCCCTATCCAGAAGCTGGCCCGCCTCCTCGAGACCACTTTCGAACCGAACGGTTCGACCGAGCAGGATGTTTAGAGTAAGTCTGGATGCTTAGAGTAAGATTTAATTTTCATCTTAGATTATTCATTCAAATTTATTGCTTGGTTGTGAGTGGATTTCCATCCACTCTTAATTTATTATAAACATACAGACCGAACCGCTGACTTCGCATAATTCTTCATTGTACAGTGCCCGAGCCATACGGCACTTCATATTTCTCCTTTTCCCACAATGTAGATTTTCCCCGGTCGCCACCAGCCCAAATACCTCATCAATCCATTCACAATCGATGAGCTGGCATTCCACACAGCGAGTGTCCAGCATCATATAACCGCCACCCGATACCAGAGTCTATGCGCAGACATTCGAATGCACTTTGTGGTCGTCGCCTCGTCGCCTAATGGTTGTTGACATAAGATAACCAGGCGAGGGTGCGAACCATAAATACTGCCATCCATCGGCGCATTGTTTATTCTTGGAATAAGTACAATGTCGCGCATACAGATCGCTATGGGTATTTCGGGTGTGTATGCCACTCTCTATTTCGTCGGTACGTGGTTGACAAAGGCATGGGCATGGTATCGAGTGCTTGATACTCTGCTCCCGTGGGACCTGTAATCTCCTAGTTTGGATGACGGTGCAAAAGGGGTTAGCGGCTGCGGGCTACTTGGGAGAAACAGATTGGTTTCTCGTGGAAGTATTCAATCAACCTCACAACGGTGCAGTCGTGTTTTTAGAGTCCCTTTTTCATATTCACTCAACCTCGCAGCGGTTCGGTACAGTGCAGTAGAAATTAGAAATTGTCAATCTTAATATTAATAATCGAGTTACAATAAAGTTTTTTACGCTTAAAGAATTTCTTGGTGTTGTCGTCAATTATTTTTCCGGAACTAGTTTTCAGATTCGCTCCCCTGTCGTCGGAGATTAATTACGCGACACTAGCTAAATCCCACTTTTAAGCCAAGGTGTCGACCCGTGCCGAGGGCTGCATGGTCAGATAGTGGTTAAAGAGAACTGGACGTTTACGGTCCCCTCCGGCGCCCAGGCAAGGCCGGTTGTATTTAAGTGCCTTATCCCGGTAAGTCGGCTCTGCCGGGACGGACCAACCCTTCCGGACATACTCGTGGGACCAAAATAATAATGAACAACCAAGCAACAAAAGAAAAAAAGAAAAAAAAGAAAAAAAAACAAAAAAAACAAAGACCCAGGCACTTCATCAGAAGATGAACTGCTCGCCTCCAGTCAAGAGATAATCGTGGGAAGCGGGGACTCTGAGCGGAGCTCCACTCAAAGTACACCTGCTATCAACAAACCATCTACTTCCTCTACACCCGCTGCGCAGGACACTCGACCTTGTGCCCAAAAGCGTGCGGTAAATACCCACAAATCAGCTAGTAATCGCAGAAAGAGCGCGTACCAGAGGGCCATCTTCATTCTGGGTAAGATTACCAAGAAGGAAGAGGCCGGCACGGCTACTCCGCAGGACCTAGCTGAAAAACCCAAGCACCAGCAGATTATTGATCAGTTCATCAAGAATCGCAGGGACGCACCACCACGCAAGACGGAAGCAACTAAACGCAACCTCTCACAAGAGGAGGTCCAGTCTGACCCTCAAAGAAGCAAAGTTGCTAAGTTGGCTACCGCCAAGCACCACAACCCAATCTTAGCACCCCAGATGACACGAACAGTCAGTGAGGTTGTCAGAGACAACCTACAAGTCGCTTTGGTGGATGAACTCTCTACCAGCGGCAAGACAGTGGCTGACGTTTGGGGTGCCATTGAAAACAATCTTTCCGAGATGGTGATGGACCATCTCATAAATTTTAAAAAGTTTTATACCAGGGGTATATGTGTTGTCACCACTCACGGATGAGTGTGAACTTATTTCCAATTCAAATGTTCCTTCAGATTTGAAGAATAACAAAAGAAATGTTAGTTCAGCCTATTGTATGGCTATGACTCATAAATGGCCCCTGCTTTGACTCAGCTGAAGTCATAAGAGGTTATAGGGTAATCAAATGTGAAGACGCTTTCTCCAAGGAATTAATAAGCGGCTGCGTTCACAAGATCCGTGACGACTGGACCGGCTTAAAGCTTAAGCTGATCCTGGCCAGAGAGATTCCGAGGAGACCGAGAATTCGCATTTGGCTGCCAAATATGACCATCGTCAGTGATAAGCTGATCAAGCTCCACAACCCTACGGTTCCCATGGATGACTGGAAAGTCATCAAGGCTGAGTAACCTCACAACAACACCCTATCCTTCCTAATAATGGTGACGGAAGAGAGCGCAGATCACATGGAAAAGATTGTCTGCAAGCTCCGCTTTGGCATAAGGCATGCCAAAGTTAAAATATTCAAGTCCCCGTGTCAGGTCGACGACTTCGATGAAGTCGACGATGCCAACAAGCTGTTTTAGGACATGAGGATCGAGGCGAACCGTACTATCACAATAACCGACCAAACACCCGAAACCAATCAATGCTGAAAGTCGTACAGATTAATCTGAAGCACTCAGTTTGTGCGTCAGATAACCTGATGGTTTTCCTCAAAGAGCATTGTCCAAGAACCTTGGGTGAACGGGCCCAATATAAGAGGCCTAAACGACACCGGAAATATCCTTTACTACAACCGCAACAATAATAACCGTGGTAAGCCAAGAACCTGCATTCTAGCTAAAAAAGCATATTAAAGTTTTTCTATGACCAAATTGTAGCTCAGCCGATCTAACAGATGTTAAAATGGAGAACGCAGGAGGCGACCTACTTATCGCATCCGCCTACATGGCACACGACCGGCAACTACCGCCGGAAGAAGTCCAGGCAATGATAACCGCCATAGCAACAACAAGAACCAACCTGCTGCTGGGCCGCGATGCAAACTCCAGGCATGTGCTATGGGGCAGCTCGGAGTCAAACGAACGGGGTGAGTCTCTTTTTGATTATATTATTGAAAATAACCTACTAATATGTAACAAAGGTAACACCCCGACCTTCATCTTTCCGAGTACGGGCAGTTTTAACGGCTGGGAAGACGTTATAGATGTTACTCTCTGTAACAATAACAATATTATGAAGGTTGAAAATTGGGGGGTATCCACTAAAAAATCTTTCTCAGACCACAACTGGATACTCTTCGACATAGATCTCGCGGAAGAGATCCCGAAACCTTTCCGAAACCTCAAAAGAACCGATTGGGCACAGTTTAACCAGGTCATTAAGACTGAGTTACACAAGACCGCCAATCCAAAATTTACCTCCACTTTAGAACTCGACACAAAGGTTGGGACTTTTGAAAAAGCTTTCAATGTAGTGTACAAAGTCTCGTGTCCGATCAAATATAGCAAAAAATCATTCCCCCCTTGGTGGAACAAGGAACTCTCTGCTCTCAGAAAATTGACTAGAGAAACCTTTAACATCTGCCATAAATGCAACTACTGGCAACCCTATCGTGATTGCCTTAAAATCTACAAGAACTCTATTAGAACGGCTAAGACACAGTCGTGGATAGAGTACTGCCAATCCATCGAAACCCTCAAGGACTCCACAAGACTCAGCAAAATATTGTCCAAAGAACACTCCAACCCATCTCTTCTGAGAAAGGAGGACGGAGAATGTGCCGAGTCAACTGCAGATTCCCTAGAACTATTAATAAACACCCATTTTCCCGGATGCAACGATTACGGTGCAAAGCCATCCAGCTCACAACGCACAATATCCGACGCCTGGGAAAATATAACATCCATTATTACCGAGGAAAAAAATTCCTGGCCAAACAACAGCTTCGCTCCTTTTAAATCGCCTGGCCTGGACGGCATTCTGCCCATCATGCTCCAAAAATCTCTGGATCTGGCAATTCCATGGCTCACATAGATTTACAGGAACTGTAGACTCTACATCATGGAGACGAGTGCGAGTTGTTTTCATTCCAAAAGCGGGTAGACGCGGTCATGAAACTGCGAAAGATTTCAGACCAATCAGTTTGACCTCCTTCGTACTGAAGACGCTCGAACGTCTCCTAGACAACCACGTGAGAGGGGCAATAGAAGCTTCACTCCTCTCCAAATCTCAACAACGCATACCTCAATGGAAGATCTACAGAAACAGCTCTTCACGAGGTAGTGCGTACGATAGAAAAATCCTTATATTACAAAGAATACACCTTGGCTACCTTCCTAGACATAGAAGGAGCCTTCAACAACGTACACACTGAAGCAATTCTAGAGTTCCTGAGCGAGCTGGGAATAAAAAACCATCTAAGTCAATGGATTGTTTCCATGCTCAGCACTAGAATCATTCAAGCAGCTTTAGGAAACAGTAATATAACCAAATATGCCAGAAGGGGAACACCTCAAGGAGGAGTCATCTCACCCCTACTCTGGCTCCTAGTAATGAACAAAATCCTCATAAGTTTAGACAGAGAAGGAATCAAGGAGGTCGGGTATGCGGACGATATGGTGATACTGGTGTCAGGAATGTTTCCCTCCGTGATTAGCGAAATCATGGAGAGTGCTCTAAGCAAAGTTAGCACTTGGGCAAAAAAGTGCGGTCTGGGAGTTAACCCGGAGAAAACTGTGCTGATTCTCTTCACCACCAAAACCAAATTACCTGACTTTATGCTTCCTCGCCTAAACGGCACACCCCTACCCCTTTCTAACAGTGCCAGGTATTTAGGAGTTATCCTAGATCCTAAACTCAACTGGAAAATAAACATAGAACAGCGGGTAAAGAAGGCATGTATAGCCTTCTATGCATGCAGCAGAACCTTCTTCAAAAAGTGGGGCCGGCAACCATAATTGACCCTGTGGATGTACACAGAGGTGGTACGACCAATCCTCACGTATGGGTCAATAGTATGGTGGCCGGCTCTAAAGAAAAAGTACAATATAACCAAACTTAATAAGGCACAAAGAACGGAACAACGGGAGCTCTACGGTCAACACCGCCAGAAGGACTCACAGTATTATTGCATCTTTTACCTCTTGATCTACATACATATAACAAACATCACATCACACAGCGCGATCAGACTCAGAGAGTCTGGATGCTGAACTGTGAAACCCTACGGCCACAGTAGTATTCTAGATTCTCTACCTAGAAAACTAGTTCCGCCTTCACTACATCATTCCCAGAATGTCCTTCACAAAACATTTCGTCGTTCAAATCCCTACTAGATCAGAATGGCAAAATGGACAAGCGACAAGGGATTTCGATCAAACAATCTACACCGACCGTTCAAAAATGGACTGCGGCGTGGGTGCGGGAATTTTTTCGGAATCCTTAAACATCGCAAAATCGTACAGACTTCCGGATACTGCAAGCGTCTTCCAGGCGGAGCTACTGGCTATCCGTGAAGTCTGTCGCCAGATCAAACTTCACTCAAACATAACACCGAGGCAAAGGATCGCCATACTTATTGACAGCCAGGCTGCCATTAAGGCGATCGTTTCGGTCACTATATCCTCTAAGTTATTACTAGAATGCCGTAATGAGCTGGCCCTGCTTGATAAGTTCAAGGTTACCCTGATCTGGATTCCAGGGCACAGTAACGTTTATGGAAACGAACATGCCGACGAACTGGCCAGGCAAGGCTCAGCTCTCCACTGCTCTCTGGCGGAACTAGTCCACATTCCGCTCGAAGCCAACCTCTACACACACATACTAAACTACAACAAGGCAAAAACAACTGACCTTCTAGGTAGAACCCGAAAAGACATCGCAAGAATAGCAGCGATCATCACGGTACACTGGCCTACAGGTGACCATGCGGCCAAGCTGTGCATCCCATACAATACACACTGCCGCAGTTGCAAAGTGGCAACTGAAAAAGAAACCCTAATTCACTTTTTGTGTACCTGTCCGGCATTAGCTAAGACCAGACTACGAACATTGGGAAGCCCTTTCTTCAATACACTTGAGGAAGTCTCCGAGAAAAGTATCAAGGAACTGATGACTTTCCTGAACTCCGCAGGTTGGATTTAGCCTCCCCCACCAATCGATAATACCCAGGTTTACGTTTGAGTTTGTGGTAACAAAACGGCACTCAGTGCTAATTGGGTTTGTCTTATCAAACCGCCACACCTACCTACCGACCTACCCCTCCTCGTGTTTGACGAACATAAATATCCTCCCTGATATCGCCATGCAAAAACCAGTTTTAACATCAAATTGTTCTATGTATAAATTGTCAGATGCTACCATACTTGAAATGGTACGAATTGACGAAAACTTTGCTACTGGACTGAACGTTTCAAAATAATCTTTTCCAAGTTGTTGCTTAAAACCACGGGCAACTAATCTTGCGTTAAAACGTTCGCCTTCGTTTTCCGTTGGACCCTTAGTTTTTGGTAAAGGTATCAAGCTCTAAGTATTATTTTTCTTAAGAGGCCTCTACCCAAAATGTTCTACAAAAATTGGAACGTGAAGCGCCATCTCTCTTTGACTTGCAACCTAGCATCCAATTGCAATCCAATCACAATCCACTTGCAAAAGGACTTAGTGGGCGTACCTTTAGTGATATATGTCATGACAAACGGGTTTGGTAGAATCTAGGTATCGTATGTTGATCGTGTGCGTAAGGTTGTTTTTCGTAAGATATGTGAATATTGTTACATCCAGGCTAGGATTAGAAAAGATAAAACGTAATTCTATTTAATTAATCTTTATTAGTTCTCTTTCAATGTAATTCTTGATTATTATTCTAATAATTCCCTTATTTAATCCAACAATTCACTTTCACAATTAATCACTTTTCTTTTACTCAATACTTATACTTTTTCTCTATACTTTTCACTACTGTCATCTATCGCACTTCTCCAACCACCTCACCTATCGCGGTTCACAACTCGAATGTCTTGGGTGCTCCTGCGACATCTATTTATATCTCTCAGTGACACCTCTCGAAATTTCCAGATTCGTTGAGAAGGTTCGTTTAGAAGGTTCGAGAACAACATCATTATGTATGTACTAGTTATTCCACAGCTACTCAAACTGCTATTCAAATGCTGCCAAAATCGGTAATATGGCCACTTTCTACTAGATGGCGCTTGCTGAATGACACAGTTTGAGCAAACATGCAACAATATCCCCCTCTTATACTTGTTCGTCCCGAACAAGCACGTCAATATTTTCGCCATGGTAGCGATGGAGACGATCCACATGGACAACTTTCAGCTTGCCTCTTCCTCGTTGGATCTGGTAGACAACATCGTTTATGAGCTTCACTATCTTATAGGGTCCTTCCCAATCCTGCTGTAGTTTAGGTGACATGCCTTTTCGGCGATGAGGGTTGTATAGCCATACCGGATCTCCTTCCTGGAATCCTGTGGTGGTTGCTTTTGTGTCGTACCTCGTCTTCATGCGGTCGCTGGATATCGGATGAATATTTCGGTGGATTTCAGTACCCGGTACACACTTTCCAACCACCTCACGTTGCTTCAATTTGACGCTTTTGTGTTCCGCATTAAGAACTCGTACGGGAACAATTTTGTTCTTCGGCTCGACAAGCACTTTTCCAACCTCGCAGTTTCGGTTGTGGTTGTCTTTTGGCTCAACTAGAGAGAATCGGTGGCTCATAGGATCACCTTCCAGCTTTGTCCGAATCGTTGTCTCTGAAGAAGGTGTAGGACCTCGTCCTCACTATTGACTGTCCTCAGGGATGCGGCGTTCTCTTTCCCGTACACCATCGGAATCTCTACGTTTCGATACTTGAGTACTTGCATACCAAAGTCCAATACGACATAATGCGCCTTCAAGAAATCGATTCCAATGATGCATTCGTCACATATATCAGCTACTAGGAAAGCGTGGGAGAATGCTAATCCTGCCAAATTTATTGTTAGCATGATATCTCCGTACACTTTCGCTGTCGCTCCTGTTGCTGTTTTCAGACAGTAACTGCTGGTGTTGTGCAACCAAGACCAAGTCATCGATTCCGGAAACCCACTTCTGCTCCGAGAAGCTGCCCCTTACACGTTTCCCGACTGCTGGTTCTGCGAAGCCATATCTGTCAGATGCTTCTTCGTTGCGCCTCCTAGGCCCGCAATGTGGACAACTGCCTTGTCTGGGTGGAGCTCTGCACTGTCTCTGCAGGTGCCCTATTTTGTTGCAGTTCCAACAGCGCATTTGACCTCTGTTATCTCTGTTCCGGTCTACGATGTCTGTTCTTTGACATGAGCATTCAACGGCTGTCATTTCCCCTACTCGGTGGAACACATGCGATGCCTGATCAGCAGCTTGAATTGCCACTGCAAATGCTAGGGCCTCGGCGAGAGTTCTCTTTCCAGCCATTCTTACGGCCATTTGCAGTTGTCTATCTTCAATGGCTTGGATAAACGCCTCCACAGCCATTTCATTGAAGAGAACCACACCAGCATTAGTATATGACAAATGTGCCAGACGTTCGATATCTGCTTGCAGTTGTTGAAGTGTTTCTCCCCGCTTCTGGACTCTACTGCGTAGCTGGACCCTGTACATTTGCTGCATACGCTCATCACCGAAGCGCATCTCTATAGCCTTGACCAGGGCGTCGTAGTTGTGTTGCTTCTCTTCTGAGATGGTTTGGAGTAACTCCGCAGCTGTACCTCTTAGTGCGAGCGTTAGTGCAATCGACTTTTCCTCGTTGTCCCAGCTGTTCGTCATTGCAGCTGCTTCAAACTGTTTCTTATAAATTGACCATGATGTTTGACCATCGAAAACAGGAGGCTGCATCTCTTTCCTTCTCGGGCAGTCCGCAGAATATTCTCGAGCCTTCTGCTTCTTCACTTTCTCGAGCTCTTTACCCAAATTTTGGAAGTTTGTCTCATGCCTGCAAAACGTCTGATGGATTTCGTCGAATTTGGTTTCAACCTTCTCGAACTTGTGGTCAATTTCTTCGAGTTTTCCTTCGAGAACATTTTTAAAATCCTCCACAGCGCTCTTTTGGGCGGCAACTATGGAATTCTTCTGTTCTTCGAATTGAGAGTCCGTTGATTCCAATTTGGAATCTAGAGAATTCTTCTCTTCTTCCAATTTGGAATATAATCAATTTGACTAATGTTCTAGGGAATTCTTCTGTTCCTCAAACTTAGCCAGAAGTAATTCCATCATAGCAGTCATATCAACGCCTGTACTTACTTGTTCTTCAGCTACGTCAAACAAAACGGACTTGGGATTTTCTCCTTCGTTTTCAACAGCTTCCTGCAGTCGAAGCACCAGATCACTTTTCCCTCCAGCTGTGGAGAGACTCCGCTATTCTAGTTGAGCTTTTAACTGCGGTATACTGAGCTGTAGTAGTTTCAATGTGCGGCCCATTTTTCCTTTTTTTTAAACTAATTTTCTTCACTTTAATTTCACACTGAATACGTTTTATCCCACTTCTGACACCAATGTTACATCCAGGCTAGGATTCGAAAAGATAAAACGTAATTCTATTTAATTAATTTTTATTAGTTCTCTTTCAATGTAATTCTTGATTATTATTCTAATAATTCCCTTATTTAATCCAACAATTCACTTTCACAATTAATCACTTTAAATACACAATCACTTTTCTCTTACTCAATACTTATACTTTTTCTCTATACTTTTCACTACTGTCATCTATCGCACTTCTCCAACCACCTCACCTATCGCGGTTCACAACTCGAATGTCTTGGGTGCTCCTGCGACATCTATTTATATCTCTCAGTGACACCTCTCGAAATTTCCAGATTCGTTGAGAAGGTTCGTTTAGAAGGTTCGAGAACAACATCATTATGTATGTACTAGTTATTCCACAGCTACTCAAACTGCTATTCAAATGCTGCCAAAATCGGTAATATGGCCACTTTCTACTAGATGGCGCTTGCTGAATGACACAGTTTGAGCAAACATGCAACAATATCCCCCTCTTATACTTGTTCGTCCCGAACAAGCACGTCAATATTTTCGCCATGGTAGCGATGGAGACGATCCACATGGACAACTTTCAGCTTGCCTCTTCCTTGTTGGATCCGGTAGGCAACTTCGTTTATGCGCTTCACTATCTTATAGGGTCCTTCCCAATTCTGCTGTAGTTTAGGTGACATACCTTTTCGGCGATGAGGGTTGTATAGCCATACCGGATCTCCTTCCTGGAATCCTGTGGTGGTTGCTTTTGTGTCGTACCTCGTCTTCATGCGGTCGCTGGATATCGGATGAATATTTCGGTGGATTTCCGTACCCGGTACACACTTTCCAACCACCTCACCTTGCTTCAATTTGACGCTTTTGTGTTCCGCATTAAGAACTCGTACGGGAACAATATTGTTGTTCGGCTCGACAAGCACTTTTCCAACCTCGCAGTTTCTGTAGTGGTTGTCTTTTGGCTCAACTAGAGAGAATCGGTGGCTCATAGGATCACCTTCCAGCTTTGTCCGAATCATTGTCTCTGAAGAAGGTGTAGCACCTCGTCCTCACTATTGACTGTCCTCAGGGATGCGGCGTTCTCTTTCCCGTACACCATCGGAATCTCTACGTTTCGATACTTGAGTACTTGCATACCAAAGTCCAATACGACATAATGCGCCTTCATGAAATCGATTCCAATGATGCATTCGTCACATATATCAGCTACTAGGAAAGCGTGGGAGAATGCTAATCCTGCCAAATTTATTGTTAGCATGATATCTCCGTACACTTTCGCTGTCGCTCCTGTTGCTGTTTTCAGACAGTAACTGCTGGTGTTGTGCAACCAAGACTGACGGACGATGTCCCTCCTTATAATGGAAGGGGTGGCAGCGGTGTCGATGGCTGCCACGCACTTATTTTGACCGATATAGGCTTCCACTGTTAAACTCTGGTTTCCTCGTTTCGTTTGGGAGACTTGAATTGTGGTCCTGGAGTCATCGATTCCGGAAACCCACTTCTGCTCCGAGAAGCTGCCCCTTACACGTTTCCCGACTGCTGGTTCTGCGAAGCTATATCTGCCAGATGATTCTTCGTTGCGCCTCCTAGGCCCGCAATGTGGACAACTGTATTGTCTGGGTGGAGCTCTGCACTGTCTCTGCAGGTGCCCTATTTTGTTGCAGCTCCAACAGCGCATTTGACCTCTGTTATCTCTGTTCCGGTCTACGATGTCTGTTTTTTGACATGAGCATTCAACGGCTGTCATTTCCCTTACCCGGTGGAACACATGCGATGCCTGATCAGCAGCTTGCATTACCAAGGCAAATGCTAGGGCCTCGGCGAGAGTTCTCTCTCCAGCCATTCTTACGGCCATTTGCAGTTGTCTATCTTCAATGGCTTGGATAAACGCCTCCACAGCCATTTCATTGATGAGAACCTCACCAGCATTAGTATATGACAAATGTGCCAGACGTTCGATATCTGCTTGCAGCTGTTGAAGAGTTTCTCCCCGCTTCTGGACTCTACTGCGTAGCTGGACCCTGTACACTTGCTGCATACGCTCATCACCGAAGCGCATCTCTATAGCCTTGACCAGGGCGTCGTAGTTGTGTTGCTTCTCTTCTGAGACGGTTTGGAGTAACTCCGCAGCTGTACCTCTTAGTGCGAGCGTTAGTGCAATCGACTTTTCCTCGTTGTCCCAGCTGTTCGTCATTGCAGCTGCTTCAAACTGTTTCTTATAAATTGACCATGATGTTTGACCATCGAAAACAGGAGGCTGCATCTCTGTCCTTCTCGGGCAGTCCGCAGAATATTCTCGAGCCTTCTGCTTCTTCATTTTATCGAGCTCTTTAGCCAAATTTTGGAAGTTTTTCTCATGCCTGCAAAACGTCTGATGGATTTCGTCGAATTTGGTTTCAACCTTCTCGAACTTGTGGTCAATTTCTTCGAGTTTTCCTTCGAGAACATTTTTAAAATCTTCCACAGCGCTCTTTTGGGCGGCAACTATGGAATTCTTCTGTTCTTCGAATTTAGAATCCGTTGATTCCAATTTGGAATCTAGGGAATTCTTCTCTTCATCCAATTTGGAATATAGTCAATTTGCCTAATGTTCTAGGGAATTCTTCTGTTCCTCAAACTTAGCCAGAAGTAATTCCATCATAGCAGTCATATCAACGCCTGTACTTACTTGTTCTTCAGCTACGTCAAACAAAACGGACTTGGGATTTTCTCCTTCGTTTTCAACAGCTTCCTGCAGTCGAAGCACCAGATCACTTTTCCCTCCAGCTGTGGAGAGACTCCGCTTTTCTAGTTGAGCTTTTAACTGCGGTATACTGAGCTGTAGTAGTTTCAATGTGCGGCCCATTTTTCCATTTTTTTAAACTAATTCACTTCACTTTAATTTCACACTGAATACGTTTTATCCCACTTCTGACACCAATGTTACATCCAGGCTAGGATTCGAAAAGATAAAACGTAATTCTATTTAATTAATTTTTATTAGTTCTCTTTCAATGTAATTCTTGATTATTATTCTAATAATTCCCTTATTTAATCCAACAATTCACTTTCACAATTAATCACTTTAAATACACAATCACTTTTCTCTTACTCAATACTTATACTTTTTCTCTATACTTTTCACTACTGTCATCTATCGCACTTCTCCAACCACCTCACCTATCGCGGTTCACAACTCGAATGTCTTGGGTGCTCCTGCGACATCTATTTATATCTCTCAGTGACACCTCTCGAAATTTCCAGATTCGTTGAGAAGGTTCGTTTAGAAGGTTCGAGAACAACATCATTATGTATGTACTAGTTATTCCACAGCTACTCAAACTGCTATTCAAATGCTGCCAAAATCGGTAATATGGCCACTTTCTACTAGATGGCGCTTGCTGAATGACACAGTTTGAGCAAACATGCAACAATATCCCCCTCTTATACTTGTTCGTCCCGAACAAGCACGTCAATATTTTCGCCATGGTAGCGATGGAGACGATCCACATGGACAACTTTCAGCTTGCCTCTTCCTTGTTGGATCCGATAGACAACTTCGTTTATGCGCTTCACTATCGTATAGGGTCCTTCCCAATTCTGCTGTAGTTTAGGTGACATACCTTTTCGGCGATGAGGGTTGTATATCCATACCGGATCTCCTTCCTGGAATCCTGTGGTGGTTGCTTTTGTGTCGTACCTCGTCTTCATGCGGTCGCTGGATATCGGATGAATATTTCGGTGGATTTCCGTACCCGGTACACACTTTCTAACCACCTCACCTTGCTTCAATTTGACGCTTTTGTGTTCCGCATTAAGAACTCGTACGGGAACAATATTGTTCTTCGGCTCGACAAGCACTTTTCCAACCTCGCAGTTTCGGTTGTGGTTGTCTTTTGGCTCAACTAGAGAGAATCGGTGGCTCATAGGATCACCTTCCAGCTTTGTCCGAATCATTATCTCTGAAGAAGGTGTAACACCTCGTCCTCACTATTGACTGTCCTCAGGGATGCGGCGTTCTCTTTCCCGTACACCATCGGAATCTCTACGTTTCGATACTTGAGTACTTGCATACCAAAGTCCAATACGACATAATGCGCCTTCATGAAATCGATTCCAATGATGCATTCGTCACATATATCAGCTACTAGGAAAGCGTGGGAGAATGCTAATCCTGCCAAATTTATTGTTAGCATGATATCTCCGCACACTTTCGCTGTCGCTCCTGTTGCTGTTTTCAGACAGTAACTGCTGGTGTTGTGCAACCAAGACTGACGGACGATGTCCCTCCTTATAATGGAAGCGGTGGCAGCGGTGTCGATGGCTGCCACGCACTTATTTTGACCGATATAGGCTTCCACTGTTAAACTCTGGTTTCCTCGTTTCGTTTGGGAGACTTGAATTGTGGTCCTGGAGTCATCGATTCCGGAAACCCACTTCTGCTCCGAGAAGCTGCCCCTTACACGTTTCCCGACTGCTGGTTCTGCGAAGCTATATCTGCCAGATGATTCTTCGTTGCGCCTCCTAGGCCCGCAATGTGGACAACTGTATTGTCTGGGTGGAGCTCTGCACTGTCTCTGCAGGTGCCCTATTTTGTTGCAGCTCCAACAGCGCATTTGACCTCTGTTATCTCTGTTCCGGTCTACGATGTCTGTTTTTTGACATGAGCATTCAACGGCTGTCATTTCCCTTACCCGGTGGAACACATGCGATGCCTGATCAGCAGCTTGCATTACCAAGGCAAATGCTAGGGCCTCGGCGAGAGTTCTCTTTCCAGCCATTCTTACGGCCATTTGCAGTTGTCTATCTTCAATGGCTTGGATAAACGCCTCCACAGCCATTTCATTGATGAGAACCTCACCAGCATTAGTATATGACAAATGTGCGAGACGTTCGATATCTGCTTGCAGCTGTTGAAGTGTTTCTCCCCGCTTCTGGACTCTACTGCGTAGCTGTACCCTGTACACTTGCTGCATACGCTCATCACCGAAGCGCATCTCTATAGCCTTGACCAGGGCGTCGTAGTTGTGTTGCTTCTCTTCTGAGACGGTTTGGAGTAACTCCGCAGCTGTACCTCTTAGTGCGAGCGTTAGTGCAATCGACTTTTCCTCGTTGTCCCAGCTGTTCGTCATTGCAGCTGCTTCAAACTGTTTCTTATAAATTGACCATGATGTTTGACCATCGAAAACAGGAGGCTGCATCTCTTTCCTTCTCGGGCAGTCCGCAGAATATTCTCGAGCCTTCTGCTTCTTCACTTTCTCGAGCTCTTTACCCAAATTTTGGAAGTTTGTCTCATGCCTGCAAAACGTCTGATGGATTTCGTCGAATTTGGTTTCAACCTTCTCGAACTTGTGGTCAATTTCTTCGAGTTTTCCTTCGAGAACATTTTTAAAATCCTCCACAGCGCTCTTTTGGGCGGCAACTATGGAATTCTTCTGTTCTTCGAATTGAGAGTCCGTTGATTCCAATTTGGAATCTAGAGAATTCTTCTCTTCTTCCAATTTGGAATATAATCAATTTGACTAATGTTCTAGGGAATTCTTCTGTTCCTCAAACTTAGCCAGAAGTAATTCCATCATAGCAGTCATATCAACGCCTGTACTTACTTGTTCTTCTGCTACGTCAAACAAAACGGACTTGGGATTTTCTCCTTCGTTTTCAACAGCTTCCTGCAGTCGAAGCACCAGATCACTTTTTCCTCTAGCTGTGGAGAGACTCCGCTTTTCTAGTTCAGCTTTTAACTGCGGTATACTGAGCTGTAGTAGTTTCAATGTGCGGCCCATTTTTCCATTTTTTTTTAAACTAATTCACTTCACTTTAATTTCACACTGAATACGTTTTATCCCACTTCTGACACCAATGTTACATCCAGGCTAGGATTCGAAAAGATAAAACGTAATTCTATTTAATTAATTTTTATTAGTTCTCTTTCAATGTAATTCTTGATTATTATTCTAATAATTCCCTTATTTAATCCAACAATTCACTTTCACAATTAATCACTTTAAATACACAATCACTTTTCTCTTACTCAATACTTATACTTTTTCTCTATACTTTTCACTACTGTCATATTACTGGACTGTCCCAATGTTTGTTTTTCTAAAAGCTGGCGATTGTTTTGATTTTGCTTTAGTTGTTCTATTAGACAGTTTTTCTCTGCAATGAATTTGTCTTCATCCATGTCTGGTTGGTGGCAACTGGTACCATACCCAATATCTTTGACAACACCTGTCCGGTTTATGCGAAACAGTTTGCTCTTACGATAAACCTTTCTCGCATTTCGTCTGTGGGTTTGTAACACGCTTTTCCGGAGTCGCCGAATTTCCATTTGTTTTGCCAGGGAATTTGAGCTATGTCCATATAGATGTTTAAACAGTTCAGAGATCTGTCCTTTAGAGTTAAACTTTACAGCTGCTGCAGTACAGCTGGCTGAATATCCTTGCCCAAGTGAAAAGTTGATTCTTTTCCCTTTTAAATGAACTGATGTCTCCATCTGAAAGCATTGTTATATAACGTAAGCCGTTTTCAGCTATACTGGATTTAAATGCTTGTAGCAGTATTTCTGACTCCATCAGTGTTGAAGGCCATTTGTGGTTAATATCGCGTGGTCCTGTTGTTGTTCCGTATCACTTCTAGCGCATGTAACGCAGTACTTATTTCTTATTCCTAAAGAAATTACTTTATCGGTATGCAACCCCACCACAACAGCAGCACCTTACAGAACAGAAACAATTTTCCTGTAAGATCATTTGCTCCAGTAAGCATCTGTCACCACAGTTATAAACGGAATTCAATCAATATCACCAATATCAATATCTGGCGGGCTCAGCCTCTTCGTTAGCAGTCTCCAACATATTTCTTGCCGCCACGACTTTCCAGATATCCCACGTTTGTTTTTCAATCTCACTATATATTTTGAAAACAGAAGCAGTGTTAACATCCATTGCATCTGGATTTTTCTTATTTAGGAACACTCGACTCTCATAATTGCACATATCACATCTTAAAAAGATCGAACTTGCAAAGCTCACTCGGACTTCTTTAACAATTTTCATATTGTTTAAACTGCAACCGAGTGCTGGGCAATGTTGGTCTATTGCTTTCAACTCATTAAAAAAGTATTGAAGGTCAATTATCCTTCGTCTTTCTATGAGGGCAACGGAATCGATCGCAGATATCTCTTTTTCCATTATCAGACTTTCTAGGCTTTCCGATTCTGATATTAGGCCTTTCAACTTTTTTTTTCTCTTTTTTTCTTTTTTTACTCTTTCTTTCTTTCCTTTTTCTTTTCTACTCTGTACATATCTTTATGCATCTATATATTGATTTGCAATCTTTGGCAAATATTATTTAAAATGAAATTGTTTTTACTCTAGCTTTCTCCTTTTTTCAAATTGTAACTTAGCACTAGATTATAAGACAATATGTCTTAATGTGCATAAGAATTTAATGAATAAATAAATAAAAAAAAAAAAAATAAAAAAACTCAAAATGTTCATTAGTTTCAAGACCACCTTCACCTTCTGAAACTTGATGATTGATGATTGATAATCTGAGTATTTCCAGGATTTTGTCTTGACTTCGTTAAACTAAATAAATAAAAACAAAAACATACAATATAAAAAAATGTTTGAAAAAGTAGATTTATCCTATAAAACCCGGACAGTTGATGTTAGTCCACTAAAAGGCAGATGAACTTACTTATTTTGCAATATACGTCTCATGTTGGCTGCTGGTGTTCTTTATACCCTATTCTAGGGGTATATTAATTTTGACGCATAGTTTGTAACATACCTTAATATTGCCCGTAGACCCCTAAAAGTTACTATATTTATGATCAGCATCGATAGTAATGTCGATCTAGCCATGTCCGTCCGTCCGTCCGTCCGTCCGTCCGTCGGCAAAAATTAGGCCTTTAAACTGGACCTAGAGAGCTGAAATTTTAACCATATACTCTCTAGGGTCCCGAAATAATCAAGTTTAAGAATTTTTGAAATCCGCCCACAGACACGCCCACAAACTCAAAAAAACAAAATTTTGGAAAAAATCGAATTTTGAGCTAGAGAGCTGAAATTTTTTATATATGATCTATGGCCCATAAAACTGATTGGGACATAAAATTTTCAAAATCCGCCCACTGACACGCCCACAATTAAATAAAACAAATTTTGGGAAAAATTGAATTTTGAGCTAGAAAGCTGAAATTTTTTATATATGATCTTTGGCCCATAAAACTGCTTGGGACATACAATTTTCAAAATCAGCCCACTGACACGCCCACAATTAAATAAAATATTTTTTTTGTAAAACCAAAATTTGAGCTAGGGAGCTGAAATTTTTAATATATACTCTCTAGGGGCCCTTTATGCTCATGTATAAATATTTTCAAAATCCGCCTACTGACACGCCCACAATTATTTTTTTTTTATTTTTGAAAGTCCAAAGTTTGAGCTAGGGAGCTGAAATTTATAGTATATACTCTCTAGGTGCCCTTTATGCTCATACTTAATTTTTTTTTAAATCCGCCTACTGACACGTCGACAATTAAATAAAACAATTTTATTGAAAAACCAAAGTTTGAGCTAGGGAGCGTTTTTATTTACAAAAGCTTAGTTTTTTCGATAAAATCCTTTAAATTTTTGTCACGCCCACTTATGAGATATAGGAATAAGAATAGGGTATCCAACAGTTCGCCCAAGCGGACTGTAGCCCGCCCCTATGTTTTTCCCTTTGACTTGTTGCATATCTTTCTTTTTCCCATTTTTTTCACCAAAGGTTGTTATTTTAAGTTCCTTTTCCTTTATTCTATGTGTTTTTCTTCACTATTAATATCACTCGTAACTATGTATATATAGGTCAACACTTCTCACTTTTCAATTGGTAAATAGGTACTGAATGAATAATTTGTTCTTCAAACTATCTTATAAGCTTAATTTCCTTGTCTCTGCAGTATCTCCTCACTAAACGTTTTATACCTACATTAGGATTTCCTTGGATTGCAATCCTTTCACTCACATATATTGCACTCACGCAAAGAATTAAACATCGAGCTCCCGCAGTCCCAGGTCAAAAAACCCCAACCCATGTAATTCTGCATCTGCATTTTCAATTAATATATTTTTTACATGCCTGGATCAAATCGATACGCCTTTAAAAAAGCATTATGAAAAAACCGACAACACCATTTAAAATGTATTGCGTACCTAGGCAGCCTTTTTCTCAAGTGGTTATTAGGATTTATTTTTACCTGATTTCTCTTATTGTACACATTTTTTGTACCTAGTAGGAAGTACGAATGCAGTCAAAGTGTCCTTATTGATTATTTTATTATATTGGCTAGATTAATAATAGAGCAGGGTTCGTAAAATATCGCTTGCGAATGATAAAATAAGGATCTTTATCGTTCTTTATCGATCTTCTCACGAACCGTAAAAAATAAAGTTGGAGAACGATAAATTTTTCGATCTTTAAAAATGTATAATTCTCTGACGAGCAAACTGTATTCTGTTTTTCTGTATCTCCCGTTCGTGAGAGATCGGGAAAAAGAAATTCATTTAGAATATGGTTCGCTCGCCATAAGGATCCGTAAAGATCCATAAAACAAATCATTCTCGATTCGCGATTTATATTTTCAATAGTTATTATTTTGGTTGAAATAGGGAAAATAAAGACATTTGAGTTTAATTAATATGTTTCTTATAATAAAGAAGCTGACGAATCAACTTGCTTACATTGTGATAGAAAATTGAGCATTGCAAAACATTGAGCAGCAAAAAGGTTCTTCTAGGAAAACTTGCACAAGTAATGGCAGTGCCATCAACTCAAATCTCTGTTGAACGGGCTTTTAGCCCTCTACCAGTTGAGAAAAAACAGAGACAAATTATCCAAAGAAACAATAAATAATGTTTTGTTAGTTAAACTGAATGCAAATTTATTCCAAGATCTTTATACGTAATAAACATACTTTTCACTTATGTTCTTTCAATTTTAAAATATTTAAATAAAATAAAATATTGTAGATTATATAACTTTTCATGTAAAATAACTTTTTTTTTCTTATGAAAACCATTCGCGAACGAATATTTTACAGTGCAAACAAATTTTATTTTTAAGCGAACCAAACAATAAGGTTCGCGATCGAATCTTAAATCAAATTCCTTTGGGAATTTTTCATGAGAGAACGAATCATATTTTATTGTTCTGCGAACCTTGTAATAAAGCCAAAGGCAACGGCAACAGTGCAAACAAATAATAATTGCCCACAAACAGCAACAGCGCAGTGCTACATTGTCCCCTTTTATCTATGCACTTTTCAATAATCAACTTTTCTACAACGATTAAGCAATGAAACTTTAGGGTATCTATCTGAAAATCCTGAGTAATATCATGATTTTGTTTTTGTAGTATTGTTTATTAGTTTAAATAATTTTCTGTTATCAAATTTTAAACTGAAAGTATAAGCTAGATCCACATCTTGAAAAGTGCCTTTATCAACCCCTCATTCATTTTTTATTTCAGTCAGCGAAACAAAAATGCAAAATCACTTCGAATCGCCATAGATCTGCTTACACATACCCCCATCCACACATGATTTATTTTATTGAAATCGCACTTCAGACTTCACACACCAAACCGGTTTCATATAGAACACACCTTCGAGAGCAGTAAAACACAAGATAATCACTTTATGGTTGATTGCGTGCTATTCTGATTGGCTGTTCAGATCAGGCCACACAACTACCGCCACCTTCACGGGAAATCCGGAATTATTTCTTGCTAAAATTGATAAACTAAGCAACGTACAAAATAATTTTTTGAAAAAATATGTAATTTAAACTCGGTATTTTGTGACAAAATATACATAAATAAATATATATTTTTATTGGATCTGTTAGCTGATATGATACTTTGTTGTTCTGAGTAAAAATTGAAACATACGTGCATCAATATTCACATGAAAAACGTAGTTCAATATTTCAAAATATTGTTTGTTTTTAAACACCAGTATTTTGCAAACCAGTGTAAAATTTCAAGATCTGTCTCGACGATATTGCTGTTTTGGATATTACTTTTTAGCTGAGTTAGTGATCTCAGATGTATAGTACTCTGTCTTATCATGGTTTGGAAAATAGTAAATCGATTTTATGCAAATTTTCCCAAACACCTTTGGGAATTCTTTAAATAAAATATAACTGAGATGTTTTTTTAAAAAACTATTCCGATCATTTTCAAGAGGAAATTATGTTCTTTCAAATGCATTAAGTTTCAATTCAGTAGCTCCAGTAATAATTTATCAGTTAGAGAAACAGAATGCCATTTTTTCCACTTTTGCTCGATTTCTGGGTAGAGTCCTCTTAAGCGTATATCAGGAACATAGATAACATTAGCTAAATGATTTTCCTTCCAGCTGACATTATTAAACGACAAGACATTTATATCTCCTCTACCATTGGCTTTTATTGTGTCCCCACAACATAAAATTCTCTTTTTCTCTCCTTTTATGACAGTCCTTTTTCCAATGCCCACTATTTTTACAAAAGAAGCACTTTCCTGGTTTCATTGGTTGTTTGCTCTTGTTGACATACCTTTTCGATGAAATTTGCTTTCTTGCCAACAAAGCATTACTACCATCTAATTCACCTAATGAATTCTGGGAATTCAAGGGCGCCTCCTCCATAACTGACCTAGTAGTGAGGTTATCCAACGTTTGCTGCTCTGATGACGTAGATTCCCATGCACTAACGGTAACGTAATAAATAAGGAATCTTTGTTATAACCATGGAATTTGAGACTCTTTCTCCTACATCTGCGAGCTGCTGCGCAATCATCTGCAACTTAGAAATGTGAACAGCAATGTCATCTTGCCGCGGTTTGCGGATCCTTGTTAAAACTGTAAAATTCCTGCTGGAGCTTTAGATTACAGCTCATAAGCATTCTCCAATTTGTCCCACATTTCATTTCATTTCATTTCATTTCATTTATTTCATCAACTGAAAACATCTACTGTTCCACTAGATTACTTAATACAATTTCAATACTTAAATTCTACCACCAAAGCCTAACGCCAAAATAAATTTATTTTTAAACGAGTCTCTACTTAAATCAAACTCGAATAGACTGCTATGCTTATTGCATTCTTTAAGGCATTTGGTAATTGGTTCATTACAACCGTAATTAACTCTATGATATGGAATATAAAACAATAAACGATTTCTAAGTACTCTTGATGGAGCATAAAAACCTATTAATGATAAAAGAAAAGGGCAATCGATATGGTTGTTTATTAAATCGCGAATAAACATAAGTGAAAAATATTGCCTACGCCTGAAAAGAGGGAAAATACCAAATAATTTGCATCTTGTCTCATACGAAGGCATTTCAATATTCCAGCGTAATTTACGCATAGCAACCCTAGTTAAACGTTTTTGGATCATCTCAATTCTATTGGAATGTACTTCATAACATGGATTCCATACCATACTACAGTATTAGACCTGACAAATGCAAAGAATAGACATTTGAGAGTAAGTGGATAATGAAAGTCTTTAGAATTCCGCAATATAAAACCCAACATTGAATTGCCTTTAGCAACCAAGAAGTCAATATGCTGGCAGAAATTTAGTTTTTTGTCAAATATGACTCCTAGGTCTTTCTTAGAGGAGATAATGGACAATGGGGAATTATCGATCACGTACGTGAATGAAACTGGGGAGAGGTTACGACAAAAAGATAGGCTTTGACATTTGGAGACATTGAGTCGAAGGTCATTGTTATGACACCACATAGAAAGTCTCTCAAGGTCTTCCTGCAAAAGAATGCAATCATGCTCAGACTTAATAGGTCGGAACAATTTTAAATCGTCGGCAAAAATTTAACATTGGGAGGAAAAGCAAAGGACCCAAATGACTTCCCTGAGGGACTCCAGACGTTACATACACTGGTGATGAAAGAACGTCCTTAATACGAACGTACTGAATACGATCTGTGAGATATGAGCGAATCCACTCTAGAAAATTGGAGTGAAATCCAAACCTGTTTAGTTTGGACATCAATGCATTGTGATTAACGCTGTCAAACGCCTTAGCAAAGTCAGTATAAATCACATCACACTGTAACCCTTTCTCAAGGTCATTCAAGACAATGTGACAAAAGACTGAGAGATTTGTAGTGGTAGATCTACCAGCCACAAAACCATGTTGAAACGGAGAGATATATCTCTTTAAGAGGCCTCTACCCAAAATGTTCTACAAAAATTGGAACGTGAAGCGCCATCTCTCTTTGACTTGCAACCTAGCATCCACTTGCAATCCAATCACAATCCACTTGCAAAAGGACTTAGTGGGCGTATCTTTAGTGATATATGGGATGACAAACGGGTTTGGTAGATTGTAGGTATCGTATGTTGATCGTGTGCGTAGGGTTGTTTTTCGTAAGATATGTGAATATCAATACAATCCGTCATACGTATCCGTCAGCTAAGCGATGTTTGATGGTATTGTTTTGAGTTGTGAATAATGCACATTCTGCAATTCATTTATACTTCGGGATAGGTCATTTTCAGACATGTTCCAATTGTATAATATTTTCTTTATTTCTATCGCTACGGCTGGATTTTTGCCTTATAATTTCCTTTTTTGCTCAAATTGTAGTATGGATAAAAGAAGTTAGTGAATGTTGGGGGGAGGGGATGGAGCGCAAAATATGTTGGTTTCATTGCTGTAGGTTTCGCTCCAGACTCCTGGATTTGACATATAAAACATGAATTTGGTATTACTCAGAGATTTTGCAGATAAAATGGTATAGGTCCTTCCATCCATTCAAAAGAAAAAAACTCGCTCAAACGTATGGCTGAAAGCTTTATTTAATTTATTTTTTTAGGAACTTAATAAGAAAATAATATACATAGGTATCTGCTAATGTAGTGTCTGCTACTCTGCTGCACCTAATTAGCTTAGATTATTGTGGGTCTCCTCAAGTATCCTGTGATTGTGGTTTTCGCACTTCCATTCCCCGAGTAATACGAGGATCCACTAATTCTGGTAAAAAACAGTTTTCGTAAAATGTGTTTAACTGTCCGAACATTTTTGTTTTCCAAAAATTGTGATCGACATCTATTACTTCTAAAGGGTTTTTTCAACAGGGTCGCTACAAAAGTAGAGCGATAGAGACAGCAAATGACTGCCAATTTCTTGCCGCTCTTTTGACATTTCTCTTCAGTAAGGTTTGCCATTTCGTGATGGAAAGACATACGAGCCAATAACGAGTGGAAATTATTTACTATCGAAATTCGGAGTCAGTGACCTCAACGTTAAGAGCGCTACGTCCAATTTATGGTCTTCATAATCGTTCTAGCAGATCAACAATTGAGCGTCTATTGGAAAAATTTGAATCCACAAGCACAGTACAAAATGTTCCCGTGCCAGTGAGATAAAGAAGTGCCCGTAGTGTCGCGAATATTGCTGCCGCTGAGGCTTCAGTTGAAGAAAGCCCAAATGTGTCTCTCACACGTCGTTCTCAAGCGTTGGGCATCTCTGTGACGTCGTTGTGGCGAATTTTGCGCCTCAATTGGATGATATGGACTTGGAGGACATGTGGCTCCAACAGGATGGCACCACAAGCCACACAGCGAATGCCACAATCTATTTATTGGAAACCAAGTTTGGAAACCGTGTTATCTCACGAAATGGTCCAGTCGCTTGGCCGCCTCGGTCGTGCGATTTGACACCGTTAGACTATTTCCTGTGGGGCTACGTCAAGTCTATGGTCTATGCCAACAAGGCAGCGACGATTGATGAACTTCGTACGAATATCGAACGTGAAATTGCAGCAGTATCGGCCGATTTATGCTTGAAAACTGTCGAAAATTTGGTTCAGCGTCTGGACTTCTGCAAGCGTGCCCGTGGTGGCCATGCAAAAGAAATCGAGTTCCATACATAATGGCATCGAACGTACTTCCACAGGAATATAGAATTTCATTGATATCCAAAACCGCTCTTATTGAAAAACCCTTTATATAAATGTTAAAAGCACTACCACCCCAAATTGCCAATATTCATTTTTCTCGCTTACATATATGCAATTGGCCTTGAATTGGTAGTAATAAAGGGTTTTTCAATAAGAGCGCTACAAACGTTTTTTTTTTTTTAAATAAAACAAAAACGGTTTTGGATATCAATGAAATTCTATATTCCTGTGAAAGTACGTTCGATGCCATTATGTATGGAACTCGATTTCTTTTGCATGGCCACCACGGGCACGCTTGCAGAAGTCCAGACGCTGAACCAAATTTTCGACAGTTTTCAAGCATAAATCGGCCGATACTGCTGCAATTTCACGTTCGATATTCGTACGAAGTTCATCAATCGTCGCTGGCTTATTGGTATAGACCATAGACTTGACGTAACCCCACAGGAAATAGTCTAACGGCGTCAAATCGCACGACCGAGGTGGCCAAGCGACTGGACCATTTCGTGAGACAACACGGTTTCCAAACTTGGTTTCCAATAAATTGATTGTGGCATTCGCTGTGTGGCTTGTGGCGCCATCCTGTTTTAACCACATGTGCTCCAAGTCCATATCATCCAATTGGGGCCAAAAATATTCGGTTATCATTGAACGGTAGCGATTCCCATTCAGTGTAACGTGCCGATCTTGATCATCACGGAAGAAGTACGGGCTAATGACGCCGCCGGCCCATAAACCACACCAAGCAATATTCTCGACACTACGGGCACTTCTTTGTCTCACTGGCACGGGAACATTTTGTACTGTGCATGTGGATTCAAATTTTGCCACTAGACGCTCAATTGTTGATCTGCTAGGACGATTATGACGACCATAAATTCACCGAATTTCGGTAGTAAATTTTAATAATTTCGACTCGTTGTTGGCTCGTATATCTTTCCAGCATGAAATGGCAAACCTTACTGAAGAGAAATGTCAAAAGAACGGCAAGAAATTCGGCGTCGTTTGCTGTCCCTGTCGCTCTACTTTTGTAGCGTCCCTGTTGAAAAACCCTTTAGTTGTGTCTTTTATTAAGACCTTTTATGTGGCGAAGGTTTTCTGTCGGATGGGTAGATGACTGACCAAGGAGGAAAGGCCATAGCCTCTCGCCTTGAGTTAGTCGTCACAGCCCGAGAATCCTGGAGATCCGGTGCCTGCACAGCTTAGGCTGGGCAGACACCGGGCTCAGAAAGGAAACCAGAGGAACAGATGTTTCTGGATAGGAACACTGTTTCTAAGACCGTCATACGTGGTGAAGAACCACATCCTGCACGAGGTGCCACTGCTTTCGACTAAATATGACGGATCTAGAGCGGGAAACTCGATAAAAACCCGTAATCCCGGGTAAGAACGACCGTGCCCATGGGATGTATGGCACAATGTCATGGTGTCTTCTAACGGTGAACTCTAGATACCTGGGGACTAGTTTCAATTTAATTCCCCTTCTCTGTATACAGGGGGTGAGTACAGAGCGACATCTTCTTCCCCCTTACTCGTGGGTCCAAAATTAACAATAACAAACAAAAAACAAACAAAGGGACTGGTGCAAATGAATCGGGCACCATGAACTTCAATAAAACCGATTCTCAAACAACGACAACACCATTGACAAAAATGACGGAGGAGGAAGAAAATCTTCTACTCCAGGAACCGTCAACTAGTAGGGCAGTTTCGGCTGGGGGAAGCGTAGGAACGGTCGATCTCAACCTTGAGAAACTCTTCCTTGAAGAGGATGACAATCGTTCCATCGCCAGCTCATCCAAATTTTCAATTTCATCCACTGCATCGTTGAGGAAAAAACTCCTAAACTGTAAAAACACGATCAGTAAGCTGAGGAAAAAACATACCCTAGAGGACAGAGAGAAACGACGGCTTCAAAACGCTCTCGACTTTCTGGAAGGCCAGTCTTTGGACTGCGACAAGCCCCGTGCTGACTCGCCACCGAAGACAGCCTTCCCCGAAGCTTTGAGTGAGGGTGCACTCATGCGACCACCAATGCCTGTGATATGCCATAGCCTATCGGGGCACGGGTCTGTCGCATCTGAACCCGCCAAGGAAGCAAACGAGGTAAGGAACGTTTCACCGGGAGAGGCCAACTCGACGCTTGACAGTCTGTCTACGGTTGTCGATAAGCCAAATATTCCTGTAACGGAGGTAAACCCGGCGATTGACAAAAAGCAGTCGGACCCGGCAAAGCAGCGCAAGAACGCGCGCCGACTGCTAACTAGGTTCAAAAACCGTGACCCTAGCTCCTTCACGGAAAGGGAAACGGTACAGCTAGCTAGGGCTCGGGAGACCATCAAGTCGACCGAGGCAACGTGGCGCAGCAGCCAACAAAACAGGACGCAGAACCGGACAGGTAAAGGGAGTCTGACTGGACCAAGGGAGAAATGCCACTCGCCTTTCGCCTTGAGTAGGTCGGAACCCGAAAAGCCGAGTGCCGACCCAGCAAAGGATACGTCCCAAACTGGAAAGGAACCTGGCGACTCCAAGAAGGTTCTGCAAAAAGGTAGGTCAGGGCCTAGCTTAACTAGGGCGCAGGCCTCTGGAGGGGTTGGCGTGAGACTGACTGCAGCGAGGACGAAATGCCAAACGCCTTTCACCTCGACTGCAGCTGGTCCAAAGCGCTCGGTAGCTGCCCCAGGCAAGGATTCGTCCGAACCTGAGGGGGCTCCTGGTTGCTCCAAAAGAGGTCGGCACGACATCACACTCTCCCCGGTTGTAGGCAGGCAGGCTAAAAAGCCAAAATATGCAGAAAAGGTCAAGGAAGGTCTTCGTGTCGCAATTATCGACCTTGGAAATCCAGAGCGAAGACTTACCGAAGACCAATGGAAACTGATTGAACTTCGAATCCTAGATGGTGTCAACGACGCTATTCTGAAGGCCGATGGCACAGTCCCTCTCTTTGGACAGCTAACCACCTTCAAGGGATTTAAGATTATGGAATGCGATAATAACAACACCCTACACTGGTTGAAGAATTTCGTCGTCAACACAGACGCACCGTGGTCAAACGCTGACCTACGCGTCGTTGACAGAAAAGAAATTCTGAACATAACAAGACCAAAAGGACGCATTCTTATTCAAGGACCGTACTTGCCCGTGGAAAGAATTGAACGCAACCTGCAGTTCCTTAACCCGGAATTACAAAGCAAGGAGTGGAAAGTTCTGGAAACGGGGGAACACACTGAGAACGGTATGGAAGTTACCGTACTCCTCAGCCACAAATCGTTGCCGCTACTACGTAACCAGCAGTTCAAGGTTCGCGTAGGCATAACGCGCTGTAAAATGCGGCTACTGGCGGCAACACACAAGAAGGACAGGAAAGAAGAAGCTGGTCGTCATGAAGATAGTACAAATCAATCTTCACCACAGTAAGGCGGCCAGCGCCAATCTAGTTCTTCTCATGAGAACAAAAAATATAGACGTCGCCCTGGTTCAAGAACCCTGGATCATCCGGGGTGAGATAAAAGGGCTGAACCATAAGGATCTGGTTGTCTACAACACCAACACACCAGATCACAGTAAGAAACGTACATGTATTGTCGCTAGAAACAGATTAACCTATTTCTCTTATCTAGCTACAGCAATACTGACCAGACAGTAATCATATGGGAGCGAGCAGGCAGAAGCCCGCTGATACTCGCGTCAATATATATGCCACACGACTCTCCAGGAAGTCCACCGTCCGATCTAACCAGGCTGCTGGTTGTGAAAGCTGAGCGTGAAAAATGGGATTTCATCCTAGGATGCGACGCCAACTCCCATCATGCTCAATGGGGTAGCACCGACACAAACGTGAGAGGTGAGTCCCTTTTTGAATTTATTATTGAACACAATATATTGATAGCCAATAGTGGCAATGAACCAACCTTCGTAACTAGGAATAGACGTGAGGTACTAGATGTTACACTTTGTAACAACTCACAAACTATGAATGTGCGAGAATGAAAAGTTTCTACAGAAGCATCCTTTTCAGACCACAGGATTATAGAGTTCCTAACTGACGAGAAAGCAGACCCGATAAAGAAATTTAGGAATCCCAGATTGACAAACTGGGATACATTCCTCAGAGAAGTAGGAAAGTATAGTAGGAAACTTCAACGACAAACACTGGTCACACCAGATGAGATCGACGCAGGTACAGAATACTTAAACAAAATTCTGACAAATGCGTACGTTAAAGCCTGTCCTTTACGGACAATAAAGAACACAAAGCACCCACCATGGTGGTCAAAGGAATTGTCTAAAATGAGGACAAAAACTAGAGCTCTATTTAATGCGGCGAAAGCCTCCAATCTCCCAACGGACTGGGACCTGTATAAGGCCAGTCATAGGAAATTCAAGAGCTCCATAGTAAGTGCTAAACGCACGGCTTGGCATACATTCTGTAGTGACGTTGAGAGCACAACGGAATCTTCCAGGCTTAGGAAAATTCTGTCCAAACAACCCTGTGTTCCAGGTTTTATTAAGGACAGTTGCGGAAACTGGACACAGTCCTGCACAGAAACCCTAGAGCTCTTGTTACGGACTCACTTTCCAGGGTGCGCCCCGAGTCCAGGTAACAACTTAGAGGCGGAAATTACTCCTACAACTGTTTCAGTGGTTCCAGAAGGAGTAATAACCGAAGAAAAGCTTAACTGGGCAATTGATACACTATCTCCCTTCAAATCACCTGGGAGAGATGGGATTTTCCCTATTATGCTCCAGAAGACAAAGACCGTTATCATACCGGTTCTCAAACGACTTTTCACACGAAGTCTGGAGTGCGGCTACATTCCTAAAGCCTGGCGGGAAGTGAAGGTAGTATTTATTCCCAAGGCAGGAAAATCTAGTCACATCCATGCCAAGGACTTCAGACCGATAAGCCTGACATCTTTCATCCTAAAAACGTTTGAAAAGCTAATGAACATTTATATTCGCAGTCGACTCGACTATAGCGCGATCTCCACCGCCCAACACGCTTACATTAAAGGCAAAGGAGTGGAAACTGCGCTACACGACGTCGTCAGCACTATAGAAAAGTCTCTCAAGGACAAAGAATACACACTTGCAGCGTTTTTAGACATTGAAGGAGCATTCAACAATGTGGAAACGCGAGCAGTGGAAAGAGCATTGCAGAACTCCAACGTCGATCAGTCTCTCACTAATGTGATAATGAGCCTGCTCAATGAAAGGTACATCAATGCAACACTAGGCGATAATGACCTAAGAGTCGTAGCGTCCAGAGGCACACCACAAGGTGGAGTCATATCACCCTTACTCTGGGTCCTTGTTGTAAATGAAATACTCCTAAAGTTCGAAAACAGAGGGGTCAAAGCAATTGCATACGCGGATGACGTAGTATTGCTTGCGACAGGAAAATTCCTTTCAACCCTGAGCGAACTGTTAGAAAACTCCCTGAGGACACTCACTGCGTGGACAAGACAATGCGGTCTTGGGATCAACCCACAAAAGACTGAAATGGTGTTGTTCACTAATAAAAGAAGAATACCAGAATTCAAACCACCAGAAATTGAGGGAATACCCTTGAAGGTGATGGAGAGTGCGAAATATCTAGGAATTATCCTCGATAAAAAGCTGAGTTGGAAGCCAAACGTCGATGACAGAGTTAGGAAAGCGGCGAACGCTTTTTACGCATGCAACCGTATCTTCGGCAAAAAATGGGGTCCAAACCCAAAAATAATTCTGTGGATGTATACGGCAATTGTGCGACCAATACTCACATACGGCAGCTTAGTCTGGTGGCAAGCCACAGACAAGGCAACCAATCTCAAGGTGATGGCAAAAATACAAAGACTAGCATGTATAGGGACAACCAGTGCAATGAGAACAACCCCAACCGCTGGCTTGGAAGCCATTCTCAATCTGCCACCATTAGATCTATACATGCAGGAATCGGCTGCAAAAAGTGCCTTGAGGATCAGCCAAACAAACAGCTGGAACCCGAGTCATTTTGGACACGCACTGATTCTGAACATGTACGTAGGAAACAACATCATATCTGACTACATGTCTCCTTATTTAGATTTCGAAAAACCATTCTCTTGTTCATTTCCGAGCAAGGAGGAATGGTACGCAAACGAACCCATGAAAAGGAAATCGATTTCCATCTTCACAGACGGATCAAAGATGGACTGTGGAACGGGTGCTGGGCTATTCTCAGAGGAACTACACATTAACAGATCGATTAGATTACCTGATCACTGTAGTGTATTCCAAGCAGAAGTCTTAGCAATCACTGAAGTCGCAAGCATGATATCAATGATGGCGATACCACACAGTGATATTACCATTTTTATTGATAGTCAGGCGGCCATTAAAGCGGTGTCAGCCACAGAAATAAAGTCCTTACTTGTTCGCCGCTGCCGCGAGGAGCTCAAAACTCTTGGCACAAAGCACAAAACGAGTCTCTGCTGGGTCCCTGGACACAAGGACATATCCGGCAACGAGCGAGCTGACGAACTGGCAAGAAAGGGGTCTGCGATGGACCATGAACAGGCGCTTCAGTCGGTTAAACCACCACTCTGTAACCTCAGAGAAAGAGTGGAATACAAAACACGAATGAAAGCCAACAACAGGTGGTTGTCACTAACCACTTGTGACATATCACGCAAGCTGTGGCCAAAGTATGATAAGGGCCGAACCAACAAACTTTTACGTTACGACAGGGCATCGCTGTCAAAGTTGATCGGTACTCTTACTGGCCACAACCTGCTAAGGAATCACACAATGAAACTAAATCTCAAGGATGACGACATCTGTAGGGGCTGCGGTGATGAGGAAACTCATGAGGACACACCTCACTTTCTCTGTCACTGTCCAAGCCTGTGTCACCTGAGGAACAGAACACTTGGAAGATACTTCTTCCAAGACATTCAAGAACTTTCTGATGTCTCACTAACAAATCTTTACAGGTTTATACGGACATCCAAATGGCTGGACAGACTGGAGTAAGAAGGAAACCAAGGAGGAAGGACCAAGGCCAGAACAGCGAGGCCAACACTCCCAACAAAGGGTATCACAATGGGACCACATGGACCTAAGTGTGATGTAGCAGATTTGCTCTGTTCCATCAGCCCGTTAACCTAACCTAACCTAAGACCTTTTATGATACCATCATCAGAAACCGTTATGTATTTGATTTTTCGGTTTTTGATAGCATCCGTAGGATCGCATCCAGCTATGCTTGATGGTCATTTTATTTCTACCAAGGAATGGTCGTCGATAAGTCCATCTGGAGAAGTACCAAGAAAGTAATACTCCTCATCGATAAAAATTCCTGAGTTCGATATACTTCTGCCCAATTGCTGTTCCAGTTGCAGCCTCGCAGTGTCTTCGTTAATTTTTTCATACATGACGGAAGGTGTTCATAAGGTCGTGGGATGTGCAAGTCTTTTAACATAACCTTCGAATTTTTTTGCTTTGCATATTTGTCCGAAATATCAGGCTGTCAACATTTTCTTTCTGATATTCAACCATTTTTCATTACTGGACTGTCCCAATGTTTGTTTTTCTAAAAGCTGGCAATTGTTTTGATTTTGCTTTAGTTGTTCTATTAGACAGTTTTTCTCTGCAATGAATTTGTCTTCATCCATGTCTGGTTGGTGGCAACTGGTACCATACCCAATATCTTTGACAACACCTGTCCGGTTTATGCGAAACAGTTTGCTCTTACGATAAACCTTTCTCGCATTTCGTCTGTGGGTTTGTAACACGCTTTTCCGGAGTCGCCGAATTTCCATTTGTTTTGCCAGGGAATTTGAGCTATGTCCATATAGATGTTTAAACAGTTCAGAGATCTGTCCTTTAGAGTTAAACTTTACAGCTGCTGCAGTACAGCTGGCTGAATATCCTTGCCCAAGTGAAAAGTTGATTCTTTTCCCTTTTAAATGAACTGATGTCTCCATCTGAAAGCATTGTTATAAAGGGTGATTTTTTAAGAGCTTGAGAACTTTTTTAAAAAAAAAACGCATAAAATTTGCAAAATCTCATCGATTCTTTATTTGAAACGTTAGATTGGTCCATGACATTTACTTTTTGAAGATAATTTCATTTAAATGTTGACCGCGGCTGCGTCTTAGGTGGTCCATTCGGAAAGTCCAATTTTGGGTAACTTTTTCGAGCATTTCGGCCGGAATAGCCCGAATTTCTTCGGAAATGTTGTCTTCCAAAGCTGGAATAGTTGCTGGCTTATTTGTGTAGACTTTAGACTTGACGTAGCCCCACAAAAAATAGTCTTAAGGCGTCAAATCGCATGATCTTGGTGGCCAACTTACCGGTCCATTCCTTGAGATGAATTGTTCTCCGAAGTTTTCCCTCAAAATGGCCATAGAATCGCGAGCTGTGTGGCATGTAGCGCCATCTTGTTGAAACCACATGTCAACCAAGTTCAGTTCTTCCATTTTTGGCAACAAAAAGTTTGTTAGCATTGAACGATAGCGATCGCCATTCACCGTAACGTTGCGTCCAACAGCATCTTTGAAAAAATACGGTCCAATGATTCCACCAGCGTACAAACCACACCAAACAGTGCATTTTTTGGGATGCATGGGCAGTTCTTGAACGGCTTCTGGTTGCTCTTCACTCCAAATGCGGCAATTGTGCTTATTTACGTAGCCATTCAACCAGAAATGAGCCTCATCGCTGAACAAAATTTGTCGATAAAAAAGCGGATTTTCTGCCAACTTTTCTAGGGCCCATTCACTGAAAATTCAAGCGTTGCTCGTTAGTAAGTCTATTCATGATGAAATGTCAAAGCATACTGAGCATCTTTCTCTTTGACACCATGTCTGAAATCCCGCGTGATCTGTCAAATACTAATGCATGAAAATCCTAACCTTAAAAAAATCACCCTTTATAACGTAAGCCGTTTTCAGCTATACTGGATTTAAATGCTTGTAGCAGTATTTCTGACTCCATCAGTGTTGAAGGCCATTTGTGGTTAATATCGCGTGGTCCTGTTGTTGTTCCGTATCACTTCTAGCGCATGTAACGCAGTACTTATTTCTTATTCCTAAAGAAATTACTTTATCGGTATGCAACCCCACCACAACAGCAGCACCTTACAGAACAGAAACAATTTTCCTGTAAGATCATTTGCTCCAGTAAGCATCTGTCACCACAGTTATAAACGGAATTCAATCAATATCACCAATATCAATATCTGGCGGGCTCAGCCTCTTCGTTAGCAGTCTCCAACATATTTCTTGCCGCCACGACTTTCCAGATATCCCACGTTTGTTTTTCAATCTCACTATATATTTTGAAAACAGCAGCAGTGTTAACATCCATTGCATCTGGATTTTTCTTATTTAGGAACACTCGACTCTCATAATTGCACATATCACATCTTAAAAAGATCGAACTTGCAAAGCTCACTCGGACTTCTTTAACAATTTTCATATTGTTTAAACTGCAACCGAGTGCTGGGCAATGTTGGTCTATTGCTTTCAACTCATTAAAAAAGTATTGAAGGTCAATTATCCTTCGTCTTTCTATGAGGGCAACGGAATCGATCGCAGATATCTCTTTTTCCATTATCAGACTTTCTAGGCTTTCCGATTCTGATATTAGGCCTTTCAACTCAAAATGTTCATTAGTTTCAAGACCACCTTCACCTTCTGAAACTTGATGCTGGCTTCCATTGATAATCTGAGTATTTCCAGGATTTTGTCTTGACTTCGTTAAACTAAATAAATAAAAACAAAAACATACAATATAAAAAAATGTTTGAAAAAGTAGATTTATCCTATAAAACCCGGACAGTTGATGTTAGTCCACTAAAAGGCAGATGAACTTACTTATTTTGCAATATACGTCTCCTGTTGGCTGCTGGTGTTCTTTTTCCCTTTGACTTGTTGCATATCTTTCTTTTTCCCATTTTTTTCATCAAAGGTTGTTATTTTAAGTTCCTTTTCCTTTATTCTATGTGTTTTTCTTCACTATTAATATCACTCGTAACTATGTATATATAGGTCAACACTTCTCACTTTTCAATTGGTAAATAGGTACTGAATGAATAATTTGTTCTTCAAACTATCTTATAAGCGTAATTTCCTTGTCTCTGCAGTATCTCCTCACTAAACGTTTTATACCTACATTAGGATTTCCTTGGATTGCAATCCTTTCACTCACATATATTGCACTCACGCAAAGAATTAAACATCGAGCTCCCGCAGTACCAGGTCAAAAAACCCCAACCCATGTAATTCTGCATCTGCATTTTCAATTAATATATTTTTTACATGCCTGGATCAAATCGCGACGCCTTTAAAAAAGCATTATGAAAAAACCGACAACACCATTTAAAATGTATTGCGTACCTAGGCAGCCTTTTTCTCAAGTGGTTATTAGGATTTATTTTTACCTGATTTCTCTTATTGTACACATTTTTTGTACCTAGTAGGAAGTACGAATGCAGTCAAAGTGTCCTTATTGATTATTTTATTATATTGGCTAGATTAATAATAGAGCAGGGTTCGTAAAATATCGCTTGCGAATGATAAAATAAGGATCTTTATCGTTCTTTATCGATCTTCTCACGAACCGTAAAAAATAAAGTTGGAGAACGATAAATTTTTCGATCTTTAAAAATGTATAATTCTCTGACGAGCAAGCTGCATTCTTTTTTTCTGTATCTCCCGTTCGTGAGAGATCGGGAAAAAGAAATTCATTTAGAATATGGTTCGCTCGCCATAAGGATCCGTAAAGATCCATAAAACAAATCATTCTCGATTCGCGATTTATATTTTCAATAGTTATTATTTTGGTTGAAATAGGGAAAATAAAGACATTTGAGTTTAATTAATATGTTTCTTATAATAAAGAAGCTGACGAATCAACTTGCTTACATTGTGATAGAAAATTGAGCATTGCAAAACATTGAGCAGCAAAAAGGTTCTTCTAGGAAAACTTGCACAAGTAATGGCAGTGCCATCAACTCAAATCTCTGTTGAACGGGCTTTTAGCCCTCTACCAGTTGAGAAAAAACAGAGACAAATTATCCAAAGAAACAATAAATAATGTTTTGTTAGTTAAACTGAATGCAAATTTATTCCAAGATCTTTATATGTAATAAACATACTTTTCACTTATGTTCTTTCAATTTTAAAATAATTTTAAAATATTTAAATAAAATAAAATATTGTAGATTATATAACTTTTCATGTAAAATAACTTTTTTTTTCTTATGAAAACCATTCGCGAACGAATATTTTACAGATCGTAACAAATTTGATTTGATCGTGCAAACAAATTTTATTTTTAAGCGAACCAAACAATAAGGTTCGCGATCGAATCTTAAATCAAATTCCTTTGCGAACTTTTCATGAGAGAACGAATCATATTTTATTGTTCTGCGAACCTTGTAATAAAGCCAAAGGCAACGGCAACAGTGCAAAAAAATAATAATTGCCCACAAACAGCAACAGCGCAGTGCTACATTGTCCCCTTTTATCTATGCACTTTTCAATAATCAACTTTTCTACAACGATTAAGCAATGAAACTTTAGGGTATCTATCTGAAAATCCTGAGTAATATCATGATTTTGTTTTTGTAGTATTGTTTATTAGTTTAAATAATTTTCTGTTATCAAATTTTAAACTGAAAGTATAAGCTAGATCCACATCTTGAAAAGTGCCTTTATCAACCCCTCACTCATTTTTTATTTCAGTCAGCGAAACAAAAATGCAAAATCACTTCGAATCGCCATAGACCTGCTTACACATACCCCCATCCACACATGATTTATTTTATTGAAATCGCACTTCAGACTTCACACACCAAACCGGTTTCATTTAGAACACACCTCCGAGAGCAGTAAAACACAACATAATCACTTTATGGTTGATTGCGTGCTGTTCTGATTGGCTGTTCAGATCAGGCCACACAACTACCGCCACCTTCACGGGAAATCCGGAATTATTTCTTGCTAAAATTGATAAACTAAGCAACGTACAAAATAATTTTTTTAAAAAATATGTAATTTAAACTCGGTAGTTTGTGACAAAATATACATAAATAAATATATATTTTTATTGGATCTGTTAGCTGATATGATACTTTGTTGTTCTGAGTAAAAATTGAAACATACGTGCTTCAATATTCACATGAAAAACGTAGTTCAATATTTCAAAATATTGTTTGTTTTTAAACACCAGTATTTTGCAAACCAGTGTAAAATTTCAAGATCTGTCTCGACGATATTGCTGTTTTGGATATTACTTTTTAGCTGAGTTAGTGATCTCAGATGTATAGTACTCTGTCTTATCATGGTTTGGAAAATAGTAAATCGATTTTATGCAAATTTTCCCAAACACCTTTGGGAATTCTTTAAATAAAATATAACTGAGATGTTTTTTTAAAAAACTATTCCGATCATTTTCAAGAGGAAATTATGTTCTTTCAAGTGCATTAAGTTTCAATTCAGTAGCTCTAGTAATAATTTATCAGTTAGAGAAACAGAATGCCATTTTTTCCACTTTTGCTCGATTTCTGAGTAGAGTCCTCTTAAGCGTATACCAGGAACATAGAGGACATTAGCTAAATGATTTTCCTTCCAGCTGACATTATTAAACGACAAGACATTTATATCTCCTCTACCATTGGCTTTTATTGTGTCCCCACAACATAAAATTCTCTTTTTCTCTCCTTTTATGACAGTCCTTTTTCCAATGCCCACTATTTTTACAAAAGAAGCACTTTCCTGGTTTCATTGGTTGTTTGCTCTTGTTGACATACCTTTTCGATGAAATTTGCTTTCTTGCCAACAAAGCATTACTACCATCTAATTCACCTAATTAATTCTGGGAATTCATGTGCGCCTCCTCCATAACTGACCTTGTAGTGAGGTTATCCAACGTTTGCTGCTCTGATGACGTAGATTCCCATGCACTAACGGTAACGTAATAAATAAGGAATCTTTGTTATAACCATGGAATTTGAGACTCTTTCTCCTACACCTGCGAGCTGCTGCGCAATCATCTGCAACTTAGAAATGTGAACAGCAATGTCATCTTGCCGCGGTTTGCGGATCCTTGTTAAAACTGTAAAATTCCTGCTGGAGCTTTAGATTACAGCTCATAAGCATTCTCCAATTTGTCCCACATTTCATTTCATTTCATTTCATTTCATTTATTTCATCAACTGAAAACATCTACTGTTCCACTAGATTACTTAATACAATTTCAATACTTAAATTCTACCACCAAAGCCTAACGCCAAAATAAATTTATTTTTAAACGAGTCTCTACTTAAATCAAACTCGAATAGACTGCTATGCTTATTGCATTCTTTAAGGCATTTGGTAATTGGTTCATTACAACCGTAATTAACTCTATGATATTGAATATAAAACAATAAACGATTTCTAAGTACTCTTGATGGAGCATAAAAACCTATTAATGATAAAAGAAAAGGGCAATCGATATGGTTGTTTATTAAATCGCGAATAAACATAAGTGAAAAATATTGCCTACGCCTGAAAAGAGGGAAAATACCAAATAATTTGCATCTTGTCTCATACGAAGGCATTTCAATATTCCAGCGTAATTTACGCATAGCAACCCTAGTTAAACGTTTTTGGATCTTCTCAATTCTATTGGAATGTACTTCATAACATGGATTCCATACCATACTACAGTATTAGACCTGACAAATGCAAAGAATAGACATTTGAGAGTAAGTGGATCATGAAAGTCTTTAGAATTCCGCAATATAAAACCCAACATTGAATTGCCTTTAGCGACCAAGAAGTCAATATGCTGGCAGAAATTTATTTTTTTGTCAAATATGACTCCTAGGTCTTTCTTAGAGGAGATAATGGACAATGGGGAATTATCGATCACGTACGTAAATGAAACTGGGGAGAGGTTACGACAAAAAGATAGGCTTTGACATTTGGAGACATTGAGTCGAAGGTCATTGTTATGACACCACATAGAAAGTCTCTCAAGGTCTTCCTGCAAAAGAATGCAATCATGCTCAGACTTAATAGGTCGGAACAATTTTAAATCGTCGGCAAAAATTAAACATTGGGAGGAAAAGCAAAGGACCCAAATGACTTCCCTGAGGGACTCCAGACGTTACATACACTGGTGATGAAAGAACGTCCTTAATACGAACGTACTGAATACGATCTGTGAGATATGAGCGAATCCACTCTAGAAAATTGGAGTGAAATCCAAACCTGTTTAGTTTGGACATCATTGCATTGTGATTAACGCTGTGAAACGCCTTAGCAAAGTCAGTATAAATCACATCACACTGTAACCCTTTCTCAAGGTCATTCAAGACAGTGTGACAAAAGACTGAGAGATTTGTAGTGGTAGATCTACCAGCCACAAAACCATGTTGAAACGGAGAGATATATCTCTTTAAGATATATCTCGAGTTCCATACATAATGGCATCGAACGTACTTTCACAGGAATATAGAATTTCATTGATATCCAAAACCGCTCTTATTGAAAAACCCTTTATATAAATGTTAAAAGCACTACCACCCCAAATTGCCAATATTCATTTTTCTCGCTTACATATATGCAATTGGCCTTGAATTTGGTAGTAATAAAGGGTTTTTCAATAAGAGCGCTACAAACGTTTTTTTTTTAAATAAAACAAAAACGGTTTTGGATATCAATGAAATTCTATATTCCTGTGAAAGTACGTTCGATGCCATTATGTATGGAACTCGATTTCTTTTGCATGGCCACCACGGGCACGCTTGCAGAAGTCCAGACGCTGAACCAAATTTTCGACAGTTTTCAAGCATAAATCGGCCGATACTGCTGCAATTTCACGTTCGATATTCGTACGAAGTTCATCAATCGTCGCTGGCTTGTTGGCATAGACCATAGACTTGACGTAACCCCACAGGAAATAGTCTAACGGCGTCAAATCGCACGACCGAGGTGGCCAAGCGAGTGGACCATTTCGTGAGACAACACGGTTTCCAAACTTGGTTTCCAATAAATTGATTGTGGCATTCGCTGTGTGGCTTGTGGCGCCGTCCTGTTTTAACCACATGTCCTCCAAGTCCATATCATCCAATTGGGGCCAAAAATTTTCGGTTATCATTGAACGGTAGCGATTCCCATTCAGTGTAACGTGCCGGTCTTGATCATCCCGGAAGAAGTACGGGCTAATGACGCCGCCGGCCCATAAACCACACCAAGCAATATTCTCGACACTACGGGCACTTCTTTGTCTCACTGGCACGGGAACATTTTGTACTGTGCATGTGGATTCAAATTTTGCCACTAGACGCTCAATTGTTGATCTGCTAGGACGGTTATGACGACCATAAATTCACCGAATTTCGGTAGTAAATTTTAATAATTTCGACTCATTGTTGGCTCGTATATCTTTTCAGCATGAAATGGCAAACCTTACTGAAGAGAAATGTCAAAAGAACGGCAAGAAATTCGGCGTCGTTTGCTGTCCCTGTCGCTCTACTTTTGTAGCGTCCCTGTTGAAAAACCCTTTAGTTGTGTCTTTTATTAAGACCTTTTATGATACCATCATCAGAAACCGTTATGTATTTGATTTTTCGGTTTTTGATAGCATCCGTAGGATCGCATCCAGCTATGCTTAATGGTCATTTTATTTTTACCAAGGAATGGTCGATAAGTCCATCTGGAGAAGTACCAAGAAAGTAATACTCCTCATCGATAAAAATTCCTGAGTTCGATATACTTCTGCCCAATTGCTGTTCCAGTTGCAGCCCCGCAGTGTCTTCGTTAATTTGTCTATACATGACGGAAGGTGTTAATAAGGTCGTGGGATGTGCAAGTCTTTTAACATAACCTTCGAATTTTTTTGCTTTGCATATTTGTCCGAAATATCAGGCTGTCAACATTTTCTTTCTGATATTCAACCATTTTTCATTACTGGACTGTCCCAATGTTTGCTTTTCTAAAAGCTGGCGATTGTTTTGATTTTGCTTTAGTTGTTCTATTAGACAGTTTTTCTCTCCAATGAATTTATCTTCATCCATGTCTGGTTGGTGGCAACTGGTACCATACCCAACATCTTTGACAACACCTGTCCGGTTTATGCGGTACAGTTTGCTCTTACGATAAACCTTTCTCGCATTTCATCTGTGGGTTTGTAACACGCTTTTCCGGAGTCGCCGAATTTCCATTTGTTTTGCCAGGGAATTTGAGCTATGTCCATATAGATGTTTAAACAGTTCAGATATCTGTCCTTTAGAGTTAAACTTTACAGCTGCTGCAGTACACCTGGCTGAATATCCTTGCCCTAGTGAAAAGTTGATTCTCTTTCCTCCTACTAGTTTGGCTACAATAGAGTTGTAGTGCTCGGCAAGATTGTTCGTGAATCCAAGATATAGACTCTTGGCGTTCATAATAAGTCTTCTTGTAGGAATCATCACTGTATCATAAAGACCATCTGATTTCATCATGGGAATTAAATTCACGTCATTCTCTTTACATTTTTCTTTTATGTAGGTTGGGATTCGTTGTGATCTCCAAAAACATGATGAATAACATTGCTGATATCTGCTTTAATTAAAGGTATTGCTTCTTCCTCGGATTGGCTTTGCTGTCGTCTGAACTTAATGGCACTCAAAATATCCTTCCGTATTCTTTCAAGTCTTATATTTAAGGCTCCTTTTAATCCTGCTTTACAACCTCTTGATATGTTCTCTAATTTATTTCTAAAATTTCGCATTAAATGGTTGCAGCATTCAATTTTGAAGATTCTTCTTCCGCCGTAGGGATCGGTTTGAATAATTTTTTGAAAAGAACTGCTTTCTCCATCTGAAAGTACTGTCATATATCGTAGGCCGTTTTCAGCTACACTGGATTTAAATACTTGTAGCAGTATTTCTGACTCCATCAGCGTTGAAGGCCCTTTGTGGTTAATATTGCACGCGTGGTCCTGTTATTGTTCCGTATCACTTCTAGCGCATGTAACGCAGTACTTATTTCTTATTCCTAAAGAAATTACTTTACCGGTATGCAACCCCACCACAACAACAGCACCTGACAGAGCAGAACATTTTTTCCTGTAAGATCGTTTGCTCCAGCAAGCATCTGTCACCACAGTTATAAACGGAATTCCATCTACCGGATCAATATCACCACGCTGTCTGGCGGCCTCAGCCTCTTCGTTAGCAGTGTCTCGAATTGTAGTTTAACTCAAGAGAAATTAAAATAAAAAGAACCACATTATTTGACAAACAATGTAAATTTATTGATCTTTAATTAACTAAAGTCTTTCCTTGGCGACCGACCGATTTTGACTGCCAAAAAACTGAACAAAAACTCCATCAGCAGCAACACTCCTCTTCCTTTTCGTCATGTAAAAAACGTCCTGACATTGCTGAGTAGGCTATAAAAGGTTATAGCCTTGTATATGACATTGATAGCGTAGAGACTACCGAAAGCTACGACTGCTATGAGTGCTGCTTTAATGGGTGGCATTCTAGGAATTTTTGTTTGCATTTCAACGGAGAAGCCGTTTAAATGCAAACGAAAACAAATAAAAAATGGGTCACAAAAAACAAGAGGCGATCGCGTTGGCTGAGGAATGCTGCTGACGGTGGGATATGTATGATATGTCTGACAAATAGCATTGTAATTAAATAATCGACTAATATTTGACAAAAGAAATGAAAACAAAAAATGCTATCGATACTTAACAAAGAAAACAAAGAAAATGCTATCGATACTTAACAAAGCCGGCCAATTTGAAAAGCCTACTTTTCAATGGAGTTATGTTGATTGGGCAGTATGCTGAATCTGGTGATGGCTCTTTTGTAGACTCCTCTATTGGTTTTGATGGTTGCGACTCTGACCCTTCCGTCACTGCCAGGACAGACTTCGATGACCCGCCCAAGAGGCCACTTGAGTGAAGGTAAGTTGTCGTCGTGAAGGATAACTAATTCGTCCACTTTGACGTTGTCTGAAGGAGTTGACCATTTATTGCGAACTTGAAGATGGTGGAGAACCTCTTTTTGCCATCGTTTCCAAAAGAGTTGTTGAAGTTGTGATATTTTTTTGATAACTATGAAGGCGATTAGGATTAATGTCCAACAGCGCTGGTTCATTTATAGTCGTGAGGGGGGCTCCGATTAAGAAATGACGAGGAGTGAGAGCCTCCAGGTCGTTTGGGTCAGCGGACATCGGTGAGAGAGGCCTTGAGTTCATTATGGCCTCTATAATGCAGAGAAGAGTGGTGAACTCTTCATAGTTGAGAGAAGTGTTATGGATCATCTTCACGAGGTGATGCTTTGCTGCTTTTACGGCTGCTTCGAAAAGACCACCAAAATGGGGTGATCGTGGCGGAGAAAAATGCCATTCAATACGGTTTTCAATACAAGCAGATTGAATTTGGGTGTTGTGTCCCTCGGAAATGAAGAGTTTGCGCAGATCCCGTAATTCGGCATTAGCACCAACGAAGTTGGTAGCGTTATCGGAATAAATTTTTAGACATTTTCCCCGTCTAGAGATGAAGCGTTTGAGTGCCATTAGGAAGGCTTGGGTTGTAAGATCAGCTACTAGCTCCAGGTGAGTAGCTCTGGTGGTAAACATGCAAAGACGGCCACGTATGCTTTAGTGGGAGTTTTCCACAATAATCAATCCCTGTTATTGAAAATGGCCTTGCTGGAAGGATTCGATCAGCTGGTAGATTGCCCATGATTTGTTGACGATGGACGGGCTTAGACCGAAAGCACAACTGACACCGATGAATGATTGAATTAATGGCTCGCTTAGCGGAGAGAATCCAGAAACGCTGGTGAATGATATTGAGCAAGGTCTGACAAGCAGCATGCAAGTGATGAACATGGTAATGCCATATCAGTGCCTTTGTGAAGGAGTGAGTATGAGGTAGGAGCATTGGGTGCTTGGCTTCGAAATTGAGATTTGAATTCACAAGGCGGCCTCCAACTCGTATGACTGACTCCTGGTCCATAAACGGAGATAGTTTGGCTAATGGACTGTTCGAGTGAACAGGTTGATTTAGTAGCAAGGTTGAATACTCCTTTGGAAAGTGGAGCATTTGGATTTTCCTCACTAAAGCCTTTAAAGATTGGTCCAATTCTTCTGCTGTTATGGATGATCCCCTTACAAATCGCTTATTGTAGATGAAGCGACGAACGTAGGCAAACACTAGAAGAAGACGAAAGTAGGAATTAGCAAATTTGTTGTTGATTGTTAGATCTGTGTGATTAGAAAAGGCTGTGTAATAACCGGTATATCGACCGTGCTTTCCTCGTAAGGTGAGGAGAATCGTCGATTTTATGAAAGAAAAGTCACTTTGATTTTTCTTATGTGTACTTTATTATTATCATTCACTCTAGGGCCCGCTGTCTCTATGCTTTTGGCTGCGACCTTTCGAGTAAGTTTTAGTAATTTACTGGTTCTTAGTCAAACGTCTTCTGACCTCCCTATTCCATTCCTTGTCCTTTTATACTAGTTTTCACTCATGGGATCCATCCCCAACACGCACATATGATATTTGACACTATCCATATGAAAATGCGTTATGCCGCATTTCCATATGGAAAATGCGCCCTCATCATAAATATCGATCCCATGTCAATCGGCACCAATAATCAAAAATAAACGTTGACCTGCGTTGTCTCAATTACAGTGCAATGGTTCCTACGGTTATTTCCTGTATTCATGCACTTTACACCGGCTCTATTGATTGTGTATCTGCTACCCATGCCCATAGCCATAGCTATACCGGTGTTTGATACACAACAAGCGACAATTCATAATTGCAGTGCATGGTGATAATGAATTTAGGTAGATGACGTATTATATGGAACATTATGTATTTCCATATAGTCTTCGTTTCGCCTTACCCTGGCCCATATAATTGTGTATCTGCTATTCTAGTGTAGTTATGTGAAGTATAAATGCAGATACACAATCAGGCGACAAATGTTTAACAAGTGCAGTGTAAGGTTACTTTTGTGAATGGGTTCATGGAAGATGAAACACTTATTGGATTTAAACGTTTTAATGTGTTTGATGGCTCGGTTGCGTGAATGACAAGAAAGATGATACACAGGGTATGCGTTCTAGGAATGGCAACCGATGAGTGATATACAAAAAGGGGTGTCGTACTGGTCGTATATAGTGGGTCACAACATCCCACCCCCCTTGAAAAAAAAAAAATTCTTACCTGAAGGGTTAGAATTTTCTATAGACGAATGGAAGAGGAAAGTCTTATGCCCAAAACACATGTGCAGAAATTCTGCACGCATCGCAGAATGCAGTGCTGCAAGTAAAACAGATGTGCAGAAATTTTGTTGACATGTATCGCATCGGCAACTATGGCTACTGTCATTCGCTAGCTAACAGCTGATGTGTTTTTGAAATTTTTGTTTGTCAATAAATTCTTCGGTAAAATGGAAATTAACAAATTCAATAAAATTCGTAAAATTATTTTGCTATTATCAGTTTACCAGTCGTACTGGAAGTTTTTGTGTTTGTGCCAACTTGTTCAAATGAAGAAAAGAAGTCGCATATGGACTCGCTTCATTTATACTGAAAATGAAAGACAACTTCATGGATTCTTCAATAAATTGTTCCTGGTTATTAAGAATACTGATTCCGATGAATTCAGAAAAGCTACTCGAATGGGAGTGAACGAGTTTATGCTACTTATGCAATTAATTTAAAGAAGAATGAAGAAAAAAGACTTTATTCCTCAGTCCATAAGTCCAGAATGCAGATTGGCTATAACATTGGTGTAAGATTTTGAAACTTTGTGGAAAGAAGTTACGATTTAGTAAATCTTAATTTCAGATATTTGGGCCACGGTGTTTGCCGCCAAATATTGGCTTGGTCCTTTCGTGTTGGAGTTTCGACAATACGCCAAATAATATTAGAGACGTGCGAAGCTTTATGGGATGAATTAAAAGAAGTTTATTTAGTACCTCCAAGTGAAGCAGAATGGGACAAAATAGCAGACGGGTTCTTTGAGAAGTCTGGCATGCCACACGTAGTAGGTGCTATCGATGGGAAACATATACAAATAAAGTGTCCTCCTAAATCTGGATCTCTTTATTTCAACTACAAACAGTATTTTAGTATTGTGCTATTAGCTTCGTGTGACAGCAATTACATGTTTACTGCTGTAGACATTGGAGCATACGGAAGTCAAAGCGATGGAGGTGTACTGAAGGCAAGTGGTTTCGGAAATTCTATTTTAAGAGAGATGATCAACATTCCAAAATCTAAACCGCTGCCGAATACGAACATAGAATTTCCTTTTTATTTTGTTGGAGATGCTGCTTTTCCTCTGAAAAATAATATAATGAGACCATATCCTGGAAGAAATCTTACCTCTGATAAGGAAAACTTCAATGAAAAGCTATCCAGAGCACGTGTTCGAATTGAAAATACATTTGGAATTCTAACGGCCAGGTGGCGGGTACTGACGAATTCATTAAACGTTTTACCAGAAAATGCTGAAAAAATCGTTAAGGTTACCGTTGTTTTACATAACTTTGTAAAGTTACATGACAGTACTAATTATTGTCCTTCAAATTACGTGGATCAAATATCGGGACAAGATGAATTAGTCAAAGGAATTTGGCGGCAGGAAGTAAACCCCTTGCAACAAACTAAATTGTTTACCCGATTCAATGCCTCAAGAAATGCATTTGCTATGCGAAACTTTTTAAAGGACCATTTATCTAGTTAAAAGTATACAGACCTACCATGTTTTTTCAAATACTTTGATTAAAACCAACAATATTTAAAAATAAATATGAACTTCATTTTATTATTATTAAACAGTTCTTACATTCTACAAAACTAATCAAAGTAACTAATAATGAAAAAAAAATTAAAAATAAAAGATACGAGTACATTTGCTAGTCTGGGTATAAAAGTGAATTGAAATACGCTAGCATTTTAATTTGCAAACGCGAAAACTCTTGTGCGGACAGATTCGCTTCATCTGTTTGCCTTGCGAGACCTTCAAAAAAGTGCTGAGCCATGGTTTTTTTAGGTTCCTGGTCAACAAATGCATCTTTTGCCAAAAGAACCATTTCGTACATTTCTGCCTTGGCTTCTTTTAGCAAATCTTCGATTGCATTATTTTTTTTTGCCTTGGAAAGAGGATGTGTTTTGCCAACATCATCAAAAACCTCATTTAAACCAATGTCGCAGTCGGATAAAAATGCATCGGTAGATGTTGAAGAGGATTGACGCTCTGAGTATGATGAAGTGGATGGACCCTCGCAGAATGAAGAAGTGGATGGACGTTCCGAATGTGGAAATCTGGCAATATTTTCAGCAAAAGATGGGTAGGTCACATCATTTTTGGGAAAATTTCCAGAAGTGCTGTAAATACAAATTATTCGACTGTATATTTGGATTTTCGAAAAGAATCCATTATTAATGCTAACCTGTCATTGGCAAAATCAACTTCTTTTAAAAATATAAGATGCTCCATCCACTTCCATTTCTTCCTAGGAGAGACTGCTCCACTTCCGGAAGGATATTTACAATATTTTGATCTCCCTGTAGAATTTGTCCTTTAAGGTTCTCCACCTGTCCTTCAATTTCTTGGCTGAAGTGGAGAAAAATATTTACATTATCACTTAACAATTTATTATTTACTTGATGAATTTACCTGTAACATTCAGTTTAACTGAAAGTTCGTCAAATTTTTTGTCACGCAAGTATATATTTTTGTAGTGACGGCTTCTTTTGTTATAAAGGAATTCGTTTTTTCTAACGAATTCAATTATTTTCTCCTCCATCTTTACAAAACATAAACAGAAATGAACACAAACAGCAAATGTCATAAACCGATGATGCCAAATACTTGAAATCGCGTTTTTTTTCTTTTGTGTTGTGGTACCTTACTATTTTGCAGCAAATTTAGAAATAGAGACAAGTTGCAGTGCTGCGGTGGATGCAGAATTTGCATGTGTATCACAGCATAAGAACATGAATATTCTATTCTTGCTGCGCAGTAAATTCTGCACATGTATTTTGAGCATTACAACTGATTTTTTTTTTGTTTTACATGTACTATACTTATTATCTAGTAAATTTCGTATGTTTTATATTGATTATATGTCTAATATTGTTAAACGAAAAATGTTAATATTATATAATACTATGATAATTTTTTTTTTATATATTATTTAAAGGAAATTTTTTTTTTTTATATATATTAATTACTTATGATTTATGAATAACATGTTTTTATTAATTATCCACGTAATAATATGATTACTTCTTAAAACTATAAATATATAACTATGAAATGGACATTTTTAATTAATTACTTCTTATAACTATAAATATATAACTATGAAAAGAACATTTTTAATTAATTACTTCTTATAACTATAAATATATAACTATGAAAAGAACATTTTTAATTAATTCCTTTTTTTTTGTTTTTCTCGTTTATTTTACATTATTAGTCTTATTGAGGGGACACTTTAAAATGAAAAAATTAGCTGCAGGTTCTTATTAAACACCTGTAGTCAATACTAATTTTGGACCTGAGGGTCTAAGTTGTTCAGGGTTTATAGGAGGTTGGGATGTATTAGGATTTGATTCTATGGTTTCACGGACTTCGTTTATTTTCCCTGCTAGTTTCCTTTTTGTTTGTAGGCATTTAATAAGGCGGAATAGAAAGAGTGAAATAAGTAAAAGCAGTAGTGCATAAATCGCTGTATAGTGGTGTATGTCATGGGTGCTTATCGGCAACATAGGGGTGTTTTCCTCGTATTTAAGGTATTTTATCTGGCTTGAGATTAGTTTAAATCCATCTTGGCTCGAGAATTTAATAAATGCTATTGGATTAGTTTTGCCCATGGCCGGAAGGGTAACGTTATTTAACGATTTTGAAATGTTGATGGGTGGTATGTACCCATTGTGTGCAAAGCGTACTTTGTTCGTTGTATGAACGTATTATGAGATCCTTGGATTTGATATAGCAGTTTCCTGTGATTTCAACTGTAGCTGAGTTTTGGAGGGTATATGTCGTTAACTCGTCTTGGCAGATTTCATCGACTTCGTAAATGTTTATTGTAGAAAATAACCATTTGTTATGAGTCGATAGCTGTAACCATATGGTTGAGATGTTTGCCTGTTTTATATTACATGAATGTGGTAAGGATTCGGATCTTCGTAGTAATTCTATTTCACATGTGGATGATTTTGAGTTTGAGTTAAATGGAGGGTGTATCATTGGACATAAGAACATAGCTTTCTGACTTTTGCAGCTTGCCAAGTCATTTGTATTCATACTTCTGTAGTATTCCTTGTTGTAGTCTACTATAAGATATTCGGTGGTTGGTTGTATAAATACAAGTTGGCCATTTAAATTTGTGGGCAAGGGGATGATTTTGTATATGTGGTAATTTTCTAGATATGGGAGTGGAATTTTGAATTCGTAAATTACCTTTTTCTGGTGTATAGTCGCGGTTATCGAGCAGATTTGGTAAAGAGTTAAGATATCTTTAGTGATTATCGATGACATTTTTGTACCACCTGGGAGGTCTTGCCTGATTTTGGCTAGCACGGAGCTAAGTTGGTTCGGAGTGACTATAGTGGGATGAGGCTTGCCATGGTTAACGTTGCTTACTAAGTCAATGATCTCGTCTATGGTGTTTTGGTACCGCATAAGTATCAAGGTAATAAGTGAGGTTAGGGATTCAATTTCTGTATATAGTTGCTGTTCGTAGTTTGAGTTATTAATTTCGTCTGTTAAACCCTTGACGATTTCTAGCTTGGAGTTTATAGCAAGAAGTTGATTCTCCATAGCTAATTCGGATTTATTGAAAATATTGGCGGTAGTTTCCAAAATTATAGTCTGATTCTTTATGAGTGCCATCAAATGTTTTTCGTTTGATTCTAATTTCTTTATCTGTCTGTTGTAAAATTCGGCGTCTTCGTCACTTAAGGTTTCGAACAATGCTTTGCTAATTATTCCTACCGCGTTAATTAATGCTCGTCTTCCCCTACTGTTATTTTTGATTGCTATTAGACTGTATTTTTGGGAAACATCCATAAGGAGATGGTTTAATTCGTTTGTTGCCCCATTGCACAAGATATCGCAATTCATTTTACCTTGTAGTTTTATACACAGCTGATTCATTTCCGTCACATACTGGTTGGCTTGAGTTAGTGCCTCGTCAAATTTTTCCAAATCATAGTAAACGATCATTTTCCATTCGGTGGAGTATAACTCGACTTTTCCCCATTGTTCGAAGTAGATGCCGGGATTGTTGTTTATAGGTGTTATGCGTAGGATTCCATGTGAGGATGATAGCATTTTTAGTAATATCAGAAATAAGGCCGAATCCATCTGTAAATTTTTTTTGGAGGGGTGATATATATATATATATATATAAATATTTTTTTTTTGTTTATGTGTGTGTGTGTAGTTTAAGTGCTAATAAAAGAAAATCTTCCTTGTATGATTTTATTTTTCTTTATTTATAGTTCTTCTAATGTGAATTGTACGTTCTTTGGCGTCTTATAATGTAAGCATGGGAACACTCTAATTCAAAGTTTTCCTCAAGTGTTCCAAAACTAACCATGTCTCCAAATTTAAGCTCCCGTGCTTTTGGACTATCTAATCTCTCTCCGTTTATGTAGTTGTCGTTGGAGAATCGGTAGTCTTCTATTACCACATTCTTGTCGTTTAAACTTATAGTTATTCTCGCATGGGTACTTGCAACCAGACCGGAGGGAATAAATATTCTGTTAGTTGGGACTTCGAGGAGTTTGTGGATAATTAAATCGTTTCCAGTGTAAGTTGGTCCGACTTGTATTGGTATCTCGGTTCCCCTTACTATGTTATATAGCAACCAGTTGGAATTTGGTATGTAGTTGATAGTTTCGGATTCCATTCTGTTGGATTTTTCAGAAAACAAAACGTTATTTGTTGACTTGAGTAGGGATGGTTTAGTTATCGAATTATTGGTTTTTTGTTAAAAAAAATGTAGTTCTTGTGTTTTATTGGCGTAAAAGCTGTAGGTTGTCGTTATGAATGACCTTCTGTTTGTTTTTAACTTGGATAATAGTGTTTTCATCTGAGAGTGTTTTAACTACGTCATATGGTCCTTGCCATAGGTTAGAAAACTTATTTTGCCTGGTTTGATTCTTCATCAGGACTTTGTCACCTATGTTGAATGTCTTGCCCCTTGAACCTTTTTCGTAGTATGTTTTAGACTTTTCCTTTTTGTCTTGCAATATGATCTTTGCAGTCTGGTAACCGTGCTGTAAGCGGGCTTTTAGCTCGTTAGCGTAGTTATCATAGTTGTATGATGTTTGGGGAGTTCGGCTAATGGAATTAGGTATCCGTGCCGGGAAACCATAAAGCAATTCAAATGGACTAAAGGTTGTGCTGCTATGGGGGGTGGTATTGTAAACAAACATTGAGTAAGGTAGCCAAGTGTCCCAGGAAAGCTGGTCATTGTTAACGTAGTGCCTAAGATATTCGGCTAACGTTCGATGGCTACGTTCCAAGGCTCCGTTAGTTTGTGGGTGGTATGGTGATGTCTGTATTTTCCTTATTTTTAGGATTTTGCACATCTCCTTAAATAAATTACTCAAGAAGTTGGAACCTTGGTCTGTCAGTATAGCGTCGGGTAGTCCTAAACGACATACAATATTCTCTACAAAACAACGCGCTACAGTAGTTGTCTCTGCATTTGGTAATGGCATTGCCTCGGTAAACTTCGTTAGATCGTCCTGGAACGTTAAGATATACTTATTGTTATCATAACTGGTTGGGAGTGGTCCGACAATGTCCAAAGCTATATGGTTGTGTCGTAATTTGTTTTTTTGACAAGATTCGCATTTGCGAATGAATTCCTTTACATCTTTTACGAGAGTCGGCCAAAAGTATCTAGTTCTGAGACGTTTTATAGTGCGGGAGATTCCTTGGTGGCCTCCAAGGGGTGACTTGTGGTAGTCACACAGTATCTTATCGATCTCTTGTGGATCGACTAGATTAATTCGATTGTCGGTGTAAATGAACAAAGTGATCTTTGTTTGGGAAAATACTTTAAGTATGGTGTTTTTGAGATGACTATTTATTGGCTCACTAGGTGGGATAGAGATATCGATTTGTTTTACCTCGTCCCTTGTACAGTGGTTCCGAATTTTAATAAGGTTCATTTCAAATCCGGATGTGTTTATTAAATCCGATCGTACAGTGGTAATGATATACGTACAAGATTTTGAAGCGTTAGGGTATATTTTTAATTCATTGATGTTTGGGCGGTTATAGTTAGCAATCTTGATTAGTAATTCTTCCTCTTGGCGTTTTTTGTTAGATAGAATAAAAACTTGGATGGGTGAATGATGTTCGGGAAATATTATGGGCTTAAAAGTCTCAACTATCTTACACTCAACCGGTGGAGGTGTGATTTCTTCGGTACCTATCACAGTTATTTCATCCAAATTTGGCCCTTTTGCTTTACTTCTGGTGATAGCTAGCACTTTGTTTTTCTTTTCAGTATTGCTGACTTTTGTGGGGATGCGACTTAGAGCATCCGCATTAGAGTTGTATTTCCCTGCCTTGTGCACAATTCGATATTCGTACTCAGCTAGGAGTATTCTCCAACGCCCTAGTCTTAATGTCGGATCTTTGATGTTCATGAGCCATTGCAGTGGCTTATGATCCGTACATATTGTAAAATTTCGCCCTTAGATGTAAGGCCTAAATTGTTTTACAGCATAGATGATTGCCAGGAGCTCCTTTTCGGTAGTGCTATATCGAGTTTCAGCGTCGTTCAGAGTGCGACTGGCATAACAGATAGGTTTGTCTTGACCAATATCTCCTTGTGATAGTACAGCACCTAGTCCAATGTCACTGGCGTCAGTCGTTACTATAAAATCTTTGTTGAAGTCTGGGTAGGCTAAGATTGGGGGTTTTATGAGTTTACTTTTTAGAGTTTGAAACGCCTCATCGCAGAAAGCATCCCATTTAAATACGACATTTTTTTTTAATAATTTTGTCAGGGGCTTAGCTATGGTTGAAAATTTTTCGATGAACCGCCTGTAATAGCCTATGAACCCAAGAAATGTTTTTATTCCCCTTACGTTTTGGGGTGTTGGGTAGGTTAGGTTAGGTTAGGTTAAAGTGGCTGTCAACAGAAGGCCGACACACTTAGACCAGGATTAGGTCCATTGTGATGCCACACGGATCGAGGGGTTTCCCCACTACTAGTTAAACCATTTAGAGCTTCTTATGAAGCGCGATAGACTTCTAACGTCAGCGTTAACCAAGTCGTTAAGATTGTTAAGCAAGAAATCTCCCAGATAAAGATTTCTATTATGGGAGAGAGCTGGACATGTGCAGAGAAGGTGAAGTATAGTCTCCTCCTCCTCCTCGTCCAAGCCACTTCTACAGAAATCGTTAGAAGAAACGCCAAGCCTCGATGCATGCTTGCCTATCAGACAGTGCCCTGTAATGGCACCTATAGTGGAGCTAATATGCAGTCGGTTTAGTGAGATCAGACTCTTAGAGCGTCGCAGGTCCAGCTTTGGCCAGATGTGCTTAGTCGCTAGACATGTATTACTACCTGTCCACCTAAGGTTTGTTCTCTCGATTGAAGATAGCTTGAATAAAAGTTTGCAGGTAGCGATTGGGATACCCAGAAAACCCTTTTCAGGTAAAAGGGGGAGTTTGGTTCCCTTTTTGGCGAGTTCATCAGCCCTGCAGTTTCCTGGAATATCTCTATGCCCCGGCACCCAACAGAGGTGAATGTTAAACTGCTCCGCCATCTCCATAAGAGATGAACGGCAGTCGAGGGCTGCAATGGAGTTTGAAGATACTGAATCCACGGACTTGATCGCGGCCTGACTGTCCGAGAAGATACATATATCCTTTGTGGATATCACATTTCTCTTCAGCCACGTCAGGGCTTCTTTCATCGCCATAATCTCCGCCTGGAATACGCTACAGTGATTAGGAAGACGGAAAGAGAGACTCAAATTTAGTCTTTCGGAGAAAACGCCGCCACCAACCCCGTCACTAGTTTTTGATCCATCGGTGTAGAAGTGGATCGCTTTAACTTCCTCAAATTCAGCGTCCTCCCAGAATGATCTGGAAGGAATAGTGACTTGAAATTTCTTTCCAAACTGTAATTGGGGTATGGTGTAATCTATGTTTCCTGGTAGAGACTCAAATGAGTCCAGAATGGTGGTGTCGCCAATGTTATTGTTAACCCACTGCGAGGTAGCCTTAAGGCGGACAGCAGAACAGGCTGCTGTTTGCCTACTAAAAATGTCGAGTGGTAACAGATGTAGCAGGATATCTAGTGCTGCAGAGGGGGTGGTACGGAGTGCTCCACTTCTGCACAAACCAGCTGTGCGTTGGACTTTGCCAAGCTTAGCACAGTTTATAGCTTTACTTAGGGCAGTCCACCAGACAGCAACCCCATATGTGAGAATCGGTCTTACGACCGATACATATAGCCAATGCGTTATGCGGGGTTGTAGACCCCACTTGTTGCCAATGGCTTTTTTGCAAGAGAAAAGTGCCACTGTGGCTTTTTTTACCCTTTCTTGTATGTTGGGTTTCCAGCTTAACTTCCTATCGAAGATAAGACCCAAGAACTTAGCTTCGTCAGAGAATACTAATCTTATACCACCAATAGAGGGTGGGTCGATGTGCGGAATCTTGTGTTTCCTGGAGAAGAGGATTAATTCTGTTTTGTGGGGATTGATACCCAAGCCACAGCGATTAGCCCATTTTTTTAGCTTGTTAAGAGCGTTTTGCATGAGTTCTTTTATAGTATTAAGGTACTTCCCGGAGACGGCTATAGCAATGTCATCCGCATATGCAATCACCCTGCAGCCCACCCCTTCCAGGTATATCAGTAGCTCATTCACCACCAAATTCCAGAGATGGGGGGAAAGGACCCCGCCTTGCGGCGTGCCTCTACTGACAGACCTCCTGGCGGATGAAACGCCCAGTTTTGAGTTGATAATCCGACTTGTGAGCAGTAGATTAATCAATTCACCAAGCGAACCCTCCACATTCAGTGCTGTCAGTGCATTCGTGATTGCAGATGTACCCACGTTGTTAAAGGCGCCTTCTATATCCAGAAAAGCAACCATAGTGTACTCCTTGTGATGAAGGGAGTATTCAATAGTGCGTACCAGAGAGTGAAGGGCAGTTTCAACTGACTTACCCTTACAGTATGCATGTTGAGACGCAGATAGAAGCTGCGTATTTATGTTGGTACGGAGATGGATATCAATCAGTCGCTCCAACGTTTTGAGGAGGAATGATGATAAACTAATAGGTCTCAGGTCTTTTGGGCTGACATGGGAGTATTTCCCGGCTTTTGGTATAAAGACCACTTTCACTTCTCTCCAAGCCTGAGGAATATATGCCATTTTTAAGCAGCTGTTCAGAATCATCTCCAATACTGGTGTGATGATATCTGAAGACATTTGTAATTCGGCAGGTATTATGCCGTCTGGTCCTGCAGACTTGAAGGGCTTGAAGCTATTTAGTGCCCAAAGCAGCTTGTCCCTTGTAATCAGACCTTGAGAATGAGTCACCTGTGCCAGTGATCTATTCAGATCAGTGTACCCGGTAATATTGGAGCTACCTGGGAAGTGGGTATCAAGTAGCAGATTGAGCGATTCCTCGCTAGATATCGTCCAGGATCCATCAGCTTTCTTTAGACAGCTGGGCATGGTTGGATTTGAAGCTAGGATTTTTCTTAGCCTTGATGCCTCAGAGACTCCTTCTATTTTGCCACAGAAGAGTCTCCAGGATGATCTTTTGGCTTTCCTTAGCTCTTTTTTGTATAATTTGAGAGCTTCCTTATAGGAGTCCCAATCAGTAAGTAATCTCGAGCTTTTAGCGCGATTGAAGAGTTTCCTGCAATTATTTCTGAGTGGTCCCAGTTCCTGGCTCCACCATTGTGGCTTTCATCGCTTTATTGAGAGCCGAGGTGAGCTCGTTGACCTTGCCGTCAAGCTCGGAAAAGTTACAGGGTGGACTTAAAAGTTCAGAGGTAACTAGTCCGCGAAGAGTTTCTCTGTATTTGGGCCAATTGGTTTTCCGAGGATTGCGGAAAATAGGTTGGCAGGGAGGATCAACATTGAGGTTGAATTGAAGATAACGGTGATCAGAGAAGGAGTGATCAGTCGAGACCTTCCAACCCGTTATCATGTCGTTGATGGTATCGGAGACAAGAGTAATGTCAAGGACTTCCTGTCGATTTTTGGTAATGAAAGTGGGTTAATTACCTATGTTACATACAATGGGGTTGGTGCTTAAGATATAATCAAAAAGTGACTCACCCCTGTTGTTGATATCCGAGCTGCCCCATACGGTGTGATGTGCGTTAGCATCATAGCCGATTATGAGTTCAGCCTTCTGCCTCCTTGCTTCTTCGATCAGTCTCTCCAGGTTATCACCAGGGAGAGGTCCCACGTGGTCGTGGGCGAGATATGCCGATGCCAACCACAGTGATCTGCCTGCAGTCTCCAGTTTCGCAGCAGTTATATCCCGATTACTGAAATTAGGGAGTAAGTAAGCATTAAGGTTTCTTTTCACTAGTATGCACGATCTTGGTTTACCTTTGTCGGTCACATACAGTGAGTAATATCCAGGAGTCTTGAGTCCTTGAACCAGGTTGTGTACAATCCATGGTTCTTGGATCAAGACGACATCTTCCCCGCCTTTAGAGAGACGAAGAACAAGAGCGGCCGAAGCCTTGATAGAGTGTTGGAGGTTAATCTGGATTAGCTGCAGCATTGTCGCTACAATCCTGAGGCACCTCCACCACGGTGTTATTTAGGCCTTCCAATTCCGAAGACGAACTGAGAAGTTCATCTTTACTCAGAAGAACCCTGTCAAGGAAATCGTCAGTTTCCATATCCGATTGGATATCGCTTACGGAGAGTGACGATTTTGCAGTTGCCGCATGATCGGCGGATTCATCGTCCTCCAGCGAAGGGAACGAGGTAGATGGCTCATCATTCGAGAGTTCAGGGTGAGGAGAAGGAGGAGGAAGTTTTCCCGCCTCGAGTTCGTCCTTCTTGTACACCCTCATTTTGACCTCGATCCAGCCAAATCGTATGAGGCCATCTGTTTTTGCCAGGGGAGCCAGGGTTTCCTGATTGATAATGACTACCGCACATCTGTGGGAGCCCTTTTGCTCCTCCAGTTTCGCCACCTTCCAGTTATGGGTCGGTAGAGAGGGGTTGCTTGATCTTAGAATGTCTAAGACGTCCTCTGGAGTGGATGGATTTGGGGGGATCCATATGCGCGATCTTGGCCGGCAGGGGTATCCTCCCTCGCAACGACCTCGAGCCTTGCGCCGGGCCACACCTCTCCAAGCCTACTAATCGCAAGCTTATAGAGGTCAGCCGATCTTTGGTCACTACATGCGACCAGCTTGATGTGGCCTTGATGCCACCCGCCTTCATGGATTAGCGGCGGTGGTCCCGGGTTTTCTCTCATGAATGAGGAGTAATTGCCCGAGAGCGCAGATATTACATCATCCCATCTTTCGTGGGAGATAGTGCCGTTTATGTGACTACGGTCTATAACCGCGACCACAATTTTATCCTTAAGGACCTCGCTAAAAGGCCTGTGAGATGCGGTAGTGGGAGGGTTGCCGGTGTTGTGCACCCTCTGTCTCTTGGGAACCGAAATGGTCCCTTCCACTGATCTCTGGCGTTTTGTCGACAAATCCCCGCTGGTTTTACTGAGGATTTGTTGGGCCCATGCCAGTTTCGCGATTTGGTCCGGGGTCCTGTCCTTCACCGCGATGTTGCCACACATACGCTGGATCCGGATGGCATTACGACGATTTTTGTAGTTCGTCGAGGACGGATTGCGATGACGCGATCCGGCGCTGTTGGTGTGGGTAGGACCATAATGCACAGTCCCACCCCCGCCAGAATTGGGTTTAGTTGTGGGTTTAGCGCCGACACCAGAAGGACCATGAGAAGGCACAGTCCCTCCTTCAGTCAGCCTTGCAGGCGCGGTGGTAGTTGAAGGGCCAGCAGAGGGGGGACCATGATGCACAGTCCTCTCTCTGTTGGGAAGGGGTTTTTTTTTGCTCGCAACCGCTAGTGGAGGGACCATGTGTGTCCACAGTCCCAATCCTAGCTGGTGCCACAAGAGCTTTGCCGGTAGACAGTTTGGTCGCCGTACTACCGTCCGGTTTTAAAGGGGAACCGGCCGTAAAATTTGTTTGTTTTGTTTTTGTTTGTTTTGTTTTGTTTGGTTTCATATTAAGTCCCACGAGTAGCGGAGAAAAGAGGTCCATCTGCACAGAGATCCGCATTGTGCAGATAAGGCTAGTTAATCCGGAGGGCGCCAGGTATCTGGATACTCCGTACGCGACTGAGCTATTTGATGACTGGGCCCTCAGCCAGGTTGACTCTCGGCACGGGTCGTATGACACCTTACGTCCAGCCCAGGTGGTAAAGGATGGGAAAGGGGAAGGACGTATTGTCCTGTAAAGGCCGCATAGTGGTACACTTAACTGCGCTTTGAGAAAGAAAAGAGGAGAGGGGGACGTAGAGTCCGGGTCAATACTTGGTTGACGCTCGTCAGCAGCCTGTCTGTCATGGGTGGCCCTTAGACAGCATAGCCCGTTGAAGCTGCGCCATAAGCCTTCGCACCGGCACCATCGAATGCAATGATGGTACACACGTCAAGGTGACTGACCCCGCGAAGGGGGTGTTGGGTAAGTTTTTGCTGCTTTTACCTTTTCGGGATCTGGTTTGAGACCGTGTTTAGAGATAATATGACCGAGGTACATGAGTTCCCTTTTCAGAAAGTTACACTTTTCTGGTTGGAGTTTCAAGTTGTGTTGTCGTAAACGGTCAAATATTCTTTTTTGCTTTGTGTTATGATCTCGTAAGTCGTATCCGTACAGGACTATGTCATCGACATAAACAAAGCAGTCAAATCCTTGTAGGCCAATCAGAACAGTGTTCATTAACCGTTGGAAAGTTGCGGGTGCGTTTCTCAAGCCAAAGGGCATACGATTGTATTCGTAGTGCCCGTATGGGGTGCTGAAAGCAGTTTTACGCCTGTCTTCATCATCCATGAGGATTTGGTGAAATCCGCTTGCCAAATCTAGAGTGCTAAAGTAAGATGCTCTGCCTAACTGGTCTAAAATATCGGTAATGTTTGGTAGGGGGTATGCATCGGCAACCGTTAACTCATTAAGCCTACGAAAATCTACCACGACCCGCCAGCGCTTGTTACCTTCCTTGTCTGGTTTCTTGGGTACAAGGAGCAAAGGGGAGTTCCATGGGCTAGCGCTGTGCTGAATAATGTCATTTTTATACCCTATTCTAGGGGTATATTAATTTTGACGCATAGTTTGTAACATACCTTAATATTGCCCGTAGACCCCTAAAAGTTACTATATTTATGATCAGCATCGATAGTAATGTTGATCTAGCCATGTCCGTCCGTCCGTCGGCAAAAATTAGGCCTTTAAACTGGACCTAGAGCTGAAATTTTAACCATACACTCTGTAGGGTCCCGAAATAATCAAGTTTAAGAATTTTTGAAATCCGCCCACAGACACGCCCACAAACTCAAAAAAACAAAATTTTGGAAAAAATCGAATTTTGAGCTAGAGAGCTGAAATTTTTTATATATGATCTATGGCCCATAAAACTGATTGGGACATAAAATTTTCAAAATCCGCCCACTGACACGCCCACAATTAAATAAAACAAATTTTGGGAAAAATTGAATTTTGAGCTAGAAAGCTGAAATTTTTTATATATGATCTTTGGCCCATAAAACTGCTTGGGACATACAATTTTCAAAATCCGCCCACTGACACGCCCACAATTAAATAAAATATTTTTTTTGAAAAACCAAAATTTGAGCTAGGGAGCTGAAATTTTTAATATATACTCTCTAGGGGCCCTTTATGCTCATGTGTAAATATTTTCAAAATCCGCCTACTGACACGCCCACAATTATTTTTTTTTATTTTTGAAAGTCCAAAGTTTGAGCTAGGGAGCTGAAATTTATAGTATATACTCTCTAGGTGCCCTTTATGCTCATACTTAAATTTTTTTTAAATCCGCCTACTGACACGCCCACAATTAAATAAAACAATTTTATTGAAAAACCAAAGTTTGAGCTAGGGAGCGTTTTTATTTACAAAAGCTTAGTTTTTTTCGATAAAATCCTTTAAATTTTTGCCACGCCCACTTATGAGATATAGGAATAAGAATAGGGTTCGCCCAAGCGGACTGTAGCCCGCCCCTATGTTTTAACATATCATTCACCTGTTCGTGGACCTCGGTTTTTTGTGTGTCAGGGAGTCTATATGGTCTGACAAATGAAGGAGGTTTGTTTTGATCAGTGATGATCCTATGTTTCAATGTCTCTGTAAACGTAAGTTTATCGCCGTCAAGAAAAAATAAATCGTTATATTCTCTATAAATTGTTTGGATTGATTGTTTCTCTTCCTCGTTACAGTGACTGAGATCAATGACTGATTGTAATTTATTAAGTCTGTCCTTGACTATTTCGCTGGATTGGTTGGATACTAGGTTAAAATCATCTAGATTGTCCCATTTGAGATCAAGGTCTTCGATGTTTATCCTTTGCTCCGTTTCCAACGTGTTCATCATTAATATTTTTATTTTCGAATTTCTAGGCCTAACTAAAGTTTCGCCCACATATAAGCCTGGCATGAACTGTTGCTTTTGTATGATTATGTCTCCTAAAATAGGTTCATACATGTAATTCAACGGAACTTCTATTACCTTTTGGCTTCGGGGTTGTAGGATAATTGGTCCTTGCTCATAATTATTTATTGGGGCCTGTCTGAAATTCCCCGTCCCTGTGACCGTGGGCATTTCCTCGTAAGGAATGACTCTTATTTCGTCAAGGTTTTCCAAATTTGTTTTATTTTTCTTGCGGTCAGTCTTACCTTCTGCTGAGGCACTCTTGTCCTCAGTCTTACATTTAGCTGGATTTTTTCTTACCTCAGTCTCACATTCTGCTGAGGTACTCTTGTCCTCAGTCTTACTTTTAGCTGAACCTTTTCTTACTTCAGTCTCACATTCTGCTGAGGCACTCTTGTCCTCAGTCTTACTTTTAGCTGAACTTTTTCTTTCTTTAGTGTTTAGCTTAGGTTTAATGTCCCCTAGGTCTGCTTCTAAAGAAGTGTCTTTTCTAAAAAAATTCTGTTTAAAACCTGGAATTACCAATGAATTACTTTTATAGTCCACCAGGCATTTAAATTTTGATAGTAAATCGTTTCCAATTATACCGTCATAAGGAAGGTTAATTTGATCTGTGAGTAGATGGAAAGGATGATCCAAATGCAAGGTGTGGTCATCGGTTTTAAATTCTAAGGTGCACTATATTAACCCCAGGGTTTTTAAAGAATCCCCGGCTATAGTGGATATGGTGTAGAGTTTATTTCCTATATCCAAGTTCTGAATTGATGAATTCTTTAAGAGGCTTATGTCGGCTCCAGTGTCAATCAGCAGGGTCGTATAGTTTTTGTTTGAGGGGCTAAATTTGATGCGTATCGTTGGTTCTTTGAACTCAGAACAGAACGATACGCAGAATTTCAGACTTAGTTCGGGGCTTGGTAGACTTCGGCTTGGGTGACTGACTATTCGAGAGGAGTTGCCGTGTGTGTCCCCCCCGAGAATTTACGTTTCCCGACTCCTGTTCCTGATTGGCATTGGAGTACTGGACACCGTTGTAGGAAGTAAGGAAAGAAAACTCGATGACCGATTGTGATGAAGGAAGTTTATTGACTGTTAAAATTAACAAACGGTTGCATACAATTCGTGTCGTTTAAGAGCACGGTAACTGTGCATGGTAGGTAAATAAACGTCGGATGGATCATCCGATCAGACAGGCTAATCATAGTTTTAGCATAGCGTATTTTATGTATGGTTATGGTAAATGGTTCGCATACACAGTAGGCGCCATAATTAAATGGACAGTACAAATTATTTGCACTACACCGTGGTTGTCATTGGGCCTTGCGTTGTTTGGAGGCCGTGACCTCCCGCTGAAGCCTGGGTTTGCAGCGTCATTTCTTGCTCTCAAATTTGGTACTGCTGATTCACCTTGGGGGTAGTGCCTTGGTGCATTCCGGGCTAACCATAATCTACACTCATTTTGAGTGTGATTAGGTCTTTGACAGTAATTGCACCTTAGATACTGTATTTCTGTTTTTAATTGGGGTCTCCTTGGGAAGTTAGAAAATTGGGTATTTTGATAGCACCTTTCTCGGGTGTGGACCAGTATACCGCAAAGTTGGCAAGAAATCTTTGGAAAGGATGCTGGCCTGTTAGGTCTGTTGGTTTGGGGAGCATTTCTGCTTTCTAGCCGGACGGCATGACCATCCGCATGAGCTATAGACCTTTTTAGGTCGGACTCGCCGTGTGCCTTTACTATTAATTGTAGTCGGTCATTTCTTAGACCGTCTTCAAAGACCTGAATTGCCAGCTTCTTATCTTCTTCAAGTAAGAAAATTCTAACGGCATCCTCACTAGTCATGGCATAGGTCGCGGAGCTAAGATTTTTTAGCGCCGCACATACTCGGTCGCCGTATTCTTTCACCGATTCCCTAACCTGTTGCTTTATCGAAACTAACTCATTGTGCGCGCTAGAACGAGATTTTTCTTCTTTAAATTCGAGCTCTAGTTTCCTCTTGAGGTCTTGCCAAGAAGTGAAGGATTGATGTTGTGTAATGTCAAACGCGGGACCCTGAAGTCGAGTATTTACGATCTCCAGAAAGGTCGGTTGGTCGGCTTCTTTGGTTGAAGCAAAGAGGATGTTGCCGCAGGACAAGAATTTATTTAGTTCGGATGGCTTGCCATCAAAGATCGGGATGATATTGAATACATCCACTATTCCTACGTTAATATCCATAGTAGGACAATGGGGTAGATCTTCCTCAAAAGAAAAATGGAAGGGCAAATTCTCAAAGAGGGAAGCGCTTATTTCTGCTTGCCTTACCGCCTGCCTAGTGACGTATAGTCGTGGAATTTTGAAGAAAAAAAACGAAACAGAATCAAGGTTTAAAAGGGAAGGAGTCGCGAGAGTAATATGCGTAAATATGTATAAATGTAAAAAAAAAATTCTCTTAGCTTATTTTCCTAAAATACCTTGAATAAATCTGCTGCTCTTGTCGTGGCTGAAGTTGCTGCGTAGGTGGTTGCTCGGTTAACTGCTGCTCTTGGTGTTATTGCTGCTGCTGATGCTGTTGGTTTGCTTGACGCCAGGCAGGCTTCACGCCCTAAAGATGCAGTTACAGCTTGGTTTTTTCACTGCCCAAGGTTGGCCAAATACCTTAGCTCTAAAGCTGGCAAGGACTTATGTTTTTGGGACTTCTAACACTTTTTTACACTTTAATGCGCACTTTAACACTCTACTTCTCTGGTATATAGCTCCAGAGACGCCTCAAGATCTTTGTCTTGTGTTTTTTTTTTTTTTTTTGTTTTTTTGCTTGGTAGTTGGGACCTCTTTGGGTATCCCACCGCTGCCACCAATGTAATAACCGGTATATCGACCGTGCTTTCCTCGTAAGGTGAGGAGAAGAGTCGATACCGGGAGAATCGTCGATTTTATGAAAGAAAAGTCACTTTGCTTTTTCTTATGCTGTCTCTATGCTTTTGGCTGCGACCTTTCGAGTAAGTTTTAGTAATTTACTGGTTCTAAGTCAAACGTCTTCTGACCTCCCTATTCCATTCCTTGTCCTTTTATACTAGTTTTCACTCATGGGATCCATCCCCAACACGCACATATGATATTTGACACTATCCATATGAAAATGCGTTATGCCGCATTTCCATATGGAAAATGCGCCCTCATCATAAATATCGATCCCATGTCAATCGGCACCAATAATCAAAAATAAACGTTGACCTGCGTTGTCCCAATTACAGTGCAATGGTTCCTACGGTTATTTCCTGTATTCATGCACTTTACACCGGCTCTATTGATTGTGTATCTGCTACCCATACCCATAGCCATAGCTATACCGGTGCTTGATCCACAACAAGCGACAATTCATAATTGCAGTGCATGGTGATAATGAATTTAGGTAGATGACGTATTATATGGAACATTATGTATTTCCATATAGTCTTCGTTTCGCCTTACTCTGGCCCATATAATTGTGTATCTGCTATTCTAGTGTAGGTATGTGAAGTATAAATGCAGATACACAATCAGGCGACAAATGTTTAACAAGTGCAGTGTAAGGTTACTTTTGTGAATGGGTTCATGGAAGATGAAACACTTATTGGATTTAAACGTTTTAATGTGTTTGATGGCTCGGTTGCGTGAATGACAAGAAAGATGATACACAGGGTATGCGTTCTAGGAATGGCAACCGATGAGTGATATACAAAAGGGGTGTCGTACTGGTCGTATATAGTGGGTCATAACAGCTGCAAGGGTAAATGTTTGAGCTTTTCCTTCGGGTAGCTCGTTGATTTCAGCGTTAAAGTTTGCCGGCCAAGAATTCATGGGTTGCTTCAAAAAGTCAGGTCCGTTAAACCACAGAGTTGATTGCGATAAGTCCTTAGCAGTCGTGCCACGAGATACCAAGTCTGTAGGATTAGCCTTCGTCGGAACGTATTTCCAAGAGTAATCTTTAGTAAGTTCATGAATTTTGGAAACCCTGTTTGCGATGAACGTTTTCCATAGATGTGATTGAGACCGGATCCAACCCAAGGTTATAGTAGAATCTGTCCAACAAAACAGCGTTAATTTTTATTTTTAATAGTGGGACAGTCCGATTTAATAACTCTGCCAACAAAAGTGCTCCACATAACTCTAAACGTGGAAGCGATACAACCTTTACAGGAGCGACTCTAGATTTAGAGCAGATTAGGTGAGCACAGGAATTTCCATGCTCATCGGTGGTTCGAAGATAAATGACTGCTCCGTAAGCCCTTTCGGATGCGTCGCTGAATCCATGAATTTAAATTTCAGTAATGTGTGCATTTGTAACGACATACCTGGGTATTTTGATCAAGTTCAGATGTGACATCTCTTCTGTGTAGGTATTCCACTTGGAATGCAAATCCTGTGGTAAGCTTTCGTCCCAGTTGAACTTCATTTTCCAAAGATGTTGTAGGAGTAATTTAGCTGAGACTATGATTAGGTTTAGAAGGCCTAAAGGGTCAAAGAATTTGCCAATGTTAGATAAAATGTTTCGCTTAGTGATCGCTGTTTGCTTGGACCGCGTATAGGTATAAAAGAAACCGTCATCGTCTGGATTCCATTTCATCCCTAAAGCTTTAACAAATTGATTATCATTTATTTCTAAAGTTTTTTCGAGATGCTCAACAGGTATGTCATGTAATATCGCCTTTGAATTAGAGCACCATTTTCTTAGAGGAAATCCTCCTAATTGAAGAAGTTTAACGACCTTTTCTTTAATAGTAGCTAATTCTTGTATGCTGTTTGATCCTGTCATACGATTGTCCACATACAAATCTTTTAAGACAGCCCTTTTACCGACTGGGAAGTTTGAACCTTCGTCCATAGCTAATTGTACCATAGATCGAACAGCTAAAAAAGCAGCCGCTCCAGTACCGTAAGTGACAGTCCGAAGCCTTAGATGCTTTACATTTTCCACTGGGCTATTGCGCCATAGAATGTATTGAAAGTTGGAATCATCCATGTCTATTAGGACTTGCCGATACATCTTTACTATGTCTGCACAGAGAACATAACGATGTAAACGAAATCGAAATAGCTGAGAGAATATGTCATCTTGAATGGTGGGACCCACCATGAGGATGTCGTTCAGCGATTTTCCGCCAGTGGATTTAGCCGCGCCATCAAAAACTACTCTAAGCTTAGTGCTGGAACTGTCTTCTTTTAAGACGGCGTGATGTGGTAAATAAAAGTTGTGAGGTACTTTACTTACCAAAGCAGGATGCACTTCTTCTAAATGATGAAGTTCTTTAAACTCGTCAATGAAATTTGAATAGTCGACCCTGAGCTGAGGATCCTTGAGTAGCTTCCTTTCCAGACTGTGGAAGCGTTGAAGAGCCATGTCGTAGGAATTTCCAAGCACGGATGCCGGCTCTCGGAAAGGGAGCTTCACAATGTAGCGTCCTTCATTATTTCTGGACACATTGAGAACGAAGTGTTTTTCGCACTGATCCTCTTCAATGGAGTGAATGTTTGATTTGGGTTGAACTTCTTCTAGTTCCCAGAATGCCTTTAGCGAATCATGAAGTAATTCTTCACTATTGGTGATGGACTCTAAGGAGGTGTGAAGAACAAATTTATTAGGCGGTAAGTTACCTGCTATGACCCAACCAAGTTGAGTTTTTTGTAGAACTGGGAAATCCTCTTGATCGAGCTTGATCGAGCTTGATTTGGCCAACGCTTAGCAATGAAAAGAAATGCGATGCTCCTATAAGCATGTCAATTCTTTGAGCACGGTAAAATGCAGGATCGGCCAGAGGAAGATTTTTGGGAATTTTAATTTTTGTAGGGCTGAAGCTGCTAGGAGGCTGTAGCGAGGTGATGGAGGGAACAACTATGACCTCCATGTCAGTTTCCTAGTTGGAGTGCATGGAGCTTAGTGATACATTTGTCTTTGTTGAGGAGCGGACGCTGGTGTTGCATATACCGCCGAATTCCACAGATGATTTGGTGAGGGGTAGGCCTAGCTCCTGCACCACCTTTTCTGTGATGAAATTTAGTTGAGAGCCTCCATCAAGCATAGCTCTACATGGTACATAAGCACCGGTTTTGAATTTGATGCTGATGATTGCGGTGGCTAGCAGTACTACATTTGATTTTTCGCATGTGTTTCTTTGTGTTGAAGAATGTGATCTATGAATAGAATTAGAATTAGCATTAATGTCTTGAATATTATTTAATGTTTGAGACGAAGCGAGTGAAGAGCTCCTGGGTCCTTGATGCGAGTAATCATGATTGGAACTTCTGGGTGACAATGCCGCTGAGTCCATAGAAGTTTGCGAAACCGGTGAGAAATGTAATAGCGTATGATGAGGCTGTCCACAGGTTTGGCAGCGCCTAGAGGGGCAGGCTCTTTTAGAGTGCCCAGTGCGTATACAGTTGATGCATAGTTGAATGCGCTTGACTTCATTGTATCTCTCTGGTGGATTCATCGACGTAAAATTTTTGCATTTGAATAGACTGTGTTGACCTGAGCAGATGCTGCAAGACGCTGGGTTCGCTGAGGTTGTTGAAGATGCTAAAGCTGTCTTCCAGTGATTATTCTTAGGAGATACCTTAGTCTGAGATGAGGACACATGCTTGCGAGATACGTCGAGCTGTTTCAGTGTTTGACATCGTTCTTCGATGAATTGAGCGAATTCGTTCCAAGAGGGAGTCTCAAAACTGGCCTCAATAGCACCTAAGAGGGATGTGTTGCGAATTGCTACTTGCCGTCGTTTCACTTCAACTTCCCAGAGTGCTTGAGTGGCGCTGTCTACTTTAGAGAAGAGAATGTGAACAAGTAATCCATCTGCTACTTGCTCTTTGGTTGAAATGGTGAGCAGAGAATTCATGTGGGCATTCACGCTGTCAGATAAGTCATGTAAATGTTCTACGATTCCCTTTGTTGAATTCTGTAATTGGAAAATGTGATTAATGTGGGCTTGGAAAATATAACGCTTGTTAAAATAACGAGACATTAACCGATCCACTGCCTTTTCATAGTTTTCTGGCAGCAGCTCCAATGACTGCAGAACCTTTGATGCATTACCAACGAGACAACTCCTTAAGTGCTGGAGCTTGTCAACATCCTTTATTTTGTCATTCTCATGGACAGCTGACTTGAATGAGCCCCAAAAATCAAGCCACTTTCTGAGATCGCCGGAGAATGTTGTTAATTTTAAAGGAGGCAAGTTTGTTGATGGTACTGGGGAGGACGAAAACGATGTAGTGTTATGTTCACCCAGCGATTGACGCGGTTTGAGCTTGCTGATGAAATGAAGTAGTTTTGATTTGCTTTCAAAATAAGTGTCTTCAAAGTTTTCCCTTTCAGAACCACGGATCTCTGCTTCCTCGAGATCCTCCAAGCTAGATTGTAGTTTGCTGAAATTCATGAAATAGTTTTCCAACATACTTAGATTTGTTTCCAACTCGAAAATATTAGCATCCTCAGCCTTTGCATCTAGGTAAACCTTCATCTTCGTTAATTGGCCTTTAATAGCACCGCGCTGTTGTTTTATACCGGTAGCCATGATTAATGAGCTGGGAATAATTTAAAGAATTCAAGAATTGCCTAGCTGCTAGCAACACGAGAACTGCAGCTGAGTGAGTCACAAAAGAGATGTACGAATGCACAATTGAACGCAGGAATGAAAGTCGAAAGGAGTTTGCGCGATGTGATTAAAGCTAGGGTGAATGAAATGATTGTGGAAAGTGCCACATGAGTTGTAGATCACTAACGCACAATGGTTCCAGGAAATGATTTGTCCTGTGAACCGTAACGAAATGACGAATGATTCACGCACGCGAATAATAATTTTGCGAGATGTTTTCACGAGCTGAAGAACCCTCGTGTATGCTCTAGGAATAAAACCTGACGAGCCGAATGAAACAGATAAAACCACGCACGTTGATGAACTTGCGAATGTTTAATTGCGAGATGTTTTCACGAGCTGAATAACACTCACGCACGAATATTAAAGATTAGGATATGCGCGCACATCAGAAGGATTGAGAACACAATTGCAGATAATGCTAACAACCACTTTTCGACGACCACGGGCGACATATCTCGGTAGAACCTCCAAATTATGTCTCGAATTGTAGTTTAACTCTAGAGAAATTAAAATAAAAAGAACCACATTATATGACAAACAATGTAAATTTATTGATCTTTAATTAACTAAAATCTTTCCTTGGTGACCGACCGATTTTGACTGCCAAAAAACTGAACAAAAACTCCATCAGCAGCAACACTCCTCTTCCTTTTCGTCATGTAAAAAACGTCCAGACATTGCTGAGTAGGCTATACCAGGTTATAGCCTTGTATATGATATTAATAGCGTAGAGACTACCGAAAGCTACGACTGCTATGAGTGCTGCTTTAATGGGTGGCATTCTAAGAATTTTTGCTTGCATTTCAACGGAGAAGCCGTTAAATTTCAAACGAAAACAAATAAAAAATGGGTCACAAAAAACATGAGGCGATCGCGTTGGCTGAGGAATGCTGCTGACGGTGGGATATGTATGATATGTCTGACAAATAGCATTGTAATTAAATAATCGACTAATATTTGACAAAAGAAATGAAAACAAAAAATGCTATCGATACTTAACAAAGAAAACAAAGAAAATGCTATCGATACTTAACAAGCAGCCTCCAACATATTTTTTGCTGTCACGGCTTTCCAGATATCCCCAGTTTGTTTTTCAATCCCACTATATATTTTAAATGATGGGCATGGAATATCTAATATAGATACGATTTCCTCTAACTGTGAGTATCCGCAACCTACACTGGTAATGGCCAAAACAGCAGCAGTGTTAACATCCATTGCATCTGGATTTTTCTTATTTACGAACACACGACTCTCATAATTGCACATTTCACATCTTAAAAAGATCGAACTTGCAAAACCCACTCGGACTTCTTTAACAATTTTTATGTTGTTTAAACTGCAACCGAGTGCTGGGCAATGTTGGTCTATTGCTTTCAACTCATTAAAAAAGTATTGAAGGTCAATTATCCTTCTTCCTTCTATGAGGGCAACAGAATCGATCGCAGATATTTCTCTTTCCATTATCAGACTTTCTAGGCTTTCCGATTCTGATATTAGGCCTTTCAACTCAAAATGTTCATTAGTTTTAAGACCACCTTCACCTTCTGAAACTTGATGCTGGCTTCCATTGACAATCTGAGTAATTTCAGGATTTTTTCTTGACTTCGTTAAACTATGTAAATAAATAAAAAAAAAACATACAATCGAATCATAAATCAAATTCCTTTGCGAAATTTTCATGAGAGAACGAATCATATTTTATTGTTCTGCGAACCTTCTAATAAAGGCAACGGCAACAGTGCAAAAAAATAATAATTGCCCACAAACAGCAACAGCGCAGTGCTACATTATCCCCTTTAGCCTAAACCACCATTCACCAATCTTCCAATCCACCCGGATACAATAATATTCACGGAGTGAAGGGTACCTATCTATGCACTTTTCAATAATCAACTTTTCTTCAACGATTTAGCAATGAAACTTTAGGGTATCTATCTGAAAATCCTGAGTAATATCATGATTTTGTTTTTGTAGTATTGTTTATTAGTTTAAATAATTTTCTGTAAACAAATTTTAAACTGAAGGTATAAGCTAGATCCACATTTTGAAAAGTGCCTTTATCAACCGCTCACTCATTTTTACTTTCAGTCAGCGAAACAAAAATGCAAAATCACTTCGAATCGCCACAGAAATAGATCTGCTTACACATACCCACATCCACACATGATTTCTTTTATTGAAATCGCACTTCAGACTTCACACCAAACCGGTTTCATTTAGAACACACCTCCGAGAGCAGTAAAACACAAGATAATCACTTTATGGTTGATTGCGTGCTGTTCTGATTGCCTGTTCAGATCAGGCCACACAACTACCGCCATCTTCACGGGAAATCCGGAATTATTTCTTGCTAAAGTTGATAAACTAAGCAACGTACAAAATAATTTTTTTAAAAAATATGTAATTTAAACTCGGTATTTTGTGACAAAATATACATAAATAAATATATATTTTAATTGGATCTGTTAGCTGATATGATACTTTGTTGTTCTGAGTAAAAATTGAAACATACGTGCATCAATATTCACATGAAAAACATAGTTCAATATTTCAAAATATAGTTTGTTTTTAAACACCTGTATTTTCCAAACCAGTGTAAAATTTCAAGATCTGTCTCGACGATATTGCTGTTTTGGATATTACCTTTTAGCTGAGTTAGTGATCTCAGATGTATAGTACTCTGTCTTATCATGGTTTGGAAAATAGTAAATCGATTTTATGCAAATTTTCCCAAACACTTTTGGGAATTGTTTAAATAAAATATAACTGAGATGTTTTTTAAAAAACTATTCCGAGAGGAAATTATGTTCTTTCAAGTGCATTAAGTTTCAATTCAGTAGCTCCAGTAATAATTTATCAGTTTGAGAAACAGAATGCCATTTTTTCCACTTTTGCTCGATTTCTGGGTAGAGGCCTCTTAAGAGAGGTGTAAGTTTCTCATAAATAAGTTTTTTAAATAACTTGGGTATGGTCGAAATTTTGCATATTGGACGATAGTTAGTAATATCCTGCTTTGATCCAGATTTATAAATTGGTGTTATAAACGAGTTTTTCCAAACTTCCAAAAAATTACCAGTCTGCAGAGACAAGTTAAACACTAAACATAAAGGCACGGATAACGCATAAGAACACTTTTGAAGTAAAATTGGCGGGATGCCCTCGAAATCACGATTTTTATCTAGTTTTAATAAAGAAAGAGCAATTTGAACATCGTGAATTGAACACTCTAGATTACCAACATTTAAATAATTACCTGACCATAAGCTATCACTTGAATTTATAGGTGGAGTAATACTCGTACCTCTTGAATATACAGACTGAAAGTGGTTACCAAACATATTACAAATAGTTAAAAGGTCGGAAGATGATACATCATTATGACGCATACAGTTAGGAATACCACTAGATTGCTTTTTGCTATTGATAAAGCTCCAAAAACGATTACTATTAGTCTTTAAATTAGATTCTACAGAAAGAACATACTGTCTGTAAAGAAACTTGTTTAAAACATCAAATTCTTTTTGAAGCCTCCGATAAACTAACAAAAGATCAGGATCATTGTTTCTTTCTCGGAACTGCTTATAGACTTTATTTTTTCTATTATTTAAATTCACGATTCTATTGTTGAACCAATAGGTTTAGCGCCCGATACAACCCTTACTTTAGGTGTAAACATATCGATTGCCACTTTAACTGTTTCAATAAATAAATTAAAAGAATTATTTAGATTGCCATTATTTAAAAGAGCTAACCAATCAATACTATCTAAATAGTTAGAGATGCTATTGAAATTGGCTTTAGCATAATTATACTTATAGATATTGACAGAAGGACCCGTTCGAAAATACTCGTAAAATTCGAATTGGATAGATAAAGCTACATGAAAAACAGAATTAGGAAAAAGTGGAATCATAGAATTACTGATATTAATACTTGGCTCAGAATCTACAAAAACCAAATCTAGAACATTACTAAACTCATTGGCAAAATGATTTATCTGCCTAAGATCTAACTGGGCAAGCGTATCAACAACTTCACGCTCATAATCTAAGTTTACGTTAAGAGGAAAAAGTATGGACTCTTCGTAATCAAAAGACCAAATTAAATTAGGTAAGTTAAAGTCTCCAAGTAGGATGACATGCTGATGATCATCTAAATTATTTAAAATTAAAGAACAATTATGGATATGCGCTTTATATAATAAATTAGAACTCCTTGGTGGTATATAACTTACAATAAGAATAATTTCTTCACCCGGAATACATTTGATCTTAACTGCTACTTGGTCCACATCAAAATCAATTGGAGGTATATCTACTTCGTCACTGCGCAATGATTTCCGCACGGAAACTATTACTCCTCCGCCCCTTTCACAGTTGAACGGGACAACGGTTTTTGCGGTAAACTTCGTAGAGGTCCTTGTTGAACATTTCTTCCTTATGAGGGTCACCAGTGAGCCAGGTCTCAGTAAAAACAATTACATCATATTGACAAGATGAGGAGAAAAGTAAGACATCACGCAATTTAGTACGAAGACCACCAGTATTTTGGTAATAAAGGTTGAAGGTTGAGGGAGTTACGTCAGTGGTTCTCAGTTTTTTGGAAAGTTTTTTGGTTGAGCTTTCTTGATGTTAGGCCTGCTCACAAATTCCTTCACAAGCATATCCTTCGGCCAAAAACTTGGATTCACCAGTAAATTTGCAGTTGGTTGAGGCGATAACAGCTTAAAAGATGAGGACACCCGGCCTGGCAGGTTATCCTCTGTCAGGCAGTGACATTTTATGTTACTGGTATCGATGCCTTTGCTGGCGCATTTGACCGAAGAGCCCTTTATATCCGAGGAACCTGAAGTAGAGGAACACCTTGATGAGCATCCGGATTCGGAGTGAAACAGTTTGATCCCTCGTCGACAATTCCATTGGTTTCACTCTGAGGACTCGGACTCTGACCATTAGGATGGATTTGAAGTTGAAGAACAGGTTGAACTATCGGTGGCATTCTCCTTTTTGGCTGAACAGGTTAAGTCTCTGTAATTGGGTCACCAGTGAGATTGCTGCTCACCTTCCGAAGAATACCATTATTGGATTCCTTGGCACCATCCGTTGGTAGGGGTTGAGGACTTAACCAATTTAAGATAAGGTCGTGTGATTGAGGCAACTGTTGCAGTAAATCCTTCTCAATATTTATAGAACTCTGCCGCATCCTTTGTGCATTCGCAGAATCAAAATCAAAAATTTGCTCCAACTCGGAGAATAAAGTTGCAATATTTTTTTAAAATGTTTTTGCAGTTTTACAATTTTCCAGTGGAGGGTGTCAGGTGCGATGTTTCGATGTTTCTCACAATAAAAACATAGACCGGGGTATTAATGATTTTGTCCACATCCTTCTTTTTCAGGTCTATACATTTTGCATGAGCAGTGTCAAGGCAGATTCCACATGAAACACTGATATCATTCGTGCTTGTCTTACAAATGAAACAACCAGAGTCACTCATGATTTTACCGAAAGTCCAATTAAAATTGTTCAATTAAAATTCAAGATGAATTGAAAATGTGGCAACTCCGCAAAGAAGTCTAGTTCAACAACCAGAAACCTGGGCGGATAGTACGGTTGGTGAAAATTATGAGATGTGGTGTGTGTAGAAGCTACGACAATAGCGTGGTGAATATCAATCTTCTCCGGGTGTAAGAGAGGGATGGAACCACAATTTTCACTCAAATGCAGTTGAGCTGTTGTCGTTGTCGTTGATGCAGTTACCAAAACATGAAACGAGAACCGTATGAATCGGTCAGCAAAATTGCTTCAAAGGCAGAACATCCACTAATAATTTAACTCACCGGAAAAAAATGAGTCAGACAGCTTTGAACTGAATGGGATAAAACGAGATGGAAATGAATAAATAGCACTCAGCAATTTATCACTCATTCAAAGCAAAACAAAAAGTGAAATAAAATTATTTTTAAGTTTTTGACACTTTAAGGAAAACGTAAAGCACCACAACTCGCGACTTCTTTCGAAGTCTTGCAATTCATTATATGGAGAAGTGGCTGTGGACTAATTGAAGTAGCAATTGCTCTTTGTGCCTTACTGTCACGCAGGACCCACATTCGCATTCTTTGCAAATCTTCCGGTTTCACATTAGCTGAAAATACCGGTTTTAATTCTTCCCCCACCGTTTAGCATGCAAGTTCATAACAAGGTCATGCAAACAAAAACCAACAATTAAAATTGAATTCTGTGCAGAATATATAATATGCAGCGTATACTAATCGTCAAATTCACAATTAATTTTTACTTTGCGTCTCAGTGCACCGTATAACTTTTCTACTTTTCCGTTTTTTGTTTGGAAAAAAAACTGTTCCTCTTAATCTGCATAGATTTTAATTATAAAACAGAACATTTATGTACGTATTTCATATCACGCAACTGGGTCCATAACCTGTTGCTTATTAAAACGACCGCTTTCTTTTATGTTTCAAGAGGAACTGATTTATTAACTAATAAGTACATACAAAGAATTCATATTTATGTAAGTAATGTTAATGAAGAATACCGGGTAGTGTTTAGAGTATATATAAAGAAAAATAGATTCGGAAACAGGGTGCATCATTGTTACTTAACCAACGACCATACCACGTCGAGTTAATCGGTTCTCGTCAGATCACCGCAATTAAACGACGTTGGGCGCGGTTAGTACGTAGATGATTGACCGTTTGAGTACAACCGCGTGTCGTTGGCCAGTCCCATCTAAGAGTTGAGGTAGATGATACATACGTGGTAACGCAATGGACCTAAATTGGTCTAAGTGTGTCGGCTTCTGCCGACAGAAACCTAACCTTACCTAACCTATCCTAACCTATCATTGTTACTTTAAAACATTGAATAAATATTTAACTTTTCAACGGATTTTTTACTGAAATTGAAAACATGGATTTGGACGACCTCTCGTTTATGCGGGCGCGCAGCCATTGCCACAATCGATCTTTTGCGCACCCAATTCCCAAATCGTCTTGTAATGTTTTCTTAGAATATGAGATTGGATTTCTTCTCGGAGCCTACCCCTAAGCTATATGAAGCGTAGCACGCTCTTCCTTGCTGTTTTAAGCGCAGCTCGCTTCACTAGATGACAAATTACTGCCGCAGTTAATAATGAGTCAAGTGTTGATTCAAGACTAATTTTATTCTGTCGTTACTTTATACACAAATTCTTACAACTAATATTTACATCTCTAAGCAAAAAAAATACACTTTCAATTACTTAACATTAATTGGGTCCCTACGATCAATGCCTCAAATGTTCACAACGGTAACTCGACCCATCTGGCCCACATTAGGAATGGAGGAAGCAAAGAATGAAGTTGTAAACAATGGCAATCACATGAACTGAGGTGAACCCTCACATAACATGAATCATTGCCGATAGCCAATGAATGTTATACGACACGTTCAATGCTATACGGGGGAGATTCCATGTTATGTAATGGATATCACGTTTCGTGTACTTGCACTGAATCACACTCCAGTCTTATCACCCGTTTTGGCGATGTCAATTGGCCGGAACCTTGAAGGACCGGTGTTATACCAACAAGCCGGAAACGATTCATGTACTTAATACCAATATCATCCAAGCAATCTGTGACCTACAGCCTGAAACCATCAACAAGGTCTACTGCGAAGCCAGCCTCTGGAAAACTTCCTTCATTTCAACAGTTCACAAAAAAGGGCAAAAGAACGACGTATCAAACTATTGACCAATTGCCAAGCTCTCGCATTTACCCAAGGTTTTTGAAAGTATGATGTATTATCCTTCCAGTGCAAGTCTCTTATCTCCCCTTTCAGCATGGTTTCCTCAAAGGTAGATCCACAATCACCAACCTGGTTGACTTTGTTTCCGCCAAACTTTCTGCATTAGAAAGTGTTAATGGAGTGGATTTAATCGCTACGGTCTTCACTTAGGTATTTGACAAAATATCTCATCGTTTGATTATTTTCAAACTCTCCCTCCTTGGTTTTGATAGCCTACTATTGAATTGGTTTTCATCTCAACTTGAGAACCGATCTTAAAACGTTCGTTTTCGCTCTGTTCTCTCTTTACCTTTTAAAGTCAGCTCTGGTGTTCCCCAAGGTAGCACCCTTGGCCCTCTGATTTTTATTCTGACGATAAATGATATTGACTACGTCGTTAAGTTCACCTCCATCTCTCTCTATGCAGACGACGCTAAATTCCCGTAGTCACTTTATTCTACCACCATATCACGAACGCCTTTATTTAAAAAAACCTTCAGACCCTTGAAAAAAGAAGAGATGTCGCTGACATTCTGCTTGTACATCGTCTTCGCACTGGCTCCATTGATTGTTCCTATCTTTTTAATTATATTGCCTTTAACACCTACGCTCGCGATTTAAGATCCCCTCCTCTTTTCTAACTTCCCACCCGTCGCATGTCGTACGGCTTGAGCGAGCCGATATCCCGCATGTTGCAGAAGGTCAATTCTAACCACCTCCTCTTTGATTTTAATCGCTGCACCTCTTCCACCCCCCACCATCCACCTGGTAAGTTTTAAGTATTAGTTTTGTATTTGTATTTGTATTTTTATTTTAGCAAAAATATTACATTGTTTTTAAGATTATATTGCACAATTTACAGAGATGTGGTATACTCTACCTTACTACTGAAATATTAATAATAATTTTTTTATTTAAACTGTGTAAGAAGGAAAAGCTAATATAAAAACCTTCTTATCAATTTAAGATCCTAGGAACGTAGGCTGGAGAGAAGGAGAGGCGGGGAATAACGGAGGGACATCCTGATTTCATAAGAAAATGTTTACAAACTATCGCGACGACAATATTAAAGTAACAATTGATTAATATTTAAACAAAATTTAAGGACTAAAAAAAACAAATGAAATAATGAACACATAAATAAACTAACAAATAAATAGATAAATATATAAACAAAAGTTAAATAAATAAACATTTTGGTTAATAAATAAATAAATAAAATAAAAAAATAATTGAATAAATAAATGAATAAATAAATAAATATATAAACAAATAAATAAATAAATAATAAATAAATAAATAAATAAATAAGTAAATAAATTATCACATTTCCTTAATCAAATACCTCAATTTGAAATCAGGATGTTGTTGGAAGAAATACATGCAACATTGTATCGATCATGGTATTTTAAAATTCTTTCTGATACTTTTTCAATATTTGCCAATGCACATGCAGCTCTTGGGTGGTAAAATCTCAGGGTAAATCAAAAATCATTTTTAAAAGTTTGTTTTGGGTTATTTGCAACCGACGAATATGGCTTTTTGCGCACTTCCCCCAAACAGGGGATCCATAAAACTTTATCGCCTGGAAGATAACCTTGAATATAACTTACGACTAATGAACGGACAAAGCGTCTTTATTGTTATGTTTACCTTCGTTTTTTATTTGCTGTAGGTCCCGAAGGTCAAAGTTTTATCGAGATGTACCCTAGGTACTTTGCACTCTGCTTCAATTCTGTCTGAATACCACTTATTTGCAGTCTGTTGCTTGGTAATAAACAGGGTTTTCTTTTACTGGTAAAAAACTCAGCCTGAGTCTAAGTTATAAGTCTTATTTTTGTAAGTAGTTTTAAGACATTTAGCTTGTATTAAGCTGAGTAAATGGAGGCGTACGCCCGCATCAAAATCAAAATCAAAAATAGTATTGTCATATATATATTTGTGTTAGCATGGGTTAAGTTACACCATTGTAAGCCGTTTCTTAAACTCGCGGTAAATGAACAATTTTTTCTTGGATTATACGCAAGAATTATTTCCCAATGTCTTGACTTTTGACTTGGAAACACCCTCCATATAGACAAAGAGTGTCAAATTATGGTAAAAACGAGAGTATCTTTATTGAATTATTAATATTTAGTTTCAGTAAGAACCCCTAAACAAATTTCACTAGTTCTTTCTCTCGCCCTCTACCATCATGATTAATATGCGAAGAATCCAACCAAAACCATTTGAAGAACAAACGATCCTTTGTATTTACTTAACATCAGCAGGAGGTGAGATGGCGCCGCTGATTTGCTGACATCATGTTTGAACAGAACACGTATAATGAAATTGATGGATTATTTATAGACTACCGACGAAAGTTCAACCTTTTTTTTAGTATTCGTTCTGGTTTTAGTTTTCCTTAATTTGATTGTTTTTTAATACCTATGTACCTACCTGAATGAGGCTAAACATGTATCGTATCATAGTGGAGAACGCTATTTTTGCAAAATGTATTGCATTTATATCATCTTACCAAATAAGTCAGTGAGACTGAAATGATACTGATTTTTCGCCGTCCATACGAAGGTGATAAAAGAAATGCCGCAAGACTGCGCCTAAGAGTTGATTTAATTTAAAATACCACACACATTGCTTGGCAGATCTTACATATAAATATTAATGATTACGACAATTTATTTCATGTCATTAAAAATGTACATTTTTAATTGGAGGAGATATTTTTTTCGTTAATCGCACCACTAAATGCAGGGGAATTAATAATACAAATCGATCTGTCCTTCTATCCACACATTTGATTACAATAAAAAGACAAATCCAACGAATCTTTATTAATGACAACCTGGGCAGAACAATAATATTATTCCACAAATAAAATCATTACCTCTAGTTTGGTAGCATTAAAAAAGTGCAATATATCTATTGTTTCTTATATACGTACATTGTATATACATATATAATTAATTAAACACATTTATTTGGTTTCATCAATCACAGCTCACAAATCTCTTGCTGACTGCGTAACAAAAATATGCATATAAATATAAAAGAGTAGACAATATTTATTGAAAAATTAACAACAAGGTGGCAATGAAAATGACCAAAACAAGGCGTTAAGACTGGTCAAGATTTACAATTAAGTTTGTTTTTAAACAATATCAATTTGAGGGATTTGAGAAAATGTCAAGAAATAATAGAGTTAGTTTCTTTGATGCAACGATTTCGAGCATAGATTCTTCTATGATTTACTTCAGAAGACCTAAATCTTTAACGATGACGACTAGGTCATGGAAAGTTAAGCATTAAAAGCAATGCAGGACACTGAATTTGAGTATGGATCAGATATCTAATGACTATTACCAAAAAGTAATTGCGACGACATTGAAGCTAGTTCATATTAATTAAAGAACATATGCACCGTTATCGTACAAAATGCCAGTGGCAACGTTTCATTCAAATTCATATACTTTTGAAATGAAAGATTCACCAGTCCGTAAAGTGAATGCGCTTTACATTATGTCGTAGAAAACGTTCCCCATACAAACGTTAACTTCGTTTATACGCAACTAGTTCATTACATATCTAGGTCTTTGTTGAGCGTCGGCGTTTGAATTTTGATTCGATTTCATGAAAATGATGTAAGTTCATACATTTGTATTACACAATGCATTGTTTTAGTGACACAAATCAAAGTCGAATGGAATGATTAATGCGTGGGAGCAGTGGAGCAGAGGTTTGTGTGCTAGACTACTAATCTAAAAGTCTCAGGTTCAAATCCCGCCCGGTACCAAGTAACATCTAGAAGTTTTTTTCACTGCCCCGCTTCTTGCGAACGTCTGACAAACATCCAAGAACCAAGAGTATCAATTGTCGTGAGAAGTTTCGGGGGAGCATTTGCTTAGTCTGTCTGCAACCTGGAGAGTCATGCCAACTGCGATTGTGTTCATAGGAAACCCAACCGTCAATGGAAGCCCTGACCGAGGACGCAGGCAGACAGATCGCTGGTTCATTTCCTGAGAAGTCCCCCTCTGAGCCTTTTCTAGCAAGTTCATCGGAGATCTCATTTCCCGTGATCCCGTTATGACCCGGGACTCAGACAAGTTTAAGTGAATTCAGCCGTCCGACCGAATTCAGAACCAGCACCAGATCCTTGATCGGTTTTGGAGCCATCCGTGAAGATTCGACTGCATTCCCTTCCAGGTTCAGAGTCCGGCCAGAGCCAGTCCTGGATGCGAGGAAAGTCGACCTCGTAGTTGCGCTTTAGCCGAAGTTCCGGTATCATTGCATCAGACGGCATATTCATACGACAGGAGTCGAAGGACAACCGTTGCGCAAGTTCATCAAAACTGTAGTGCGAGTTATACCAAAAGCCACCTCTTCTAAGACGTGAGATAGCCTTGACTGTACAGCCCATGATGTAAACATCAAGGGGCGGGAGGTTCAATAGTGCATCTAGGCCGGAGCCAGGCGTGCTGGGGAAGGCCCCCGTGCAGCCGAGACATACCTGCCTTTGGAGTTTGGCAAAAGCAGCAGTGACGTATTTACGTGAAAGCTTATTCCACCAAACAACCGATGTGTATGCTATAAATGGTCTTATCATAGCCGTATAAATCCATAGGACTCTTTTCGGTGATAAGCCCCATGTCTTGCCGAAAATGCCTTTGCACTGCCAGAAAACAGACAGCGCCTTGGCAGTCTTCAGCTCAACATGTTTGGACCAAAGAAGTTTGCTATCCAGGATGACTCCCAAATACTTTGCTTCATTGGAGAGTTGGATTGTGAGTACGATGCTTACCTGCCCAAAGAAAGAACTATACATTGTCAGTTTTATTTTTGCATTACAGGGAGGATAGGATATTTGCCTTTAACTCTGACCACTATTGATACCAAAAAGCTATCTCCATTTAACAGCTCTTACACGGTTCCCGTAGTAAGCATTATAAATTGCTGCAAATATCTCAAAAATATCGAAATCATGTTGACCGAAATAAATTGAATCAATCTTTTTCCAAACCACCAAGAAGTAAGATAACAGGCGCGTTTTGTATGGGTATCATACAAGGGATCCCTTTTAATCCCTTTTAGGGAAAATATAAATCTCAGAAAAAAGCTTAAAAAAATCTAAGTTGCAATTATTAAACTGAACTCTATCAAAAACTCGCTCAAATAGTATTTCTTCTTAAAGCAAATAGCCAATAATTGGATAACTGCATTTTAACTGTGTTTCCATACATAAAAAGAAAAACAAAAATATGAAAACAGGAAAACACCAGGGGCAACATCTTTTCTCTAAAATTTAAATATTGGCTCTCAAAAGCAAAAAGATCAGTCATCAGTGATCAATCTCCTCTCAGCCGGGGAGCAGATATGTCATGGTGGAGTTACGTCTGAGACGTCACCCAAACCATTATCCCGAGCACCTCCCACATTCCCCTTGCCTAACGGCACATTATTCCATTAACAATGGAGACCACCCAACGGCACATTACTTGTGCATACTTGTGCATACTTAGCACAATCCAATCCTTATCGGATACACACCCTTTCCCTTCCACACATCAATAAGAATATATCATACCCAAATGAGATAAGAAATTGCTAACCCAATCTATTTTTGTACTGAATTGGAATCACAATTCAAACCAAGCTTGTACACATTCAGTCAGTCTTTATCTTTAACTCACCAAGCGCAGCCTCGCTTAGACAGCCTCGCTTAGACAGCGGCTTCTCCTTAGCTAATAATTAATTAATATAACCAAATAAAAAGATGTAAAATAGAAATAAGTTAATAAATAAAATAAAAAGAAAAATTTAAAAAATAAAGAAAACGTTTAAGTTTTTTTTTCACAAACCGCGCCACGAAACCGTAATTGGCGCAGTCGGTAATTTTCGAATACGTGAAATAATAACGAACAAGTGAATTTTGCGGTTGACCTAAGTCATTCAATTCGAAAGAAAAGAACCTAACTTCCGAGTAAGAAAGTAAACATTCCGGCAAAGGAAAGTGAACAACAATTTTAAAGTTCGAATAAGAAAAATAAAAATTGAGCGCGTAATCACAAGTGAACTATTTCAAAAAAGAAAAATTGAAAGCTGTGTTGAAAACCGCGTGCGGGACCCTAAATAAATCCAAAACGACGTTCGATTAAGAACGATCAAAGTTAGAAAATCTTTAAAAAGTGTTAGGTAATCCAAAGTGTCGTTCAATTAAACATTCTCAAAACTGTGTGTTCTGCGTGAATAAATCGAAATTAACCGAAAACGAAATATCACGTTCGACGAACGAAGACCCGCAAACATGAGTTTAAATAATGTAGAGCAGTGCCTCGCTGTACTCACACAGCTGATGGCAAACCAGAGCCAAACAACAAGTGTAAGGGCTAAAATCGTGAAGGAAATTAGATTCCTAACGGCATTCCAAGGAGAACCAGGGACGTTGCCCTCGTTCGCAACGTCAGTCACGAAGGTCCTCGCTAACTACCAACTGGAAAATGACAAGAAGCAGGTGTTCGAAGTCATTTTCGACACAAAAATCTCGGGAGCAGCGAAAAATCTATTGCAGGTAGATCCACCAACGGATTGGAGCCAGTGCCTCAACAAATTGAAACAGCATTTCCGGGCATCAAAGGACGAGCTCATCATAACCAAGGACATAGGAGTATTAAGAGTAAGAAGTATTTATGAATTAGACTATAAATTAAAAAATATTGTAGAAAATATTGCGGAACACGCAACTTTTAGCAACAATAGTAAAAGAGTAACGTAAATTTTCAATGGAATGTTAGCAATGAAGGTTAAAGAACTAGTTTCAGGGGCGTTAGCATATGCAATCACAGGATTGCATGATCTATCGGAAATAAGGGATAAAATTAGTATGTTTATTGGACAGGATGAAGGAAATTTGAAGTCAACATTTTATAATAATTCAATTGTAAGGAAAAGTTATCAAAATAATTATAATAATAATCACAATAGGTCATGTACATATGGAAATAATTTTAATAATAATTCGGGTACATTCAGGAGCAATTATAGTGGTCCTAACAACAACAACAATAACTCGGGACAAAATTCCACTAATCCTCCTCGAGAAAACAATTCAGGTCAATACAATTTTAACAATTTTTGAAATAACACTAATTCAGGACAATATTCAAACAATCGCACTCGACATAACAATACAAACTCGGGTCAATACAGACAGAATAATTTTGCCCAAAATTCATACCCAACAAACCCAAGACAATATAGGAACAACACCCAGACAGAACCGATGGACGCACTATCTGCCTCCTACCAAAGGCAAATAAATAATATAGAAAGACAGGATTTTCCCTCAACTAGCCTCCAATAAAATTTCCGTATATAATTGTGGAAACCAACAACAATACTAAACTAAGATTCCTAATAGACCCAGGCTCGGAAACGAGTATAATTAACCCAGGTATTTGTAACCCCAAATGGCAAATACAACTTAGTAAACCAATCCAAATATTAACAACCAGTTCACCCTTAATTATTCACAAAAAAGTTAGAATTCCTTTATTTAAAGAACTAGGAGAAAATAAAACTGCAGAGTTTCTGGAATTCCAGTTTCATCAAATATTTGATGGACTAATTGGAAACAACATTCTAATACCAGCAGACGCTATCTTAGACTTTAAAAACAGGAAACTAACAAGTAACGATAAAGAAATGCCAATCTTTCTTTCCAAAGATGACGAAGACTCTAATAATAATTACTACAAGCAACTACCAAAATTAGAAACGTATTATACGGAAATAAACCACGAACCAATCCCAAAACAAATTAGAATAAATCACCTTAATGATGAAGAAAGATCTAAAATATCAAAATTAGTCTCACAATACTCGAAAATATTCTACCAAGAAAGTACTGATTTGTCGTTCACTAATTCAATTAAGCATAAAATAGATACAATAAACGACATTCCTAGCTATACAAAAAACTATAGGTACCCAGAGGTACATAAGGAAGAAGTCAACTCACAAATAAAAGAAATGTTAGAGCAGGGCATCATACGACAAAGTAACTCGCCCTACTCTGCTCCTATCTGGATTGTCCCCAAAAAGAAGGACGCATCTGGAAAAGATAAGTGGAGGATAGTAATCGACTATCGAAAACTTAATGAAGTTACGATAGACGATAAATTTCCAATCCCGAATATGGAAGATATATTCGATAAATTGGGAAGGGCTATGTACTTACCGACACTCGATTTAGCGATTCACCAGATCGAGATTGCCGAAGAGGACGCAAAGAAAACAGCATTTTCAACGGGAAATGGCCACTACGAGTTCACTCGCATGCCATTCGGATTGAAAAATACTCCTTCAACGTTTCAACGATTAATGAATTCGGTCCTTCATGAATTCATAGGACAAATATGCTTGGTCTATTTAGACGATATTATTGTCTTCTCTACCAGCCTTGAAGAGCATATTCTTTCGTTAAAGAAAATTTTTGCGAAACTTCAAGAAGCCAACCTTAAGGTCCAGCTAGATAAAAGTGAGTTTCTGAAAAAAAGAAACGGAATTTTTAGGACATATCGTAACCACAGAAGGTATCAAAACCAATCCCAATAAAATACAAGCTATCCAAAATTACAAACTACCAAAAACCGTAAAACAGATTAGGTAATTTTTATTAATTACCGGATACTACCGGAAATTTATTAAAGATTACGGGAAGGTAGCAAAACCAATGACTTTATTCTCGAAAAAAACACAAAGATTAATACTAAAGATCCAGATTACATTTAAAGTTTTGAAACCCTCAAAAAACTAATTACTTCAGACCCTATTCTTCGATACCCCGATTTTAATAAGAAGTTCGTATTGACAACAGACGCCTCAAATTATGCGTTAGGCGCTGTTTTGTCACAAGACAACCATCCGTTGTGTTACGCAAGCCGCACACTCAACGATCATGAAGTAAAATATTCAACCATAGAGAAGGAACTTCTGCCAATAGTATGGGCTACACAGTATTTTAGACCATACCTATATGGAAGAAAGTTTACTGAACAGACCGACCATCGACCACTTGTTTGGTTGAGTTCTCTAAAAGAACCCAACATGAAGCTACAGAGGTGGAAGATTAACTTAGAGGAGTATAACTTCGATATGTAATATGTACAAGGAAAAGTTAACCAAGTTGCAGACGGATTATCTAGAATGGAAGTTTATTACAGCGAAAATGTAATCAATCCTATTGATGATATCACCGAAGATGCACAATCAATGGTAGCTACGATCCATAGTGCTAGAGAAGATAGCAGCGACTATATTCCAATAATCGAAACCCCGGTCAATTTGTACAAGACTCAGATAATACTAAATAGTACCAATAATGAAAGCAATCACAAAATATATAATACTTTTAACAAAAAAAGAATTGTAATAGAAATAAAATTCTTTAATGAAAAATTTATCCTAGAAATTTTGAAGAAATTCATTCCACCGAAAGGGATAGTAGGTGTTTTTTCGAGACATGATAATCTTTATGCTAAATTTTAGGATGTCTATATTAAATATTTTAGCAAAAATAAACTATTAAGGTTTATTAAATGTACTAAATTTTTAGGAGATCTCACAGACAGGGAAAAAGAACTATTAGTAATCTCAAAATCACATAACTCCTTGAATCATAGAGGAATTAACGAAACGTACGAGGAAATCAGAGACGTATATTACACTCCTAACCTCAAACAAAAAATTCAAGAATACATAAACAATTGCGAAATTTGCAACAAAGCAAAATATGAACGATCACCATACAAAATTCCCTTCAAAATAACTGAAACACCGATAAAACCAAATCAAGTGCTACACATTGATATCTGGTATGCAAATATCAATTTAATGTATGTAACAATGATCGACAAATTTACAAAATACGTAACAGTACAAGAAATTAGACACAGGACTTGGACATCACTACTGAACACATTAGAATATAGATTCGCAAACAATGTTATACCAGAGAAAATAATTACAGACAATGAGACAGGATTTTCATCAATTGCAATCAAAGAATTCTTAAAAGAAAACAATGTCGACCTGCACATTACTACACCTTACCACAAAACAGGCAATTCGGATATCGAAAGATGACTATAACAATAAAGACACCCTAAGAAACAAAGTTCTAAAAGCTGTCAAAATCTACAACAAAACAATACATTCGTCAACAAAGAAAAGACCTGTAGATTTTACTAACGGGACTATAACAAGTCAGGATTTCCCTAAAGTAATAGAAACAATTAACAATAACAAAAACCGATATATTAACAAACGCAATAAAAACAAAACTGACATAGACCTTACAAAAACTAATCATGCCTACCTCAAAACTAGAACTAACAATAAACTTAAATTAAAACATATAAAAGCTAACCCTGAAGTCTTAGACGATGATCATGTTAAAGATAAAAGAGGATGCAAATATTATAAAACACAACTAAAACGAAAGTATAAATTCGAAAAAACCTCCTAAGAATATTTCTTTTTAGACACTACATATTATCCTTCTGACAACAATAATAACAGTGACAACAGGACAAAAGATCGACATACAGAATTTAAACGAAGGCAACGGATTTATAACAATTAGAGGCGAAGAAACTAAAGTCATTGAAAGTTACTATAAAATTTTGCATGCCATAAATATAACACTATGGACGGATAGTTTTGAACTTCTTAAACACAACGTTGAAATCATAAAAGACAAGTACGAATACCCAACTATTATACATGGATTAAACCAACTAGGACAAGAAATAAATAGTTTAATTCAACATAGAAAAAAAAGAGCTCTATTCAATTTCCTAGGAACAAGTTTAAAATATCTGGCAGGAACAATGGACTACGAAGACGAACAGGAAGTAAAAACAAGACTTAGCTTAAACGAACAAAACAATAAAAATTTAATTGACGGGATGAACGACCAATTTTTTTTTTTTTTTTTTTTTTTTACGCTGGGAGGTGGTAATCTTCCAAAGACGAAACCGAGCCCGTACTCAGTAACAGTGTGGTGATTTCTACCCACTAACCCCTTCTCCCGTCTTCCCGTTTTCCCTGCGATACAACCTTCTTGGTATTTCATTGCCGCAGGGCGGGGATTAGCCAGCTTTCCAATTATTGCACCTAGTAGTTAAACCAATCAGCAATTTGTCTTTCTAATTTTACAATTCATATTCTAAGTATTTGTCCATAGAGGATTTAATACTGTTTTTGTTTTATTTTTCGAGCTATGTAGCTAGTTCAAAAGGTTTAATTCTTCTTAACCTCCTAGTCATATTGCTAGTATTTAATAGTTCCTTCATTTCTGAGCTGACGTGATTGAGAAGCCTAAGTTTATGTCTATTAGCTACTTTTTTGACTTCATCTTCAATCATTTCTATTTCTAGATCTCTATGCAGATCAGCGTTTCTTATGTACCATGGTGCATTTACTATATTCCGTAGAACTTTGTTTTGAAATGTTTGAATTTTCTGTAGATTTGTTTTGCATGTGCATGCCCATAGCTGGAGCACGTAGGTCCATACTGGCTTTAGAATTTGCTTTTAAAGCAGTAATTTATTGTAATTTGACAAACAAGAGTATTTCCCTATAAGCCAATACATTTTACTGTAGCGCATATTTAGTTCTTCTCTTTTTTTCTTTACATGTGCTTTCCAGCGCAGTTTTACGTCTAGTGTCATGCCTAGATATTTGGCTGTGTTTGCGTAATCTACTTCTTTATCATTTATGAACACTGGTATGTGCTGAACATTTTTATTTGTAAAATTTATATGGACCGATTTTAGGTCATTTAGTTTAATTTGCCAATTTTTTGTCCATTTTGTTATATTGTTCACTGCCTTCTGTAGTTTTTTTGTCGCTACTTCAACTGTTTCTCCCACAGCAAGTACAGCAGTATCATCTGCAAATGTTGCCACAGTTGTTTCATCACTGTTCGGCAAGACGCTAGTAAATAAGAGATATAATACAGGACCTAACACACATCCTTGTGGTACACCAGCTTTTATTTCTCTTAATGTGGAGTAGTCATTTCCTTGCTTAATTCTAAAGAATCTCTCTAATATATAGGACTCTAAAATTTCTGAAAATTGTTTTGGCAGATGCTTTTGCAATTTGTAGATCAGTCCTGTGTGCCATACTTTGTCGAAAGCTTGTGCTACATCGAGAAATATGGAGTGTTCATTTCTAAAACCAAATTGATGGTTTGGGATTAGCGATTTTTCTTCGATTATTTTGTTCAGACGTTTAATCAACATCTTTTCAAATAACTTGGACAACATAGGTAGTATAGATATGGGGCGATAGGAGGTGACCTCACTAGGCGGTTTGCCTGGTTTTGGTATCATAATCACCTCCGCGACTTTCCACATGCTAGGTACATACCTTATCCTGAATGCTAGTTTCTTTAGGCCTTTTTTTGGGAATTGTTTAAGGATTTCCCCTGATATTAAATCAAATCCCGGGGCTTTTTTAGTACTGATGCCTTTTTTTATTTCATTGGCAATTTCTTTAGCCGTTACCGGTTGGATGTGCCTTTCCTCTTCGCACAATTCTACGCTTTCTTGACAGTCTTTATCTTCATATGGTTGAAAGACGCCTTCAAGATATTCAGCAAAGAAATTAGCTTTTTCTTGGTTGTTTTTTGCCCAGTTACCTTCACTGTTTTTAACTGGTGGAATGTGAGCAATTGGCCTTTTCATTTTCTTTGTTGCCTTCCAGAGTGAGTACTCGGTATTAGCATCATTTGTAAGATTGGTAAGGTATTTTTTAAGAGACTCATTTTTAAATTCTCTTATCGATCTTTTAAGCTGGCTGTTTAGATTATTTAGTATTGTTTTGTCTCTGGGCGCTCTTGTTTGTTGCCAACGTTTTCTAGCTCGTCTCTTTTCCGTAATTATATCACATATTACTTTTGGATACGAGTTTTGTTGGATTTTAGTTTTCATTTTAGGTGTTGCAGCCCATGTAGCTCTTTGGATATTGACAGTCAATATTTGAACAGCATCTTCTAATTGATCTTCTGTTTCTATTGTTTCTAAGAGCTGAATACTATCCTCTAGATGCTGTCTGAAGTAGCTCCAATCAGTCAGCTTATTTCCTAGCCTTGAGCTATTTTCTTTAACAGTGATTTTATCGCCAAGTGTTAAAAGTATTGTGGAGTGATCTGAGTCAAGATCTGGTCCTTCTTCTACCTTCATATTGTTAGTCGAGATATTCTTTGTTACGAAGAAGTCGACAAGATCAGGGATTTTGTTTCTATCTGTTGGCCAATACGTAGGTTTTCCCGTTGAGTGATACTTGCCGTTAATTTCGTTTATTGCTTCATAAAGTTCTCTTCCTCTTGTATTTGTCAATCTAGATCCCCAATACATACTTGTTTTTGGCATTAAAATCTCCCCCTGCAATAAATCTATTGTTAAATATTCGGAAGAGGCCTAAAAAGTCATTTTTCTTTAGATTGTAACTGGGAGAACAGTAAATTGATGCAACTGATATAGTTTGTCCACTTTTCGTTCGAATGTTAATAGAAATTCCTTGCATCGCGCATGATTGGAACTTGGCTTCTATATGGTGATCGATCGTATTCTTTACTATAACTGCAGCCCCGCATTTTGCTGAATTATGGGGATGTGGGGAGTGATATAATTCGTACCCTTGCAGTTTAAAGTTTGTATTGAATTTTAAGTGCGTCTCAGAGACAAGACATATATCTATTTGGTTCAAGTCGAGGACTACTTGGATTTCATCCTTACGGTTCTCGATACCATTAGCATTCCATTCCAGGATTTTTAACCTATCCATCATGTTCTTCTTTTTTGTGCAGCCTTGTTATTGCTGCTTTTTTTCTCGAGGAGCGAGATTCTTTCTAATATAGCTTTATTGCTTTTATCCATGCTTTCTATTCTACTTAGGATTTTTTCCATGAACGTTTCCATATTATTATTTAATTTAGTTTTGGTTGTAGTTTTCGTTTTTGCGACATTATCTACTTTTTTCGATGCAGCCTGTGCATATGTCAATACTGTACCCGCTCCTGTTTTTGGTACTAATGTCTTTTTGATATTTTTATCGGCTATGGGTACTTCTTTTGGCGCTCGCATCTGCAAGTCCTTTATGTCTTTAGGTGCGTCCTTTTTTGTATTTGTCATAGCTTGTTTATGCTTTTTGTCTTTTGCTAATTGAATCTGTTTAGCAACTAAGCAGCCTCTATAGTTGGCTGGATGCTTTTCGTTGCAGTTAGCGCATTTTGTTGGTTCGTCTTTTTTCTTCATACAATCTTTAGTATGGTGGTTTCCTGCACACTTTACGCATCTTGGATTAGAGCTGCAGTATTTATTCGTATGTCCATACTTTTGACAATTCTTGCACTGTGGTACAAGTTTTGATTTCCTTACGGCATGAATCTCTACCTTCATTCCAAGGATGTCTTTAATATCGTATATCTTTTTGATATTTTCGTCGTGCTCAAAAGTTAGCATAAACATTGGAAGCGGTGCTTTGCTTTTAGATTTTAGCATATTGACAACTTCTAATATCTTTAGGTTTTTCCTTCTTAGATCTGTGACTACACTCTCTGGCGAGCATGAGAAGTGTAGTTTCTTTACAACAACCTTAATTGGCCTAGTTTGTTTATTCTCATAAGAGTACCATTGCACCTTTTTTTGGTTAAGTATTTTGGTAAGTCTTCTATAAGAATCTTCTTCATCTACATTTATTTTAATGTCATTGCCATTTATTAGCATTGTATTAGCTTTAATTTTATTTTCCTCCAATAACTTAACTAAGCGTTCATACTTTGTAATTTCCAGAGCAATAATTGGAGGAGGTTTGACTGACTTTTGAATTTTATTTTCTTTATTTGGGACATAATTGGTAGCTTGATAGCTTTCTTCCGGAGATGAGATCTTTGGGGATGTGCTCATTTTCCGTTTTTTATTTTTGTTCCCGTTTTTGGGATTTCTTTCTGTCTCTTTCAGTAGTTCTTCCTCATCAGTTGAGAACTCAACTACTTTAATTATTTCTTTTTCTTTGTTTTGGCTGTTGATCTGATTTTTCAACGTTTGCAACTCCTGCTTTAGACTATTAATTTCTTGGATTAATGTCTCGTTTAGTTGCTTAAACCCATCTCTTTCCTTGCAGACTTCTGAATATTTTGCATTCAGAGTTTGGGTTTCATCCATTTTACATGATGATGGGGGTGATCTCTCTACCCTCTTACTTTTTCCAAAAGGGTTCTCGGTAAGCAATAAATGCCCCCCCCCCCCAGAATCCATGGGACCGACCTCCGAAGAGGGTGGATTTACCACTTTAGATGGCATACCACCTGGGGTATTAAAATCTTTTGTTTTGTTCATTGCATGTTTTAATTTTAACTTTTGTGAAAAGTTTAAACGTTTTTTTTTTTTTAATTGTGCACAGCCGCTCCTGACATGGAGAACAGACGCTGACCAGGGAGCCGCCCAATATGGGTCAGACGCTTCTGGATTTTTGTGACTAGGGTCCGCAGGGTCGTTACGCCCGTTACCTCTCTCCAGAGAAGTACCCTTGCGGGTAACGACCAAATTAAAATAAATTCCGAATTTTACGAAAACATTTATAACATAACAAAACATATTAACAAACAGGCAACAGACATAAAAAAACAATTTTCAACAATAAGTAAAGTAATTGATAAGCAAAACTTCAAAATAACCACAATGCAACATGCATTTCAAAACCAATACGATATACAATTGCTAAGCGATCAGGTTAAAAAAAAGGAAAGCATTTTACTCAGCCAAATAGGTCTCTTAGGAAAAGATATTTTGTCACCAAAAGAAGTTGAACATTTTAACATAACATTTGAAAACTTTAAGGTTATCAAAAGTTCAAGTATATTTCACAAAAACCAAATAATCTTTGTTATTATGATCCCAGTATATGATAATACAAAATTTCACCGTGTATTTATTGAACCAATTCCAAATTTAGATTTTCTTGAACTAAACTCTAATTACAAAACAATAATAACAGATGAAAAAACTAATTATAAAGATGATAATAAAGTTTTAAGAAAAAATCAACTGAAAATTATTGATGATGAATGTATTAAGAATATTTTCGAAAAAAATACAAGCTGCAATTTCATAAAAAACAAAAATATAGAAATTAAACAATTAGCAAACAATATTATAATACTTAAAAATATGCCCAAAACAATTATTGAACAAACCTGTAATAATTTTAAACTAGAATTAATGGGCACTTATGCTATCATATTTGAAAATTGTGTAATAAACATAAATAATATTAAGTACGAAAATTTTATATATTATGAAAGTTTTATAATACCTAGCTTAAGTAACGTAAAAATCAAAGCAGTCGACATGAATTTTTCTAGCGCTGAAATTAATGTAAAACAAATAGAAAATCGAAAACTTATTGATGAAATTAAATTCAAACATAAAAAATACAATAGCATACATTATAGTCTTAACTTTTTAATTTTGGGTTTAATAATTGTATTTTTAATTATTTGTTCCACAAAAAGAATCAGAAAAAGTAAAATTAAAATAAACATTCAAAATAATGATTCTACGGAGCAGAATCCTAAGGGGGGAGGAGTTACGTCTGAGACATCACCCAAACCATTACCCCGAGCACCTCCCACATTCCCCTTGCCTAACGGCACATTATTCCTTTAACAATGGAGACCACCCAACGGCACATTACTTGTGCATACTTGTGCATACTTAGCACAATCCAATCCTTATCGGATGCACACCCTTTCCCTTCCACACATCAATAAGAATATATCATACCCAAATGAGATAAGAAATTGCTAACATAATCTATTTTTGTACTGAATTGGAACCACAATTCAAACCAAGCTTGTACAATTCAGTCAGTCTTTAACTCACCAAGCTACGGAGAAGTGCAGCCTCGCTTAGACAGCGGCTTCTCCTTAGCTAATAATTAATTAATATAACCAAATAAAAAGATGTTAAATAGAAATAAGTTAATAAATAAAATAAAAAGAAAAATTTTAAAATAAAGAAAACGTTTAAGTTTTTTTTGACAAACCGCGGCAAGAAACCGTAATTGTGGAATAAACTAAGTTCAATGAAGATTACACAAACAATTTTCATGTAACTCAGTGTTTTTTTATTTCAGTGGCAATTTCCTAAGTTGTGTGCCGTATAAGCAGCAGCAGGCCCAGTGTTTTTGAAAATGCTCTCTCATAAGGCCTGTACTGCAGACATAAATTGGACAAATTATAGAGGGTATTGTTGGGCTATCACCCTTAAAAATCTTTATTAGGAAGACGGCTGCTAGATGTGCTATTAGCTGCAGCTCTGAATACGAGTACCAGGTGAAATTGTGGGACACCTGAAAAATATTTGACTCAATTCCAAAAACGGATATGTTCTGTTCCATCCCGGACATTTTGGTTAGGGAATATTGTTTTGGAAGATTTTTTGAGGAGCAAATATGGGACCGTGCGAACTAGGTCAATGGTGCTTCTCCAGCTGTCCCTAGAAGTCGGGCCCGGTTGACCAAATCAAAAATGTAATCTGGAGTTGGAGCTGGGGTCTTTGGACTCAAGATTAAAGTCTCGGTGCCTATGGGAAATCCATGCCATTCCGATCTGCGCCAGAATAAACTTTGAAAAAGGTATAAAGGTCGCCAGAATACAAATATTCTCGGATAGTAAATCTGCACTTCAAGTACTGTTGTCCAATTCAATAAACTTTATGACAGTCAAGTGCTGCTACGATGGGTTGCAGTCCCTAGCCAGACAAAACCAGGTCAAACTTATTCGGGTACCTGGCCACTGGAGTATTGCAGCCAACGAGCCTGCGGATAAGCTAGGTCTTAAGGGCTTGTTTTTTTATATAGCGAATTTGCTAGGATTGAAATGTGATTATATTGAATTGCGAAACTTTATGGGTATGCGCGTGCACCTGTGGGGGATTAAAATGTGATTATACAAATAATTTGTGGGAGCAAGTAAAGAATGTGGAGTGATAACAAAAACTAAAACTGTGCATTTAAAAATAAGTTATTTATAGCTTAGGTATAACTTAACAGGGCTGGCTCAGCATCTGCGTTCTTAGGACCAGCAACTTATTGCAGAGTCAACTGGAATATCGAAGGACTGATTGATTATTGTGAACAAAAACTTCGTCCAGCTGATTGGGAAAATTTTCCAGGTACTGTATTTTTTAGTTCACTTGTTGTATGATTTATTTTCACTGTACAAGTATGCTCTGCAAGTATGCTGCATACAAATTTGTTGTATGATTTATTTTCACTGTACTACGGTACTTAGCCCGTGATAATTCCGCTTTTAGCGCAAATATTATTACAACAAGAAGTAGAAAACGACAAAAGAAACTATACACACTGGTTAATGGTTATTCAATCAATTTTTATTTCCGATTTTCAATACATTAATATTTATTTCCGATTTTCAATACATTAATTTTTATTTCCGATTTTCAATACATTAATTTTTACTTATGTATTTGATTCGGCTCCTCGCGGTTTCGCTTCACTTTTAAGACTCGCTTAATAACTATTTAAAATTGTCTGCTCTGCGTAGAAAAATTGAGGATGTCACGTTGCCTTGAAGAGGATATTTGACACTTTTGGAAGCTAAGTGCGACCAGTTCACGAACGTGGTGGAATCGCCAAACGTAATGTCTGTGCATATGACACCATAGGAAATGATGGGATCTGGGGACTTCGGATGCATTTGCCAGATAACACGATTGTATCGTCTGAAATACAATTCGGTTATTTGAAATGCTTGTAGGAGAAAAGGTATGCATGTTTATGTAAGAAACATAGGAAATGATGGGATCTTGGAACTGCAGGTGCATTTGCAAGATAACACGATTGTATCGTCTGAAATACAATTCAGTTATTTAAAATGCTTGTAGGAGGAAAGGTATGCATATTTATGTACGCAACAAATCCTCCCCCTTAAGAGGCCTCTACCCAGAAATCGAGCAAAAGTGGAAAAAATGGCATTCTGTTTCTCAAACTGATAAATTATTACTAGAGCTACTGAATTGAAACTTAATGCACTTGAAAGAACATAATTTCCTCTTGAAAATGATCGGAATAGTTTTTTTAAAAAAACATCTCAGTTATATTTTATTTAAAGAATTCCCAAAGGTGTTTGGGAAAATTTACATAAAATCGATTTACTATTTTCCAAACAATGATAAGACAGAGTACTATACATCTGAGATCACTAACTCAGCTTAAAGGTAATATCCAAAACAGCAATATCGTCGAGACAGATCTTGAAATTTTACACTGGTTTGGAAAATATAGGTGTTTAAAAACAAACTATATTTTGAAATATTGAACTACGTTTTTCATGTGAATATTGATGCACGTATGTTTCAATTTTTGCTCAGAACAACAAAGTATCATATCAGCTAACAGATCCAATAAAAATATATATTTATTTACGTATATTTTGTCACAAAATACCGAGTTTAAATTACATATTTTTTCAAAAAATTATTTTGTACGTTGCTTAGTTTATCAACTATAGCAAGAAATAATTCCGGATTTCCTGTGAAGGTGGCGGTAGTTGTGTGGCCTGATCTCAGCCAATCAGAACAGCACGCAATCAACCATAAAGTGATTATCTTGTGTTTTACTGCTCTCGGAGGTGTGTTCTAAATGAAACCGGTTTGGTGTGAAGTCTAAAGTGCGATTTCAATAAAAGAAATCATGTGGGGATGTGGGTATGTGTAAGCAGATCTATTTCTGTGGCGATTCGAAGTGATTTTCCATTTTTGTTTCGCTGACTGAAAGTAAAAATGAATGAGCGGTTGATAAAGGCACTTTTCAAAATGTGGATCTAGCTTATACTTTCAGTTTAAAATTTGTTTACAGAAAATTATTTAAACTAATAAACAATACTACAAAAACAAAATCATGATATAGGATTTTCAGATAGATACCCTAAAGTTTCATTGCTAAATCGTTGAAGAAAAGTTGATTATTGAAAAGTGCATAGATATGTACCCTTCACTCCGTGAATATTATTGAGTCTGGGTGGATTGGAAGATTGGTGAATGGTGGTTTAGGCTAAAGGGGATAATGTAGCACTGCGCTGTTGCTGTTTGTGGGCAATTATTATTTTTTTGCACTGTTGCCGTTGCCTTTGGCTTTATTACAAGGTTCGCAGAACAATAAAATATGATTCGTTCTCTCATGAAAGTTTCGCAAAGGAATTTGATTTATGATTCGATTGTATGTTTTTTTTTATTTATTTACATAGTTTAACGAAGTCAAGACAAAATCCTGAAATTACTCAGATTGTCAATGGAAGCCAGCATCAAGTTTCAGAAGGTGAAGGTGGTCTTAAAACTAATGAACATTTTGAGTTGAAAGGCCTAATATCAGAATCGGAAAGCCTAGAAAGTCTGATAATGGAAAGAGAGACATCTGCGATCGATTCTGTTGCCCTCATAGAAGGAAGAAGGATAATTGACCTTCAATACTTTTTTAATGAGTTGAAAGCAATAGACCAACATTGCCCAGCACTCGGTTGCAGTTTAAACAATATAAAAATTGTTAAAGAAGTCCGAGTGGGTTTTGCAAGTTCGATCTTTTTATGATATGAAATGTGCAATTATGAGAGTCGTGTGTTCGTAAATAAGAAAAATCCAGATGCAATGGATGTTAACACTGCTGCTGTTTTGGCCATTACCAGTGTAGGTTGCGGATACTCACAGTTAGAGGAAATCGTATCTATATTAGATATTCCATGCCCATCATTTAAAATATATAGTGAGATTGAAAAACAAACTGGGGATATCTGGAAAGACGTGGCAGCAAAAAATATGTTGGAGGCTGCTAACGAAGAGGCTGAGGCCGCCAGACAGCGTGGTGATATTGATCCGGTAGATGGAATTCCGTTTATAGCTGTGGTGACAGATGCTTGCTGGAGCAAACGATCTTACAAGAAAAAATTTTCTGCTCTGTCAGGTGCTGCTGTTGTGGTGGGGTTGCATACCGGTAAAGTAATTTCTTTAGGAATAAGAAATAAGTACTGCGTTACATGCGCTAGAAGTGATACGGAACAACAACAGGACCACGCGTGCAATATTAACCACAAAGGGCCTTCAACGCTGATGGAGTCAGAAATACTGCTACAAGTATTTAAATCCAGTGTAGCTGAAAACGGCCAACGATATATGACAATACTTTCAGATGGAGAAAGCAGTTCTTTTCAAAAAATTATTCAAACCGATCACTACGGCGGAAGAAGAATCTCCAAAATTGAATGCTGCAACCATTTAATGCGAAATTTTAGAATTAAATTAGAGAACATATCAAGAGGTTGTAAAACAGGATTAAAAGAAGCCTTAAATATAAGACTTGAAAGAATACGGAAGGATATTTTGAGTGCCATTAAGTTCAGACAACAGCAAAGCCAATCCGAGGAAGAAGCAATACCTTTAATTAAAGCAGATATCAGCAATGTTATTCATCATGTTTTTGGAGATCACAACGAATGCTCACCCTACATAAAAGAAAAATGTAAAGAGAATGACGTGAATTTAATTCCCATGATGAAATCAGATGGTCTTTATGATACAGTGATGATTCCTACAAGAAGACTTATTATGAACGCCAAGAGTCTATATCTTGGATTCACTAACAATCTTGCCGAGCACTACAACTCTATTGTAGCCAAACTAGTAGGAGGAAAGAGAATCAACTTTTCAGTTGGGCAATAATATTCAGCCAGGTGTTTTTTTTTTTTTAAATTCTGGCTCGCCAAGGCGATAAAAATAGGGGGGGGGGGGGGGGGCACTTCGACCTAAAACAAGAGATCTTTTGTGCCGTATTGGCCAGAAAAGTTTAGACTGGTAGAGTTTCCACTTTCCGTGTAAAGCGGACAATTCTACTAGTCGAAGAATTCTTTATGTCCTCGGGGCACATTTGGTCCCTGAAAAAGATCTTCTTTCTAATTCCGTTTAGGGCCGGACATTCACATAAAATGTGTTCAGCTGACTCGTCCTCTTCAAGACAGAGTCGGCACTCAGGAGAGTCCACTATTTTCATTTTGTGTAGATGATATCTTAAACCATGGTGACCAGTAAGGTAACCTACTAAGTTTTTGATATCATGCCTGCTTAGGTTTAGGCATTTGCTGGCATTTTTATTGAAAGGCCGAATGGCTTGTTTGGTCTGTCTTAAACCTGGGATGCTTTCCCAAAGATGGATACATTTTCTATATTCCCAGCTTTTTATTGCTGCCGTTGCTGCTGATCTAGGAGTGCAGCAGAAGGGTTCGGGACCTATGAAGGGTGTTTCCGAAACTTTTCTGGCCAGTTCGTCGGCCTTTTCGTTACCTTCCACCCCGACATGACCCGGAACCCACCATAGCTTGGTCTTGTTACTTGTTCCGAGTACCTGTAGGGTGTTGAAGCAGTACATGACTGATTTTGAGTCAATCGTATGCGAGCTAAGGGCGTTAATAGCTGCTTGACTATCCGTGAATATATGGATGGCTGCACCTTTTATACCAGATAAATTTATGTGGCTAGCGCATTCTTGAATGGCGTGGAGCTCTGCTTGAAATACGCTGGGACTTTTTCCCATGGGTATCGTAAAGCGTTTGTTTGGTCCGTATATTCCCGCTCCTACCCCCGCTTCCATTTTAGAACCATCCGTATACCACTTTATGCCGTTGTGGCTGTTAGGTGGGTTATTACTAACCCATGCTTCTCTCTTTGGAATCTCCGTGGAGAACCGCTTATTGAAGCATAGTGTTTTATGGATGCGGTCTGTGACCGCGCAGTTCATGTTGAGTTCTGGCAGTTCATCGAGAAGGGTCCGGATGATCGTTAAGACTTAAATCGTTTAACTCTATTTGACTTATTGCACTGCGGATCGCCACTTTTTGAATGTATATGTGGAGAGGTGTAATACCTGTTATTGCCTCTATGGCAGCCGTTGGACAGGTTCGCATGGCTCCGGAGATACCAAGGCACGCAAGCCGTTGTACCTTTTTGAGCTTCTCTATTGCGACCTTTTGTGTGGATTTCGTCCGCCATACAATGGAGGCGTATGTTATAATGGGTCTTATCATCACTGTGTAGATCCAGTGGACAATCTTTGGAGAGATTCCCCAGGTTCTGCCATATGTGCGCCGACAGGCCCATAAAGCTCTGTTAGCTTTAGTGATTTTGTTGGTGATGTGAGAATTCCAGTTTAGTCTTTTGTCCAGGATTACTCCAAGATATTTGACGTCATCAGAATACTCAATGGTCGTGCCATTTAGTGAAATCTGGGCTAAGTTGAGATTTCTTCTTTTTGTGAAAGGAACTATGATACCTTTACTGGGGTTTATGGAAAGATGTTCCTTGACGCACCAGTCTATAGCTATCTTAAGGGCGTTTTGCATACTTGAAGTAACTACGTTTGATTCTTTGCTATTATTCTATGTCGTAGCCTAAATTACTTAGTTGTTGAAGTAGGTCGTCTATGACCAAAGACCACAGGAGGGGTGACAGAACTCCTCCTTGTGGACAGCCTTTTATAGCTGATACTGATACTGAAGTCTGTCCTGACGAAGCAGTAATTTTCCGACTTTCGAGCATCGCTTTTACCCAGTTTATGGTGGGAAGGTCTACCTTCCGGTGAGTTAAAGCATTTGATATTGAATCATAACCAGTGTTATCAAAAGCACCCTCTATGTCAAGAAAAGCGCATAGTGCAATTTCTTTGCAACGGTAGGAGTTTGTCTATGTGATTCGTTAGTTTTAACAGGGCGCCTTGCGTTGATTTGCCTTTTTGATACGCATATTGACAGGGGTGTAGAGGCATGCTAATAGTTACGCATTCTGGACTAAATAATTTACCAGATAAACTATTATTTCTGCTGAGGTTAGTTGGATATGAAACCTCAGTAGTGTGATCAGTTGTGTGATCGACAATTGGGGGAACCAGGGAAGTGAACTTGCAGCAAGGTTATGAGAGTTTCTTCCCGGTCGCTTGTGATTGTTCCATCAGGTTTGATAAGCAATCCCATGCAGTTTGAAGGATCTGTTGAAAGTGCTCTCTGGAGCCGCGCCACTGCTGGGAGTTTTTCCAGCTTTTCGCAGTTTGCGCGCCATGAGGCCCTTTTAGATCTTCGCAACTCTTGGTTGTATTTGGTTAACAGGGATCGATATTGATCCCATACGCCGGTGCGTTTCGATTTATTGAATTGTTTTCTCACCTTCTTGCGGATAGTTTCCAGGTTTTCATTCCACCATGGTACGCTTCTTTTTACCACGGTGCGCTTTACCTTACAACTACTCCTAAAGGATGAGATAATGATGTCGTTAAGCTGACATTGTGCAGCGTCCGCATCACTCGGTGTAAGTGGTGAATCTGGTAGCAGATCAGTTCTGATTGCCAGATTTTCACTATAGGTTCTCCAGTTCGTTAATTTATTATTGTATTTGACCGGCGCGCACTCGGTGTTGCATCGCAGCCTGAACATAATATGCATATGATCAGACAGAGTAGCTTCATCAGACACGTGCCAGTCCTCTACAATGTTTTGTATAAAAGGAGACAAGAGAGTAAGGTCTAAAACTTCTTCTCGTATACTGTTCCTAAAAGTGGGCTTATCTCCCTTATTTAGAATAACTAGGTCTTTACTATATAGGTAATCTAAAAGTAACTTACCTCTTTTGTTTGTGTCTCGGCTGCCCCAAATCTGGTGATGTGCATTCGCGTCGCAGCCGATAACGAGATGTACTTGCTGAGTTTGGCAGTACTGGACAAGTTCCTGTACTGGTGCAGGTGGTACCTCCTCTATGTCCCCAGCAAAATACGCCGATGCGCATACGAACTTGTGTATCACATGGCCATTGTGGCGTTCAATTAAAACGGCCACCAGGTCCCTAGTATTGAAACCTGGAATGAGAGAGAATTTTATATTTTTCGCAATGGAAAGACCTGCCCTAAGTCTGAAATTACCTTTGGCAAAAATTAGCTCTCTATTTCTGCTGTTAAGACCAAAGATCTTACCTGTAGTTGCCCATGGTTCCTGGATTAAACCAAGAGCGACAGATAAATAAGTTGTTCAGGAGGAAAGATCACAATGATATTCCTTGTGTTCGAATCTCCCAGACAGCAGAGAACAGACAGACAGTACTGACTGCTGGAATAAGTCCAGAAAGTGTCGCTTCAAACGACGATTTTTTCGTGGTCGAGGACCCACAGGAGAAAGTGGATTTGCTGGGCGCTTGTTTCGAGGCCGTGTATACGGTGAATAATCCTGTTCGCCGTAACCACGACATTGAGAATAGGGCTCTGGTGAGCCACTTCGATCTGCGCACCGAACTTGAGAATTGGCGATCTGAGAATAACGGATTCACCGTGTTCACTGATGAAAACCATGCTAATGCAGTTGTCGCCAATGGCCGAGATGCATCGCACTTGTTCGTGTCGAAGGATGATCTTCTGTGCATCTTCGAGTCACTAAAGAATATCTATCTATCTATCTAAACAAAATGGTGAAAAACTACTGACACATTGATCAGAGCTCGCAACTAAATTCTAAGCTATTACTAGATTGAACTACCCAATATTTTTGAAAGTGATCTAAATAAACTGAATTAAACCGCAGTGAATAACATCAAACTGTTTGTTTTTGTTAAAAGTGAGTTCGTTTGGTTTAAAAGTTGCCGAAATATTTTCTCAAGTTGGTAAATAAGTTTTCGCGCTCAAAATCATCTGTCAATATGTCTCTCTCTCACTCGCCACGCACTTTAAGATCTAAACCACCTCAGCAAGTGTCACCCGCGATTGTTTTTTCTATGAAAGATGAGAAAATGTGGAAATCTCTTGAAATGCGATTAAACAAAAAAACTGATGATAGCACTACTGAACTGAAATCCATTATCATGGATGTAAATAAAAACATTCTTCAAAAACTGGATAATATTGTATTGGACTTTAATCGCCGCTTCGAAGTTATCACAAACACAATATCTACTTTGGCACTGCGAGTGGATGAACTTGAGCTACAGCAACTTGCATTAAAAAAGGAATTACCCATATCACCACAGCAAAATACTGAAATATCTGCACTTAAAGGAATTGTCGATAAGTTTCATCGTGAACAAATTGCAGCCGATTCATTACTACATGGAGTACCATTCACTGAGAAGGAGGATCTTGCCAGTATGTTTGACACACTTTGCTCATCGATAAAATGTCCCAAAACCCTCGTTCCCAAGCAGATTTTTCGTATCAGACCAAAGGGCAACTCATTGGATGGGGCAATCGTAATTAAATTTCAATCCGTATCAGACAAGAACACGGTGCTAAAATGCGTTAGCAATATGTACAAAACATCTAAACAATCACTTCGCCTTCATCATCTTGGACTTGGGTCTGACAGCCGTATATACTTAAATGAAAGCCTCACTCCAGTTAACCGCATAATTCTTCGGAAAGCTTTTCAGCTAAAGCGACGATGTCCCTCCCAGCTGGCTTCTGTTTACACTCGCAATGGGTGTGTATACGTGCAAAAAATTCCAAATGGAAAAGCTTTTCGCATAGATCACTCCACCTGCTTAGACTCTATAGTTGCTGCAAATGTCGGTAACAACAATGATAATGAAAGCATATCAACGTAAACTGCTTACTATTTTGACCTTAGAATTTAATTTCTTTCACTCGAATGAATGCACTTTTTTATTTTTTTGTATTTCACCTTACTTTAATATTGTAATTTTTGTATTTTTCTGTCCTATGTTTCCATTTTTTATTGCCGGTCAGGTTTTTTTGGGATGGTCGTTCCAGTCACGTTTGACAGAGTCTTTTGCCAGGGAGGATTTTCTTGTTGTTTCCTGTACATTTGTACTTTTGCGTCAATGAATGGGAATTTTTCCAGTAGCGATGGTAGAAATGATAAATTGCGGGTTTTAATTAATATTTTTTGTAAACAGCGCGATGGACTACGTATATGTCACATTAATGCACAGAGTTTGTTTGGTAAGATCGACGAATTCAGAAATCTGTTTGTTGGCTCTGACGTAGATATCGTGTGTGTTTCCGAGACCTGGTTTTCGCCTTTGGTTAAAAATCAAATATATGACATGACTGGTTATAGATTATTTCGAGCCGATAGACATGATCGAGTTGGTGGTGGTGCAGCCATTTATGTGCGATCTGCTGTTAGGTGTTATCCGGTTGAAAAGTCATCACCTGGAAGTTCAATGCAGTATTACTTTCTTGAAATACGTAATGAAAATAGTAAATGCCTCCTTGGAGTTTGCTATCGGCCGAATAGTCATATAGATATAACACCGCTGTATACGATTCTTGAAAAATATTCAACCCTATTCACACATAACATTGTGTGTGGAGACTTCAATTGTAACATGCTCAACAAGGGGATTTCATCTTCATTTGTTGAAAATATGAAATCTCTTGGGCTGAATATTGTAAACACGGTCGCCCCTACTCATTTTACTAGCAACAGTAGTACTCTACTCGATTTATTTGTAGCAAGTGAATGTGCGAGAGATGTCTTTTTTAACCAAACCTCAGCGCCTATGTTCTCAAAGCACGACCTTATCTTTGCCACCTTCAATTTTATGTGTTGCAAGCAATCGCTCCCTTGTGTCTTTAGAGATTTCAGGTCATTAAATCTTGATCTCCTTCATTATGATTTGCTTAGAGTAAACTGGCAGTGCTACAATGAAGTGTCGCCCGATGAACAGATTAACAAATTTAATAATATTATAATATCCCTGTTTAATCGACATGTTCCTATTAAATCACTAACGGCCAAATATAAAGTGAATTCATGGTTTACGGCTGAAATAGTCCAACTAATATTTAAACGTGACGTAGCATTTAGAAGATGGAAGCGTTTTAAGCTGGCCATATTGCACAAAAGTTTCCAGATGCTAAGAAATTTGGCAAATTTAAAAATACGTAAAGCAAAGAAAAAGTTTTACTCTAAGCGACTAGATATTAACTTGCCATCGAAGACCTTATGGAATAACGTTCGTGAAATAGGTGTTGGTGGGCGTAGCGATTTTGACTTCAGGAATACTGATCTTAATGAGCTTAACAACGAGTTTGTCAAAACTCATTCACCAGCCAGTGCTAACGCATGGTCAGTTGAATCATCTAATGATTCCAGCATGTCTGAATTTGAGTTTTCGTGTGTTGAGCCAACTGATATAGTTAAAGCTATTATGAGTATCAAATCGAAGTCTGTGGGTCTCGACGAAATACATCCTTGTTTTGTTAAGATTATACTACCTCACATCCTTCCTCTACTTACACGCATTTTCAATACTATACTCATGACCTCCTGTTTCCCAAGTGCCTGGAAGATTGCAAAAATAGTCCCCATTCTAAAAAAAGCGGGAACTTCACAATTGTCCCCTGAATTCAGACCCATATCCATTTTGCCGTTTTTATCAAAAGTTATGGAGAGACTTATCCATCATCAGATGTCATCTTATTTACAGCGTAATGCCCTACTATGTAGGTACCAATCTGGCTTTAGGTTGCAACACAGTTGTACTTCTGCGCTGTTAAAAGTGTCAGATGACATAAGGTCATCTCTAGATAAAGATCATATCACTTTTCTGACTTTGTTGGATTTCTCTAAAGCTTTTGACACTGTGAGTCACTCTCAACCTGTCTTTAAACTTAGAACTTCTTTCAATTTCTCAATGAGCGCTGCAAAATTGATTTCCTCTTACTTGTCAGGCAGGAGTCAAGCTGTCGTAGTAAATGATAGAATGTCAGATTTCATACCAAATTTTTTGGGGGTACCACAGGGATCTATCTTGGGTCCTCTACTGTTTTCAGTTTTCATTAATGATCTGCCTGGTTGTTTAACTCACTCTTCAGTTCATATGTATGCGGACGATGTTCAAATGTATTTAAGCTGTAAGTACGGACTTATTGAGGATGCAGTTACTAAACTAAATGAAGATCTTGATAGTATTAACCTTTGGTCCGAAAGAAATTGCTTACAGCTAAATCCTAAGAAATCGAAATGCTTGGTTATATCCAAAAATGACGTGGATACAGTTTGTTTACCAATTGTTAGTTTAGGCAATGATATAATTGAATTTACTAATAAAGCCAAGAATCTGGGGATTTGGTTTAACTCTCGATTAAGATGGGATGATCATGTTGGTACCGTTATAGGAAAGATATATGGGTGTTTAAGAAATTTGTCTATGTCACAACACTTTACGCCCCTAAGCACAAGATTGATGCTTGCTAAAGCCCTAATTGTTCCAATTATTAGTTTCGGTTGCGAAGTTTATTGTAACTGTTCGGCGGAAACCAAGAGAAAACTTGATATTGCATTTAACAACGTTACTCGTTACGTTTATGAACTGAGGCGCTATGATCACATATCGACATTCAAAAAGAAAATTCTTGGATGTACTTTGGATGTGTACTTAGAATATTGTACTTTAAAATATTTGCATAAAATCATTGTAACTAAACAACCTGCTTATCTGTATGAAAAACTTCGTTTTTCTAATTCATCACGATCTCTGAGCTTAATTCCTCCGCGCACTACCTGTGTAACTACTGATAGGCAATTTTTTATTCATGCTATTCGCTTATGGAATTTACTTCCTCTCGGTATTAGACGACTTTGTTTTGTGGGTGGTTTTGCTGATTCTCTCTTCACATATTTGGCTGGCAATAATAGGATAAATGGATCGTAGGGTCTAGGATAGGTTTATTTTCATAAATTTATAATATTCAATTGCACACTAAATGTAAACACCTTTTTTTTTTTTTGTTTGTTTCCTTGTTTTTATAATCAATTTATTTAAAATAATTTCATTTTGATCACATCTACACTTTATAGATACTTAGTTGTAATCTTTTGTATATGGTTGTTTAATTAAATAAATAAATATCTAAATATCTAAATATCTAAAGAATAAAAAGTCGGCGGGGATGGATGGTGTCCCAAACGTCGTATTGAGATACCTGCCTCTGGAGGCTGTAGATATTTTCACCACGCTGTTTAACAATGCGCTGAATAATGCACATTATCCGGCCCATTGGAAGGTAGCTGTGGTCCACCCTATCCCGAAAAAAGGTAAAGATAGGACGAACCCTGCCAATCTCCGGTCAATTAGCTTGCTTCCGAATATTAGCAAGGTCTTTGAAAAGGTTGTCAATAGAGTCCTGTTAAAGTGGGTCGTGGACAATAACATAATTCCGGACAACCAGTTTGGTTTCAGGGCGAGGCATGACACTATTCATGCCGCGTCGAAACTGGTTTCCGACATTCAGTGGAATAAATGCAAGAACCAATGCACGGGTGCTTGTCTGGTTGATTTTGAGAAGGCTTTCGACACCGTATGGTTAGAGGGACTTTTCTACAAGTTGATCAGGCGGGGGATGCACAAACCTTTGCTATATGTAATTTATAATATGCTTATGGGAAAGAAGTTCGTTGTCAAATGTGGCAACGTGACTTCGAGCAGAGTCTTTGAAATTAAAAACGGTTTACAGCAGGGGGCGGTCAATTCTCCGATCCTGTTTAACATTTACACGAGTGATCTGGTGGGTTCACTCAGACATGCTATAGCGTATGCCGACGATTTGGTGGCATACAGGTCAGGTCCTAAAATCGAGGTCATTAACATTCTTTTGCAGCGTGACTTCGATCAAATTAAGCGATATTGCGACGACTGGAAGTTGAAAATCAACTTTCAGAAGACGGAAACAATCTTGTTCAGAACTCCATTGGCTGGGGCCTCTAGGGATACCAGAAAAAACTGGAAAAAATTGGCCATTATTGGACAAAATGGGCAGCCATTGGCGGTGAGAAGCGCAGTTAGATATCTAGGTATCTGGCTTGACCAGTATCTATATTTCGATAGACATATAGTTGCTTGTCTTGCTGGGGCCAAGAAGGCTTATGCTCTGACAAGGAGACTGTTTCATAGCAGTCAACTTGACTCCAGAGTGAAGGTCATTTGCTACGTGGCCCTTATAAGGCCGATAATCGCTTATGGCTGTCCATTATGGTTTAATATAGCGCCTAGCTATATGGAAAAGATTCGGGTTTTGGAGAGACAATGTCTTAGGACCTGTCTCCGGTTGTTCCGAACGCCTGAATCCAACTATATAAAATACTATCCCAACAAGGTCCTATACGATGGGGCTCAGTTGAATAGGATTGACAATTTCCTCATTAAGGTGACTCGAAGGCACGTTGCAAGGGCGATGGCCAGCGACAATAGTCTGATCTTTGGGGCTTACTACCCCAATGAAATGTACATAGAGAGTACGCTCCGGTCTGGTTTTATCCCGCCAGAGGCATTTATCCATATTGATGCAAAAGGGCTGGTACAGACGAGGGATGGTATCCCGGTATTATACCACCGCTACCGCAGTGCGAGAGATAAGCGGCTCATCCGCGGCGAGGACGTCGCCAATGCTCATGAGCTCCTCCGTTTTAGTACCGCAATAGCGGAGAGGGATAAATTCGATACAGAAAAGCAATTTGCCGAATTTTGGTGGATTTTTGAGGGTGGAGGGTTCAACATGCCCTCCCAAGACGGTGCGTTACTCTAGGTAACATCCTCTTAGTTTGTAAGATAGATTAAGTTAGCTAGGGCGTTTCTGGGAGGGGCCGGGCTCGCCAACTTGTGGTGGTGCTTCCGGGAGGTGATTGATTCTGTAAGGCATCAGTCAGCTCACGGCGGCGCATGTGCACGTTGACGACTGCCAGGCGCTCGGAAAGCAATTGGGATTTTGACCACTTGTTTCGTAATGCAACGAGTGCTCAGAATCCTAATTATAGTTAGAATATGTTAAGTAGTTTAAGTAAGTAGAGTAGGTAGTTTGTAATTTGTTTTTTTATATAAAAATATAAAATTTGATAAAGATGCCGAGTTTTCTTAAAAATTTTCTCGATGAAAACATAATATGTAAGATTAGTTCGTAAAATAGTTTTTAGGCCGAAAGGCAATAATTATAAGATAGAGTTAAGTTTAGGGCGTCCGCATAAGGATCAATAATCTAGAATAAGTATCCTGTTAATTTTAAGTTAGATTTACTCATTTTTGTCTAGTATATAAGTTGATTATAAGCTAATAATTAATAAAAATGAATTTAAAAGTAAAAAAAAGTAAAGTAAACCAAGAGCGACGTTCCTTTCGGCACATCTTTGGCTATAGGTGTCCGATGCACCCATAGCGCGGTGCAGGTTTGCCTGCAGCACAGTTAGAGACGTCATTTCTTCTTCACGTACTCAGGATTACGCACTCTATGAGGTTTGTTATCACCCCTGCGTCGTACGTAACCCTGTTGAGAGAGACCACTTTGTCTCCCCCTTGGACTTCTGGTGTTCTGTCCATCTTTCCCGCTTGTATGTGCCTGTTCGGCCGCCAGTTTTGGCCTAAAGCGATTACGGTGCGCGTTTGTGCTGTCCGTTTTTTTCGCCTTTGTAGTAGCATCCAGCACCACAGTTGTTTTAGCAACTGAGTTACCCGTGGCAGCACTAATGCCAGCCACTGGTGGTGTGGCGCTATTGTTGGCGCTTGTGGATGGCTTATTATTTTCTGTAGCATCAGTGGCAGTACTAATACTAGCCCCTGATGTTGTAGCCTTCCTTTGGTTGTCTCTTGATGCCAGATTCGTCGATTTGTCCGCGCTCTTGAGGATTATTTTGATCTGTCCAAACCTGAACGAGACCATCCCCTTTAGCTCAACAAGGCGCTTCATCGTGCTTTCGTTGACAGCAAGGACCATATGCGCGACATCTCTGTCGCCAGATCTCTGCAGAACTCTCCACGTTCTGGTGTTGAGTTCTTTATTCTGGCTATCTCGAATTGCCAGTATTCTCTCATTCGCTACTCCGGTACTATGAGGAAAGAAGGCTCTGACGATATGTGGTTTCGGGAAAAGTTCTTCCCCCACAAGCGTCACTTCCATCCCGCATTTCTCTTTGAGCTTCGCGAAGTTTGTTTTCATCCACTCTGCAGTGGTAGCATCCGCACATACGATCATTAGCCATCCGGCTTTGAAGGTTGTACCGCCGAAGGCTGGTTTGGTCCCCTCATCACGTTGTTCGATGGTGATGTCCATAATCCTCTCCTGAATCTGAGCCATTTGCTCATTAGTGAGAGGATTGCGATCCAGATCGACAGGTACTACACCCAGTCTTACAAAGCTCGCTATGTCTCTATAGGAGACTTTGTCGACGGCTGTATTTCCTGTGCGAGCTCGTTTCGCTTCGGATTGGGGCGGCGTATTGTCCTCGGACCTTGTACGCTTCACCTCGGAGCTTGTGTCGACCTCTGTCGACAGAGCAAGTGCTCTGGCCTGCTCTACGTTTTTCCCCTTTTTCAGCGCACGCTTAAAACGGCGCTGTTCGGATGGTGTGAATTTGACGCGCTTAGACTCAGTCTGTGCAGTTATGCCAGAGGTCTCCGGCGCGCCAGTATTCATGGGATGCACTTCATCCGAGAGTATGCTTACATTGCATAGCGTGCTGGTTTCAGAGATATCGTCACTAAAAAGAGACAAGTTCTCTTCTAAGCTCATCATCTCCGAATCCGTGGTTTGTGACCCTTCCCGATTGGCAGGTGTCACGTCATTTACGACAGGGTGTTCTATAACATCCCCAGTTGGTAGTGCAGGGTGTTCTGAAACATCCCTAGTTGATGATGCAGTTGTAGAGGCATCATTCTCTATTTGGTTTTTATTTTTTGGATATATTTTGAATCCCACGAGTAAACGGGATAGAAAGGTCGCCCGTGGTCTACCCGTATAACCACAGGAAGGCTATCTTGAAATCGGAGGTCGCCTGGTATCCGAAGTTCGCTGCTAACGACTAAGAACCCCTTAGCCATTCATCTCTCGGCGCTAGCTGTTCCACCATAGATTTTTGGATTTGTTGTCGGGGTTGTCTCCCCGGGCATTGCCGAAAAGTTTTAAGTAAGGAGTGTGGCTGGTGGGGGGGGGGGGGGGGGGGGGGGGGGTAAGCGGACGGGGGCGACAGAGGGGGGGTATGTAAGGGTGGGGTGGGAGTGGACGTGAAGTCCTAGTCAGTTCTTGGTGACTGCCCCCGCTAAGAGTGTTACACTTTTAATTTCGCGATCAAACTACTAATTAAACGCGGTCGAAAACGAAATAAAAGACGCGGAATATTTTGCGATAAAAACGTAAAATGAAAATTAACTTAACTGTCAAAGAAACGCGAAAAGTGCAACAGTCAGCAAAAGTATGCTGATTTTTTCCGGCCGCTCAGCTGGGGGTGGGTTCAACGAAAAAGCGCTACGATTGCGCTCAGATAATCGAACACTCTGGAAGGTTAGCGAACCTGCAAATAAAATTGGTGTGTTTATTGTCGTGAAGGAAAAATATATTCCTCCGATGACAGTAACACAATGGGCGCCACACAATTTTTGTTGGAAAATTGTGAAACCTGAAAAATCTGAAAAACTGAGAAAAAAAAACCTGAAAAATCTGAAAAACTTGAAAAACCCGAAAGAAAAGTGAAATTCCGACCACCGAAGAATCACGAACTGAAAAGAAAGTTCCAGAACAAAAGAAAGAAAGACCGTTCTTTTTTTTTTTTGTACCACGTTATAAGTCCCCGTTGGGGCACGGCAAATTACTTTTAATGAACGGAAATTTGGCTTTAACACACAAAGAAATAACGGAATTGCCGTTTGAATTGGCGCAAGATCGCGTTATCCCGAAAGACAAAAATTATATTAACACGGTCGCGTGTCCCGTTCTTTACCGGGATTGTACGGAGCCCGATCTTACCGAGATCTGTTTCTACTTTTTTTCTAGCTACCACCAAACACTATACTTATCCCAGTTTATAATTTTTTGTTTTATCCTTTTTCTCCTTCCTAGCCGTCTGTTCCTCCTGAATAGACTTTGGATTTTAGTCCCGCTTCGCAATCTCCTGCCCACCCTATTCACGATTCCTCCTTTTCACAAATTCTTCCACTTCTCTTTTTTATTTGTTTCCACTACCCTTCTCGATTGGTTACTTTTACTTTTTTCTCAAAAACCACTAATTAGCAAGAAAACGTCTATGTCTACGACTGGTCAACCAAGAAGTGATTTTTCCAGATTTCTTTGTCCATTCGACCGGCCAGTGTCCCTCACTCACACCATCATCCAATCTTGGGGAAGCAGAGCCAACGGCAGCCCTAACGTGACAATTCAGCTGTGGCGCTGCAATTGTCGACTGCTTCGTACTCCCTCACTCACACGTACTTGGGATAGACAATTCACAGCTCCCACACGATAACTCAACTGTCGCTCTGAGAGTATCAACTGTTCCTTGTTCTACCCCACCCATTCACGCACATCCACGCATTTGGCTGGACCATGTCGTTTTTTGCTACACTGTGTCATCTTTACACTAATGCGCTAACATGATCCCGCTAATGCTCTCACGGTTCTCATTCTTTGGAATTCGCCCATCACTGGAAACATCCGACGATAAGCGAACCTCTGGCCGACCCTGGATCTACCCTCACACATTTCAATTTGACAGTTCGCGAATTCAATAACAAGGAAAAATAACCTTTCGAGAAAAGTAATTATTTATTGCACTAATTCGTGCATTTAAAGTCAAGTTCTTTGCAACAAAATTAATTGATACATTTAAATCATGTTTCCCCATTCAACCAACCCTAAAGGAATCGAAAATAGGTGGCATAGGATTATAATAATCCCTAGGACCAGGCACCAACAATCCTATTCGGAAAACCAATCGACCAGGAGATTCTCAAAGTTGGGATTTATATTATTATCTACGCTAATTTGCCCTAGCTATCTCGGTGGGACCGCGCGCAGATTTGGGGAAAAGGGGAAATGCCAATCTTGCGCCATTTCTCACATGTTCATATGTAAGTGTTTTGATTTGTTGTTTAGTGTTTTTCTTTTTCGTTTTCGTGCTGGTGTCTTGTAGTGAGTTGACTCGTACAATTGTGGCAAGTGTTGTGAGAGTGTGTATACGTGGCCGTCCGCCCACACGTCTCTGTGGCTCCTCCGGTGCTCCCACGACGGAGTTGAAGGACAGAGCGTCATCTTCCCCCCATCGTACGTGGCTCAGTACCGTGACAATGGTACTTCTGGTGCAATTGTCTTTAGGAGGGGCCGTCCGCTCGCCCTCCCCAATTGCTATTCCAGACCGACCGTCTGGTTGTGGCAGTGTCATAGGTGTCGACTACTGCGTTTTACAGACCGCCCGTCTGTTAGGAGTGTGTTGGCAGATGCGTACACGACTCTACCGTTGCAGACCGTCCGTCTGGGTTTGTTGTCGGCGTTTGTGTATCAGACAGTCCATCTGTGTTTGAAGTCGTCGTTTGTGCCTCAGACAGTCCGTCTGTAAGGCAGTGCGTTGGTCCGTTGGGAGTCTCCTGACGGCCCGTGTCAGGCTCACCATCCGGACATTTGGGGCCCCACCTCTTGCTTCGCTGAACAGACCGTCCATCTGTTACTGTGGGTCCTTTCCTCGACCTGTCGACCACCTGTCGATCTGGTTTGCCAGGGTTGGGCCGCCTGCCCATGCTAAGCGTCTACCTGTTGTGGTCGCCTACTCAAGGCTCTAGAGAATAGGGCGCATGGCTGATGGAACCATGGCTGCCCCTCCACTTCTTCAGACCCTGCATATGCGCACCGATAAAAGAGGGAATTGGTCAGGAAGTCAGGGAATGGAGAGTAGAACTTGTTGCGGGAAATTTTACCGCAACAAATCCCACCCTCACCTCCAAGGAAATGTGCTTGGTTTTCAAAGAACCCCAAGCCATTTCCAGAGGCTAAGGTTAACAACACACAAAGGAGGGGTTTGCCCATCATCGGCCAATTCGCCTGTCCAGATAGCAACAAAATTAAAGCATTCCATCGCAAAGATAAGTAAAAAAATTAGTACCCAGCCCGAGCTCCGTTAGTGGGGACTGCTGGACTAATCGTCGGCGGCACTGTGATAGGGCTTAAGGTCCTTCACATGCCATGTGCCACGATCTCGACCGTTTTCATCGCTCAATGTGTACGTCCACGGAGAAACGCGTTTTTTAATAGTGAAAGGTCCGATAAATTTCGGGGCGAGTTTCACGGCATAAAAATTAGCGGCGTCGGATAACGCGAAATTTCTGCGCCATACGATTTCGTTCGGGAGGTATTGGACATCCCTCCGTCGGAGGTTGTAGGCTTTCGCGGACTTCTTGGCTGCCGCCGCTAACTTCCTACCGATGTCGATTCTAAGTTCGTTAAAACGGTTTTCTACCTCTGAACCCCTGTTAACCTCCTCTGACCCCACTATTTGGCCCTCATCTGCTATACCTAAGCTCCGACTACCTAACCTGCTACTAGGAGTGGCTGCTCCGTTGTCGTCGCCTAGTCTCCTGTCTTCGGTTTGTTCACTTGCAGGGGCTATGACCCTACCGCAAGTTGACATCTCTCTCCCGAAATTTGCATAATACGGGGTCATCCCTAAAACGTCGTGTTGCGCGGTGCGTATTGCACACGCTACCTTTGGTAGTTGGACATCCCAACTTCTGTGATTCTCGGAGACATACGCCCTCAGCGTTGTCTTGATGATCTGGTTTATGCGCTCCGCAGGATTAGCCTGCGGATGGTAATGCGCTGTATATCTCAACTGTGACGCGTACGCCTGGCAAAGCGTTTTCAACTCCGTACTACGGAATTGTGGGCCGTTGTCACACACGACCACCGACGGAACGCCAAAAAGTAGGAAGACATTGTCTTCGAGCTCCCTACTAACTGCTTTAGCGGTAGCAGACCTCAACGCGAATAACAGTGGAAATTTAGTAAAATAATCTACTACCGTCAGGATGTAGATGAAACCCCTATTGGACTTGGGAAGTGGGCCTACAAGATCTACGCAAATCATTTCCCAAGGCCTCGAAATTCCTACCCTCTCCTTCATAAGACCAGCTGGTTTATCATTCACCGGCTTCACCTGTTGGCAAACAGAACAACGTTTAACGTACCCCGTTACATCCCTCTTCATTTTCGGCCAATAATACTTGGAACTTACTCTAGCGTAAGTTTTTCGGACCCCCATATGCCCCGCTAACGGACTGTCGTGACACTCCTGCAAAATCCCCAATCTGCCTGCTTTCCCCACTACTAACTTCCATTCGTTATTGTCCGCGTGGACCACGATATGGTGCGCTTTAATAAATTTGGAAAGTCGACCGTTGTCGACTCTCCATGCTGGATATGCTAGCGGATTCGCTTCAACAGCTGCCACCATCTTCGCCACCCAAGGGTCCAAATCCGCATCTGCGATCTCGGCTACCACCGGGACTCCTCGCGACAACATGTCCGGAACGACATGTTCTTTCCCCTTTCTGTGGACGATCTGGAAGTCGAACTGCTGAAGCCTCACTGCCCAGCGTGCTAGTCTACCCGACGGATCCTTAAGGTTACTTAACCATACCAAAGAGTAATGATCAGTCACGACCGTGAACCGAATTCCTTCGATGTACGGTCGCAACTTCTCAATCGCCCATAGTACAGCCAAGCACTCCTTTTCAGTCGTCGAGTAGTTCCTCTCACATCGGTTGAGGGACCTACTTAGGTAGCAAACTACCTTCTCGCCCTCCTCAAACTCTTGTGACAATACGGCCCCGATACCAAAATCTGACGCGTCGGTTTGCACCACGAAAGGTCGCTGAAAATCCGGACACGTCAGGATCGGTGCTGTAATTAAGCATTCCTTCGCCTTTCGGAAGCTTTCTTCGCATTCTGCGGACCAACCAAACTTCCTACTCTTCTTTAACAAATCTGTTAAAGGACGCACTAACTCAGCGAAGTTGGGTACAAAGCGCCTGTACCAAGAGATAGTCCCTACAAAGCTCCTAACTTCCTTCACATTTTTCGGTGCAGGAATCCTAACCATGCTATCCACCTTCTCCGGATCGACGTGAAGTCCATTCCTATCAACGACATAACCCAAAAATTTTAACGATGACCGACAAAAGTTACACTTTTCCCGGCTAACCTTTAATCCCGCTCCACATAATCGCTTGAAGACCTCCTCCAGTATCTCAAGATGTTGTTGAAACGAGTTGGTGACGATAATAATATCGTCTAAATACACGAAGACGTGTGGCTCGAGATCGGCACCAAGAACGCTGTCGATAAATCTCTGCCACGTCGCCGGTGCGTTATGTAAGCCGAATGGCATTCGCTTGAACTGGAAGAGACCCCTATTTGGAACCGTGAAGGCTGTGAGCGGTCGGGATCCCTCCTCCATGGGGATCTGCCAGTAAGCTGACTTTATGTCTAACGACGTGAGATATTTCGCATCTCGAAGCTTGTCTAGGGTCGTTGATATATATGGTAGTGGATATGCATCCCTATCTGTAACTTTATTAAGTTTCCTATAGTCGACACAAAACCGAAAGGACCCATCTTTTTTCCTGATAAGGACGATCGGAGATGCCCACGGACTGTTTGATTTCTCAATGACTCCCGCATCCAGCATCTCTTTCAGTTCCTTATCAATATGAACCTGCATTGCAGGCGAAACCGGGTAATACCTTTGTTTGATCGGTTCGGCCGACGTCCTAATCTTATGCTCTACCAATTGGGTACATCCTAAGCCCTCCGGCATAACCCTGAAAATGTTCTCAACCAACATTTCCAGTTGCCTCGCTTCCGTATCGTCTAATTCGGATCTTTCCTTAATGACGGAAATAGAGCCAACCGCCTGCTGACTCGAAAAGTTCCACACGCCCGATCTCAAATCCGGGACTACGCCCGACAGTGCCCAAAAATCTGCACCCAAGATCATGACGTGTGGTAGAGCTGGTATTACCAAACACTCTAAGAAGACGGACTTATCTTGTACCACAATCGGTAGTGATACTACTCCCAAAACTCCTATACCCGCCCCATCAGCTAATGCTACTGAACTAATCCTACTCTTTTGCAAAACTAACCCTAAGTGCTTTAAAATTTCCCACCCATCCCTACAGACAATGGTGCGTGAAGCACCGGAATCCAGCAGACCGAGAAACTGAATTCCGTAAATCGAAATATTTAAAAATGGCCTATTATCATCTCCGTTTGCCTCCAAGGTGAACCCTAAGTGAATTTGAGAAGGGGACAGCTGGTCGCCAGCAGACGACCTAACTAATTGCGCCGGCGCTTCTGTCCTGCTGACCCAGGAGTCCGTTGCGCGTTTCCCGAACAACGTCGGCAATCCCTCCGATACACCCCTGCCGCACCACAACCATAACAACGCCTAGGAGCGGAACACCTATTAGAGAAATGGCCCTCACTGCCGCAATTATAGCAACGCATTTGCCGACGTTGTTGGTTGTCTTGAGTGACAACCGAAATTGTGGGTTCCTCTGTGCTGATATAAGCCAAGTCTGGCTCCAGCAAGTGCCTACTGCGACTCGTTGGCGGCGGAGCAAATGTTTCGACGTTTGCTCGCACCGTTTCTAATTTGCGTCCTAGCGCCACCAAATCCTTGACACATTTGGGATCCGCCAGTCCCAACTGCGTCTGATAGAACGGCGCTAGGTTCCTCTGCAGGATTGACAGCTTCCTTGTCTCCGAAATCGGATCGGAAAGTCTGCCAAACATGTTCTGCATTGTCGCTACATACACCCCTATAGACTCTTCCTTCCCTTGGGTACGTCGCCTGATCTCTTCTAGAAGAAGATCATCATAATTTGGAGGAAGGAACTCCAACTTCAGTTCCCTCACCAGCTCTTCCCAGGAACAGACCGACCTCCTAATTGCCCTATACCACAGAAGCGCCTTCCCATCGAAATGTTCGACTGCTGATCTGAAAAGTTGAGAAATAGTAACCCCCCTCGCTTCCCGGAGCTCGTCAACCCTTTCTAGAAAGGCATTGACGGAAGCGCCGCATCGTTCTCCCGAAAACTTTAGACCCCACTTGGCCAAGTTTTCGAAACGTTCATTTTGACCGTGTTGTTCACCTCGTCCACCAACGTTTGAGAAAGACTCCCTGTCTCTCCCAAAGGCAGAAGTCGATGGTGGCGAAGGGTCCCGGGTCATCCGTCTAGGTGGGGAGGTTTCCACCTGTGGTTGTCGCCTCGTTTTCGGCGCGTCCTCGTCCTCTGATTCGTCCCCGCTATCCTCGGTACCGTCCTCACCCCCAGAAGTAAGCTTCCCTAGAGCAAAGACTAGCTCGTTACGCAAACTAAGCTTTTCGTCCATGTCTTTGCTTTCCGTTGCGTTCGCCCTATCTATTCTCCCCATTGCCCACTCGATCTTTGTGAGAATCTTCAAGAATTCCTTGGATTTAGGATCTCTTGGAGATTCTCTCAACAATTCGTATATTTCGTCTAGCTTTAATTTGACAGCCTCTCTGTCCTCCTCAAACGAAAAAGGGTAGTTAGCTCGGTCGACCCCTCCCATTGAGCCTCGGCGTTCTAACATCCGAGCAGCTCTTAAGGCTTTCCTCATTGTATCGACGGTTCCGGTTGGAAGTCTCCTGGCCTCTACCTCATAGGCCAACTCATCGGCTGAGAGTCTATTGATTTCCATTTCAGATTCACTAAAACCCCAAAAGAATAAAACAAAGGAAACGGCGTTTCGCCCAATTCGAATGACTACACTAACGCAACTTCAAAACAAAAACGACTTAGGTGAATGAATTGAGGTGGTGATTGCACAATTTTTCCTACACTCTAACGAATGAGTAGGTTAACAAGTGGAAGGACGATAACAGTTCAACGACCGAAGGATTTTCCACCAAGAACTCCCGGTAACGGCTAGACAGAGTTGGTAACGATTGCTACCCACAATAAAAAATCACAACCAAATCGATAATGTATTTCCACACAATGTCCGAATATAGATTCAGGAAACGGCTAATCACTTCCACCTTAAAAGCCAAAATGACGATCCAACAAAAGCTGGGAACAATACTCTCGACACTAATAATTTATTATTAAACCAATTTCACAAAAAAAAATAAATCTTCCCAGAAGGCGATCTCCAACTTCAACTCGGGAGACTTAGCTTAATAGTAAGCGCGATAAAAAGAGAAGAGCCGAATGTTCACTTTATGAAAACCCGAATGGGAAAATAAAAATCAAGGTACTTATACTAAGAAACGACCACTTAAAATATATGCGTATATCACCACGAACGCTTGTTGGGTCGACGTTAAGTATATTTACTCAATTATTTTCAATCAAAAGTTTTAAATTATTTCTCCCCCGGACGCAGTATAAAACCTCAAAACCAAAAAAAAATAATAAAACAAGAAAAATTAAATTCGCTCAAACCCAAAAAAAAGTTCTCTTTGAACGAATGATGGTAACCGTGTTGTGATGGTAACCGTGTTGATTTCAAATCAAGTCAGAAAAAAATGTAGGTATGTATAAACCAAAGAAAGTATGTATGTATGTATATAAAATGTAGAAAAATATGGGTGCTCCACGATATATTGTGGGTATATAAAAATATAATTTCAAAATGGAATACGTATGGATCGAGATATGCAAAAATTTTAGTAAAATGCGAAATAGAGATAATGAATAAATATATAACTAGTAACTACTCAAAATATGTATAAATCTGTTTTCTTTTTTTTTTTTGAAAATAAATGGAAATCAAAAATAAAAAATTCCACCTACTTGTTGATTTCCAAAGAAATCTACCTCTAGCTGTCTCTGTTCCTCCAATGGATTGTACTTGCTGATGAAAAAACACCGGTTGCACAGCCAACGGCACGAACTACCCCAAATACAATTCGATGTATGAGTATAATATGTAATTATTCTGCAGCCACTCCGATTTATTTAATTATTCTAAGAGAAAGAAAACTAAAGTAACAAGAACTTTTGAAATGCAAATATAAAGAAATAAAACAAAACCCTTCCCTAAACAGACACAAAACTCTACTTCGGTGCAATGGACCCCCCACGCTTGCACAACGAAATTCTAATTTCACTTTTCTTTTAATTATTATTTATATATTTATTTTATTGCGAGCCCCATGTTGGGCGCCAATTGTTACACTTTTAATTTCGCGATCAAACTACTAATTAAACGCGGTCGAAAACGAAATAAAAGACGCGGAATATTTTGCGATAAAAACGTAAAATGAAAATTAACTTAACTGTCAAACAAACGCGAAAAGTGCAACAGTCAGCAAAAGTATGCTGATTTGTTCCGGCCGCTCAGCTGGGGGTGGGTTCAACGAAAAAGCGCTACGATTGCGCTCAGATAATCGAACACTCTGGAAGGTTAGCGAACCTGCAAATAAAATTGGTGTGTTTATTGTCGTGAAGGAAAAATATATTCCTCCGATGACAGTAACACAATGGGCGCCACACAATTTTTGTTGGAAAATTGTGAAACCTGAAAAATCTGAAAAACTGGGAAAAAAAAACCTGAAAAATCTGAAAAACTTGAAAAACCCGAAAGAAAAGTGAAATTCCGACCACCGAAGAATCACGAACTGAAAAGAAAGTTCCAGAACAAAAGAAAGAAAGACCGTTTTTTTTTTTTTTTTTTTACCATGTTATAAGTCCCCGTTGGGGCACGGCAAATTACTTTTAATGAACGGAAATTTGGCTTTAACACACAAAGAAATAACGGAATTGCCGTTTGAATTGGCGCAAGATCGCGTTATCCCGAAAGACAAAAATTATATTAACACGGTCGCGTGTCCCGTTCTTTACCGGGATTGTACGGAGCCCGATCTTACCGAGATCTGTTTCTACTTTTTTTCTAGCTACCACCAAACACTATACTTATCCCAGTTTATAATTTTTTTGTTTTATCCTTTTTCTCCTTCCTAGCCGTCTGTTCCTCCTGAATAGACTTTGGATTTTAGTCCCGCTTCGCAATCTCCTGCCCACCCTATTCACGATTCCTCCTTTTCACAAATTCTTCCACTTCTCTTTTTTATTTGTTTCCACTACCCTTCTCGATTGGTTACTTTTACTTTTTTCTCAAAAACCACTAATTAGCAAGAAAACGTCTATGTCTACGACTGGTCAACCAAGAAGTGATTTTTCCAGATTTCTTTGTCCATTCGACCGGCCAGTGTCCCTCACTCACACCATCATCCAATCTTGGGGAAGCAGAGCCAACGGCAGCCCTAACGTGACAATTCAGCTGTGGCGCTGCAATTGTCGACTGCTTCGTACTCCCTCACTCACACGTACTTGGGATAGACAATTCACAGCTCCCACACGATAACTCAACTGTCGTTCTGAGAGTATCAACTGTTCCTTGTTCTACCCCACCCATTCACGCACATCCACGCATTTGGCTGGACCATGTCGTTTTTTGCTACACTGTGTCATCTTTACACTAATGCGCTAACATGATCCCGCTAATGCTCTCACGGTTCTCATTCTTTGGAATTCGCCCATCACTGGAAACATCCGACGATAAGCGAACCTCTGGCCGACCCTGGATCTACCCTCACACATTTCAATTTGACAGTTCGCGAATTCAATAACAAGGAAAAATAACCTTTCGAGAAAAGTAATTATTTATTGCACTAATTCGTGCATTTAAAGTCAAGTTCTTTGCAACAAAATTAATTGATACATTTAAATCATGTTTCCCCATTCAACCAACCCTAAAGGAATCGAAAATAGGTGGCATAGGATTATAATAATCCCTAGGACCAGGCACCAACAATCCTATTCGGAAAACCAATCGACCAGGAGATACTCAAAGTTGGGATTTATATTATTATCTACGCTAATTTGCCCTAGCTATCTCGGTGGGACCGCGCGCAGATTTGGGGAAAAGGGGAAATGCCAATCTTGCGCCATTTCTCACATGTTCATATGTAAGTGTTTTGATTTGTTGTTTAGTGTTTTTATACCCTATTCTAGGGGTATATTAATTTTGACGCATAGTTTGTAACATACCTTAATATTGCCCGTAGACCCCTAAAAGTTACTATATTTATGATCAGCATCGATAGTAATGTCGATCTAGCCATGTCCGTCCGTCCGTCCGTCCGTCCGTCCGTCCGTCCGTCGGCAAAAATTAGGCCTTTAAACTGGACCTAGAGAGCTGAAATTTTAACCATATACTCTCTAGGGTCCCGAAATAATCAAGTTTAAGAATTTTTGAAATCCGCCCACAGACACGCCCACAAACTCAAAAAAACAAAATTTTGGAAAAAATCGAATTTTGAGCTAGAGAGCTGAAATTTTTTATATATGATCTATGGCCCATAAAACTGATTGGGACATAAAATTTTCAAAATCCGCCCACTGACACGCCCACAATTAAATAAAACAAATTTTGGGAAAAATTGAATTTTGAGCTAGAAAGCTGAAATTTTTTATATATGATCTTTGGCCCATAAAACTGCTTGGGACATAAAATTTTCAAAATCCGCCCACTGACACGCCCACAATTAAATAAAATATTTTTTTTGAAAAACCAAAATTTGAGCTAGGGAGCTGAAATTTTTAATATATACTCTCTAGGGGCCCTTTATGCTCATGTGTAAATATTTTCAAAATCCGCCCACTGACACGCCCACAATTTTTTTTTTTTTATTTTTGAAAGTCTAAAGTTTGAGCTAGGGAGCTGAAATTTATAGTATATACTCTCTAGGTGCCCTTTATGCTCATACTTAAATTTTTTTAAATCCGCCTACTGACACGCCCACAATTAAATAAAACAATTTTATTGAAAAACCAAAGTTTGAGCTAGGGAGCGTTTTTATTTACAAAAGCTTAGTTTTTTCGATAAAATCCTTTAAATTTTTGTCACGCCCACTTATGAGATATAGGAATAAGAATAGGGTATCCAACAGTTCGCCCAAGCGGACTGTAGCCCGCCCCTATGTTTCTTTTTCGTTTTCGTGCTGGTGTCCTGTAGTGAGTTGACTCGTACAATTGTGGCAAGTGTTGTGAGAGTGTGTATACGTGGCCGTCCGCCCACACGTCTCTGTGGCTCCTCCGGTGCTCCCACGACGGAGTTGAAGGACAGACCGTCATCTTCCCCCCATCGTACGTGGCTCAGTACCGTGACAATGGTACTTCTGGTGCAATTGTCTTTAGGAGGGGACGTCCGCTCGCCCTCCCCAATTGCTATTCCAGACCGACCGTCTGGTTGTGGCAGTGTCATAGGTGTCGACTACTGCGTTTTACAGACCGCCCGTCTGTTAGGAGTGTGTTGGCAGATGCGTACACGACTCTACCGTTGCAGACCGTCCGTCTGGGTTTGTTGTCGGCGTTTGTGTATCAGACAGTCCATCTGTGTTTGAAGTCGTCGTTTGTGCCTCAGACAGTCCGTCTGTAAGGCAGTGCGTTGGTCCGTTGGGAGTCTCCTGACGGCTCGTGTCAGGCTCACCATCCGGACATTTGGGGCCCCACCTCTTGCTTCGCTGAACAGACCGTCCATCTGTTACTGTGGGTCCTTTCCTCGACCCGTCGACCACCTGTCGATCTGGTTTGCCAGGGTTGGGCCGCCTGCCCATGCTAAGCGTCTACCTGTTGTGGTCGCCTACTCAAGGCTCTAGAGAAGTGGGCGCATGGCTGATGGAACCATGGCTGCCCCTCCACTTCTTCAGACCCTGCATATGCGCACCGATAAAAGAGGGAATTGGTCAGGAAGTCAGGGAATGGAGAGTAGAACTTGTTGCGGGAAATTTTACCGCAACAAGAGGTTCAGCCAGGTGTACTGCAGCAGCTGTAAAGTTTAACTCTAAAGGACAGATCTCTGAACTGTTTAAACATCTATATGGACATAGCTCAAATTCCCTGGCAAAACAAATGGAAATTCGGCGACTCCGAAAAGCGTGTTACAAACCCACAGATGAAATGCGAGAAAGGTTTATCGTAAGAGCAAATAACAAAGATGTTGGGTATGGTACCAGTTGCCACCAACCAGACATGGATGAAGATAAATTCATTGGAGAGAAAAACTGTCTAATAGAACAACTAAAGCAAAATCAAAACAATCGCCAGCTTTTAGAAAAACAAACATTGGGACAGTCCAGTAATGAAAAAATGGTTGAATATCAGAAAGAAAATGTTGACAGCCTCATATTTCGGACAAATATGCAAAGCAAAACAAAAATTCGAAGGTTATGTTAAAAGACTTGCACATCCCACGACCTTATTAACACCTTCCGTCATGTATGGAAAAATTAACGAAGACACTGCGAGGCTGCAACTGGAACAGCAATTGGGCAGAAGTATATCGAACTCAGGAATTTTTATCGATGAGGAGTATTACTTTCTTGGTACTTCTCCAGATGGACTTATCGACGACCATTCCTTGGTAGAAATAAAATGACCATCAAGCATAGCTGGATGCAATCCTACGGATGCTATCAAAAACCGAAAAATCAAATACATAACGGTTTCTGATGATGGTATCATAAAAGGTCTTAATAAAAGACACAATTAAAGGGTTTTTCAACAGGGACGCTACAAAAGTAGAGCGACAGGGACAGCAAACGACGCCGAATTACTTGCCGTTCTTTTGACATTTCTCTTCAGTAAAGTTTGCCATTTCATGCTGGAAAGATATACGAACCAACAACGAGTCGAAATTCTTAAAATTTACTACCGAAATTCGGTGAATTTATGGTCGTCATAATCGTCCTAGTAGATCAACAATTGAGCGTCTAGTGGCAAAATTTGAATCCACATGCACAGTACAAAATGTTTCCGTGCCAGTGAGACAAAGAAGTGCCCGTAGTGTCGAGAATATTGCTTGGTGTGGTTTATGTGCCGGCGGCGTCATTGGCCCGTACTTCTTCCGTGATGATCAAGACCGGCACGTTACACTGAATGGGAATCGCTACCGTTCAATGATAACCGAATATTTTTGGCCCCAATTGGATGATATGGACTTGGAGGATATGTGGTTAAAACAGGACGGCGCCACAAGCCACACAGCGAATGCCACAATCAATTTATTGGAAACCAAGTTTGGAAACCGTGTTATCTCACGAAATGGTCCAGTCGCTTGCCCACCTGGGTCGTGCGATTTGATGCCGTTAGACTATTTCCTGTGGGGTTACGTCAAGTCTATGGTCTATGCCAACAAGCCAGCGACGATTGATGAACTTCGTACGAATATCGAACGTGAAATTGCAGCAGTATCGGCCGATTTATGCTTGAAAACTGTCGAAAATTTGGTTCAGCGTCTGGACTTCTGCAAGCGTGCCCGTGGTGGCCATGCAAAAGAAATCGAGTTCCATACATAATGGCAGCGAACGTACTTTCACAGGAATATAGAATTTCATTGATATCCAAAACCGTTTTTGTTTTATTTAAAAAAAACGTTTGTAGCGCTCTTATTGAAAAACTCTTTATTACTACCAAATTCAAGGCCAATTGCATATATGTAAGCGAGAAAAATGCATATTGGCAACTTGGGGTGGTAGTGCTTTTAACATTTATATAGAAGTAATAGATGTCGATCACGATTTTTGGAAAATGAAAATGATCGGACAGTTAAACACATTTTACGAAAACTGTTTTTACCAGAATTAGTGGATCCTCGTACTACTCGGGGAATGGAAGTGCGAAAACCACAATCACAGGATACTTGAGGAGACCCACAATAATCTAAGCTAATTAGGTACAGCAGAGTAGCAGACACTACATTAGCAGATACCTATGTATATTATTTTCTTATTAAGTTCCTAAATATGTAAGGGTGGCGATGGTGTAGAGGTTAGTGTGTTGGCTTGTTAAGGTGACTCGAAGGCACGTTGCAAGGGCGATGGCCAGCGACAATAGTCTGATATTTGGGGCTTACTACCCCAATGAAATGTACATAGAGAGTACGCTCCGGTCTGGCTTTATCCCGCCAGAGGCATTTATCCATATTGATTCAAAAGGGCTGGTACAGACGAGGGATGGTATCCCGGTCTTATACCATCGCTACCGCAGCGCGAGAGATAAGCGGCTCCTCCATGACGGGGACGTCGCCAATGCTCATGAGCTCCTCCGTTTTAGTACCGCAATATCGGAGAGGGATAGATTCGACACGGAAAAGCAATTCGCCGAATTTTGGTGGCTTGTTGAGGGGGGAGGGGTCAACATGCCCTCCCAGGACGGTGCGTTACTCTAGGTAACATCCTCTTAGCTTATAAGTTAGATTAAGTCAGCTAGGGCGTTTTTGGGAGAGGCCGGGCTCGCCAACGTGTGGTGGTGCTTCCGGGAGTTGACTGACGCTGTAAGGCTTCAGTCGGCTCATGGCGGCGCGTGTGCACGTTGACGACTGCCAGGCGCTCGGAAAGCAATTGGGATTTTGACCACTTGTTGCGCAAGGCAACGAGTGCTCAGAATCCTAATTATAGTTAGAATATGCTAAGTAGTTTAAGTAAGTAGAGTAGGTAGTTTGTAATTTGTTTTTTTTTTATATAAAAATATAAAATTTGATAAAGATTCCGAGTTTTCTTAACAATTTTCTCGATGAAAACATAATTATGTAAGATTAGTTCGTAAAATAGTTTTTAGGCCGAAAGGCAATAATTATAAGATAGAGTTAAGTTTAGGGCGTCCGCATAAGGATCAATAATCTAGAATAAGTATCCTGTTAATTTTAAGTTAGATTTAATCATTTTTGTCTAGTATTTAAGTTGATATAAGCTAATAATTAATAAAAATGAATTTAAAAGTAAAAGTAAAGTGTGTTGGCTTGTTACCCGTGCGGTGCAGGTTCAATCCCCATGGGGAACAACAACATACGCCACCCATTCACATGCCTCTACACCAAAAGGAGGATTTCTGCCTGGTAGTACAATAGACCGTTACCGAGTCTGAGTGCTCTAGGATTTGGAATTCCTTTACAAAAAAAAAAAAAAGTTCCTAAATAAAATAAATAAAATAAAGCTTTCAGCCATACGTTTGAGCGAGTTTTTTTCTTTTGAATGGATGGAAGGACCTATACCATTTTATCTGCAAAATCTCTGAGTAATACCAAATTCATGTTTTATATGTCAAATCCAGGAGTCTGGGGCGAAACCTAAAGCAATGAAACCAACATATCCCCTCCCCCCAACATTCACTAACTTCTTTTATCAATACAACAATTTGAGGAAAAAAAAATTATAAAGCAAAAATCCAGCCGTAGCGATAGAAATATAGAAAATATTATACAATTGGATAATGCCTGAAAATGACCTATCCCGAAGTATAAATGTATTGCAGAATGTGCATTGTTCACAACTCAAAACAATCCCATCAAACATCGCTTAGCTGCCGGATACCTACCTAATTTGTTTCTTCTCACTCCAACATTCATTTGATTCTTGTTTCTACGACGAAAAAAATAGCAAGAACAATATTGTATTGATACATCTAACATAGACATAGCATAGACGGTCATAGCTTGACGTGTTTTGTTTTGTGCGCGTTTTATTTCTTTTATTTACCTTGTTTATTGTGAATTAATTAGTGTTTAGTGTAGTGTTCTAGACGGCTTTTTAATTTTTGATCATTTAGTTCCCTTTAATGATTCTTTTGATCATCCATTTGTTTAATAAAAGTTGTCTCTTTGTTTTTGCTTGGTAAGCGGTTGTTACTGTTCTTTTTTTATACCCTATTCTAGGGGTATATTAATTTTGACGCATAGTTTGTAACATACCTTAATATTGCCCGTAGACCCCTAAAAGTTACTATATTTATGATCAGCATCGATAGTAATGTCGATCTAGCCATGTCCGTCCGTCCGTCCGTCCGTCGGCAAAAATTAGGCCTTTAAACTGGACCTAGAGAGCTGAAATTTTAACCATATACTCTCTAGGGTCCCGAAATAATCAAGTTTACGAATTTTTGAAATCCGCCCACAGACACGCCCACAAACTCAAAAAAACAAAATTTTGGAAAAAATCGAATTTTGAGCTAGGAAGCTGAAATTTTTTATATATGATCTATGACTCCTAAAACTGCTCGGGATATAAAATTTTCAAAATCCGTCCACTGCCACGCCCACAAAAAAATAAAACAATTTTATTGAAAAACCAAAATTTGAGCTAGGGAGCTGACATTTTTAATATATACTCTCTAGGGGCCCTTTAAGCTCATGTATAAATATTTTCAAAATCCGCCCACTGACACGCCCACAAATAAATAAAACAATTTTTTTGAAAATCCAAAGTTTGAGCTAGGGATCTGAAATTTATAATATATACTCTCTAGGGGCCCTTTAAGCTCATGTATAAATATTTTCAAAATCCGCCCACTGACACGCCCACAAATAAATAAAATAATTTTTTTGAAAATCCAAAGTTTGAGCTAGGGAGCTGAAATTTATAATATATACTCTCTAAGGGCCCTTTATGCTCATGTGTTAATTTTTTTTAAATCCGCCTACTGACACGCCCACAATTAAATAAAACAATTTTATTGAAACACCCAAGTTTGAGCTAGGGAGCGTTTTTTTTTGATAAAATCCTTTAAATGTTATATAACAAAATATGTAGAGCGTTCTTAACAATTTAACCATACTTAGACTTTTGTCACGCCCACTTATGAGGGATAGGAATAAGAATAGGGTATCCAACAGTTCGCCCAAGCGGACTGTAGCCCGTCCCTCTGTTTTTTTTTTGGCTTTGGTTTTCAATAATATGTATGTATGTGAAGTTTATTTCTCTTTGCTTTCTTATTTCTAAAATTTGCCTTTAATTGATACTGACCCTTTTGGTGCAGCTGGCTAATTTGTCGTGCCAGTCGTTCCGCAACTCTTATCGAGATAGGGCGGCTAGTTAGTGTTCAGCGGAAAAAAAGTAAAGTGTAACCGTGATAAGTAGCGATTTAGTGAAAAGATTTTTATTCCAAAGTTGGCTTAGCAAGCTAAGCGTCCGACTCTGACGCCGGAGACTCGGGTTCGATTCTCGGCCAAAGTCTTTAATTTTTATTTTTTTTTTTCTCGGAAATAAAGTGATAAAGTCAAAAAGACAAACAAAAAATAAAACAAAGTGCCGCGCATATCAGGCGATGGACCCCGAAAAATCGGAGGTCCCGCTTACGGGTGTGGGTGTGCCGTTGCGACGTGTGGTGCGAACACGTGAGCCGGCAAAAAAAACAGCAGCAACAACAGCAGTAACAAAAGCAGCAATAGCAGCAACAACAGCATCAGCAACAACACCAGCCACAAAAACAGCCTCAGTTTGTATGACAAGGGCAGCTTTAAGTGGCACAAAAAATAAATCAAGTCCAGGCGTAACAACAGCGGGTTTCGCGTTGCCCAGGCGGGTGTCCTCACCACCAGCAACAACAACATCAACAACAACTACAACTCCAATAGCAGCACCTAAAATTGTAGCTGGAAATGCAGCTACAGTAACAGCTCTCGCTACAACGCCAGCAGAAGCTGTAAGCGAGGAGTATAGGACGGTGGAAAAACGGCGACGAAAGTTGAAACCGAAGCCGAATCTTTCAGCCAAGAGAAGGTTAAACTTGGCAGGCGATAGTGTGGCATCATCGGTGGCTGCAACGGATGATGACGGAGCAAACTCCAGCTCTTATGAGTATGACGGGGGAGTGGACCGGTACGTCGGGGAGGGAAACTCCTTCAAGGACTTACCGGTCGATGACAAGGAAGTCGTTCAAATGGACGAAGAAAAAGAGGACGATGAAGAGGCGCAGCTGGACAAGCTTATAAAAGAGCTACTGGAGAAGCGCGACCAGTTGCGCAGAAAAAAGCTGCAGCAACAGCAACAACAAGCTGTGCTCAAGCAGCAAGTTCAGCAACAACTTCAGGAGAAGCAACAACAACGACAACGACAACATCAGCAACAACAACACCAACAACAACAACAGCAACAACAGCAACAACAACAACAGCAACAACAACAAGAACAATCAAAGCAGCAACAGCAGCAACAAAAGACACAACCTAAGGTAAAAATTCCACCAATAAATGTGAGTAATTTTGAAATAGTAGATAGCATTAGGTTATGTAAACTTATCACGAAAAATTTCCATGTTAAAAGGCTTTCAGCCAACAAACACATAATTTTATGTGAAAAAATAGAGGAGTACCATAGGGTTCGTGCCGCCTTGGGAGAGGTTAAGACCGAGTACTTTACGTACACCCCAAGGGAGCAAAAACTTAAAACCGTTGTGTTGAAGGGAATTGATCCCTCAATAAAAACGGAGGAGCTAGAAAAAGAGCTCAAACTTTTTGAAAGCGACGACCTCAAGTTCGTGGGGGTCAAGCCGTTTTCTTCGGCTGTGGCAAGAGGTGGTAACCGTTACTTACCATTCTTCTTAGTGCAGCTTACTCCCGACAGCAAAATTGACAGGCTGCGAAATATCCGCTTCCTGTACTACCACGCTGTAAGATGGGAGAAAATAAAAAGGTCGGATCGCATACTTCAATGTATGCGGTGCCAAAGGTTCGGGCACGCCGCAGCTAACTGCAACATGCAGTTCAGATGCGTGAAGTGCGATATGGACCACAAACATGGTGAATGTCCTCTGGGTAAGGATAGAGTTGAAGACCGGAGTGTCCTCTCTTGTGTGCTCTGCAGGAACTCTGGGCATCCCGCCAACTTCAGGGGTTGCCCAAAGTACCAGGAGTTGAAAAAAAGAGTCCAGGCCCGCAAACAGCAATCTGAAGATGATAGGCGTCAGAAGAGTCGTTCGTTCTCTAATTTTGTGGCACCCAACGTGTCCTTTGCCCAAATGGCAGCTGGACCGGGTCAAGCCCAAATAACATTAAATCAACCAAAGGTAGCCCAAAAGGCACCAGAAGTGGATCTGGACTTGAAATCGATCCTTCTGTCTCTGCACGGAAAGATCGATAAGTTCCAGAAACAATTAAATGAACAAGCGGCCCGAATTGACTTTATCTATTCGGAGTTGTTTGTGGGGTCTGGTGTGCCATAAATCTAATGGCTGCGCTGGATGAGGGAAACTTAAAGATCCTTGCTGTGAATGTTAATTCACTAGTCAGGATCGAGAAAAGAACGTCACTTGCCAATTTGTTAAAAACCGAAAACCCGGATGTGCTTTTGGTTAGCGAAACTAAGCTAAATCAGAAGCACAAATTGGGATACAAAAATTATCATGTAGTAAGAAGAGACCGGCCTCTCTCCACTCAAGGAGGTGGGGTTGGAATCTTAATTCGAAAAGGCCTGCGCCATAGGGTTATATATAGCGGGGACGTGCGTAGGTTCCAGTTGTTGGAAGCATGCATCATATGCATTCCTCTCCATAGCCGGAGGAGAATGTATGTGGTGTCGCTGTACGCACCTGCAGCACCTCCACCCAACCAATTTATGACAGAGCTCGAGACACTTTTTCGTAGTCTGCAGCTGAACTCGGAGGAGAATTATTACTTCTTGGCCGGAGATATTAATGCCAAACATGCGGCATGGGGAAATGTTACTACAAATCCCAGGGGCAACCAGTTTCACGACTGGTGGCGCCTCAATATGATTGAGTACAAACTCGAGTTGTACGCGACGGATTTCCCTTCCTTCCCAAGAAGCGGTGCTTTCCTGGACTTCTCCTTAACGGACGCAAGACTTCAACTGACAAACATAGACCAATACACGCGGAACTGTTTGCGTGCGTTTGAGTACGATAGTGACCACTACGGACTCGCCGCCGCAATACGGATCCCGAACGAGCAAACGCTGCTGGAGGAGTACGAAGCAGTGTGTTCATTCGATTATCGGAGGGCACAATGGTCGCGCTTCTCCAGATTTTTAAAGCGAGATATACGTTCGAGTGGGATCGACCCACCGACAAACAGTAACATGACAAATGATGACATTGATCGGCATTTATTGCAAATGAACGACGCCATCAAACGAACTATGGAACGAACTATTCCTCGGGTAGGGCGTTCCGACGACGACCAGACAGAAAAGTACAGAAACCCTACAATCGACGCACTATACCGACAGAAAAGTAGACTGCTCTCGAGGCTTAAACGGCTGTACAGGCAATTTACTGATCGCGACGACTCGGAGGTAAGGATGCTGAAGTCAGAGATCCGAATCCTGAAACAGCTGATAAAAGAAAATTACAGAAAATCTGTAAGTCTGTATTGGGGCAATAAAATTCGGGCTATTAAAACCTGTAGTCCGAATATGTTCCCACAGATAAATAAGTTGTTCAGGAGGAAAGATCACAATGATATTCCTTGTGTTCGAATCTCCCAGACAGCAGAGAACAGACAGACAATACTGACTGCTGGAATAAGTCCAGAAAGTGTCGCTTCAAACGACGATTTTTTCGTGGTCGAGGACCCACAGGAGAAAGTGGATTTGCTGGGCGCTTGTTTCGAGGCCGTGTATACGGTGAACAATCCTGTTCGCCGTAACCACGACATTGAGAATAGGGCTCTGGTGAGCCACTTCTATCTCCGCACCGAACTTGAGAATTGGCGATCTGAGAATAACGGATTCACCGTGTTCACTGATGAAAACCATGCTAATGCAGTTGTCGCCAATGGCCGAGATGCATCGCACTTGTTCGTGTCGAAGGATGATCTTCTGTGCATCTTCGAGTCACTAAAGAATAAAAAGTCGGCGGGGATGGATGGTGTCCCAAACGTCGTATTGAGACACCTGTCTTTGGAGGCTGTAGATATTTTCACCACGCTGTTTAACAATGCGCTGAATAATGCACATTATCCGGCGCATTGGAAGGTAGCTGTGGTACACCCTATCCCGAAAAAATGTAAAGATAGGACGAACCCTGCCAATCTCCGGTCAATTAGCTTGCTTCCGAATATTAGCAAGGTCTTTGAAAAGGTTGTAAATAGAGCCCTGTTAAAGTGGGTCGAGGACAATAACATAATCCCGGACAACCAGTTTGGTTTCAGGGCGAGGCATGACACTATTCATGCCGCGTCGAAACTGGTTCCCGACATTCAGTGGAATAAATGCAAAAACCAATGCACGGGTGCTTGTCTGGTTGATTTTGAGAAGGCTTTCGACACCGTATGGTTAGAGGGACTTTTCTACAAGTTGACCAGGCGGGGGATGCACAAACCTTTGCTATATATAATTTATAATATGCTTATGGGAAAGAAGTTCGTTGTCAAATGTGGCAACGTGACTTCGAGCAGAGTCTTTGAAATTAAAAACGGTTTACAGCAGGGGGCGGTCAATTCTCCGATCCTGTTTAACATTTACACGAGTGATCTGGTGGGTTCACTCAGACATGCTATAGCGTATGCCGACGATTTGGTGGCATACAGATCAGGTCCGAAAATCGAGGTCATTAATATCCTTTTGCAGCGTGACTTCGATCAAATTAAGCGATATTGCGACGACTGGAAGTTGAAAATCAACTTTCAGAAGACGGAAACAATCTTGTTCAGAACTCCATTGGCTGGGGCCTCTAGGGATACCAGAAAAAACTGGAAGAAATTGGCCATTATTGGACAAAATGGGCAGCCATTGGCGGTGAGAAGCGTAGTTAGATATCTGGGTATCTGGCTTGACCAGTATCTGTATTTCGATAGACATATAGTTGCTTGTCTTGCTGGGGCCAAGAAGGCTTATGCTCTGACAAGGAGACTGTTTCATAGCAGTCAACTTGACTCTAGGGTGAAGGTCATTTGCTACGTGGCCCTTATAAGGCCGAACATCGCTTATGGTTGTCCATTGTGGTTTAATATAGCGCCTAGTTATATGGAAAAGATTCGGGTTTTGGAGAGACAATGTCTTAGGACCTGTCTCCGGTTGTTCCGCACGCCCGAATCCAACTATATAAAATACTATCCCAACAAGGTCCTATACGATGGGGCTCAGTTGAATAGGATTGACAATTTCCTCATTAAGGTCACTCGAAGGCACGTTGCAAGGGCGATGGCCAGCGACAATAGTCTGATATTTGGGGCTTACTACCCCAATGAAATGTACATAGAGAGTACGCTCCGGTCTGGCTTTATCCCGCCAGAGGCATTTATCCATATTGATTCAAAAGGGCTGGTACAGACGAGGGATGGTATCCCGGTCTTATACCATCGCTACCGCAGCGCGAGAGATAAGCGGCTCCGCCATGACGGGGACGTCGCCAATGCTCATGAGCTCCTCCGTTTTAGTACCGCAATATCGGAGAGGGATATATTCGCCCTCCCAGGACGGTGCGTTACTCTAGGTAACATCCTCTTAGCTTATAAGTTAGATTAAGTCAGCTAGGGCGTTTTTGGGAGAGGCCGGGCTCGCCAACGTGTGGTGGTGCTTCCGGGAGTTGACTGACGCTGTAAGGCTTCAGTCGGCTCACGGCGGCGCGTGTGCACGTTGACGACTGCCAGGCGCTCGGAAAGCAATTGGGATTTTGACCACTTGTTGCGCAAGGCAACGAGTGCTCAGAATCCTAATTATAGTTAGAATATGCTAAGTAGTTTAAGTAAGTAGAGTAGGTAGTTTGTAATTTGTTTTTTTATATAAAAATATAAAATTTGATAAAGATTCCGAGTTTTCTTAACAATTTTCTCGATGAAAACATAATTATGTAAGATTAGTTCGTAAAATAGTTTTTAGGCCGAAAGGCAATAATTATAAGATAGAGTTAAGTTTAGGGCGTCCGCATAAGGATCAATAATCTAGAATAAGTATCCTGTTAATTTTAAGTTAGATTTAATCATTTTTGTCTAGTATTTAAGTTGATATAAGCTAATAATTAATAAAAATGAATTTAAAAGTAAAAAAAAAGCTAATTTGTCGTGCTTGTATTCCATATTGCGCGAGTTCAATACTGGCAATAACATTACTTTTTTTTTTTCTCTGTTTCTATTGTTTTCGTTTTTTTTTTCTCTTTATCATCCCTACGATTTCTACATATTTCCCGTTTGAATAGCAATGTTTCGGCGGAAAATGTAATTGATTATGCTGCATTCAAGCTCAACATCTGTAAAAATACTTTGCGCTGTTCGAAACTTATTAAAAAAGATACAGATTCTTCTTCGCTCCGCTTTGTCAACTTTAAACTAGGGGTTCCTGTAAGCCATTTCGATGCCGCTTTAGAAGCTTCAATATGGCCTGAACATGTTCAAATAAAAAAATTCGTAAATTTTCCAAAAAAGGAACACAGCTTCATGATAAAATGATTAATTCCAGGAGAGATATGTCTGAAATTCGAGTATATTTCCAAAATGCTGGAGGTTTGCGAACAAAAACAAATCAGCTATTCTTATCTTCATCACTGCATGAATTCGATGTTATTGTTATTGTTGAAACATGGCTAAATTCACATTTTTTGTCATCAGAGCTTTTTGATTCGTCTTATATTGTATATCGTAAAGATCGTGCGTCTACAACTGGATGGGATCGAGGCGGTGGTGTACTTATCGCTGTACGAACATCTTTAAACAGCACTCAGAGAAGTTTATTTAATGATGCAGATGAAATTGAACAACTTTGTGTTAGTGTTTGTCCCAAAGATTCTGCTGAATTTCAAGAACTATTTTTTGTTGTAAGTTACATTCGCCCTACTAGCAGTATTGATTTGTATAACAAACATATTAATAATGCCCAAACAATTGTGAATGAATTAAAAACTAACCAGTTTCCTTGTATCCTTGGAGATTTTAACATCGGTGATATTGACTGGTGTTATATTGAAGATGATCAAATTTTATTTCCTTTTGATGTAAATAAAGATACAGAAATGTTAGTTGTTGACTCATTCTCTGCTATGGGTCTTTTTCAAATCAATAATATCAAAAATGATTTACATAGAATTCTCGATTTAATATTTATAAATAATGACATAAAATACTTTTTAAAAATATCTGATTTTCCACTTTTAAAAAATTCTATTCATCATAAAGCTATTTGTTTATCTTTTGAATTTTATAATTTTTCCATTGTATCATCGAGTAAAGATGATTTTTTAATGTATAATTATGCAAAAGCAGATTTCATCTCATTGAATAATTTTTATAGCTCATTTGGCTGGGAGGACTTATTGAAGGATGTGTCCTTGGAACATATGTATTCTCGTTTTAAAGGTATTTTATTCGATGGTATGGAGCGTTTTATTCCTACCACAAAAAGAAAAATTAATTTCAAATTTCCGTGGTTTAATAAAAGGATAAAAAATTTGGAAAATGCCAAAAATAAGGCCTTTAAACGTTATAAATCTAAAAATAACACCGATGACTACGTAATATTTCGTCAGTTACGAAAAGAGTTCGACTTTTTAAACAAATTTTTATACAGGCAATACGTTATTAAGACAGAATCAAACATTAAAAGAAATTCTAAATCTTTTTGGATATTCCTTAATTCTAAAAGGAAAGTTTCGTCATTCCCGCAATGTATGGAATACAATGACAAAATATCTAATGATTTAGAGTCATCTTGTAACTTCTTTGCGGAGTTCTTCCAAACATCCTACAACAGTGATGCAATTTCTAACATTAATGAACACTATCGTTGCATAAATCCCATCACTGATTTTTGCCTAAGTTGTTTTTCTGAAGAAGAGATTCTGGTAAGTTTGAAAGATATTGATGTTACCAAAAAAGCTGGGTATGATAAAATTTCTCCGTTGTTGTTATCGAAATGTGCAACTTCCTTGAGCTATGTGATCACTTGCATTTTCAATAAATCCCTAGAAGATGGTGTTTTTCTGGATGAATGGAAGATTTCTTTTGTTGATCCAATCTTTAAAAATGGACTTAAACATTTAGTCAAAAATTATAGACCCATCTCTAAGCTTTCCGCCATTCCTAAATTGCTTGAAAAAATTATAACCCAAAAGCTTTATTTCTCGTTAAAAGAAACTTTATCCCAGTACCAACACGGGTTTTTGAAGGGTAGATCAACTGGCACTAATTTAAGTCTTTTCACAAATTTTTGCTGCAACCAAATGGAATCGGGCAAACAAGTTGATGTTCTTTACACAGATTTTGTTAAAGCTTTCGATCGTGTACATCACGGTCTTATTATACAGAAATTAGATAGATTGGGTTTCAATTCATCCTTTATTAAGTGGCTGAGATCTTATTTAACTGGAAGGAAACAAATAGTAAAGATTGAAAATTGTAAATCCAATCTAATAGAAGTTAAGTCGGGTCTTCCACAAGGAAGTCATCTAGGTCCACTTCTATTCATCATCTTCACAAATGATTTGCCTTCTGTTATGAAATACTGCAGTTGTTTAATGTATGCCGACGATGTCAAAGTGTTTTTTCCGGTTTCTTTGTCTCAGGACTGTTTTTTCATGCAGGAAGACATAAACAATTTCTTGGAATGGTGTAATTTTAACCATCTTGAGTTGAATAATTCAAAATGCAAAATTTTAAGTGTGACTAGGTCTGCGTCTATCGTTAAATTTGATTATTGTTTTAATGATTTTAAACTTCTTAGAGTTGATTGTATCAAAGATCTTGGAGTCTATATCGATTCAAAAATGGATTTCAGGTCACACATTGACTACATCGTCTCTAAGGGTAACTCATTACTAGGTTTTTTAAAAAGAAATTCACAAGATTTCCAGGATGCATATACGCTAAAAACATTATTCTTGTCTCTTGTTGTTCCAGTGTTGGAATATGGTTGTGTTGTTTGGTCACCATATTATGAAATTGGAACAATGAGGATAGAAAGAATTCAAAAGCGGTTTACGAGGTATGCATTAAGAAAATTAAATTGGGTTGGTTCTATGCCTGACTATAATTCGAGATGTTCTCTCATCGATATGAAAACGCTGAAATGTCGTAGGCAAATTCAATGCGTTATGTTCGTAAAAGATATTTTGGACTATAGAATCACATCTATCGACCTTGTTTCTTTAATTCCTTTTCATGTGCCAAGATTGTTTCGTAATAGTAACGTTTATTTTTATGTTCCTCATCATAGGACAAACTACGGTTTGAATGAACCAATTACGCGTTCCTTAAAGTTATTCAATGAAATGTGCAATGATATTGATGTTTCAATAAATAGAGATGTTTTCAAAAAAAAACTATTAGTAAATTGTATATAACTATTGTAGTATTTATTAATTTATTATTTTTAATGTATTTTAACTTTGTTTTTTTTTTTTTGTAATCAGCAGATCTTGAATCAATTGATGAAATAAATAAATAAACTCACTGTGAAACTCACTGTTTTAAAATGGATTGCAGCGCGGATAAATGCTTGGAATCTAAACATTCCTCCAATCCTCTTTTTGCCTGTTATGGCCCTTGTGGCATGATGTTCCATGCTAAATGTGTTGGTTCAACCAATGCATTTATGGATAAAATTAAAGCTTCGGAGATCGCATTATGGTATTGCTCCCCGTGTCGAAAATTGTCACTGTCCACCCTTGCTTTCAAGATGTCAGTCTTCAAGGCTGACATACTCAAATTATCTAAGGGGTTTAAAGACTTACTCGACAATTTCAATACAACTGTCTCTAACGTATCAACATTGTCTGACCCTCATCATTCGGCAGACGCCTCAACGTCTACTGACCTTGAGTTGCCGACTAACGTAGTAAAGCTGTGTACCCAACGGGCCACGGATACATTGACTCTGGTTGACACAACAGGTTCAGCAACTGTTGAATCTACCCCTGAGCCCATTTTTAGTTTAGCACCGTCTTCATCTACTCTACCCGCAGGCAAAAGGAAACGTGACATGCCTTCCTCTGCGCTAAATCCAAACGCTAAACGATTTAATCTCAGGAGTCAACGAAAAAACTTAAACGATGCCCCCACTCTTAATTTTGGTCCCACAGGCATCAATCATTCCTTAGGTACCGAATCAGGAACTATTGAATCGATTCCCAGGCCAAAATCTATTTTCATTTCTCGGCTAAAACCAAAACACTTCTTCAGACGATGTCTTGAACCACTTGGTCTCGAGAAACTTGATTCCAAAAAATGACTCAATTAAATGCACCAAAATCAGCAAGGCTGATGGGTTTGTTGCGTCATTCAAAATTGTTGCCCCTTCAGAATATTTCGAAATACTGTGCAACAACACTGCATGGCCTCAAAATACGTTAGTTAAAGAATTTATACCCCGTCCGACTAAAAATCGTAGGAAAGACTGTCCGTCCGTGTTAAAAAACCCAATAGGCTGTCCCTCTACTATCAAAATGTAAGGGGACTCCGCACAAAAACCGCTGAAATATATTTAAACTCCCAAGCCCTCTCTCATGATATCTTCTCCTTGACGGAAACATGGCTTAATGCCGGAATTTTAGACACGGAACTCTTCAATCATGAGTTCTCCGTATTCAGAAAAGATCGTCATCAAAATGACCTGATGGCGCTTGGAGGAGGTGTCCTGATTGCTGTTCGTTCCAACCTTGAGTCACGAAAGATTGACTTTCCATTTCCACTAACCGTCGAAATTATCTGTGTAAAAATTACACTTAAGAAGAAACATTTATATGTTGTTAATGCGTACATTCCATCGTCTCGTCTATGTTCTTTGTATTCGGAACTTTCTATGGCATTAGACCATATTTTTGACATATCTTGTTGTGACAGCACTGTTTTACTTATAGGCGACTTTAATCTGCCACATATTGGATGGGTACCTTCTGAGGATGATTCTCATCTTATTCCATCCTTTGACTCTGCCCAACAAGAGCTCGCTTTATTAGACAACATTTTGTCTCTTGACTTACAGCAAACAAGCTATATAAAAAATTTCAAAAATCGAACTCTCGATCTTGTTTTCTCTTCTGACTCTGTTAGTACTGTTGTTCTGGAATCCCACTTCAGTATAACTAACATAGATGACAATCATCCACCCTTGGATGTATTTATTGAACTGGGCGCACATCTGTACGAAAACAGTAATTCGTATGACCGTTCGCAATCTTTTGACTTTCGGAAAGAAAATTTTCAAAGGCTTTCTGATGAAATTAATACGAGTAGCCTTAATTTTAATCTTACTGCGTTATCTAATATTGAAGATGCAGTCGGTGCTTTTTATTCTTTGATGGATAACTGCATGAAAAAAGTGATTCCTGTCAAATCCTCTAGGAATATGAAAACGTCCCATCCCTGGTATACTAAAGAGCTCAAATCGATACGAAACAGACGTAATAGGGCTTGGAAAAACTATTTAAAAAGTCTCTGCCATTCAGATCTTGAACTCTATCTCACATTATTCAATGAGTTCAAATCTTTATCCTGCAACTTATATATTGACTATATAAGTAAAATGGAATGCTCTCTAAAATTGGACCCCAAACTTTTTTGGGGATTTGTTAATTCTAAGAAAAAAACCGATGGTTATCCATCGAAACTTACTTACAATAGCTCTACAACTGCTGATTCGCTAGATGCAAGCAATATGTTTGCAGATTATTTCAGTAAGTCTTTTAGGGTGGCCCCTCTTCACATAGATGAGCAATATTTTAGTTATCTAACTAGCTGTTCCCAAATAAGTTTTAATAGCTTCCCATTTGACTTGGAAACAATTTTAAAATTTATTTCTTCTCTGAAGAATGATTATTCATCAGGTCCTGATGGCATTGCACCGATTGTTCTTAAAAAATGTAGTCATGCAATTGCTCCATATCTTAAATATCTGTTTGAATTGTCCATTAGTACTGGTAAATTCCCTTATGTATGGAAAAGTGCTTTTATAACACCTGTATTTAAAAAAGGCGAACGTGGTGATATCACTAATTATAGGCCTATTTCAAAGCTTTCGTGTATCCCTAAGCTTTTTGAACAAATTGTTTGCGAAAAGTTAATATTTCTTTGTCGCAATTTAATTTGTAATGAACAGCATGGATTTGTAAGAAACAGATCCACTGTCACTAATCTGTTAAGTTTCTTGCATGATTGTTCTAATGCCTTAGAGAATAAGGACGAAATGGATTGCATATACACTGAATTCTCTAAAGCTTTCGACCAGCTGTCCCATGAAATAATCGAGTTTAAGCTCAGGGCTTTTGGTTTCCCACGAAGTTTCATAAAATGGGTTAATTCATACCTAAGATCAAGGGTTTATCAAGTCAAATTTAGAGGATCGCTATCTGTATCTTTTACAGCTGAGTCTGGAGTTCCCCAAGGTAGTCACCTCGGACCAATTCTATTTATACTAGCCATTAATGATGTTAAAGCATGTATAAATCACAGTAATATCCTGATCTACGCTGATGATATGAAAATATTTAAATCTATCACTAGTCAGCAAGATAGAATTTTTCTTCAATCTGACATTAATAGCTTCGCCAATTGGTGTAATAAAAACGGTTTATCCCTGAACCCCACTAAATGTCAACATATGACATTCTCTAGAAAGAATATCCCTTCCACCTTTCAATATTCTCAGTCTCAACATATTCTTTGTAATGTTGATAATTTTAAGGATCTTGGGGTTTATTTAGATCCCAAACTGGTTTTTGCCAAGCATATCAATTTTATTGTTAATAAATCTAATTCTATGCTGGGCTTCGTAAAAAGGTGGGCGAAAGAATTTAATGACCCATACGTTACTATGTCATTGTACAATTGTTTTGTCCGTCCGATTCTAGAGTATGCTTCACAAGTTTGGACGCCGTTCTACAACATTCATTCAAATCGAATAGAGGCCATTCAACGTAAATTTATTCGATTTGCACTTACAGGACTTCCATGGGATGATCCTTTTAACCTTCCTCCTTACAGTCAGCGTATTAAGCTTCTTCAAATGTTACCCCTTTCTCAACGAAGGCTTAATAGCGATATCATTTTTTTACAGCAGCCTGTATCCGGTCAAATAGATGCACCTGACTTGCTGTCGTCTATTGGCTTTAATTTTCGTGGTGGTGCCCATAATTTGCGCAGTGCTGAACTATTGTTAGAACGAATTATGGGAAGCATGAGCCTATTATTCGCATGAGTAGAATCTATAATCTAAATGATCATGTGATTGACTTGCATGTTAGTAAAATTAAGCTAAAAAATATTTTGCGTAATAATGCTTTAATGACTTAAATTGTTTGCATTATTTTGTGTCTGTGTTAGTATTTTGTAGGTACATAATTATTGTATTTTTAATTGTTTTGTCCTTACTAACACCTGCACTAAATGATGAGCCTGTGAGAGCACTTTTTGTGCCGGCAATTTCTGCTCGTGATAGTTGCTTGCTTTAAGCACTCCACGACACAGAGCTGATAGTGTAATTTAAATACCTATCCACATATCTTACGAAAAACAACCCTACACACACGATCAACATACGATACCTACAATCTACGAAACCCGTTTGTAATGCCATATATCACTAAAGGTACGCCCACAAAGTCATTTTGCAAGTGGATTGTGATTAAATTGCAAGTGGATGCTAGGTTGCAAGTCAAAGAGAGATGGCGCTTCACGTTTCAATTTTTGTAGAACATTTTGGGTAGAGGCCTCTTACATGGTTGCAGCATTCAATTTTGGAGATTCTTCTTCCGCCGTAGGGATTGGTTTGAATAATTTTTTGATATGAACTGCTTTCTCCATCTGAAAGCATTATCATATATCGTAGGCCGTTTTCAGCTACACTGGACTTAAATGCTTGTAGCAGTATTTCTGACTCCATCAGTGTTGAAGGGCCTTTGTGGTTAATATTGCACGCGTGGTCCTGTTGTTGTTCCGTATCACTTCTAGCGCATGTAACGCAGTACTTATTTATTATTCCTAAAGAAATTACTTTACCGTGCAATCCCACCACAACAGCAGCACCTGAGAGAGCAGAAATTTTTTTCCTGTAAGATCGTTTGCTCCAGCAAGCATCTGTCACTACAGTTATAAACGGAATTCCATCTACCGGATCAATATCACCACGCTGTCTGGCGGCCTCAGCCTCTTCATTAGCAGCCTCCAACATATTTTTTGCCGCCACGGCTTTTCAGATATCCCCAGTTTGTTTTTCAATCTCACTATATATATTTTAAATGATGGGCATGGAATATCTAATATAGATACGATTTCCTCTAACTGTGAGTATCCGCAACCTACACTGGTAATGGCCAAAACAGCAGCGGTGTTAACAGCCATTGCATCTGGATTTTTCTTATTTAGGAAAACTCGACTCTCATAATTGCACATATCACATCTTAAAAAAATCGAACTTGCAAAACCCACTCGGACTTCTTTAACAATTTTCATATTGTTTAAACTGCAACGGAGTGCTGGGCAATGTTGGTCTATTGCTTTCAACTCATTAAGAAAGGATTGAAGATCAATTATCCGTCTTCTTTCTATGAGGGTAACGGAATCAATCGCAGATGTCTCTCTTTCGATTATCAGACTTTCTATTCTTTCCGATTCTGATATTAGGCCTTTCAACTCAAAATGTTCATGAGTTTCAAGACCACCTTCACCTTCTGAAACTTGATGCTAGCTTCCATTGATAATCTGAGTATTTTCAGGATTTTGTCTTGACTTCGTTAAACTAAATAAATAAAAACAAAAACATGCAATATAAAAAATGCTTGAAAAAGTAGATTTATCCTATAAAACCCGGACAGTTGATGTTAGTCCACTCAAAGGCAGATGAACTTACTTATTTTGCAATACACGTCTCCTGTTGGCTGCTAGTGTTCTTTTTCCCTTTGACTTGTAGCATAACTTTCTTTTTCCCATTTTGTTCACTAAAGGTTGTTATTTTAAGTTCATTTGCCTTTATTCTTTGTGTCTTTCTTCACTATAAATATCACTCGTAACTATTTATATATAGGTCTACACTTCTCACTTTTCAATTGGTAAATAGGTACTGAATGAATAATTTGTTCTTCAAACTGTTTTATAAGCGTTATGTCTCTACAGTATCTCTTCACTAAACGTTTTATACCTACATTAGGATTTCCTTGGATTGCAATCCTTTCACTCAAATATATTGCACTCACGCAAAGAATTAAATATCGAGCTCCCGCAGTCCCAGGTCAAAAAAACCCAACCCATGTAATTCTGTATCTGCATTTTCAATTATTATATTTTTTTACATACCTGGATCAAGTCGATACGCCTTTAAAAAAGCATTATGAAAAAACCGACAACACCATTTAAAATGCATTGCGTACATATCTAGGCAGCCTTTTTCTCAAGTGGTTATTAGGATTTATTTTTACCCGATTTCTCTTATTGTACGCATTTTCTGTATCTCCAAGGTAGCGCAAAAGTAATCCTCCTATCAGAAAATGCTATAAATTTTGCGATTGGCCCCTAATGTCAGTTCTGTTTTGACATTTGTGTAGTAAACACATGCGAAATACACGTTAATAAACAATGTTACGCTACACTGCTCCAGAACGCGGAATATTTGTGACTATTTATTTGAGCAATAATCGGTCGGTGACTTTGGCACAACGTTAATTTCGTCGCAGACTGCGACGTTTAGCCGCTCGCCTCGAAGAGACTGGCACAACACGAGATGCTGCCAGGCGTGGCAGACCCCGGAGTAGCCGTTCTGCAGAGAATATTGCTGCTGTAGCCGAAGATGTCATAGAAGCGCCGTCGACATCGACCAGACGACGTGCCACGCAAATGGGTATCAGTCGACGGTCTTTACAGCGAATTTTGGTACAAGATTTGAAGATGTTTCCGTACAAAGTCCAGACGGTGCATCAGCTGTTAGCTGCTGACCGCCAATCGCGTCTAACATACGCCCAAGCCATCCTTAATCACCACCAAGAGGAAGATGATTTTTCATCAAAAATAATCATGAGTGATGAGGCCCATTTCCATCTTAGCGGGTACGTAAATAGGCAAAATTTACGCTTCTGGGGTACTGAAAATCCGCGTGTAACCCACGAAGAGCCATTACACCCGCTCAAAGTCGATGTATGGTGTGCTGTTTTCGCTGGAGGAGTCATCGGGCCTTTTTTCTTCGAAGACGTCGCGGGCCAAACGGTTACTGTGAATGGTGAGCGCTACAGAGCAATGATCAACGAGTTCTTTTTGCCGCAACTTGATGAATTGGGATTGGAAAACATGTGGTTCCAACAGGACGGTGCAACGGCACACACTGCACGTGCCACAACCGATATGCTGAAGGATGCATTTCCCGGGCGCCTAATCTCCCGTTTTGGCGATTTGCACTGGCCAGCAAGATCGCCTGATTTGACCGCTCCAGACTTCTTTTTGTGGGGCTTTTTGAAGTCGCGGGTTTATGTCAACAAGCCTCAGCCTCTTGCAGCTCTTAAATACAATATCCGTCAACAATGTGAGGACCTATCGCCGGAAGTTTTGGCCAAAGTGATGGTAAATGCCATAAAAAGGGCTCAAATGACAATCAACTGTAGCGGCGGCCATTTACATGACATCATATTCTCGACTTGATGTAAAAAAAATTAAAAGACCAAATAAAAATAATCCACAAGAAGAATCAACGTTTTTCATTTTTTTTTAAATTACAGCCAAAAAACATCGGAAGGTTATTTTTGCGCCACCTTTTAGTAGGAAGTACGTATGCAGTCAAATTGTCCTTATTGATTATTTTATTACAATGGCTAGCTTAATAATAAAGCAGGGTTCGTAAAATATCGCTTGCGAACGATAAAATGAGGATCTTTATCGTTCTTTATCTATCTTTTCACGAACCATAAAAAATAAAGTTCGAGAACGATAAAATTTTCGATCTTTAAAAATGCATAAATAGTTCTCTCACGAGCAAACTGTACCTATCCTTTTTTTCTGTATCTCTCGTTCGTGAGAGATCGGGAAAAAGAAATTCATTTAGAATAAGGGTCGCTCGCGATAATTATCCGTAAAGATCCATAAAACAAATCATTCTCGATTCGCGATTTATATTTTCAATAGTTATTATTTTGGTTGAAATAGGGAAAATAAAGGCAGTTGATTTTATTTAATATGTTTCTTATTATAAAGAAGCTGACGAATCAACTTGCTTACTTTGTGATAGAAAATTGAGCATTGCAAAACATTGAGCAGCAAAAATGTTCTTCTAGGAAAACTTGCACAAGTAATGCTGGCAGTGCCATCAAATCAAGTCTCTGTTGAACGGGCTTTTAGCGCTCTACCAGTGGAGAAAAAACAGAGACAAATTATCCAAAGAAACAATAAATAATGTTTTGTTACCTAGTTAAACTGAATGCAAATTTTTTCAAAAATCGTTATACTCGTATGTAGGTAATAAACATACTTTTCACTTATGTTCTTTCAATATTAAAATATGTAGGTAATATAACATTTCATGTAAAATGACTGTTTTTTCTTATGAAAACCATTCGCGAACGGATCTCCAATAGTTCGCACGTGATAAATTCGCGAACGAACTATATTTTACAGATCGTAACAGATTTGATTCGATCGTGAAAACGAATTTTATTTTTAAGCGAACCAAAAAATAAGGTTCGCGATCGAATCATAAATCAAATACCTTTGCGAAATTTTCATGAGAGAACGAATCATATTTTATCGTTCTGCGAACCTTGTAATAAAGCCAAAGGCAACGGCAACAGCGCAAAAAAATAATAATTGCCGACAAACAGCAACAGCGCAGTGCTACATTATCCCCCTTAAACTACACCACCATTCACCAATCTTCCAATCCACCCAGAGTCAATAATATTCACGGTGTGAAGGGTACCTATCTATGCACTTTTCAATAATCAACTTTTCTACAATGATCTAGGAATGAAACTTTAGGGTATCTGAAAATCCTGAGTAATATCATGATTTTGTTTTTGTGGTATTGTTTATTAGTTTAAATAATTTTCTGTAAACAAATTTTAAACTGAAAGTATTAGCTAGATAAACATTTTGAAAAGTGCCTTTATCAACCCCTCACTCATTTTTACTTTTAGTCAGCGAAACAAAAATGCAAAATCACTAGAATCGCCACAGAAATATGTAGATCTGCTTACAAATACCCAGACCCACAACTACGCATGATTTCTACAAACCGGTTTCATTTAGAACACACCTCCGAGAGCAGTAAAACACAAGATAATTACTTTATGGTTGATTGCGTGCTGTTCTGATTGGCTATTCAGATCAGACCACACAACTACCGAAACCTTCACGAGAAATCCGGAAGTTTTTTCTGTTAAAGTTGATAAACTAAGCAACGTACAAAATAATTTTTTGAAAAAAATATGTAATATAAACTTGGTATTTTGTGACAAAATATACGTAAATAAATATATATTTTTATTGAATCAGTTAGCTGATATGATACTTTGTTGTTCTAAGTAAAAATTGAAACATACGTGCATTAATATTCACATGAAAAACGTAGTTCAATATTTCAAAATATTGTTTGTTTTTAAACACCTGTATTTTCCAAACCAGTGTAAAATTTCAAGATCTGTCTTTACGATATTGGTGTTTTGGATATTACCTTTTAGCTGAGCTACTGATCTCAGATGTATAGTACTCTGTCTTATCATGGTTTGGCCAATAGTAAATCGATTTTATGCAAATTTTCCCAAACACCTTTGGGAATTCTTTAAATAAAATATAACTGAGATGTTTTTTTAAAAAAATATTCCAAAGATTTTAAAGAGGAAATTCAGTTTTTTCAAGTGCATTAAGTATCAATTCAGAAGCTTCAGTAATAATTTATCACTTCGAGCAACAAAATGTAATTTTTTGCACTTTTGGTCGATTTCTGGGTAGAGGCCTCTTAAATGCCTACGCCTAGGTACAGATAACTTTAGCCAAATAAAATTGAATTCCGGATTGGAATATTGACCACATTGTGGTTGAAGTTAACCAACGACCATACCACGTCGAGTTAATCGGTTCTCGTCCCAACAAGGTCCTATACGATGGGGCTCAGTTCAATATAATTGACAATTTCCTCATTAAGGTGACTCGAAGGCACGTTGCAAGGGCGATGGCCAGCGACAATAGTCTGATCTTTGGGGCTTACTACCCCAATGAAACGTACATAGGGAGAACGCTCCGGTCTGGCCTTGTCCCGCCAGAGGCATGTATCCATATTGATGCAAAAGGGCTGTTACAGACGAGGGATGGTGTTCCGGTCTTATACCATCGCTACCGCAGCGCGAGCGATAAGCGGCTCCTCCATGACGGGGACGTCGCCAATGCTCATGAGCTCCTCCGGTTCAGTACCGCAATATCGGAGACGGATAAATTCGACACGGAAAAGCAATTCGCCGAATTTTGGTGGCTTGTTGAGGGGGAAGGGGTCAACATGCCCTCCCAGGACGGTGCGTTACTTTAGGTAACATCCTCTTAGCTTATAAGTTTAATTAGCTAGGGCGTTTTTGGGAGAGGGGCTCGCCAACGTGTGGTGGTGCTTCCGGTAGTTGACTGACGCTGTAAGGCACGTTGACGACTGCAAGGCACCCGGAAAGCAATTAGGATTTTGACCACTTGCGCAAGGCAATGAGTGCTCAGAACCCTAATTATAGTTAGAATACGTTAAGTAGTTTAAGTAAGTAGAATATGTAGTTTGTAGTTTGTTTTATATAAAAAATATAAAATCTTAATAATGATACCGAGTTTTATTTGATTTTCTCGACGAATACATATTATGTAAGATTAGTTCGTAAATAGTTTTTAGGCCGAAAGGCAATAATTATAAGATATAGTTAAGTTTAGGGCGTCCGCATAAGGACCAATAAATAAGAATAAGTATCCTGTTAATTTTAAGTTAGATTTAATCATTTTTGTCTAGTACGTAAGTTGATATTCAGTAATAATTAAAAAATGAATTTAAAAGTAAAAAAAAGTAATCGGTTCTCGTCAGATCACCGTAATTAAACGACGTTGGGCGCGGTTAGTACGTAGATGGGGGACCGTTTGAGAACAACCGCGTGTCGTTGGCCAGTCCTATCTACAGAGTTTAGGTAGATAATATACGTGGTATCACAATGGACCTAAATTGGTCTAAGTGTGTCGGCTTTTGCCGACAGCCACATAAACCTAACCTAACCTAACCTGTGGTTGAAGTTGGTAGGCTAGGTACATAAACGGCGAAACCGCGATTTGGAAAGAATAATGGCACTAGTTTGTAGCCAGGTAGACTAAATTTTGTTATATCAGAATCAACGCTAACCTGGGTTTCGCCAAGTGCCAGAACAGCTGATCTATTTTGAGAGACGTGGGCATACAAAGGAAAAAGACACATTTCTACACACTATGACAGACAAACTCCGACGCTACCTTAGCGAGACCGTGCAGAAAATATTTTTGTGCCGGTTTTCCACGACAATTTACCGCAGGTGTTATGTCCGTACGATGGTTTGCAGTGGTCCACCAACAAAATCTAAAGTGTCACGACCAGCTATTCGCCAGATGTTACTCTATTCAACCATTGCAGGTGCCCCCATAGTATGTGTGTTCAACTATACTGCATTTGCTATGGCCAAACAGAAACAACAGCAAACGAGATGGAAAGTGGGCAGTGGGATTAAAACGCACTGAGCACTTTGCTTTTTATTCTCCTATACGTGATCGACGAATGGTGCACTAGGAATAGGCTCTTGGTTAATCCTCTCAAAACTGAGGTTGTTTTCCATACAAGAAGTAGAAGCCGATGGGGTTGACTCAGTCAGTGCTCAAAGGCGTCACAATCCAACTCCCCAATGAAGCTAAATATCTGGCAGTTATCCTGGACAGCAAACTGTTTTGGTGCAAGTATGTTGAGCTGTCGGTTTTCTGGCAGGGCAAGGGCATTTTCGGCAAGGCATGGGTGTACGATTGACGCGTTTTTCATTCGTCAACCCGGACTCTTTACTTTTGCCTGTAAGGAGATTCTGATTGCGAACAGCGAAGAACAGCGAAATCGATGTATCGAACAAAATAGCGAAAAAAGTGACAGCGATAAGAATAAAAACATAATTTGTGCACCAGTCGGTGTTTTAGGGAACCAATGTCCCAAGCTTTTATTGTTACATGTTTTTATGGTAACACAAGTGTAACATTTTTGAAGTATTTGTGAAAGCTTATATCAGCATACGTAATTTTTATTCAGAAATTATGGCGACTGGTATAATAGGAGGCGCCAGATTTGAATTTTCGATGTAGGTATCTGTTCCAACATTCCGCCCCTATGAAAGCACTGTCTTTCAAGCCGGTAAGAGTGCAAGTTTACGAATAGGGCGTCTGATTCTGCCTCTTGATGTTTTCAAGTCAAACACTCTGACCATCCATCTTGACCCTTGATGACGTTAATTATTCTTCCCATCGGCCATCGTTGTGGGGGGAGGCTGTCGTCGCGAATAATTACTTAGCTTCCGGGGCTAATGTTCGGGCTAGATGATGTCCACTTGGAACGCCCTTGTAATTCGTGAATGTATTGTGCGGACCATCGTTTCCAAAAGTGTGCCTTAAGAGCATTGATCTGTCGCCGTCTTTGGATAAAGCTGATATCAGGAACTTTTACTGCTGGCTCGGGTTTACATCGGTGCTATCGGTCTGGAGTTCATAATCGCCTCGATCTCTACTAAAGCCATCGACAGCTCCTCAAAGGTAAGTTTTGAGCGTCCCACTCTGCGATACAAGTGGCCTTTTGCAACCTTGTCGGCCGTCTCACCAAATGGCACCGAAGTGAGGTGCCCTGGGGGGTATAAAATGAAAATTTATGTGTGTAAAAACACTTCAGATTGTATAAACTAACGACCCTTAAAAGTGCGCTATCTAATTCTGCGGTGTTAAAACAGTATACACCTACGTTGCCTGTTTCCTCATCCGACAACAAAACCTTACGATTAAAATCTTTTCTAAATTACACTTAAATTATACACTTGGTATAGTATCCCGAGTAAAAGGGGGGGCGAAAAGAGAAAATGAACGTTTTTGCTTGTGGTCGCGTTAATTAATTATGAAAACATAGGGGCGGGCTACAGTCCGCTTGGGCGAACTGTTGGATACCCTATTCTTATTCCTATATCTCATAAGTGGGCGTGACAAAAAATTTAAAGGATTTTATCGAAAAAACTAAGCTTTTGTAAATAAAAACGCTCCCTAGCTCAAACTTTGGTTTTTCAATAAAATTGTTTTATTTAATTGTGGGCGTGTCAGTAGGCGGATTTAAAAAAAATTTAAGTATGAGCATAAAGATCACCTAGAGAGTATATACTATAAATTTCAGCTCCCTAGCTCAAACTTTGGACTTTCAAAAATAAAAAAAAAATAATTGTGGGCGTGTCAGTAGGCGGATTTTGAAAATATTTACACATGAGCATAAAGGGACCCTAGAGAGTATATATTAAAAATTTCAGCTCCCTAGCTCAAATTTTGGTTTTTCAAAAAAAATATTTTATTTAATTGTGGGCGTGTCAGTGGGCGGATTTTGAAAATTGTATGTCCCAAGCAGTTTTATGGGCCAAAGATCATATATAAAAAATTTCAGCTTTCTAGCTCAAAATTCAATTTTTCCCAAAATTTGTTTTATTTAATTGTGGGCGTGTCAGTGGGCGGATTTTGAAAATTTTATGTCCCAATCAGTTTTATGGGCCATAGATCATATATAAAAAATTTCAGCTCTCTAGCTCAAAATTCGATTTTTTCCAAAATTTTGTTTTTTTGAGTTTGTGGGCGTGTCTGTGGGCGGATTTCAAAAATTCTTAAACTTGATTATTTCGGGACCCTAGAGAGTATATGGTTAAAATTTCAGCTCTCTAGGTCCAGTTTAAAGGCCTAATTTTTGCCGACGGACGGACGGACGGACGGACGGACGGACGAACGGACGGACATGGCTAGATCGACATTACTATCGATGCTGATCATAAATATAGTAACTTTTAGGGGTCTACGGGCAATATTAAGGTATGTTACAAACTATGCGTCAAAATTAATATACCCCTAGAATAGGGTATAAAAACAAACGACACCTTATTGACCACAATCATCAGTAAAAAAAATAAAAGAACATAAAACCAAACATAAAACAAAAAGGAGAAAACGAAACTAACTTTTGATTATTTTATGTAGGTACATTGTGTTTATTTTTCATTTTAAAATTGAATGTATTTCGAGTCCGATGCGACTCATCTTCAGCAATACACTATTTGGTGTAGGAAATTACAAACAAAGAAAGAAAGAACGTCAAAACAAAATATTAAACACAATAACTTTTAAATGTTAGAGGGAGATCATGATATTAAGTTGAATAAAGGTGAAATGATATTTCCGTCATCACAGTTCATCAAGTTGTTGTTGATATGTATGTATAAGCTTTCATACGCATCAAGTCGTCTATGGTTTGTGACGTGTTTAAGCAATTTAACGTCTTCTAAATGCACGTCAAAATGATTGTTGGTGAGGACAGAGGATTTTTTGGTTCTATTGTGTTTAATGTGGTTGGCATGTTCTTTAAAGCGTACTTCGATGTTTCTTTTTGTTTGACCGATATATTTAACTTCGCAGTTCCTGCATTTAACTTCGTAGATTCCCGATTTTTTATTGGGTTTTGATTTGTCTTTTGTTGTCCCAAGTATATTTTTTAGTTTTCCGTTGTTGAAGAAAACACATTCAAGGTTTTTCTTTTTAAATTTAGATGTTAACTTATCAGTTATCGAGGGAAAGAAAGTCATGCTTATGCGTTCAGAGTTGTTGTTGTCGTTTATTTTTTTGTTTTGTGTAAATAAAGTTGATAAATTGGATTTTTTAATTTTTCTTTTGTGTTTGAATATGAGTTTATCCACTATCGATTCACTATAGCCGTTGGTGATAGCGACATCCTTTAAATATTTGTATTCGATTTTATAATTATTGATTGATAAAGGAAGTTTACACAGTCTATGTACCATTGAGTGAAATGCAGCCAACTTTTGTTGAAACGGACAAAAGGAATCGCTCGTAATATAGCGATTTGTTGTTGTTGGTTTTCTATATATAGAAAAATCGATTTGATTATTTTTCCGTGTTATCATTAAATCTAAGAACGGCAGCATGTTATTTGACTCCTTTTCATATGTAAAATTTATATTTTCGAATCTAGAATTCAAAGTTTTTAGGGTATTCTCAATTTCAGATGTTTTTATGATAGCGAACACATCGTCCACATATCGAAAACAAATTCGTGGGAGTAAAAATTGTGTTTTCAAATTTATTTCAAATGAGGACATAAACACTTCGGCGATTAAAGGTGATAGAGGGTTTCCCATGCTAGTACCAGACTTGATTTTGTAAAATTGATTTCTGTATTGGAAGTAGTTATGTGACATACATACTTTCGCGGCTTTCATATATAAAAGTTTTTTATCCTCCTCAATTGTATACCTGTCCAGATGTGTTCTTAAAGCGGTTATTGCATCCGAAATTGGGATGCTCGGGAATAAAGCTTCAACATCGAAGGATATCATGGTTTCGTCATCGTCTATTCGTATATTTTTTGGATTTTTCAACGAAATCAAACGAGTTTTTTAAGCACAGGCTTTCGATCGGGTACTTCTTTAGATCTTCAACTAACCATTTTGCTATTTTAACTGAGGGTGAGTTGAGGTTTGAAACTATATGTCGCATTTTACAGCCCGGTTTATGTACTTTTGGGAGTGCGTAAAGCTTTGGTACATCCGGATTGGATACATTCAGTTTCCAATTTGGCACTTCAAAAATTTGGTTTATAAATTTTATAACCTCCTTTGAGTCACGAATCATTCCTGGTAGTGGTGTTTTTGGTAATGCTTTTATGTTGTTTGTAAGAAAAGAACTTTTTACTTTCTCGTCGTAGTCTTGTTTCGGCATAATGACCAACTTATTTCCTTTGTCAGCTTTCATATAAAAGACTTCCTTCTGTTTTAATTCATTGATGATCTTATGAATCTTGGCAGCTTCCTTATCATATTTAAACATTGATTTTGCGCTTCTTATAATAGGTTTGGCAAAATCTCTTATTTCCTGTTTAACTTGTGGTGGTTTGTACTTTATGCACGTCTCTCACCTTTATTCAACTTAATATCATGATCTCCCTCTAACATTTAAAAGTTATTATGTTTAATATTTTGTTTTGACGTTCTTTCTTTCTTTGTTTGTAATTTCCTACACCAAATAGTGTATTGCTGAAGATGAGTCGCATCGGACTCGAAGTACCTACATAAAATAATCAAAAGTTAGTTTCGTTTTCTCCTTTTTGTTTTATGTTTGGTTTTATGTTCTTTTATTTTTTTTTACTGATGATTGTGGTCAATAAGGTGTCGTTTGTTTTTTCATAATTAACAAAACCTTAGTACATATGCTACATCAAAAATAATTCGCGGACAAGATTAAAACCCTGGGTAAACACTTCTATTTTGAATAAAATGAAAAACAATATGCGCAAATTGTGCTATCGACATCCACTTAACTCTAACTTAAAAAAGCGTTTTAAGAAAAAGAGCAAGAGTATAAATAAGGAAATCACCAACTGTCGCGACAACTACTATGTATATTTCTTCATTTCGGGATGCACAAGGAAATTCAAAAAAAGAGTGGAGTGTCATCAACAGTATAGTTAATAGGAGTCCTACTCACCAGTTAAACCCCATTGTGCTAAATGGCGAAGGTGCTGAAATTGTGGAGCCGATAGCAGTTGCAAATGAATTGAATGAATTCTTTGCATCAGTCGGGAACGTGTCCAACCAACCTAACCATCGGTCGACTTGCAACCGATGTCCAACTTCTGGAATGGCGGTTAATGCAACCAATGCAAATAGTTTCTTCTTTGAAGAAATTACTGGGTTAGAGGTCTTACACTCCATCTACTCTCTAAGCAACTCAAGATCGTGTGGGAACGATGGCATTTCTAATATAATGCTAAAGAAAATCGCACCTAATTTAGTTGATATCCTAGCATATCTTTTCAATTTAAGCATTTTCAGTGGAGTTTTTCCTGATCATCTGAAATGCGCTGTCGTATTACCACTTTTTAAAAAGGGAAACCGAAAGGAAAAGAATAATTACAGGCCCATTTCCCTGCTTTCCCCAATCGGAAAAGTTTTTGAAAAAGCTGTAAAGAAACGAATGTGTTCGCATCTACAAAGAATACAATTCTTCAGTTTAGTACAATTTGGGTTTAGGGAAGGATGCTCTTTTATATTTTTGCTCGTTTATTGATAATGCTTTGGATAGTAGCAAATTTTGTGCTGGCCTATTTGTTGATAATACTAAAGCCTTTGACACGTTTGTTCATAACATCCTGTTGGATAAATTGTATAATGCAGGATTTCGTGGTTTTATTTACAACTGGTTTAAATCGAATTTAAATGACCGGAAACAAAGGGTTAAAATAGGACAATTTCTTAGCAACACTAGGGTACTAAGCTTTGGTGTACCCCAATGGTCTGTCTTGGGTCCCATTTTGGTTTTAATATTTATCAACTCCTTGTTTTCCCTGCCCTTTGCGGGCAAAGTCAAGGCTTTTGCAGATGATCTTGGCATTGCATATGGTTCAACGAGCTCTTTCACTTGTTGCGAATATGGTTTGCTTCGCACAGGCTAATTGTAAGTAACAAAACAAGATTAATGTCTTTAAGTTTGGGCTCGCCTGAGCCACCGTACGTTGATATCAATTTCCACTCTGTTGACTGTCCGCGGTATATCTTAACTGATTGTGCTTGTTTTTCGACATCTGGTGAAACATTTATTAGAAATGCCTTATGCAACTCAAAATGCTTCCAAATTGAAGTCGTTAAGAATTTCAAATACCTCAGTGTTACAATTGACCAAAACATGACTTGGACACATCACATTTCGGTATTGAAGCAGTACTTACGCTGTTCTATTCGGTGCTTCTATCGCCTCAGAAAGTTTTGTTCTAACAGAACTCTTAAATCATGGAATTTTTCATTCGAAATTGCAATACGGCATAAGTTGTTGGGGAGGTGCTTACATAGCCAATCAAAGCCACTTGTCATCCTGCAGAAATGTGCCATAAGAAAAATATGTAATGTCCTTCGTCTGGCTCATTCTATGGCTCTGTTCAGATCTTTGCAAATACTACCAGTGCGCCATTTATACTTTTTTAGAGTATCTAAGATATTTTTTGTAAGAGGTGGCTACATGCAGAGTCCAATATTTGGTGCTCGAAACTTACGAAGCGCTACAAATCATGTTGTTGCAATTCCATCTTTTCGCACCACTCACTATAGAAACTCCTATACAGTTATATCTTGTAAGCTCTATAATCGGCTTCCTCCTGATATAAGACTCATTAGATATTCAATTCAATTCAATTCAATCCAATTCAATTCTTTATTTATTTCAATGTACATGTAAGACCAGGTCTTTTATAGTACTAACAATTGGTGGATACATAATCTATGGCAAAAACTTAAAAACAAAAATAAAAATAAAAATAAAAATATAGGAGTAGAGAAGAGTGAGTATAGGAGAGCTAGGTAGAATTGGAGAGATAGATAGAGATAAAGGAAACAGAGAGAGAATAGTAAGTTAGAAGGAAGTAGGTGTATATACAATTATACATATGGAATGTTCATTGGCGCTGTTGAGATACATGCTTAAATATTCTAGTTTTAAATTGGTTAGAGGAACTTATTTGCTTAATATCAGTGGGTAGTGCATTCCAAATCTTAGTGGTCCAGACAAAAAACAGCCGTGAAGTGTGAAGGTATTGGCAGGTTGGGGCAATAAGGTTTAAGGTTCGCTGAGATTGCGCAAATTGCAATTTATCAAATAGATAAGTAGGTGTTTTGGTGCTTATTATCTTTTGCATAAAAATAAGGTTTCTCGCTTTTAGAAATTGGTTTAATGTGCAGCCTAATGCAAGTAAACTGAACTGTGAGATATGATCATATCTGCGAAGACCATATACGTACCGAACTGCATTATTAAAAGCAACCTGAAGTTTGTTTTGTGACAGCGAATCTAGTTTGCAATACACAGCTTCGGCATAACATATGAGGGGAACTATAAGCGTCTTAACTAGCTTTAATCTCGTTTCTTGCGGAGTAAATACCGCCGACAACCATAATTTACGAAGGCCACCATAAATTCGCCCAGCAACGTAGTTTATATGGTTTCTGCAGGATAAGCTACGATTTAATTTAAAACCAAGAGTAGTGACATTGTCAACAAATGAGAGCCTGTTTTCAGATAGGGAAATCGTATTGTGTCTGTATCGAGTCCACTCCTAGAAATGAATATTAACTGCGTTTTGGGTACATTTAATGTAAGTCTATTTGCAAGGGACCAGCCATATATAGCCGAAAGATCCTCGTTAATTCTATAGACTAAATCTTCAATCAGGCCCGGTGGACGTGACAAATAAAACTGGACATCGTCAGCGTATAGATGAATGGAAACATTCCTGCACACTCTTGGTGTGCAAATTTTTATATGAACTGGCAGTACAATGGACCAGTATTGAGTCTGAGTGCTCCAGTGCAGAAAGTTTCACACATCCCGACAAAAAAAAAAAAAAAAAAAGCTATAAGACTGTTATGTTTGTATTTATATTTATCAAAGAAAATAAAGAATTAATTAAAAAAAAAAAAAAAAAACATATGCTACAATACGAAGGGTTTTCGTATAGGAGCTGCTAAGTTCCTTTTGATTCCCCACAGATCTTTTTTCTAGCGTGCTTTCTTGTGGCGAAAGCGGTATCTTGACGGTGACTGGCTATGTTGTTTCTGGTTGTAGGAAATATTCAGGACCCTGAAATTATATTGAGCTCCTCAGCTTGTCGACAGTACACGCTTTAGCGGAGATGTTTGCTGTATTTTCGTATGTGGGCACGTGCCTCCATGGTACGTACGGTACCCTGCGTAATTTTTTTTTATAATTAGCGTGCGCTAAAGGGATTTTTTATTTTTTCTATAATTGATACAGTACAATTATAATGTTGCCACATCGCAGGCATTTTCGTTGCTGCAAGCAGCACCCAGCAAATGATTCATTGCCTGTTTTTGGGTGCTGCTTACTTCTGAAAGAAAAGGAGGATAGGAAAGAAGTTTTTTGTGTGATAGGGTTTTTTCTCTCCACTTTTGAATGTCCGCCTTTCTATTTCCAACGAATGTATTGAGTTTCCACGGTGCGTTGATACCCAATGCAATACTTTTGCCGACTCCGATCAACAATAAATATTTGTTTATGCGCTGTTTAAGATATTGTTATTTACGAGTATTTAACCCCATGAGCTGCGCAAAGTTCTAAAAGAAGCTGAATTTTTCTCGCGGCGCTACCCTTGACTTGGCTACTAAAATTTTTGTTCGCACCAAACCCTATGCCTATGTATATATTGCCCGAAGGTATACAAAACAACCGTAGGCCTGCTCAGGTGCATCTGCATACCCATGAACTTAGCATATTACCATATCTGTATTAAAGCATGTCGGGGGATAGCCACATTTTGTAATGAATGTTGACCATACATGAAATGACTTCATTCTGTACCGACACTTTAAGGTATCGATGCATCCCAATGCAGTTTTTCTATCTACAACTATTTTATCGCTGATTGTTATTGGACTAAGCAATCCCATCGGTTCGAAGAGCGACAAAGAAAGACAGTGAAAGGATTGCTCTTTTCGTGTGTTTTGAAAATATAGGATTTGGCTTATACGAAAAGCTGAAATTGTCACAGGCCGGATTGCTTGCGATTCCCAAAACGCTTGTGAGATCTGGTTCGTTAACTGCAATTTCATTGCTCCCTCCATCTACTGCCTGAACAATTCTAGAATCGTTGCTTTTCCATTTGTATAAATCCATTCCAGGTGACTTTAAAATTGCCGAAATTTCCATTTGGATTTGTATTACAATGTTGAAGTCATCAGCTCCCGTTAACATATCATCCACATAAGAGTTAGACTTAGGTTAGGTTAGGCTAGGTTAAAGTCAGGCTGTCAGCGTAAGGCCGATACACTTAGACCAAAGTTACGTCCATTGTGATGCCACACGGATCGAGGGGTTTCTCCCGCTACTTAGTTAAACCACTTGGAGCTTCTTGTGAAGCGCGATAGACTTCTAACGTCAGCGTTAGCAAAGCCATTAAGATCATTAAGCGAGAAATCTCCCAGATAAAGATTTCTATTATGGGAGAGAGCAGGACATGTGCAGAGAAGGTGAAGCATTAGTCTCCTCCTCCTCCTTGTACAAGCAGCTTCTGCAGAAATCGTTTGAATAGACGCCAAGCCTCGATTCGTGCTTGCCTATCAGACGGTGCTCTGTAATGGCACCTATAGTGGAGCTAATATGCAGTCGGCTTAGTGAGATCAGACTCTAAGAGCGTCGCAGGTCCAGCTTTGGCCAGATGTGCTTAGTCGCTAGACACGTATTACTACTTGTCCACATAAGATTTGTTCTATGGATTGCAGATAGCTTGAACAAAAGTTTGCAGGTAGCGATTGAGATACCCAGAGAACTCTTTTCAGGTAAAAGAGGTAGTTTGGTTCCATTTTTGGCGAGTTAATCAGCCCTGCAGTTTCCTTGAATATCTCTATGTCCCGGTACCCAACAGAGGTGAATGTTAAACTGCTCCACCATCTCCTTAAGAGATGAACGGCAGTCGAGGGCTGCGATGGCATTTAAAGATACTGAATCCAAGGACTTGATCGCGGCTTGACTGTCCGAGAAGATACGGATGTCCTTTGTGGATATCACATTTCTCTTCAGTCACGTCAGGGCTTCTTTTATCGCCATAATTTCCGCCTGGAATACGCTACAGTGATCAGGAAGACGGAAAGAGAGACTTAGATTTAGCCTTTCGGAGAAAACGCCGCCACCAACCCCGTCACTAGTTTTTGATCTATCGGTGTAGAAGTGGATCGCTCTTCCTCAAATTCATCGTCCTCCCAAAATGATCTGGAAGGAATAGTGACTTGAAAGTACTTTCCGAACTGTAATTGGGGTATGGTGTAGTCTATGTTTCCTGGTAGAGACTCAAATTAGTCCAGAATGATGGTGTGGCCAATATAATTATTAACCCACTGCGAGGTAGCCTTAAGGAGGACAGCAGAACAGGAGGCTGTTTGCCTACTGAATATGCCGAGGGGTAACAGATGTAGCAGAATATCTAGTGCTGCTGAGCGGGTGGTTCGGAGTGCTTACGCACAAACCTGCTGTGCGTTGGACTTTGCCCAGCTTTACACAGTTTAAAGCTTTACCTAGGGCAGTCCACCAGACAGCAACCCCGTATGTAAGAATCGGTCTTACGACCAATACATATAGCCAATGATTATTTTTTGATTATTTAACTAATTTTAATATTTTAATGCTTTTTGAAACTCATTTATTGGAAGATAAGAGCAAGAGTTTTGAGATATATTTTCCATCCTACAAAAGTTACTGGATACCAGCAAAAAAATCAGCAATAAGAGGAAGAGCTAGCGGTGGAACACCGCGATTAAAAATGATATCTTGCCAAGATGTGAGGTAAGAATATTTGAAGATGAAATGAGTTACATAGCAATTAAAAGATTCGGAAAGACTTTGTATATTACACCAATAATGTATCTTAATTGTAATAATTGGCAATACAATTATGATAAGTTTTATGATTTCTTGTGCTCACTTAAAACACATAATATAATGGTAATGGGGGACCTTAATGCGAGAACGGGAGATATGGAGTCGGAGAACGTAATTGGATACCAAACACGAAATAGCAAAGATAAAAAAATAAACACGGAAGGTAAACAAATTATTGAGTATTATGCAATGATTTTGGCTTAGGCATATTAAATGGAAGCAAAGCAGGGAAGCTCTGTAATTGATTACTGTCTTATTGGCGGAGATTGGTGCTACATTTTTAAAGAATTTGTGGTCGGAGAGATCACATATTCGGATCATCTCCCAATATCGATAACGATTGAAAATGTTGAATATCATAACTCTCTAGCTAAGAATAGCGCTGAAAAAAATATTAATCTAAAATGGAGAAAGTCTGCAATAAATGATTTTCAAGTGGAGTTGGACAACACATTAAATAATTTCTATTTTAAATCGGCTGTAAATTATATACCTATATGTGAATTAGATCGAGCAATATAATGAAGCAGCGAATTTAATAAAACAAAAAATACCCAACTTAAAAAAGAAGAGTGATTGGTATGATTTTTCATGCGAAAAGCTTAGAAAAAAGTCATTAGCATTGTTAAATCTTAAAACAAAATCAGACATGCTAAGCATAAAGCTACAATACCTTGAAGGAAACAAACATTTTAAATCTATTTGCAGGGAAAAGAAGAACTTAGACGAAGAAAAGTTAGCGATAACTTTGAGCCAAAGCAGAGATTCAGCAGAGTTCTGGAAATTAACAAAAAAGCTCAACGGCAATCAGAAAGGAAACATCCTTAATATCACCTGAACTGTTACGAACACACTACTCCACTTTGTCAAGTACTCCGCATAAATTGGCATGGAGCTTTGCACAACCCTTTAATAAGATCGAGAAACTTGACACGAATAATGCCAATATTTAAGAAAGGTAATCCGGATGATCCAACAAACTATCGAGAAATTTCTTTTTTAAATGCATCACTCAAAGTGCTTAGGTTAGGTTAGGTTGAAGTGGCTGTTAGCAGAAAGCCAACACACTTAGACCAATGAGGTCCGTTGTGATGCCATATGGATCGGGAGTTTCGACCCCTACTCGCTAAAACCATTTGGAGCTTCTAATGAAGCGCGATAGACTTCTAACATCTGTATTAGCTAAGTCACTGAGTTCGTTGACGAAGAAGGCTCCTAGGTAGAGATTTCTTTTATGGGAGAGTGCAGGACATGTGCAGAGGAGATGAGACGTAGTCTCCTTCTCTCCTCATCCCTGCAGCTTCTGCAGAAGTCGTTTGAGTAAATGCCAAGCCTTGATGCGTGCCTGCCTATTAGACAGTGTCCTGTGATGACACCTATGACAGAGCAAATGTGCAGTCTGTTGAGTGAGATCAAACTCAAAGAGCGTCGCAGATCCAGCTTTGGCCAGATTTGCTTAGTCACTAGACATGTATCACTATCTGTCCACCTGAGATTTGTACTCTTGACTGCAGATAGCTTGAACATAAGTTTGCAAGTAGCGATAGGCATACCTATAAAACATTTCTCAGGTAGAAGAGGTAATGCGGTTCCGTTTTTGGCGAGTTCGTCTGCCCTACAATTGCCTGGGATGTCTCTATGCCCCGGCACCCAACAAAGGTGAATATTGAACTGCTCTGCCATCTCCTGCTGAGATGAACGGCAGTCTAAGGCTACGATGGAATTGGGAGAGACTGAGTCCAGGGATTTTAGCGCAGCTTGACTATCCGAGAAAATGCAGATATCCTTAGCGGATATCACATTTCTCTTCAGCCACGACAGGACTTCCTTAATCGCCACGATTTCCGCCTGGAACACGCTACAATGATCAGGAAGACGGAAGGAGAGACTGACATTTAGTCTTTCTGAGTAAACACCCCACCTTCCCCCTCGCTAGTTTTTGATCCGTCGGTGTAAAAGTGGATCGATTTAACTTCCGTGCAACCAGCATCCTCCCAGAATGATCTGGTGGGGATAGTGATTTGGAAATTCTTTTCGAACTATAGTTGGGGTGTAGTGTAGTCGATGTTTCTTGGTACGGACCCAAGTGAGACCAAAATGATAGAGTGGCCAATATTCGTATTGATCCACTGTGAGGTGGCTTTTAAGCGGACAGCGGAAAAATATCCAGTGGTGTCAGATACAGTAAGATGTCCAGTGCGGCGGAGGGAGTCGTACGGTGTGCTCCGCTGATACACAGACAGGCTGGACGTTGCACCTTGCTTAGCTTATCACGGTTTACCGCTTTATCAAGAGCAGTCCACCAGACAACCGCCCCGTATGTCAGAATCGGTCTCACTACCGATACGTATAGCCAGTGAGATATGCGGGGCTGTAGGCCCTACTTATTACCGATGGCTTTTTTGCAAGAGAAAAGTGCTACTGTCGCTTTTTTTACTCTTTCTTGTAAGTTGGGTTTCCAGCTTAACTTCCTATAGAGGATAAGACCCAGGAATTTGGCTTCATCGGAAAATGTTAAGCTTGTACCGTTAATGGAAGGAGGGTCGATATGAGGGATTTTATATTTCCTGGAGAAGAGGACGAGTTCGGTTTTATGAGGGTTAACCCCCAACCCACATCTTCTTGCCCAACTTGTCAGCTTATTGAGAGCATTTTGAAGTAGTTTTTTTAGGGAGTTGAGGTATTTCCCTGAGACGGCAACAGCAACGTCATCCGCATAGGCAATCACCATGCAACCCTCCTCCTCCAGGCATGTCAGTAGTTTATTCACCACCAAGTTCCACAGAAGGGGGGAAAGGACACCACCTTGTCGCGTACCCCTACTGACAGACCTCCTAGCGGATGAATCGCCCAGTTTCGAATTGATAATCCTGCTTGAGAGCAAAAGATTGATCAGTTCCCCAAGCGAGCCATTCACATTCAGTTCTGTCAGTGCATTTGCGATTGCAGATGTGTTTACGTTGTTGAAAGCGCCTTCTATGTTTAGAAAAGCAACCATAGTGTATTCCTTGTGGTAAAGGGAGTATTCAATAGTGCGTACCAAGGAGTGAATGGCGGTTTCCACCGATTTACCCTTATTGTACGCGTGTTGGGCCGCAGACAGCAGTTGCGGGTTTATGTTCATACGAAGATGGATATCAATCAGACGCTCCAGCGTTTTGAGGAGGAAAGATGATAGACTCATAGGTCTGAGGTCTTTGGGACTAACATGGGAGTATTTGCCTGCTTTGGGTATGAAAACCACTTTTACTTCTCTCCAAGCCTGAGGAATGTGAATCAGCTTTAAGCAACTTTTCAGAATCATCTCCAGAGTTGGAAGGATGATATCCGAAGTCATCTGAAGTTCAGCTGGTATTATGCCGTCAGGTCCTGCAGACTTGAAGGGCTTGAAGCTTTGTAGCGCCCAAAGGAGCTTGTCCCTAGTTATCAGACTCTGACTCTGAGAATTTGTTACCTGATCGGTTATGTTAGAGCTACCTGTGAAATGTGTATCAAGTAGCAGATTGAGCGATTCCTCGCTAGATGTAGTCCACGAGCCATCTGCTTTCTTTAGGCAGCTGTGCATAGTTGGATTTGAAGGAAGGATTTTTCTTAGCCTTGATGCCTCCGAGGATTCGTCTATTTTGCCACAGAAGAGTCTCCACGATGATCTTTTGGCCCTCCTAAGTTCTTTTTTATATGCTTTGAGGGATGTCTTATAGGAGTCCGAGTCAGTGTTGGATCTTGAGCTTTTGGCGCGATTGAAAAGTCTCCTGCAATCATTTCTCAGTGGTCCTAATACAGGTAACCACCAGTGAGGCTTCTTTTTCCCCCTGGGTAGTATGAGGTGGCAGGAAGCAGCCATCGCTGGATTAAAAGCCCTGGTGAGCTTATTAACTTTGTCGTCAAGCTCGTTAGGATTGCAATGGGGACTTAATAGTTCAGAGGTAATAAGTTCACGCATAATATCCCTGTATTTGGGCCAGTCTGTTTTCCGAGGGTTTCGGAATGCTGATTGGCGAGGGGTGTCAGCGTTGTCGAGGTTGAAAGATATCGGTGGTCGGAGAAAGAATGGTCAGCCGAAACTTTCCAACTCGATATCATTTTGTGGATGCTTACGGAGACAAGAGTAATGTCTAAGACTTCTTGTCGGTTTTTAGTTATGAAGGTGGGTTCATTACCCGTGTTGCACACAATGAGGTTAGTTCTTAAAATATATTCATAAAGCGACTCACCTCTATTGTTAATATCAGTGCTGCCCCATGCAGTGTGATGAGCGTTATCGTCGCATCCGACGATGAGTGCAGCTTTTCGCCTTTTTTTGAGGACATCGCTGAAAGACTTGTGAGGTTTGACGATGGACGCGTTAGGAGGAATGCTGGTATTGTGCATCCTCAGGCGCTTGGAGGCCGAAGCGACCTCCTCCACCGATCTCTGTCGCTTTGACGCAATGTCTCCGCTGGTCTTGTCCTTACCTGAAATGATATTTTGTGCCCAGGCCAGTCTGCTGATCTGTGCAGGGGATCTATCTATCTCAGGGATAGCGCCGATAAAGCCAATTATACGGTTGGCATTGCGTCTGTTTTTGTAATGCAACTTCGAGGGGTTGCAGTGAGGCGCTCCTCTACTGTTGTATACGATTTTCACCGTGCTTCCTTGTTTCCAAGGGAAGAGTGAAAGTCGGAGAGAAAAATAAAAGACGATTTTTATTTATTATTATTATTGGCCCGCTGTCTCAAGCAGGGCTGCGACCAATAATGTGTTTTATTATTATTCTATTACTTTAAGCTATAAGATCCGCTGTCTCTATGCTTGGCTGCGATCTTGTACACTTGACTGGTGATATTTCTCTCTGCTATTTCCTTCCAAAACCATGCCCTTTTATACTTAATTTTAGCCATGACCTGACTCTTGACTTCCCCCTCCATATACCATACTTTTCCATAATAATTCCCATATGTGCGCATCTAGTTATTATTCTGGGTATTGCTTAATTGTTTTCTGCTCCCATTTAAGAAATGCCCAGTCGACATCTTGGTGTCAATTGCCCTTGCACTGGTATCAAGTGTCACCCATAAATCGTAAAACAATTTAAGTGGTTGCACATCGTAGTATTTCTTCGATATGCACTGGTATCAAGTGTCACCCATTCATAAATCGTAAAATGATTTCGATATGCACTTGTTGCAGTTTTGCCGTATGTTGGCGTGTGTACCCGTGATACTTGATCCAATTGTGCTTGGGTATGCATTTGAAAACGAAAATAAAGCGAATGACCGATTAATAGCCGTGGCGCTTGGGAACTTGTTACGTATGGTTTGGTTGGAAGATCGGGTAATGTTGTGTGGATTGGTAATGTTGTGTGGATTACAACATCCCACCCCCCTTGGAAAAAGAAAATTCTTACCTGAAGGGTTAGAATTTTCTGTATGCGGGTTGGTTGTGGAAGGAATGGTTTGTTACAATTGAATATGTTGTTTAAATATCTTAGGAATTACATATTTTTTTTGTTTGATAACAATTATTATAAAGTTATTATATATATATTTTTTTTTTTTTTTTTTTTTTTTGACATATTCGTAGACTTTTTAACATGTAATACTTTTCTTAGGAAAAGGTGCAAAATGTTTACATTCTATTTGTGAACTAAAAATTTTAAATTATGATAAAAATGGTTTGTTTCATTAAAAAAAATTTTTTTTTTTTTTTTTTTTTTATGGTATAAATAATGATTTTTTGACTATTAATATTATTCCTATAATTATGATGAATTTACTGACATGTGCGTAATAAGTATATATATCTGTTTGTAAGAACTAGGTGCAAATTGTTTGATTGATTAAGGTTTTTTTTTTTTTCTTAAGTAGGTATGATTTAGGTTAAACTATATTAAGATATAACGTTATTTGCTTAAAAAAAATATTTTCTTGTTATCATTTTTATACACTTAACCGTCTGTTGAAATGTTTAGTCTGAATTCGGGAACTTCCGACTTTTTGTCTGTTTGTACAGTCTGTCTATGGGTTTTGTCATTTTTTTCTTTTTTATTTATTATGTAAGTCTGATAGCGTCTATAGAGGAACAGGACTAGCGCTAATGTTATTGTGGTGTAGATTAGTATGTAATGGTGTAGGTCATGACCGTCCAACGTTAGAAGGGATTTTGATTCCTCATTCTTTAAAGAAGCTATATCCTGCGAAATCAGTTTCAAGTCATTTTGGCTTGAGAATTTTACGACTGCTGTGTTTGATGTGTAGTTGGGTAAACTGTTGAAGATGATGTGTGAGATGTTTAAGGGAGGAATGTAGGAGTTGGTGAGGGTTGAAGAGCTCTCGCTAATTGCATGTATTGTAAGTTCTTTAGATCTTAAATAGCAATTAGTCTCTAGTTCGATTTTTAAGGTTTTTGTCAGTGTATATGCGGTTATGTTCTCTCCGCATATCACGTCGACCATATATTCGTTGCAGGTTGAGAATAACCATTTGTTTGGCTGTGAGAGTTGGATCCAAACCGTCGTAGGTTTTGACTGTTTTATTGCACAAGTGTTTGGAAGACCGGTGTCGCCTTTTACCAATTGCACTTCGCACTGTAGGTTATTAGCATATGTGTTAAACAATGGATGGGGTAGAGGGCAAAGAAATTTTTCGTCCAAGGATTTGCATTTTGCTAAGTCTTCCTTATTCCAGTTTGAAAAACTGTCTTTTCTGTAATTAATAGTTAAGTATTGGGTTGAGGGTTGTATGAATACGAATTTGCTGTTATGATGGACTGGAAGGGGTATAATTCTGTAAATACGGAAGTTATCTACTAATGGGAGAGGTATTTTCATTTCGTAAATGATTCTTCCTGTTCGAATGGCCACACTGGTAGTACAGATTTGATATAAGTGAAGTATATTTTTGTCTGTAGTAACGAATGGTAGCCTCATTCCGTTTGGGAGGTCTTGTTTGATCTGTGCCAATGCAGGTTTAATTTGGTCTGGGGATATGATTGCTAAATGGGGTTTACCGTGCTTAACGTCGCTTACCAGATCCAGTATGTCACTAAGAGTGTTTTGGTACCTTATTATGATTAGTGTAACTAGGGAGGTTAATGATTCAATTTCGAGAAATACCTTCTGATCATGGGTTGAATTAACCAAAATATCTACTAAATTTTTCGCGTTTTCTATCTTTGAATTTATCGCTACCATTTGATTTTCTATAGTTTGCTCGGATTTGCTAAAAACGTTCTTAGTGGTTTCCAGTAGTATGGTTTGTTTCCTCACAAGAGATTGTAGGTGTTTCTCGTTAATTTTGGATAGTTCGATTTGTTTGTCGTAGAATCTGGCGTCGTCTTCGTTAAGTGTCCCGAACAGAGATTTGCTTATTGTGCCAATAATATTGAGTAAGGCTCTTTTACTTCTGTAGTTCGGGTTTAGTAGTTTGTACTTGGTCTGTATGTCGGTCATTAAGTGATTCATTTCGGCGACTGCTCCATCACATATTACTCCGAAATCGACGTGGCCGGTCAACTGTTGGCATAGAGTGTTGATTTCGCTTACGTAACCGGTGGCGTGTGCTAAGGCCTTTGTAAGTGATTCTAAGTCAGCGTCTCCCATTTCTTCGAAATACATTCCAGGATTGGGTTCTATGGGTTCTATTTTTAGGCCACCTTGGATGTTTGACGTGAGTAGGGTTAAGGTTAGAATACGTAGTATCATCTGAAAAGTTATTGTGGTTATTTTTTTTCTCAAATTCTTGAATGTGCGTGGCTGTGTGTGTGTGTCTGTGTTGGTTCGCGTTAAAAGAAAATAAAGGAGTTTTTTTTTTATTTTATTATTATTATCTAGATATATTTTTTTCTAATTATTTAATGGTTCCCATACAACAGTATCGGTGGACTCGTAACCGTCACTGGATTCGTCGTCGTATATTGTTTGGTGTGGTGGCGTATGTATCATGGGGTTCCATCGTTGAGGCAAGGGACCCTTTAGGACATAGGTAGGACAGAAGTCTAACTCGAAATTTTCCTCTCGTATCCCGAAGCTTATTATATCTCCGAAATGGAGTTCCTTCACTGTTTCAGGTTTTAGCCGTTCCCCGTTTACGTATGTTCCGCGGGAGTAGCTGTGTTCTCCTATATGAACCCTTTTATCGATCGTCGGGATGTACAAATATTGACGACTGCAAGGTAGATACAAGGAGGGTATGTAGGGCTATATCATTTGGATAGCCTCTGCCTATTCTGTTGGGTCCGCGACGTAGATGGATTTCAGTTCTTGTTATTGTATTTACTAATGTCCATTTGGAATCGGGTTCGTAGTATACAGACTCCATCCCTTTGAAAAGAATATGAAAATGAGATGACTATTTATGTTGGTGTATTGTGTGGAGATGTTGTGTTTTATTCGTGATACAACCGCAAGTTGTTATTATGTATGAGTTTGGATTTTCTGCCAACTTGTATCACTGTGTTCTCGTCTGAATGGATTTTAATAACCTCGTATGGTCCTTCCCATAGAGTAGAAAGTTTGTTTTGTCTCGTCTGGTTTCGTATGAGCACTTTGTCACCTATGTTGAATCGTTTCATCTTGGTGTTTTTGTCGTAATATATCTTAGTCTTTTCTTTTTTGTTCTGTAGTTGTTCTCGGGCAATCTTATAGCCGTGCTGTAATCGTGCTTTTAGTTCATTTGCGTAGTTGTCATAATTGTATGGAATCTGCGGGTTTCTGTTGAGTGAGCTAGGAATTTCTGCCGGGTAGCCATATAGAAGTTCGTGTGGGGTGTAAGTGGTGCTGGTGTGGGGAGTCGTATTGTAGACAAACATTGAATATGGGAGCCATGTATCCCATGTGAGCGGGTCTTGGTTTACGTAATGTCTCAGGTACTCTGCTAAAGTTTTGTGACTACGTTCAAGTGCACCGTTAGTCTGCGGGTGGTACGGGGTAGTTTGTAATTTCCTTGTTTTCAGAATCTTACATACTTCCTTAAAGAGGGTGCTGAGAAAATTCGTACCTTGATCCGTTAATATTGAGTCTGGTATTCCGAATCGGCAGACTATTCGCTCTATTAGCATTCGAGCTACTGTGTTGGCTTCTGCATTTGGGATTGCAATGGCTTCGCAAAACTTTGTTAAATCGTCCTGGAAAGTTAGTATGTATCTGTTGTTGTCGTGACTAACAGGTAGTGGACCCACAATGTCCAAGGCTACTCGTTCGAATGGAGTTCTACTGGTGGTTGTTATTTTTAAAGGTATTTTCGAGTTCTTGGATTGTTTGTTTTTTTGGCAAGATTCGCATTTGTGGATGTATTCCGTCGTGTCCTTTGTGATGGTTGGCCAGTAGTAAGTCTGTTTTATTCGTTTTATGGTTCGATTTGTTCCTTGGTGTCCTCCAAAAGGGGACTCATGATTTTCGTGTAGCACTCGTATTATGTCGTCTCTGTTATTTAGTATTATTCTCCTGTCACTGTGTATGTAAACGGTCAAATGTTCTTGTTCAAAAATGTCGCGTATTGGCATCTTGAGTTTGTCTTGATTGTCGCCGCTAAGTGGCAAAGAAATTGCTAAAGAATTTAGCTTCTGCCTTTTGCATTCTTTGAGGATGTTTTGTAGAAAATGTATGATTGTTTTCTGATCAGTGGTACTTCTCATAGGGATTGGTAATGTACTAATACAGAAATGACAATTGGATTTCGTTTGTATGGTGGTTAAGACTTGCCCTATGTCAGGTTTCGTAAAATTGTCGAACTGTTTTCGTAGCAGTTCTTCGTCTGGGGATTCTATTAAGGGGAGGAGTATAGCTTTCAACGAGACTGAGTTGTTTGAAAATATTGATTCCCTTCTCTCGATAAGCTTCAAGCTTGGAGTATGCTGAGAGTTTGTTGGATTTTGTTTAATCCTATTGGTTTCGATGTCTTGGTTAAAAATTTTGTTGTTGACTTCTCGTAGTTACCAGTACCTTAGGGTCTTCTTCATTGTTTAAACGAACGCGACTGAGAGCGTCAGCGATGACATTAGTTTTGCCGGACTTATGTACGATTTTGAATTCGTATTCTTCCATTAGGATACGCCAGCGTAAAAGCCTTGAGGTTGGATTCTTTTGTCCAATTAGCCATAACAAGTTATTATGGTCAGTGCAGATCGTGAACTTTCTTCCGAAAATATACGGTCGAAATTGTTGCATAAGTGATGGCGAGCAACTCCTTTTCAGAAGTTGTATACCTTGTCTCGGCGTCGTTAAGAGTTCGGCTGGAGAAAGATATTGGTTTATCTTCTCCTATTGGACCTTGAGAAAGTACTGCTCCTAAGGCTATGTCACTTGCATCAGTTGTGACGATAAAATCCTGGGTGAAGTCGGGGTAGACAAGGATAGGGGGTTTTATAATTTTTTCTTTCAATACTCTAAATGACTCGTCACAAAAAGCGTCCCACTTAAAAACGGCGTTTTTCTTTAGTAGTTTGGTCAAGGATTTAGCCAGATCCGCGAAATTAGGGATGAATTTCCTATAGTATCCTACAAAACCGAGGAATGATTTAATATCCTTTGGTTTTTTGGGTACCGGGAAGGTTTTTACTGCCTTGATTTTTTCAGGGTCTGGTCTTATTCCTTCTTCAGAAATAACGTGTCCAAGGTAGGTAAGCTCTTTGCGGACAAAATGACACTTGTCGGGTTGCAGTTTGAGATTGTGTTCTCTAAGACGGTTTAGAACTTGGATTAACCGTTTGTTGTGATCGTGTAGATCGTAACCGTAAATGACTATGTCATCCACGTAGACAAAGCATTCGATGCCTTGTAGTCCCATTAATACGTTATTCATCAACCTCTGAAATGTTGCGGGTGCGTTTTTCAATCCGAATGGCATACGATTGTATTCGTAATGTCCGAACGGAGTGCTGAAGGCCGTTTTGCTTTTGTCTTCTCTGTCCATGAGGATTTGGTGGAAGCCTTTGGCCAGGTCGAGCGTACTGAAATATTTCGACTTACCGAGCTGTTCGAGGATGTCGGTTATGTTTGGTAGTGGGTAAGCGTCTCCCATGGTCAGCTCATTCAGTTTCCTGAAGTCTACCACTACTCTCCAACGTTTGGTCCCATCCTTAGCGGATTTTTTGTGAACCAAAAGCAAAGGTGAATTCCAAGGGCTGTAGCTTGGCTGTACTATACCATCCTCCAACATTTCATTGATCTGTTTATGAATTTCCTCCTTTTGGCTTTCAGCGAGGCGATAAGGTCTAGTGAATAACGGGGGTTTGCTTTCTTCGGTTATTATTTTATGTGTCATGGAATCTGTATATGTCAGGTGATCTCCTTCAATATAAAAAAGGTCGTTGTATTCACGACAAATATTAGAAATGGTTTCTTTCTCTTCGAGGTTACAGTGGTCTAAGTCAATTAGCATGTTTAATTTGTTTAACCGTTTTTTCACGGGATTTTTGAAGTTTTCGCCTCTGATTATATTAAAATTATCAATCTCATCCCACTCTAAATTGATTGTGTGTATGTTGATCTCCTGAATTTTTTCTAAAGTGTTTATTACAGGTATTTTAATTTTTCCGTTGTTGGGTGTGACTAACGTTTCGCCTAGGTAAACTCCTGGGATTATTTGTTTTTTCTTTGTTATGATGTCTGAAGGGGTTGCTTGATTAAAGGGGATTTCCATTATTTGTTGGCTTCGTGGTTTTAGTGAAATGAGTGAATTTTCTCTGATCTCGGTCTTATGCTCTGCTAAGGGCTTTGTCATCTTAGTCTTTTTGCAGAGGCACTTTTCTCCTCTGTCTTACGTTTTTCTTTATTTACTTGTATATCCTCTGACGATACTAAAATTATTTCGTCTAGATTTTCCGTCAAACTTTGAAGCTTACTGGAAGTCGATTTACTCCTGGTTTACTTAGGTCGTACCGTTTAACATTATTAACATTCCCAGCATTACCCGTAGGTAACACCCCGGAAGGTGTAGCTTCTTGGCGTTTTTCTAGGCAAATTATTTCTTTTGTATCAGGGGATTTCTTTATATTCTGGGGAGGAGGAAATTTGTTAAACACCTCTCCGAAACCGTTTATAATGGCTGTAGAGTTATTCACGAAGGGATTTATAATCAGGAGATTTTGGCGATGATCTATATGGCATTCATATTTTTTTAGGAAGTCGTTCCCAATAATACCGTCGAAATTTTGTTGAACCTGGTGGTCCAAAATATGGAACGGGTGCGATATCTTGATAGAATCCTCTCCCATCTGGAAAATCAGGGATTCAGTTATCATATTGGAGCTTGTTATCTTTCCGCCGCTTATAGTGGATATTATCATATCCTTGTTTAGCAATGGCGAATTGGTGCAACCGCGTAAGATACTGATTTCGGCTCCAGTATCTATGACCAAATCCCTGTTTTTTCCATCTGAGAAAGGAATTTGTATCATTGATAGATTATTATTGGGAATGAGGGGGATCCTTACTGAAAAAGTTATTGCTGGTGTACATCGGCTTGAATTGTCAGTCGGGGGGAGTTGCCGTTTTGGGTTGGGTTTGGATTCGGCTGCACATGGTGCAAATTTATCTGTCGGTCTTGGTTCGGTTCGTGATTATTCCGATTGCGATGTGGGGGTTGGTAGCTATTTCGGTTTTGATGTGGGGGTTGGTAGCTATGTCGGTTTTGAGCGCCCTGTTGGTTTTGCCTTTGGTGAGACATCTTGAGCCGGCACTCGTTTTCTGAATGGTATTGTTTGTTGCAGTAATTGCATCTGACTATCTGCAGATTGCATTGCGCTTCCCGTTTTACCGGATGAGGGGTAAAATTGGGCAGATTCGTGTTTCGGTAACACGTTGCCGAAGTATGACCTATCTTATTGCAAGTTTGGCAAATAGGTCGAAGAGTATTGTGCCTTGCTGAAGACGTGGAAGGATTGTCATGATCTACACGGAGTGATTGGTCGATGGCGTAAGAAATAGCTTCTTTTAACTGACTAGCATGGTGTGCTTTTACCAATAGCCTTAAGCTGGAATTTCTTATTCCATCTTCAAATGCTTGTAGTGCAAGGTTGTGATTTTCTAGTATCAGAAAATCTTGCACTGTTTTCTCGTTGGAACAGCTATATGTAGCTGAATTGAGAGCCAGAAGTAGGGTTGAAAGTCGGTCGCCGTATTCCTGAATAGTTTCCCTGGCGTTTTGTTTGGCTGCCAGAAGCTGATTCTGCGCCGAAGTACGCGACCTGTGTTCCTTGAACTGGGATTCTAGTTCCATTACTAGGTCTGTCCATTTTGTCAGCTCTTTGTGTTGGATTAACTCAAAGGCGGGACCTTGAAGTCGAGTCTTGACTATGCTGAGGAACAATTTATGTTGTACCTCGTCAGTAATGAAACAGAACAGTGTGTTGCCACACGAAATAAACTTGCACAGTTCGTCAGGCTTACCGTCGAACGTGGGAACGATGTTATTGACATCGTTCAATGAAAGGGTGACGCTCATTGTTTTAGTCGGTGTGGAGTCTGGTCGAGTTAGGTGGTCAGAAAAAGGTAGGGCTTTAAAAAGCTCTAATGTCAGGTAGTTGCGTCGGGTAAACATTTTGCGGATTTCAGACGGTTGAGTGTAATATAAATTTAAATGATAATTTTAATAATCTTATTTACTTTTTTCAAAATCTGCTTCCGTCTGCTGCTGGTTGATGTTCTTGATGAGGTTCCTTCCTTGACGTTGTTGTGTAGTTGACTTGCTAGGTAAGCTTCACGCCCTAGAGTTGATTGTTACACCTAGTCTTTGTTTCACTGCCCGAATGTTTGCCTCCGGCGTCTCGTTTCGAGAATTCGCCAGGTCTTACGGTTTTCGGGACTTTTCAGCACACTTTTCACTTTTTACTTTCTGGTGTATAGCCCCAGAAACGCCTCGAGTGCAAGGTAGACTCGTTTTTTTGTTTTGGTAGTTGGGACCGTTTTCACGTGGATCCCACCGCTGCCACCAATGTTGTATACGATTTTCACCGTGCTTCCTTGTTTCCAAGGGAAGAGTGAAAGTCGGAGAGAAAAATAAAAGACGATTTTTATTTATTATTATTATTGGCCCGCTGTCTCAAGCAGGGCTGCGACCAATAATGTGTTTTATTATTATTCTATTACTTTAAGCTATAAGATCCGCTGTCTCTATGCTTGGCTGCGATCTTGTACACTTGACTGGTGATATTTCTCTCTGCTATTTCCTTCCAAAACCATGCCCTTTTATACTTAATTTTAGCCATGACCTGACTCTTGACTTCCCCCTCCATATACCATACTTTTCCATAATAATTCCCATATGTGCGCATCTAGTTATTATTCTGGGTATTGCTTAATTGTTTTCTGCTCCCATTTAAGAAATGCCCAGTCGACATCTTGGTGTCAATTGCCCTTGCACTGGTATCAAGTGTCACCCATAAATCGTAAAACAATTTAAGTGGTTGCACATCGTAGTATTTCTTCGATATGCACTGGTATCAAGTGTCACCCATTCATAAATCGTAAAATGATTTCGATATGCACTTGTTGCAGTTTTGCCGTATGTTGGCGTGTGTACCCGTGATACTTGATCCAATTGTGCTTGGGTATGCATTTGAAAACGAAAATAAAGCGAATGACCGATTAATAGCCGTGGCGCTTGGGAACTTGTTACGTATGGTTTGGTTGGAAGATCGGGTAATGTTGTGTGGATTGGTAATGTTGTGTGGATTACAACACTACTGCAAGACGCGCTAGTGGAAGCCGGACCATGTTGCACAGTCCCACTACCACTAGGAAGGTGTTTGTGTTTGGTAGCATCCGTGCGTATACTGCCAGTGGAAGGACCATGAATTTCCACAGTCTTGCCCCTGACAAGTGTAGCAAGGGTGATACCAGGGGGCAGCTTAGGAGTACTGCCTGGGGGGGTGCTGCCAGCAGAGGTGGGCCCATTATGCACAGTCCTGCTTCTGCTGGAAAGATTTTTGCTTTGCTCGCAAGTACTGACGGAGGAACCACGATTATCCACAGTTCCGCTATCAGCTGCCATATGAGGATATCCGGTAGACAGCTTCGTCGCCGTACTACCGTCCGGTTTCAAAGGGATACCGGCCTTAATATTTTGTTTTTGTTTTTTTTGTTTTTGTTTGTTCATAATTATGTTCCCACGAGTAGCGGAGAAGGGAAGGTCCGTCTGTACAGAGATCCGCATTGTACAGATAAGGCTAGCTGATCCGGAGGTCGCCAGGTATCCGGATACTCCGTTCGCGACTGAGCTATTTATTAAACTGGTCCCTCAGCCAGGCTGACTATCGGCACGGGTCGTGTGACACCTTAAGTCCAGCCCAGTGAATAAAGGAAGGGAGATTGAGAGGAAAGTAGAGTGAGAGGAAGAAAGGAGAGTGAGAGGGAGCTAGGGGAGGGAAAGGATGGAGGGGGAGTCGGATCGGACGGAATGTCCTATGGGCAGTTCTTAGTAGATGCTGATTCAACGGCCAGCCTGCCATGGGTGACCCTTCTGACGACGGAGGTCGTCGACAGTGTAGTCCGTTGAATCAGCATCCTTAAGCCTCCACACCGGCACCATTCAGAAGGAATGGTACTCTCGACAAGGTGACTGACCCTTCGTGGAGGACTCAAAGTGCTTACATTAATCATTTACGAAACGCTCAACAGTTGGGTTCAAGAACAAAATAAATTAAGCGAATTTCAAAGCGGATTTCGTAAATGATATTCAACAGTCGATAATATTTTTGTTCTACGGTCGCTTGCGCAATGGAAGTTGAACCAAAATAAAAAACTGTATGCCTTTTTTGTAGATTTTAGAGCAGTCTTCGATACCATAAATAGAAAATCATTGTTCTACAAACTTTACAAATGAGGAATCTCTACAAACTACGTCCGAGCTCAGGAATATTGCAAAGTGTGGAATCTTGAGGTCAACACAGAGAAATCTAAAGTTATGGTTTTTAAGAAAGGCTCTCGAAGAACGGCTGGAGACGAAAAATTAAGTTAAGCGAGGCTAAAACCGCAATACTGGCGAAAAATCTTAAACAACAAACTCATATCGCTCAATATCAAACAAAGAGTTTTTAACGCAACTGATAAAGCCATCTTGTTTTATGGAGCTCAAGTGTGGGGTGTGCAGAAGTACGAGCTTGCTAAATATTTGCTTCGCTCTTTTTTACGAAAAACCTTCTTCCTGCCAATCAATACACCAAACTATATGTACTATATGGAAACTGGGCTTCCGACAATGTTTATATCGACGCTAAAACTAAATGCGGATTACATTGTTAGAGTGTTACATATGGGTGAGCAAAGGCTTCCAAAGAAAATCCTACAGTTTGCAGTGTAGCAAAAGACACTTTTCGTCAAGGATTGGAACCGGATAGCTGCGGACTGTGGCATAGCTCTAAATTTGTCGGAAGTAAATGCAGACGCTTGGAAAAGTTCCTTGTATGAAGTAATTGCTGCCACTGATGAGAACGAAAGATATAGCACGTTCATCTACGGACAGGCGATATTATTCGAGGTGTAATCTGAATCTCAACGAAAGAAATTATTTTAACAGTAGGAACAACTAAAATATCATTGGAACTATCTTTAAAGTAAGAGGAGAACTGATGAAGCTAACCTTCATGCCACATCGAAGTGAGGGATCTGATATCTGCATACTTTACAATATTCGAGAAAAGGAAGACGTAATGCATTTAATTGGCGTTTGTCCAATACTGATGGAGATAAGGCAGGTCCACTTCGGCAAAAAAACTTTGCGATCGGAAGATGTTGCTAACTACCTGAACGGAATGAATTGGCTTGTACTCTATGTATACTACAAAGAAGCTCTATCCTACAGAAGGAGAATCATCAATGAAAGCTTTTAAATTCTTAGCGCTTTTGCTCACTAATTTGTTTTAACTAAACTCAAAGTCTATCAAAATATTCCGATTTAACTAATCTAAAAGTCAAATAAGGTGTAACTTAACAAAAAAAAAAGTTATCAATTTTCGTTTTAACTAAACTAAAAGTCCAAACAATTATTTTTATATTTTTCACTGTATGTTTAACTGGTTTCGAAATTATTACTAGGAAACTGTGCCAATCTCTATAATATAATCGAGCCTTTTTTCTTTTTTTCTTTTTTGCTTCAGAAATGTAAAATTAATCTAATTACGAGTATATCTTAAACGAATTTAAAAAAAAAACATAGGGACGGGCTACAGTCCGCTTGGGCGAACTGTTTGATACCCTATTCTTATTCCTATCCCTCATAAGTGGGCGTGACAAAAGTCTAAGTATGGTTGAATTATTAAGAACGCTCTACATATTTTGTTATATAACATTTAAAGGATTTTATCAAAAAAAAAAAACGAAGCTTTTGTAAAAAAACGCTCACTAGCTCAAACTTTGGTTTTTCAATAAAATTATTTTATTCAATTGTGGGCGTGTCAGTAAGCGGATTTAAAAAAAAATTAGCAGATGAGCATACAGGGCTGCGAGAGCGTATATTTTATAAATTTCAACTCCCTAGGTCCAACTTTGGATTTTCAAAAAAAAGGATTTTGAAAATTTTTACACATGAGCATAAAGGGACCCTAGAGAGTATATGTATATTATAAATTTCAGCTCCCTAGCTAAAATTTTGGTTTTTCAATAAAATTGTTTTTTATTTAATTGTGGGCGTGGCAGTGGGCGGATTTTGAAAATTTTATCTCCCGAGCAGTTTTAGGATTCATAGATCATATATAAAAAATTTCAGCTTTCTAGCTCAAAATTCGATTTTTTCGAAAAATTTGTTTTTTTTTGAGTTTGTGGGCGTGTCTGTGGGCGGGACCCTAGAGAGTATATGGTTAAAACTTCAGCTCTCTAGGTCCAGTTTAAAGGCCTAATTTTTGCCGACAGACGGACGGACGGACATGGCTAGATCGACATTACTATCGATGCTGATCATAAACATAGTAACTTTTAGGGGGGAAACCCCTATAAGCCCGCATATGAAAAGCCCGCACGCCAAATTATGAAAAAGCCCGCAGCACAAAAGCCCGCATGCCATAAGCCCGTACAATTTATTTTCAGATTTAGCCCGCATATTATGCGGGGTTATTGTTTTGTTATTCACCTCATCACTTTAATTTAAAAAAATTTAAAGCCAATCAAATCACTTGAAAGAAATATTTGTTCCCAGTAATATGGAGGCGGATGTAGTTATTCACCACACTCACCTCTTCCCCTCTTTTTTTTTTGAAAACGTGTAAAATCTCTTAAAAAAATTTTCCTCGTCCTAAAAAGAACGGATTTATTCACCATATCCACCTCTTCCCCTCCTCAATTGAAATTGGTCAATATCTCTCATTGAATATTTAGTCGTCCTAAAAAGAACGAAATTGGTTAATAGTAACCAATACACCAAATCACTTCACTTTCACTATTTTGGGAGCAACCGCACTGCTCCAGGCATCGACGAAGAATGCGATAATTTTACATTTTTTTTTACATTTGTCTTTATTGAACTTTTATATATATACAATTTGACTTAAGGCTATTACAAATGGTGATGAATAATTAATATTTAAGTATGTTGGCTCAACAACAGGGGCCCAACGGTATACATTGATATTTTGCTTAACTATATTTATATACATTGCAAGTGAATTCTCAGATTCATACTCTAAGTATGTATCGTTGTCAGGGTTGACCTCAGGGTGTTCAGATCCGGGTGTCGATGGTCTTTTGGTGTTGGGGAAGGTTGGTCATCTTGGAATTATCCTCGATGGTGGGTTGTCTCGGTCAATCCGTAGAAGGGAATGGTTGTCCCGTCAGTGTCTCTCGGAAATAGTTCCTCGTTTAGCAGAACCAGTACGTGAAGGTATCGATGCTCCGGGATGTGTTGGTTGTCCGCAATCCTTTGGACTAATGGGTTTGGGTGGCTAGAGGTATTCTCGAGTATTTTCTGGAAAAGTGTGACCATGTACTTTTCCAGTAGATTTATATTGGCTTCTTCATACAATCTATGATTGTTAATTTGTTTCTGACGGATTGGATCGTAGTGGAGTCCAGTGCAGATTCTTAAGACTTTTCTTTCGAAAACTCCCAGTTTTCTCATGTAAGTCTTGGAAATGGTGTACCAAATGGGGAAGGCATAAGTTACTACCGGCCTTATGAGCTGTTTGTAGAGCAGCAGTTTCGTCTTTTTAGAGAGTCCGTTCTGCTTTTTCATCAGTGGGTAAACTCGGTGAAATGCAAATGAAGCCTTCTTGAGAACAGCGTTCAGGTGTGGATTGAATCTGAATCGCTCGTTGAAGTTGACCCCGAGATACTTGACGTCATTTGTGGTTGAAAGTGATGATCCGTCTGGTAAATTAAGGGTAACTCTGCGACAGTTGGCAGCTGACCTATCTCTGGTCCTTCGTCTGAGGGGTCTTCTGATGCATATCAGTTCGGATTTGGTTGTGTTGACTCGTATACCCCATATTAGGTAGTAGTGGAATAGCTTCCTTACGTGGGCTTCAACTCTTTGTGCTGCTATAGTTGGGGACACCGAACTGCTATACGTGGCGGAGTCATCGGCAAAAAGACAGCTGTTTGTTGCATCCTCTAGTTGAGGTTGGTCGGATGTGAATATATTAAAAAGCAGTGGTCCGAGCTTGGACCCCTGGGCGACACCTGCTCTGATGCTTTTTGTTTGGGATTGGCTGTCTTCAATTTGCACAAAAAAGGATCTGGAATAAAGAAAACTGAAAATAATATTAATGAGATTAATAGGAAAACGTAGTTGTTTAAGTTTGTGAACTAGTCCTTGAATCCACACTGAGTCAAATGCCTTTTCCACGTCTAGGAAGCACGCGACTGTTACTTGATGGTTGTTGAGAGCTTTTGTGACATCATGCTGAAATTTCATTAGCGGGTGCAATGTCGAGTGTTTTTTGCGAAATCCGAATTGAATATCCGGTATGAGATTGGAATGGTTGCAAACGTCTTTCACCCTCCGCAAGATAAGTTCCTCAAGTATTTTACTCACACTACAAAGGAGCGAAATCGGCCTGTATCCTGTGATGTTGCTTCGGTCTCCTTTTTTCGGGATGGCTATTATTTTGGCAGTCTTCCATATTTTGGGGAAGTAACAGTTGTTGATGCAGTTGTTCATCACTATGGCCAGCAAGATCATGATGGGGTAAGGCAACTTTTTAAGGATGAAGTTGGATATTTTGTCCGGTCCAGTTGATTTCTTTGAGTGACTGCTCTGAATTTTTTCCACGATTTCCTCAGGCGTTGACAAATTGTCTTCCTCCGATGGATCATCTGCCGGATTTGTTTCGCTGAAGAGACTGTTTGTGCTTCTTGGTTCTTCAATGCCTCTGATTGTGTCATTAACTTCTGAGAGGAATACAGGGTCGTTAGGAGGCGTCGGATTGAAGTTACCTTCAAAGTATTCTGCTAGCGCTTCTGCCTTTTCATCTGCTGTGGTGGCGGTCCCTTGACTCGTATTGAGAACGTCTGGCATTTTTGGGCCTTTACCGATGATTCGGTAGATCTTTTTGAAGGTGTCTGGGCCGGGTCTGATGTCTTGCAGCCTCTTTTGCAACTGAGCATCGTTGTAGTACTGTACTGCGTTCCTGAACATTATGCTGGTGCAGTTCAGTTCACTCAAGACGGCCTGATAATCGCCGTTGACCGTTTTCTAAGGCGTTGTCTGTGGTGATACAGGTTCTAGATGTACACCGGAAGATGGCTGTATTTATCTTTTGATGTCCTAGGCTTTTTCTGCGTATCGAGTGCGCTGATCACTGAATTCTCGAAGTTTTCAATGGATGCATCTATCTCGCCATTGGTAAGATTTCTTGTGCCGGGGGGTAGCGTTATATTGTTCATAACTTCTTTTTGAAAGCGGTCTACATCCAATTCCTTAAAATTGATGAAGTTACCTCTTGGTTGCTCAATTGTGAGGATGGGTTGATGAAGCTTGACAGTCAGCTGCACTGCTTCATGGTCAGAGTCACTGGTGAGAGTTTTGCACTCGAAGTTCTGGATCTCTGGGAGAATGTTAATGAGGTTCGTGGTTACCAAGTAGAAATCCAGAAAAGATGGTGTCCTGGGGAAGGTTGGCCTTGGTTGGGAAATTACCGCGAGGGAGTGGATGTCGTTGTTGTCCTCAATCCAGTTGGCTATAGCCGAGCCTTCGCTGCTATCAATGGTGTCACCCCACAATCGGTGCCTGGCGTTGAAGTCTCCGCCTAATATCCCAAATGTGTGTTGAATTAGGTGTCCATTCAAAAGTTGCAGATCGTGCTGAATGTCCAAAGTGTTAGCATTGCATTTATTGTAGACGCTGATGACCGCCAGAGTTTCAGATGGGGACATTCGGATTACTATTCCAGTAGCTTCAAAGGATTTGAGTCTTGGAATGGCGAATTGGCTAATCATTGATTTCCTTATGGTTTTTCTGACAAGGATGCCTGTTCCTCGTTTGCCATCTACTTTGTCAGTCTTGAAGAAGTTGTAGTCCTTAAGATCCAATTTATTGCGGCCGGTCAGCATGGTTTCACTGATGAGTGCAATATCCGGGCTGTTGGACTTCATGAAGAGGTGGAAAGCCGTCCTTTTGTGGAGGCTGTATAACGAGTTAACGTTATAGGCAATTACACGAAGTTCCTTATGTACTGCATAGTTGAAATATAAAAGTGGCCAGTGCCACGGACTTATTCTCTTCGCTCATGCTGGAGTAGTTGGGAGGTACGGCGTTACGAGCCTTCTTCATGATACTGCAAAGATCGGCTCCAAAAACTCGATGAACTTCTTTGCCGAGGTTCACACTTCCGGTTTTGGGGTTGTTCTTGCGAGCTGGATGTTGTTTTGTCGTTAGTTTTTCGGTAGCTGGTGGTGGCGGCTGCTTCGATGGCATCTTGGGCTGGTTTGGCTTTGGTTGAGCTTGTTTTAGGCCCATCTTGGCCATTGCGGCAAAACTGACCGCTGGTTTGGTAAGGGTACAGGCTGATTTTGCTGCGAATTCCTGTTGCGCTTTCCTCAGTGTGATTTGCTTCTCCCTGTCTGCCAACTTGCTTTTATACTGTGGACAACCTTTGTAGCTTGCTGGGTGACCTGTTGTTTTGCAGTTTGCACAGTAGACCTCAAGATCTGATGAGTCCTTTCGTTTGCACTCTCCTGGTTGGTGATCAAGTTTGCATTTGACGCAAACATATGCCATGCCGCAATTGGTGACAACATGCCCAAAGCGCTGACAGTTCTTGCACTGGACGATGTCGTTGTTTTTGAGGCGCTCCCAGTAGATCCGTTGGTTTAGCAGAAGTGTTTTCCTGTAGACTTCGGTGGCTTTGAGTTCCTCTTCAACTTCGGCAGTGCTGTATGAGAAATGAATTCCTTTCAGCATCATAATAGTCCTTCGATCTTCTCGTGGGGTAAATGAATGATGTTGTATTTTCCTTGACTTGAGGAACGTCCTGATGGCATCAAAACCTTCACGGGTAATGGCGTTAATGATCGTCTTTGTTGTGTTTATGTTTTTGAGAGTGAACTCAATTTTCAAGTTCTTGGCGTATCTGCTGATTTCGGCGATATTTCCAGAAAAGCAGATAATTGGTGGCATTCCGGATTTCTTCTTTGGAGCTTATTTTGGGGCTGCTGTAGTTGTTGCTTGCGTCTTTGATGTTGTTGCGGTTGGCAGAGGTGATGTTGTGATTGGCAGAGTTGTTGTTGTTGTTGTTGCGGCAGGCACAGTTGATGTCGTTATTGTTGGCGAAGTTCCAGTAGCCACACTGTTTTCCAATTTCGACTTCTTGGTTGAGCTATTAGATGATTTTTTTGCTCTTTTTTGTCCCACAATTGGTGACGATCCGCGGCTTGATTCATCTGAAACTTCATCCTCGTTGTCGCCGGCAAGAATTACTTCGCCGTTATTGGCTGGTGCGCTATTTTTGTTTTGTTCATCTTCGTAGTCGGATTCTTCAGTGCTGGATTCTTGACTTCCCTCAGTATCCATGAAATCGTCGTTGCTTTCTTCTTCTTCTTCTACCTCTGGCTCGCTAGGTACCTCCTCAGAGAATTGCTCGAACATCCTTCGAATTTTTCCTCCGTAGCTTGGTCCCAGGTCGTTTTTAATTTGCTTTAAAAGCGATTCAAGGGCAGCGAGAGCTGACTCAGGTGTCAGCCGTCTACCTGCCATATCGTCCCTTTTATTGCAGTACTTTGTTTTGCTGCTTAATGATCCCTTTTATTTTTATGACACTCAGTCACACAGACAGGTAATATTTTAATAAAAACTTTTACTCGTCAGTATGATCAGGTACACAAAAATATATGTTTTCTGAAAATAAAATGCTGTCCGTGCACAACCGTTCAGTGCTGTGTCTGGCAGATTGATTGAATGCGACAATTCAGAAAAATACCACTTCTTATATACACTTTGTCGAAGACATTTCGAAATGATAACATTTTTGACAACCAATCAAAACTCTTGGAGGATATATTTTACACAACTTCCCTCTCTGTGATTCTCATGATTTCTTGCATCATACAGATGAATTTCTGTGTGAATTCAATGGATTTTAAATGTACATTACTTCTATTTTAACACGCAATTGTTTAGGATATAACCATAGCCCAAGTGCGGATAGTACATGTGTTGAATAGATGCTCTTACCATTGAAAATAATAGCATTCCTCCCAATAAAAGAAAAAAAAGTTCATAAAATGGACAGAATTTGTATACATTTGATTAAAGCAGACCGCAAATCATGCCAGTAAATGGAGTTCATATTTGGAATTATTCGCTTATTTAGTGGAAAAACCAGTTTAAATCCTAAGATTCCGCGAGCGGGCTACATAGACCCGACATGATGCGCATAAATTCGCCTTATCTTTTCAATTCGGCGCTTATTTGCTTGTGTTTATGGCGCCTGCCAGACAACCAGCATATACCCTTAGCGGAGCAACGAAGTTGCGTGAGCGTGCTAAACCCTGCGGAAAGATAGGTGAAACCTTAAGATCCCGCGAAGCGGGCCACCCAGAACGAACATTATGCGAATATATGGTTATAATCTTTAGAATTTGGCGCTAATTTCAGTGTTTATGGCGCCTGCTTAATATTTCTTCAACGTTAAGACGCAATTATCTTGGAAATAATCTGATCTCAAGTGTGCGTAAGTACATGAGTGCAATAGTTGTCTATTCAAAGGAGGATTGACACTATTCCTCACAGTAAAAGATGAAAATGATGCAAATATATGGACATTATCTTTGGAGTTGGGCGCTAATATCATAGTGCTTATGGCGCCTGCCAGGCATAAGGCATATACCCTTAGCGGAGCAACGGAGTTGCGTGAGCGTGCTAAACCCTGCGGAAAGATAGGTGAAACCCTAAGATCCCGCGAAGCGGGCCACCCAGAAAAACAATATTCTGCGAATATATGGTTATAATCTTTAGAATTTGGCGCTAATTTCAGTGTTTATGGCGCCTGCTTAATATTTCTTCGACGTTAAGACGCAATTATCTTGAAAATAATCTGATCTCAAGTGTGCGTAAGTGCATGAGTGCAATATTTGTCTATTCAAAAGAGGATTGACACTATTCCTCACAGTAAAAGATGAAAATAATCCGAATATATGGACATTATCTTCCCCACAGCTTTTATTTCTCAATATATTCACCCCTTTTTTTTAACGCGTAACAAAACCACCTACAGGAACTGTAAATTCACCTCTCCTCCTCACGGAAATAAGCAAAATCTCTTAATTTAGGCATTTAGTCGTCCTTAAAAGAACGCTTTTTGAAGGAATTAATATCCTCTTTAATACCAATCGCTCTAAAAAGAACGATTGGAGCAGACAATCCACCAATCGGCGTAACAAACAACGAATAATGCGAGTAATTTGGAAATATCCATTTCTTTTATAGGAAATCGTTTCAATCTCCATTTCTTTTATACTATTTGTAGCTGAAATTTAGGCAAAATTCAATTTTGCGCATAGTACATGCGTTAAATAGATGCTGTTACCAATGAATAATAACAGCATTCCTCCCAATAAAAGAGAAAAAAGTTCCTAAAATGGTAAACATTTGTAAGGAGAATATATCTTGCATGAGTTTTGATTGGTTGTCAAAAATATTACCAATTCGAGGGGGATTGGCTTCTTTCAATTTCAAAAAGTTAAAATTCTCGATCATTTGAGAATTACGGAGAACAAATTTACCGTAAGAAAAGTCTTCGACAAAGTGTATATAAGAAGTGGTATTTTTCTGAATTGTCGCATTCTTCGTCGATGCCTGGAGCAGTGCGGTTGCTCCCAAAATAGTGAAAGTGAAGTGATTTTATGGATTGGTGGTTTTCTATAAACCAAAATCGTTCTTTTTAGGACGACTAAATATTCATTGAGAGATATTAATCAATTTCAATTTAGGAGGGTAGAGGTGGATAAGGTAAATAAATCCGTTCTTTTAAGGACGAGCAAAAATTTTGTAAGAGATTTTACACGTTTTCAAAAAAAAAGAGGAGAAGAGGTGAGTGTGGTGAATAACTACTTCACGCCATTTTCGAAGCCACAAAATATTTTCTATAAGAGTTTTGATTGGTTTACTTCAATTTCCAAAATGTTAGATACTCGATCTTGTGAGAATCACAGAAAAGAGTTTTCTTAAGGGGAACTTCATATTTCCCCATGACATGCGGGCTTTTGTGGTGCGGGCTTTTGTGCTGCGGGCTTTTGTGATGCGGGCTTTTGGGATGCGGGCTTTTGATATGCGGGCATTCGTGTGCGGGCTTTTGATATGCGGGCAAACGGACCCAACCCCTTTTAGGGGTCTACGGGCAATATTAAGGTATGTTACAAACTATGCGTCAAAATTAATATACCTTTAGAATAGGGTATAATTATATTGCCACTCGGGCAGACGACAGATAATTGTCATGTCCTTTATAATAAATTATTCAAGAATTTGTAAAATTGGAAATTGTGCGTACAAATGTAAATTGAATAAAAATAATCTAATCTAAATCTAATCTAAGAAATCTAAATCTATAGCCAATGAGTTATGCGGGGTTGTAGACTCCACTTGTTGCCAATGGCTTTTTGCAAGAGAAAAGTGCCACTGTGGCTTTTTTTACTCTTTCTTGTATGTTGGGTTTCCAGCTAAACCTCATATCGACGATAAGACCCAAGAACTTAGCTTCGTCAGAAAATACTAAGCTTATACCACCAATAGAGGTTGGGTCAATGTGCGGGATTTTGTGTTTCCATTTCTTTAGCTTGTTGAGAGCGTTTTGCATGAGTTCCTTTATAGTATTGAGGTATTTTCCGGAGACGGCTATAGCAATGTCATTCGCATATGCAATCACCGTGCAGCCCACCCCTTCCAGGTATATCAGTAGTTCATTCACCACCAAGTTCCTGAGAAGGAGGGAAAGGATACCGCCTTGCTGCGTGCCTCTACTGACAGACCTTCTGGCGGATGAAACGCCCAGTTTTGAGTTGATAATCCGACTTGTGAGCAGCAGATTGATCAATTCAACAAGCGAACCATCCACATTCAGTGCTGTCAGTGCATTTGCGATTGCAGATGTGCTCACATTGTTAAAGGCGCCTTCTATATCTAGGAAAGCAACCATAGTGTACTCCTTGTGATGAAGGGAGTATTCAATAGTGCGTATCAGAGAGTGAAGGTCGGTTTCAACTGACTTACCTTTACAGTACGCATGCTGAGACGCAGACAGAAGTTGCGTATTTATGTTGGTACGGAGATGGGTATCAGTCAGTCGCTCCAGCGTTTTAAGGAGGAATGATGATAGACTAATAGGTCTCAGGTCTTTTGGGCTGACATGGGAGTATTTCCCGGCATTTGGTATAAATACCACTTTCACTTCTCTCCAAGCCTGAGGAATGTATGCCATTTTTAAGCAGCTAATCAGAATCATCTCCAGTGCTGGTGTGATGATATCCGAAGACATTTGTAATTCGGCAGGTATTATGCCGTCTGGGCTTGCAGACTTGAAGGGCTTGAAGCTATGTAGTGTCCAGAGCAGCTTGTCCCTTGTAATCAGACCTTGAGAATGAGTCACCTGTGTCAGTGATCTGTTCAGATCAGTGTACCCGGTAATGTTGGAGTTACCTGGGAAGTGAGTATCAAGTAGCAAATTGAGCGATTCCTCGCTGGATGTCGTCCAAGATCCATCAGCTTTCTTTAGACATATTTGGATTTGATGCTTGGATTTTTCTTAGCCTTGATGCCTCAGAGAATTCTTCTATTTTGCCACAGAAGAGTCTCCAGGATGATCTTTTGGCTTTCCTTAGCTCTTTTTTTATATAATTTGAGGGCTTCCTTATAGGAGTCCCAGTCAGTAAGTGATCTCGAGCTTTTAGCGCGATTGAAAAGTTTCCTGCAATTGTTTCTAAGTGGTCCCAATTCCGGGGTCCCCAGTGTGGCTTTCTCTTTCTCCTGGGTCGTATGAGGGGACAGGAAGCGGACATCGCTTTATTGAAAGCCGAGGTGAGCTCGTTGACCTTGCAGTCAAACTCGGAAGAGTTGGAGGGTGGACTTAAAAGTTCAGAGGTAACTAGTTCGCGAAGAGTTTCTCTGAATTTGGGCCAATTGGTTTTCCGAGGATTACGGAAAATAGGTTGGCAGGGAGGATCAACATTAAGGTTGAATTAAAGATAACGGTGATCAGATAAAGAGTGATCAGCCGAGACCTTCCAACCCGTTATCATGTCATTGATAGTATCGGAGACAAAAGTAATATCAAGGACTTCTTGTCGATTTTTGGTAATGAAAGTGGGTTCATTACCTATGTTACATACAATGAGGTTGGTGCTTAAAATATAATCAAAAAGTGACTCACCCCTGTTGTTGATATCCGAGCTGCCCCATACGGTGTGATGTGCGTTAGCATCGCAACCGATTATGAGTTCAGCCATCTGCCTCCTTGCTTCTTCGATCAGTCTCTCCAGGTTATCACCAGGGAGATGCCCACGTGGTCGTGGGCGAGATAAGCCGATGCTAACTAGAGTGATCTGCCTGCAGTCTCCAGTTTCACAGCAGTTATATCCCGATCGCTGAAATTAGGGAGTAAATAAGCATTAAGGTTTCTTTTCAATAGTATGCACGATCTGAGTTTACCTTTGTCGGTCACATACAGTGAGTAATATCCAGGAGTCTTGAGTCCTTGAACCAGCTTGTTGACAATCCATGGTTCTTGGATCAAGACGACGTCTTCTCCAGCTTTAGAAAGGCGAAGAATGAGAGCGGCCGAAGCCTTGATTGAGTGTTGGAGGTTAATCTGGATTATCTGCAGCATTGTCGTTGCAATCCGTAGGTACCTCCACCTTAAGTTAGACTTAAGTATCCAAGAATCTAACTCATAGCAAGTCTTGCTTTGTTCACTTAAGTACAACAGACTACGAATTGCTAAGTATGGAGCAGACGATGTATCATAGTTGGAACGTTTGTACCGGCGTTTGTTTACTTGCGATCCTGAGTCAAGAAGGACCCTCCCAATCTGGAAGCTTCCCGACGAATCTTTGAAGACTAAAGCTGTTGCCAAAATGACTTGAGTTTAAGGGACTGCTCCTGATGTTGAGGCTTTTCCACTTCTAATAGTGCTTTCTGAGGATAAAGCGCCCCCATTTCCAACAGTTGTCCCTATTAATGGTGACCTATGCATAAGGCTGTGATGGGGTTGCCTACAGCTTTTACATCTATAAGTTAAAGGACATTTTGCCACGCTGTAACCCTTTCCAACACAATTCAGACATAGCCCTAACCTTTTCACATTTATAAACCGGTCCTTAAAGGACAGTGCATTAAAACTCGACCTTCCTTGAATGCCATGACTACTACCTCAACAGAACCTGCAACACCTCTGTGTCACCGCCAGAGAAGTTTGCGAACGCTGACTGTGGTTCGGTTTGTTGGAACACTTTTGAGCTGATTCTGAACGAAGATGCTTGCTGTCCCTTGCTTCGAGGTACTGGCACCGCTTTCTTAGAAGATTAGAACATTCTGTCCATTTGGGCATCGTTTTATACTTAAGATGCTCATCCCATTAAGACTGGGTTTCTGGATCAAGTTTGGACATCGCCATTACATATTATGATGGCATTACATATCTCTTCAAATGAGCCGATTGACTGCAACGAATTGTATAGGGCTGATATATCTACTAAACTTCGCAGTGAAGATGCAGATGATTTCGGAACTTTAGGTAAGTCAAACAGCTCTGTCATAAACTCGAGGAAGATAAGGCATTGTCTTATCGTTCCTTTAGTCTTTCGATTGCCTTGGAATAGTTCTCTTCAGTGACCTGGAACTGTTCCTAATTGTTCCCAGTGCTTGGTCGCTCAAACAAGTCAATAAATTATTACACTTTTCGATCTTTTTTAACGAAGGATCATTGTCCACAAGAGTCTTAAACGAGTTGCTGAAATTCTTATAGTCGGAATATTTTCCGCTGAACCTGGGCAATCTCAACTTCGGTAGATGGTCAACTGAATGTGGCACAGAGAAGTTAGTTGTTAGCATACTAGCAGTCCTACTTGATCCTAAAAGCGCAAGGATTTTTGTTTTCGTAGAGATATATGTCTTCTAGCTCTCTGCTACTGTCATTAGCTGGAACTATCCACTCAATTTGAGTTTGAAAAGCTAAGAGTTGCTTGAAATACGACTCGACTACACCCAGACGGCATTCAAGCTCAGTTGGTGAAAGTGAACTTCCCTTTGAATCCACCAAATTCCTATTTCTCCTAATGTTTCCCTTAGTTGAATTATCCTCATCCGGCATCATAGAATTAAATATTTATCTGTTCCGATCAACCAATTAAGATAACGAAGCAGCGACAGTTCAATCCGTTCTCCAAGAGAGACCTTAATTCATATAATTAGGTGTATCTGGAACTCCTTTCACCCAGCCAAACGCAGCACGAACTAATTAACGAGTGTGATAATTATGACTGCCTAAATACTAATTTGCTGAATACGAATAAATTTATTCGATTTGCGAGGTTATTTGAATTCCATAGATTGCAAGTAGCGGCAACACCAAAAGCTTTCTTTCAGTGATACGATCAATGCAGTTCTCTTCCGGGTGACAACGCCGAGACAATTTCGCAGAGAAAACTGCGATGAGATACGTAATTGGTGGGCTGTGTGCGAAATAAAGATTTATGCAATGAAATAATGGTAAACGGTTGATGCTGACATTGGCTGGCGAAAATGATATGACGCGAGACGAGAGCACGTTCCACCGAAACGTTTTCTATGAAATCCAATTTCCTACGAATTAGGACCGAAAAGAAAACGATGACGATTAGTGCATGTGCAGTAGTAAAAGCTATATGAGGCGAAATGAATTAATTGAACTGACTGACCACGGGCGAAAGATGGCAAGATGTGTGGGAGAGAAATTGGTATGAATGTGGATCGTGTAAGCTTTTTGTACAATCGTTTTTTTTTTTTTTTTTACTTTTAAATTCATTTTTATTAATTATTAGCTTATATCAACTTACATACTAGACAAAAATGATTAAATCTAACTTAAAATTAACAGGATACTTATTCTAGATTATTGATCCTTATGCGGACGCCCTAAACTTAACTCTAACTTATAATTATTGCCTTATAATTATTGCCTTTCGGCCTAAAAACTATTTTACGAACTAATCTTACATATTATGTTTTAATCGAGAAAATTTTTAAGAAAACTCGGCATCTTTATCAAATTTTATATTTTTATATAAAAAAACAAATTACAAACTACCTACTCTACTTACTTAAACTAATTAACATATTCTAACTATAATTAGGATTCTGAGCACTCGTTGCATTACGAAACAAGTGGTCAAAATCCCAATTGCTTTCCGAGCGCCTGGCAGTCGTCAACGTGCACACGCGCCGCCGTGAGCTGACTGATGCCTTACAGAATCAATCACCTCCCGGAAGCACCACCACAAGTTGGCGAGCCCGGCCCCTCACAGAAACGCCCTAGCTAACTTAGTCTATCTTACAAACTAAGAGGATGTTACCTAGAGTAACGCACCGTCTTGGGAGGGCATGTTGAACCCTCCACCCTCAAAAAGCCACCAAAATTCGGCAAATTGCTTTTCCGTATCGAATTTATCCCTCTCCGCTATTGCGGTACTAAAACGGAGGAGCTCATGAGCATTGGCGACGTCCTCGCCGCGGATGAGCCGCTTATCTGTCGCACTGCGGTAGCGGTGGTATAATACCGGGATACCATCTCTCGTCTGTACCAGCCCTTTTGCATCAATATGGATAAATGCCTCTGGCGGGATAAAGCCAGACCGGAGCGTACTCTCTATGTACATTTCATTGGGGTAGTAAGCCCCAAAGATCAGACTATTGTCGCTGGCCATCGCCCTTGCAACGTGCCTTCGAGTGACCTTAATGAGGAAATTGTCAATCCTATTCAACTGAGCCCCATCGTATAGGACCTTGTTGGGATAGTATTTTATATAGTTGGATTCAGGCGTTCGGAACAACCGGAGACAGGTCCTAAGACATTGTCTCTCCAAAACCCGAATCTTTTCCATATAGCTAGGCGCTATATTAAACCACAATGGACAACCATAAGCGATGATCGGCCTTATAAGGGCCACGTAGCAAATGACCTTCACTCTGGAGTCAAGTTGACTGCTATGAAACAGTCTCCTTGTCAGAGCATAAGCCTTCTTGGCCCCAGCAAGACAAGCAACTATATGTCTATCGAAATATAGATACTGGTCAAGCCAGATACCTAGATATCTAACTGCGCTTCTCACCGCCAATGGCTGCCCGTTCTGTCCAATAATGGCCAATTTTTTCCAGTTTTTTCTGGTATCCCTAGAGGCACCAGCCAATGGAGTTCTGAACAAGATTGTTTCCGTCTTCTGAAAGTTGATTTTCAACTTCCAGTCGTCGCAATATCGCTTAATTTGATCGAAGTCACGCTGCAAAAGGATATTAATGACCTCGATTTTAGGACCTGATCTGTATGCCACCAAATCGTCGGCATACGCTATAGCATGTCTGAGTGAACCCACCAGATCACTCGTGTAAATGTTAAACAGGATCGGAGAATTGACCGCCCCCTGCTGTAAACCGTTTTTAATTTCAAAGACTCTGCTAGAAGTCACGTTGCCACATTTGACAACGAACTTCTTTCCCATAAGCATATTATAAATTACATATGGCAAAGGTTTGTGCATCCCCCGGCTGGTCAACTTGTAGAAAAGTCCCTCTAACCATACGGTGTCGAAAGCCTTCTCAAAATCAACCAGACAAGCACCCGTGCATTGGTTCTTGCATTTATTCCACTGAATGTCGGAAACCAGTTTCGACGCGGCATGAATAGTGTCATGCCTCGCCCTGAAACCAAACTGGTTGTCCGGAATTATGTTATTGTCCTCGACCCACTTTAACAGGGCTCTATTGACAACTTTTTCGAAGACCTTGCTAATATTCGGAAGCAAGCTAATTGACCGGAGATTGGCAGGGTTCGTCCTATCTTTACCTTTTTTCGGGATAGGGTGTACCACAGCTATCTTCCAATGCGCCGGATAATGTGCATTATTCAGCGCATTGTTAAACAGCGTGGTGAAAATATCTACAGCCTCCAGAGGCAGGTGTCTCAATACGACGTTTGGGACACCATCCATCCCCGCCGACTTTTTATTCTTTAGTGACTCGAAGATGCACAGAAGATCATCCTTCGACACGAACAAGTGCGATGCATCTCGGCCATTGGCGACAACTGCATTAGCATGGTTTTCATCAGTGAATACGGTGAATCCGTTATTCTCAGATCGCCAATTCTCAAGTTCGGCGCGTAGATAGAAGTGACTCACCAGAGCCCTATTCTCAATGTCGTGGTTACGGCGAACAGGATTATTCACCGTATACACGGCCGCGAAACAAGCGCCCAGCAAATCCACTTTCTCCTGTGGGTCCTCGACCACGAAAAAGTCGTCGTTTGAAGCGACACTTTCTGGACTTATTCCAGCAGTCAGTATTGTCTGTCTGTTCTCTGCTGTCTGGGAGATTCGAACACAAGGAATATCATTGTGATCTTTCCTCCTGAACAACTTATTTATCTGTGGGAACATATTCGGACTACAGGTTTTAATAGCCCGAATTTTATTGCCCCAATACAGACTTACAGATTTTCTGTAATTTTCTTTTATCAGCTGTTTCAGGATTCGGATCTCTGACTTCAGCATCCTTACCTCCGGGTCTTCGCGATCAGTAAATTGCCTGTACAGCCGTTTAAGCCTCGAGAGCAGTCTACTTTTCTGTCGGTATAGTGCGTCGATTGTTGGGTTTCTGTACTTTTCTGTCTGGTCGTCGTCGGAACGTCCTACCCGAGGAATAGTTCGTTCCATAGTTCGTTTGATGGCGTCGTCCATTTGCAATAAATGCCGATCAATGTCATCATTTGTCATGTTACTGTTTGTCGGTGGGTCGATCCCACTCGAACGTATATCTCGCTTTAACAATCTGGAGAAGCGCGACCATTGTGCCCTCCGATAATCGAATGAACACAATGCTTCGTACTCCTCCAGCAGCGTTTGCTCGTTCGGGATCCGTATTGCGGCGGCGAGTCCGTAGTGGTCACTATCGTACTCAAACGCACGCAAACAGTTCCGCGTATATTGGTCTATGTTGGTCAGTTGAAGTCTTGCGTCCGTTAAGGCCAAGTCCAGGAAAGCACCGCATGTTTAGCATTAAGCATATTGGTGGCAACTCTGGTATTATTGATTGCCTGCGTTTAGTTTTGCTCCTTATTGTTATTTAATTTAATAATATACACCTTTGCCTAAAAATTTCAACTTGTGAAGTGCTCGAAGAATTATTGAATTTCTCCCTTCATCGTATCATTTCCGCGAGTTGTAGTTTTACCTAAAATTGCTAAATCTAATAAAAAAATAAAAAAAAAATAGTTTCTGAAATCCAATCAGAAGAACTAATTGAGTGGTTCTCTATAACCCGCATTAAATTGCCGTATATGTTTGTTTCATCTTACATTGGCCGTTAAATCAGTTTTTTGACTCATTCTCCCCGGTGAGTTCATTTTAGTGTGTGTTCTGCCTACTGGAAGCAATTGAGTCTCTTCAAAAATATTGTGTTCTCTTTTTCACTTTTTCAACTATACGAAATACGACCTAGTTAAGTGCGGCTATACATCTCTATTTCACCAGAAGTGCAGTTCAACATCTCTGACATTCATTTGGTGATCTCACTCCCTCTTACGTGTGAGTACAATATTTAGTGCATGTTCTGCCTTTCTAGCAAAGTGATCCTACTCAAATATATTTGTTTTGGTTTTTTTTCTAACTCATTGCATGTTGCAACCATCGAGTATCCAGTACTGTAACCATCACCATCAAATACCACACCACATTTATTCCCTTGGAAAGTTTATTTAATACATCAACCGGTTCTCGCCCGTGCTATTATCTTTTAAATTAATATGGGTTACTCCGATTGCTTCATATGTAAAAATCCGTCAAATGATGCTAAACTTTCTTGTGCGATATGCCTTGAAAGTGTGCATGCCAAATGCATTAATATTAAGGGGAAAGACATAGACAAAATAGTCTCAACTCCTGGCATCTGTTTTTATTGCGATAAACATCGCAATTTATCGATTGACGTCGTGCACTGGAAGTTTATAAAGTTGCAAAAAATGTTCAACAATTTATTTAAGATGTTCACCGAAATTAATGAGGTTCTTGTTTTTGATCCCTCAAATAAAGAAGAACTGCTAAAGAGTTTTAAAAACATTGACGGTCTGCTGCAACAACAACAGCCTATTAGCGAACATCAACTGCTTATATTGGCACAGCAGAACGAATTAAAAGAATCACAATTACAGCTTCAAATCACCCAACAACAACTACTTGAAAAACCACGAACTCTCCCACAGCAACAGAAACAATTAGATCAAGATAATTTTCACCGAGATCTTCCACAAATCGACTTGCCGCTTACAGAACAACATCAGAACAAATTGGTCACAACAAATTCCAATTTGCATAATCAACAAAATCAGCGACAATTAAAACCCAAACAACAAAAACAACTAAATAATCTTCAACTTCCTCAACTAAAGAGAGTACTACGGTCTAATTCAGACTCGGCGGATTTGGTTCCCGATACAATTGGCATTACCTTAGTTGACTCTCAATTGCCTTCATGTTCAACAATTTCACCTGCTGCTACCACTATAGGAGTAAGCCCGTCAGCTGACATTGAAAGTCTGACTACTGGGACAAACGATGAAAATACTCCCTCATCCAATTGTGATCTGAAAACTGTACCACCCCCGTTTGCAGTGTTTTTGTCTCGACTGGAGTATGGTACTAAACCTTCCGCTATTATTAATTATATAGCAAAAAAGGATATCGACACAAAAAACATTAGATGTTTAAGCCTAACAGCTGATAATCTACCGGGCCGAATTTCTGCGTCATTTAAATTACTTGCTCCATCAGCGACTGGCAAAATTCTTTTAAATCCGAACTTTTGGCCAAGGGACATACTTGTCAAGGAGTTTACAAACAGGAATAATAAGAATAATGCTAAATCCTCTTCTTCAAAAAACTTAAGGAAGTTGCCTTCTTCTACCAAAACGTAAGAGGGCTACGGACTAAGTGCACTAAATTTCTGATAAGTGTTTATAGCTGTTCATATGACATAATTGTTCTTACGGAGACTGGCTTAGATGATAATTTTAGCGATTCTGTTCTTTTCCCCACCTACTTTGATGTTAATCGATGTGATCGATCAACGGATAACAGCGTTTACAAGCGTCTTGGTGGTGCGCTTATAGCCATTCGAAAAAATTTTAAAGCGATAGATGTTGACCTTAGTTGCTATAAAGACATCGAAATATGCTGCAGCCATTTTAATTTAACATCCACCGCTAAATTATACATCGTTTGTATTTACATCCCACCTAGTGCCCGAGTAGATACTGTAACGAGGTACACAGATGCTATTCGTTTCATTGTGAGCCTTCTATCTTCCTCGGATTTAATTTACACTTTTGGTGATTTTAATCAACCGAATATACACTGGGCATCGGGGGACTCTGATTGTACATATCTCAGTCCCGTAAACCCCCTATCAGCAATTGGTGCGTTGATTGTTGATACGCTCCACTCACTTGGTCTACTCCAGGTGAATCATGTTATAAATACCATGGATCGTACTTTGGATCTCATCTTTACCAATAACAGCGACGAAACTCTTGTATCGAGGAGCCTCACTCCTCTCGTCCCGGAAGATTCTTATCATCCTTCTTTAAACCTTTTTTGCAACTTAAATTTTAATGAAACATTTATTTGTGAATCCTTCAGATTTGATTTCTTAAATGCTAATTATAGTTATATATGTGAAGAGCTTAATAATTATGACTGGAGCCCTTATCTATCATCCAAAATTAATGACATTTGCTCCAAATTCTATTCGGTTATTAATTATGCTATCTTTAAATATGTTCCTGTAGTTCGCGTTAAAAATAAGGCTGAGTCATGTCCTTGGGACAACGAAATTACACGCTATATAAAAACTCAAAAAAACCGAGCCTACAAGAAATGGCGTTGTAGTTTGGCTATTGAAGACTACGTTTTGTTTAGAAGGCTGAAGTCTGAGTTGAAAACATCTCTCTACCATGCATACCTTGTGTATTTAAACGATATACAGAACACACTTGCTTCCAGGCCAGATAAATTTTGGAAATTTATTAATTCTAAAAACAAAAGTGATGGTTTTCCAGCCTCACTATCTTTTAACGGATGTTTCGCGGATTCTCCCGATACTATTTGTAATAATTTTGCAAGCTTTTTTCAATCAGTTTATTCGAAAAATGACTTGATCATTGATGAGAATTTTTTTGATTACATTAATGATTCTCCTAATCCTCTTTTTAATAGTATGATATTTTCTGAAAATGATGTTTTGAAGAATTTAGCTGCTTCGGAGTCCAGCCTTAATCCTGGTCCTGATGGTCTTCCTTCTATTTTCCTTAGAAACTGTGCGTTTCCTTTACATAAAATCGTATGTCATATTTTTAATTTATCTTTAAAAACTGGAATATTTCCATCTGTTTGGAAAACTTCTTTTATAGTTCCCATTTTCAAGTCTGGCAGGAGAAATAAAATTGAAAACTATAGAGGTATATGTAAGCAATCTTCTCTTCCGAAATTGTTTGATTCTCTTGTTACAGAGAGATTACATTTCTATTGTAAATCCCTCATATGCAGTAATCAGCATGGCTTTATAAGAAGGAGGTCAACTGTAACCAATCTATTGTTATTTACTAACTCTGTGATCTCTGAAATCAGTAAGGGTAACCAGGTTGATGCGATCTATACAGATTTCAGCAAAGCTTTTGATCGTGTTGACCATAAAATGTTACTTTTTAAGCTTACAAAATTGGGATTTCCAATTTTCTTTTTAAAATGGCTTTCTTCCTTCCTTACTGATAGATTACAAAATGTAAAGTTTCGTAATAATATTTCGAAAAATATATCAGTAACCTCTGGTGTTCCCCAAGGAAGTCACATTGGGCCTCTACTTTTTATTCTGTTTGTGAATGATATTATCGATTTTATTCCTGAATGTTCTTTGTTAATGTTTGCGGATGACTTTAAAATATATTTGCCGGGAAATGATTATCACTCATTTCATCTCCTAAATTCATATCTTCAGAAACTTCATCTGTGGTGCTCTAAAAGCTACCTTTCATTAAATGTCTCTAAATGTTCAGTCATAACATTTTCCCGCTGTAAATCACCTGTCATGTATACGTATACTTTTGGTGGCGTAGTCATTCCCCGTGTTTCTGTAATCAAAGATTTGGGAGTGTTTTTAGACAGTAAGCTATCGTTTAATTACCATGTTGAGTCTATCACAAACAAGGCAAATAGAACATGAGGAATGTTAAGTCGCTATGCTTGTGAGTTTTCAAACGTTTATGTTATTAAAACTTTGTATGTAGCTTTTGTTAGATCTGTTTTAGAATATGCGTCTATTGTTTGGTATCCCTACTATAGAATTCATATTAATAGAATAGAATCAATTCAAAAAAGATTCCTAAGGTTCGCTCTTAGAGGACTCCCTTGGTTCGACTTAAGCAACTTACCACCTTATATATCTAGGTTAAAATTGATAAGCTTAGAGTCATTAGAAGTTAGGAGAACGGTGGCAAGAGTTGTCTTTGTTCATAGGACCCTAATAGGAGAGATTGATTCAACAGACATTCTAAGCCTTCTCAACATAAATGTTCCATCATTTAACCTGCGCTGCACTCGATTTTTTAGAGTAGACCACTCTCGTACAAACTACGGTCGTTCGTCTTCGGTCAACGGTTTAATGATATCGTATAACGCTTATGTCAATTTAATCGATTTTAGCTTATCAATTTCCGCCATAAAAAGAAAATTACTTGATAGTGTTCAGTCATAATCTGTTTGCTCTATGTCTTTTTAATTTGTAATGTATGACCTTACGTCTATGAAAGATTTTGTTCTTTGGTGACAAGAAATAAATAAATAAATAAAAATAAATTAATATCTCCGGCCAAGAAGTAATAATTCTCCTCCGAGTTCAGCTGCAGACCACGAAAAAGTGTCTCGAGCTCTGTCATAAATTGGTTGGGTGGAGGTGCTGCAGGTGCGTAAAGCGACACCACATACACTCTCCTCCGGCTATGGAGAGGAATGCATATGATGCATGCTTCCAACAACTGGAACCTACGCACGTCCCCGCTATATATAACCCTATGGCGCAGGCCTTTTCGAATTAAGATTCCAACCCCACCTCCTTGAGTGGAGTGTGGCCGGTCTCTTCTTATTACATGATAGTTTTTGTATCCCAATTTGTGCTTCTGATTTAGCTTAGTTTCGCTAACCAAAAGCACATCCGGGTTTTCGGTTTTCAACAAGTTGGCAAGTGACGTTCTTTTCTCGATCCTGACTAGTGAATTAACATTCACAGCAAGGATCTTTAAGTTTCCCTCATCCAGCGTAGCCATTAGATTTATGGCACACCAGACCCCACAAACAACTCCGAATAGATAAAGTCAATTCGGGCCGCTTGTTCATTTAACTGTTTCTGGAACTTATCGATCTTTCCGTGCAGAGACAGAAGGATCGCTTTTAAGTCTAGATCCACCTCTGGTGCCTTTTGGGCTACCTTTGGCTGGTTTAATGTTATTTGGGCTTGACCCGGTCCAGCTGCCATTTGGGCAAAGGACACGTTGGGTGCCACAAAATTTGTGAACGAGCGACTCTTCTGACGCCTATCGCCTTCAGACTGCTGTTTGCGGGCCTGGACTCGCTTTTTCAGTTCTTGGTACTTTGGGCAACCCCTGAAGTTGGCGGGATGCCCAGAGTTCCTGCAGAGCACACAGGAGAGTACACTCCGGTCTTCGACTCTCTCCTTACCTAGAGAGCATTCACCATGTATGTGGTCCTTATCGCACTTGACGCATCTAAACTGCATGTTACAGTTAGCTGCGGCGTGCCCGAACCTTTGGCAGCGCATACATTGAAGTATGCGATCTGACCGTTTTAATTTCTCCCATCTTACAGCATGATAGTACAGGAAGCGGATATTTCGCAGCCTGTCAATTTTGCTGTCAGGAGTAAGCTGGACCAGGAAAAATGGTAAGTAACGGTTACCACCACTTGCCACAGCCGAGGAAAACGGCTTGACCCCCACGAACTTGAGGTCATCGCTTTCAAAATTCTTAAGCTCTTTTTCGAGCTCCTCTGTTTTAATTGAGGGATCGATTCCTTTTAATACCACGGTTTTAAGCTTTTTCTCCCTTGGGGTGTACGTAAAGTACTCGGTCTTTACCTCTCCCAAGGCGGTGCGCACTCTCTGGTACTCCTCAATATCATCACACATAATTACATGTTTACTGGCAGAAAGCCTCTTAACATAAAAATTCTTAGTAATTAACCTACATAACCTAATACTATCACTAATATCGAAGTTACTTACATTAATCTCGGGAATTTTTTCCTTCCTTGCTGGCTTCTTCTGCGTCTGCTGCTTTGACTGCTGTTGCTGATTTGGCTGCAATTGCTGCTTTGGTTGCTGTTGTTGCTGTTTTTGTTGGTTTCGTTGCTGTAGTCGTTGTTGTTGCTTCTGTTGATATTGTTGCTGGATTTGCTCCCTCAGCACTGTTTGTTGTTGATGTTGCTGCACTTTTTTCAGCCTCAGCTGCTCACGCTTCTCCAAGAGCTCTTTTATGAGCTTGTCTAGCTCAGCTACCTCATCCTCTACATCTCCATCCTCCATTTGGATGGCATTGCTTCCATCGTCGTCGACCGGTAGGTCCCTGAAGGAGTTTCCCTCTCCGACGTACCGGCCCGCTCCCCCTTCAGCTTCGTAAGAACTGGTATCCGTATCATCATCGGTACCAGCCACCGATGATGCTACGCTAGGGTCTGCCAGGTTCGCCCTTTTCTTGGCAGAAAGATTCGGCTTCGGATTTAGCTTCCGTCGCCTCTTCTCCACCTTTCGGAACTCCTCATTTGCTACTTCTGTAGCAGGTTTTTCAGCTGCTACTTCTGATTTTGTTGGTGCTGGTATTGCCTACGAAAGAACTCGTCCTGGCAACGACCGACCCTTTGTTGTTGCTGTTGTTGTTGCAGTTTTAAATATGCTTGCAGCTGATGCCCTTGGCATACACGCTGCTGATATTGTTGCTGATGCTGCTGTTGTTGTTCCTGCTGCTGCTACGGTTGCTGCTGTTTTTGTTGTTGATGATGCTCTTGAAGTTGTTGGTGTTATTACTGGCGATGATTTTTTTGCCGGCTCACGTGTTCGCACCACACGTCGCAACGGCACACCCACACCCGTAAGCGGGACCACCGATTTTCCGGGGTCCATCGCCTGATACGTTGCGGCACTTTTTTTTTTTTTTTTTGTTTATCTTTGTGTCTCTATCACTAAATTGCCGAAAAAAATTTAAAAATTGAAGACTGGCCGAGAATCGAACCTGAGTCTCCGACGTCAGAGGCGGACGCCTAGCTTACTAAGCCAACTTTCGACTCAAAAATATTTGGCTAAATCGCTTTTATAATCGATACACTTTCCTTTTTTCCCGCTGAACACTAACTAGCCGCCCTATCTCGATGAGAGCTGCGGAACGACTCTTTGTACAATCGTTTTGGAGGCAAAATGAACAATTGACTTGACTGAACACGGGCGATGGTGAGATGTGGCTGAGAGAAATTGATATAAATGTGGATCGTGTAAGCTTTTTGAACGATCGTTTTGGAGGCGATATCAACAATTTACGCGACTGAATACTGGCGATGCACAGTGTGTAATTTCACACATCTGGCGGGACTTTATTCCCGTTTCGTTTAAATATATTTGTATTTTTGTTTACTTGTTTAATAGAGTAATATATTAAAATTCAGGAAGTCGTAAAAGTATTTATACGCATATTGGTTCAGTTATAGAAGACATATACCTACCCCACCCCATCCATTGACCAAGAAATATGTAGATCACTTACCTTACTTCATCCGGCCTTAACGAAGCTTATTGGTACGACACTTCTTAAAGTAATCAAAATAACTTTGAAGTTCATCAACTAGTTTTGTTCCAAGGTAAAATGACATAACACGAAAAGTGTCACTTTTCAAGAAACTTATTTATCACGAATTCATAATTTTTTTAGAAGCAAAGTGTTATATATGAAAAAAAGTCATTTAGGTAGCTGGGAAAACAACAGGGATTTTTCCTTAAATTCAAAACGACACTTGTGCCCCCATGCTGTCAGTTTAAGAGTTATAGTTATGACGGTTTGATAGAAAAATTGTATTTTTTTTTGCGATTCGTTCTGTGTAGTTAACTCAAAATCGTCAAGTTTGCTTTTCAAGCGACGATATATTGAATTTTTCCAGATTTTTTTCCAGATGAAAACTACAGATTTCCTTGTATTGAAATATGTAGTCAAAAAATTGCAAAATATTTTTATAAAAGTAAAAAAAAACCGGTCTAAAAAAAACTGGTTTAACGATTTTCAATATTTTTTTTCCTAGGTAGACTATTGCTAATAAAATACTATTGCATATAGTAAAGTAACTAAATACAAACTCTTCCGCTTGGTTTAAGATATTTATTGCAACTGAAAAAGCATTTATTGTTACATTAAACTGAGACTTAAATCTAATGCGAAATTCAGTTCTCTTATCTGGATCTTCCCACAAAGATCAAGACGAGAAAAGAATTCGCGTGGGCAATTCCTGGAAAAGGCGGAATCTGATTTCGAGTAAACAGACTCGAAATCTAACTCCGCATAAACATGAAGGAGTGTGCCCAGTATGCATTGCGGGGGTGCCGCTTACAATAGGATGTGACACCTCCCCCAATACGTTTTCTGGTCCACCAAAAATTTAAATTAAAAAAAATAATTAAAGCTCTAAGCTGTTAACTTACTATATTTTTTTTTTGTAGTTAAGAAAATTATTAATTTATTAAATTTTAAATGGGTCTGTCATTGGTTGCGCTTTGACGACAATTTTAGTTTTTTTTGTTTTGCATTAAAAAGACTTATAACTATTACCAGCGTTATAAACGATACAGAAGTGTACTTATAAATTTTTGATTCGAACTCGATGTATTTAATAGTTTCTCTATTTTCGATTGTTTGTAGGTTTATTTCTTGTATATTTAAGTTACTTTTTATTTTTGTTAAATTAAGTTTTAGTGAAGGCCGAATAATAATATCTTTAAACTCTTTAATTTTGTTTGAAAATTTAAAGTTGTTTAAACTTATATAACAATTTTTAAATTTGATTACATTGTTTCCTTCGACAAATAAATCATCATTATTACAATTCTGAGACATTTTCGTTTTTTGCATGTTTTTTGTTAGAACTAAGTTTTCTTTTATTTGAGTTACAGATTCTTCTTTATTTACTCTATAAGGGCATTTATTGTCTGTTGACAATAGATTTCTAATACACTGGTTATCGTGGACTTTGAAGTTCTTTTTTTATTGTTATTTCACTTATAGTTTTAAAAATAATATTATCTTTAATAATGACTTCCTGAGTATCAATATTCAGCTCTTCGAATGCGGAATTAGGGCATGCTATAACCATTGCCTTTGAAAATTTTTCATCGGTAAATGTTGGTATGAGTAGTACAAAAATTAAAAGATCGTCTCTAAATATTACACTATTTTTAAGATACGGCATCATAGTTATTGTTATTTTATAGTTGTATATTTCATCATCGGTCAGTATGTCGTGTGTCAATACGTCAAGTTTGCTAAGTAGGATTATGTCTTTAATTTTTTCTATTTGTCTGTCGATTGCTGTTATATCTGCAAACATTTGCAGTACATATTCGAATTGATTTGCCAGAAATATGTTTTTTCAGTTATATTGGTGATTTCGTAAAGGTATTTACTCAACTTATTTTGTTGTGTATTAATGTGTTCTGAGATATCATTTATATTTTTGATAAGGTTTTTATTAATTATAACCTGTTTGTTGGATTGATCAGTAATTTGTTTCATGTTATTGTCTAAATTGTCCAAGTGATTGTATATATCTTCGGCGTCATCGTTATCCATTGTTCCTGCTATAAATGTTAGTCCCTTCCCAAAAATATTTATTAAACCCCGTTTACTACGTCTCTCTTTGTGTATGTTAGGTAGTAAAATGTTAAAATGGTTATGCAGTGTAGAAATTTCTCTATGCAGCATTTGATAGCTGATGTCAGCGTTACTTAATTTTAGTTGGTTAAGGTTATTGTATAATGTGTCTATTATATCCGCATATTGGGTGAGGTTGACGATGTGGGCTACTTTTGTATAGTTCTGTATGATTAATATTTCCTCTGTTGTCGTTATCATAAATCCGTTTTCGGTCAGAATCGGCAATACTTGCAGGTTTTGCCCAAAGACCCTTGCAATGAGCAAGAAAAGTGTTATTAGTTTCATTTCCTGCAAGAAAATTTGAAAATTTAAAGAAGAGTTATCGATATTTGTAGCGACGTTTTTGTTGTTGTTTGCAGTATTTAGTTTGCCTTCTATTGCTATCATCAATCAAATAATTGGATTCTTTTATGAACTTATTTAATTTCTTATACGAGTACTTAGCGATGTTCTTTGCTATGTCCCTATTTCTCACAATATTACATTCCTGCTTATAATTATAGTCTCTAGCAACATTCAGTTTATTTATTCGCTTTTGCTTTTCATTGGAAAACGTTTGGTGTAAATTTTGTATATCTGTTTTGTCAAGGTTTTTATTAATGAAATCTATGGGTCTCATCTTTGTCGTTGAATGAATGGTGTTATTGTAAATGCTTACAATTTTGAAAAGTTTTTCGTCAAGGGTATCGTCATCGTTATTTATTTGAGTGCTAACTTTACAAATTCGTAGATGTTCGTTTAATGTTCCGTGGAGCCTTTCCACGTCTGAATTTCCTATCTTGTAGTTTGATGAAATGTTATGTTGTTATCTTTAAGAAACTGTTCGACTAAACTATGGATTATACATTTTTCACCATCTGAGACAAGTTTATTCATTTTACCTAAATATAGAATTCTCTCTTTTAAAGCTTTCAGTACGGAAATCCATGTCCTATCATTTATCTTATGGATATGTAGTTGCATACTTCTAAAACTTGTCTATTGTAGTTATATACATAATATTCCGATAGGGATGCCATATATCCATGTGTACTATATCGTTAAAATGATGAGGTGATTCGGTAATGTTAAAAGGGATTTTAATTGGAGTACGGTCAAACTTTGCTAATTGACATATCTCGCAATTATTAATAAATTTATGTACTAATATTTGCATTTTAGGGTAAAAATAAAGTTTCCGCAGTTCGGAATAAACTTCATTTATTCCTCTGTGATTCTTGCTTAAGTGTTCTTTTCCAATCAACGTTATTATTTCGTTTTTGTCGGTTATATCCCTTAATCTTATGCTTGATTTAAGTATCCTAAGATTTTGATTGTTGGAAAAATACTTTACATAAATGTTTTGAAACTGTAGGAAAAGGGGTGAATCATCACAGTAAATGCACATAAGTCCCTTATCAACAATGACTCTTTCACAGATAAATAAGTTGTTCATGAGGAAAGATCACAATGATATTCCTTGTGTTCGAATCTCCCAGACAGCAGAGAACAGACAGACGGTACTGACTGCTGGAATAAGTCCAGAAAGTGTCGCTTCAAACGACGATTTTTTCGTGGTCGAGGACCCACAGGAGAAGGTGGATTTGCTGGGCGCTTGTTTCGAGGCCGTGTATACGGTGAACAATCCTGTTCGCCGTAACCACGACATTGAGAATAGGGCTCTGGTGAGCCACTTCGATCTGCGCACCGAACTTGAGAATTGGCGATCTGAGAATAACGGATTCACCGTGTTCACTGATGAAAACCATGCTAATGCAGTTGTCGCCAATGGCCGAGATGCATCGCACTTGTTCGTGTCGAAGGATGATCTTCTGTGCATCTTCGAGACACTAAAGAATAAAAAGTCGGCGGGGATGGATGGTGTCCCAAACGTCGTATTGAGACACCTGCCTCTGGAGGCTGTAGATATTTTCACCACGCTGTTTAACAATGCGCTGAATAATGCATATTATCCGGCGCATTGGAAGGTAGCTGTGGTACACCCTATCCCGAAAAAATGTAAAGATAGGACGAACCCTGCCAATCTCCGGTCAATTAGCTTGCTTCCGAATATTAGCAAGGTCTTTGAAAAGGTTGTCAATAGAGCCCTGTTAAAGTGGGTCGAGGACAATAACATAATTCCGGACAACCAGTTTGGTTTCAGGGCGAGGCATGACACTATTCATGCCGCGTCGAAACTGGTTTCCGACATTCAGTGGAATAAATGCAAGAACCAATGCACGGGTGCTTGTCTGGTTGATTTTGAGAAGGCTTTCGACACCGTATGGTTAGAGGGACTTTTCTACAAGTTGACCAGGCGGGGGATGCACAAACCTTTGCTATATGTAATTTATAATATGCTTATGGGAAAGAAGTTCGTTGTCAAATGTGGCAACGTGACTTCGAGCAGAGTCTTTGAAATTAAAAACGGTTTACAGCAGGGGGCGGTCAATTCTCCGATCCTGTTTAACATTTACACGAGTGATCTGGTGGGTTCACTCAGCCATGCTATAGCGTATGCCGACGATTTGGTGGCATACAGATCAGGTCCTAAAATCGAGGTCATTAATATCCTTTTGCAGCGTGACTTCGATCAAATTAAGCGATATTGCGACGACTGGAAGTTGAAAATCAACTTTCAGAAGACGGAAACAATCTTGTTCAGAACTCCATTGGCTGGGGCCTCTAGGGATACCAGAAAAACTGGAAAAAATTGGCCATTATTGGACAAAATGGGCAGCCATTGGCGGTGAGAAGCGCAGTTAGATATCTAGGTATCTGGCTTGACCAGTATCTGTATTTCGATAGACATATAGTTGCTTGTCTTGCTGGGGCCAAGAAGGCTTATGCTCTAACAAGGAGACTGTTTCATAGCAGTCAACTTGACTCCAGAGTGAAGGTCATTTGCTACGTGGCCCTTATAAGGCCGATCATCGCTTATGGTTGTCCATTATGGTTTAATATAGCGCCTAGCTATATGGAAAAGATTCGGGTTTTGGAGAGACAATGTCTTAGGACCTGTCTCCGTTTGTTCCGAACGCCTGAATCCAACTATATAAAATACTATCCCAACAAGGTCCTATACGATGGGGCTCAGTTGAATAGGATTGACAATTTCCTCATTAAGGTCACTCGAAGGCACGTTGCAAGGGCGATGGCCAGCGACAATAGTCTGATATTTGGGGCTTACTACCCCAATGAAATGTACATAGAGAGTACGCTCCGGTCTGGCTTTATCCCGCCAGAGGCATTTATCCATATTGATTCAAAAGGGCTGGTACAGACGAGGGATGGTATCCCGATCTTATACCATCGCTACCGCAGCGCGAGAGATAAGCGGCTCCTCCATGACGGGGACGTCGCCAATGCTCATGAGCTCCTCCGTTTTAGTACCGCAATATCGGAGAGGGATAGATTCGACACGGAAAAGCAATTCGCCGAATTTTGGTGGCTTGTTGAGGGGGGAGGGGTCAACATGCCCTCCCAGGACGGTGCGTTACTCTAGGTAACATCCTCTTAGCTTATAAGTTAGATTAAGTCAGCTAGGGCGTTTTTGGGAGAGGCCGGGCTCGCCAACGTGTGGTGGTGCTTCCGGGAGTTGACTGACGCTGTAAGGCTTCAGTCGGCTCACGGCGGCGCGTGTGCACGTTGACGACTGCCAGGCGCTCGGAAAGCAATTGGGATTTTGACCACTTATTGCGCCAGGCAACGAGTGCTCAGAATCCTAATTATAGTTAGAATATGTTAAGTAGTTTAAGTAAGTAGAACAGGTAGTTTGTAATTTGTTTTATATAAAATCTCAATAATGATACCGAGTTTTAGTAAATTTTCTCGAGGAATATATATGTAAGATTAGTTCGTAAAATAGTTCGTAGGCCGAAAGGCAATAATTCTAAGATATAGTTAAGTTTAGAGCGTTCGCATAAGGACCAATAAATAAGAATAAGTATCCTGTTAATTTTAAGTTAGGTTTAATCATTTTTGTCTAGTATGTAAGTAGATATTTATCAATGAATAAAAAAATGAATTTCAAAGTAAACAATGACTCTTTTCATTATTTTTAATAAATCAGTTCGTTCTACTACTTGAACGTAGTTTTGGACCTTTTTGTGAACTATTTTTAGTGTCACCTTTTCTTTGTTTCCACGTGTAAGGTAGATTTGGTTCTTAAAAAGATTAATAGGTTTGTCTGTAATATGAATGTGATTGGTAGAATCTTCTTGTGCACTATGAATCGTTGCACCAGTTGACGAAATCTCACTTTCTTCATCATTTTTGTTAAAGAGGTTAAGTAATGTAACTTCATTATCTCTGTATTGCGTCTCATTATGATCGGCTTGATGGATGTTAACTCTAGTTAACCCATCGGCTGCGCTGTTTTCGCTCCCTTTTACGTATTCCACAGTATAATTAAATTCATTTAGATGGATTTTCCATCTTTGAAGTTTACTCTTTGGCTCAGTAAGATTCGATAGCCACACCAAAGGGCGGTGATCGGTTTTGATTATAAATTTCCTGCCAAATAGATAGGGTCTAAAATACCTAGTAGACAAAACTATTGCAAGGAGTTCTTTTTCTATTGTGCTATAGTGTTTTTCGTGGTCAATAAGCGTTCTACTGGCATAAGCTATCGGATGACCACTTTGCGAAAGCACTGCTCCGATTGCGAAATTATATGCATCTGTTGTAAGCGTAAATACTTTATTGAAGTCAGGATTGATTAATACAGGTTCGTTAGTAATAAGTTCTTTAAGCTTGTTAAATGCCTGTATATATTCCCTGTTCTTTATGTTTATTTTAGAGTTTCTTTTAAGGAATTTTACCATGGGATATGCCACTTTTGCGTAGTCCCTAATGAATTTTCGGTAATATCCAGTAATACCGAGAAAGGATTTAATCTCCTTTTGAGTTGTAGGGATTTTAATTTGTTTTATGGTTTCTATCTTAAGCGGATTGGGTTTAATAGAATTTTCTGATATCACGTGTCCAAGATATTCGGTTTCGAGTGCCGCGAAATTACGTTTTTCGACTTGCAATTTCAAATTACACTGCCGCAATCTTTGAAAAAAAATTTTGGAGTGAATCGAGATGTTCTGTAAAACCAATATATCGTCTAAGTAGACGATACAAATTTTGTTAATGTATTCTTCTAAGATTGTATTCATGAGGCGTTGGAACATCGCCGGCGCATTCTTAAGGCCGAACGGCATTCGAACAAACTCGAAGTGACTGCTTCGCGTAGAGAATGCAGTTTTTTATTGGTCTTCGGGATTCACTTCAATCTGGTGGAATCCCTTAGCCAAGTCTATAGTTGAAAAATATTGACATTTCCCAAGTTTGTCAAATAATTCTGATATATTCGGCATTGGGAATCGATCATCGATGGTCTGGTTATTTAGTTTTCGATAATCAATTACGACCCGGTATTTTTGTATTTTTGACCCGTCTGAATTTTTCTTGGGCACAACCCAAATGGGCGCATTATATGGGCTATTACTGTATCTAATAATACCTTGCTGAAGCATTTCGTTAATTTGTTTATCTACTTCGTTGACATGAACTTCAGGGTATCGGTACGATGTGACATATATAGGAATGTCATTCTTAGTTTTTATAGAATGCTTTATTTCACTGTTAAAAGTGAGGTCTTGGTCCTCACAATAAAATAAATCTTTAGAGCAAAGATGTGAAGCTAAATTAACTGTTTTATTTTCGAAATCAGAAAAGAAAATGTAAGAGCAACCATCGTCGTAGCAATTTTTAAAATACAATTCTTCTTCGGCGTTTAAAAAAAATGGTATATCCGCTTGTTCGGTTTTGAGGATTCTATTCTTATAATCAATTATGGCGTTAATTTCTGTCAGAATATTGTTTCCAATAAGTGCATCGAAATAATTGTGAAAGTTCACCTCTAAAAATTCTACATACAAATTGTTCAATTTAAATGGTTCTGGAATCGGTACCTTATATTTAACCTGGGTTGTAACACTTTTTCCCAAACATTTTAAATTTTGAGAATGAAATGGTACTTTCCATTTTGGATTATAGACATTTCCATTTACTATACTAAATTCTGCCCCTGTGTCTATAATAAATCGAAATGTTTTATTTGGGGATTGAATGGTTATATAAGGAAGTTGTTTGGTATATCCCCCTGAAATTTTTGGTGGTTTTCGGGACCGTTTAAATTTTTGTTTATAGAAATATTCATGGGTTCTCTACGAGCATTGTTAGCCTGATTGAAACTACTATATTGTTGGTTTCGCCTAGTTTGTTGGCTCGGTGTACGAATGTCTCGTCTATTTGCCTGATAACTGTTAGAATTACTTCTGTTATTATGAGACCTATTTGATTGTCGACTTTGGACGCTATAGTCCATAGGTTCAACATTGTTGTCATAGTTTTTGCTTGGTATAGCTGGGTTGTTTTGAATATAATCATTTTGCCTATTCCTATTACTGTTACTGATTTCGAGTAAACAGACTCGAAATCTAACTCCGCATAAACATGCAGGAATGTGCCCAGTAAGCATTGCGGGGGTGCCGCTTACAATAGGATGTGACAATATGTAGTTTTTCCAAGAAAACTCTCTAACAAATTTGAAAAATTAAAGACTTTTCCAATATTTTCTTAAATAATTTTAAGTTATTATTTATTAAGTACATATCATCATTCTTTAAGATTTTATTACTACAAAAAGTATTACATAACATGGAGGTAGTAATCATTTTTATAAAATTAAATTTAATCTTCTGGCCTTCTGCGCTGGAAATATATCTAAAACTTCCGCCAATCCTGTTAATCTTTTTTCACCGGTAGAATTTCTTAGATAAGTTTGTAGACTTTTCATTGTCGAAAATGTTCTTCCCGGTGTACATGTTGAAACCGGTAGTGTCGCCAAAATTTTAAGAAGCTTGTGGATGTCAGGAAACAGATCCTTATTGCATTCCTCAAGAGCTGTTATTGCACTCTTTGAACGCTCTATATCTGTCTTTGTATGGCATTTTGTCTTCCATTTTTTTTTTTTATTTTTGTTTTTTTTTTTATTTAACAAATTAAATTATTAGTAATTTTCGAAGTGTTTAGCTGTTTTCCAATTGAATGCGCAATTCGAAAATATGGATTTCGCTTGCCTGTGCAAGAAAAAATTATCGCGAAACGAACCAGGTATACAGTGTGTCGGTTTCTGCGGTAAATGGTTCCATATAAAGTGTAAGAATATAACTAAATATGGCACTGAGCGAATGGAAGTAAATAAAAACATTTGCTTTTTGTGTAGTGAGTGCGTGGAATTTATGCGAATTTTAAAGGCAAATCATGAACAAATTATTAAATCTATCGCTGATACGAAAAGTTTATTAACGGACATGTTTAAAGAGAGTGTGAAGGAAATAAAAGATCGTGGTAGATGTGATCAGTTGTGTCAAGGAAAAAAACAAAGAAGAAAAAAAGAGTGCAACATATGCAACAATGCTAAAGGCGCCTATAGTGGTAAAACCAAAACAAGTACAAGACTGTAAAAAAACTGTTAAAGAAGTGAAAGAAAATATAAACCCATCTGAATTGGCTGTAAATGTGAGCAAAATAGTGAATAAGAGGGATGGAGTGATCACAATCTAATGTTCGAGCGAAACAGAACGGCAGCTATGAGCACCGAAATCGTAAACAAAATAAGTAAGAACTACGACATTAAAGTGAGCGAGATGCGTAATCCGAAAATATTAGTGCATGAAATGAGAGAGGAATTAGCGGAAAATCAAGTAAAGGAAGTGATCATTGCCCAAAACAAACAAATTTCGTTTAAAAAAATAAAGTGCGTCAAATTGTTTAAATCTTTAAAAAAGAAAGAAATTTATAACGCGATTATAGAAGTGGATGGTGAAGCCTTTGCCAACATTTTAAAAGTGAAAAAATTATTTATTCGATGGGATGAGTGCGTATGTTATGAAAACGTTAATGTCAAAAGATGTTTTAAATGTTGTGGCTTCAATCACAAATCTGATGTGTGTAAGAGTGAGAGAGATATATGTGCAAAATGCGGCGAAGAAGGTCATAACGTTAAAGAGTGTAAGAGTGTTAGGAACAAGTGCATAAATTGTGTAAAGATGGAAGAGAGATTAAACATTGACATAGACGTAGAACACGATTCCAGGGATACCACCTGCCCAGTTTTACAAAGGAGACTTAAAATGGAAAGAGAACGAATTTCTTACTAGCAGCTAAGTATTTTAAAGTGTATTTATTTGAATGTACAGGGCCATGTTAACAATTTTAGTGAAATTGAGTTAATGGCAAGACAGACAAAGCCTCATTTAATTTGTTTAAGTGAGACGCATATGACTGACAAAATTAAGAAATCAGAAGTAGAATTAAATAACTATAATCACATTCCAGTTTTGAGCATGTCGAGTCACACCGGTGGTGTCTCGTAGTATATTAAAAATTCGTTACGTTATCAAATTGTTAAAGAGGTTAAAGATGATAATGGAACGTATTGTTTAGAAATTGATGTTGGTGATGAGCAAATGTTATTGAAGTTGGTGGTGGTGTATAGAAGTCCTAGTTTTTCCAAAGCCCAATTTTGTTCTATGTTTGAAGATTTTCTTGAAAATATGCTGGTGAATAAAGATTTGATTGTAGTAGGTGATTTAAATATTGATTGGTTCATTGATTCAACTTATAAAAAACAAATTAAAGCCATATGTTGTGCGAACAATTTATCTGTTATTAATGATCAACCAACACGTATAACTAATCAATCGTCCACACTAATAGATTATGTCAATACAAATAATAGACAAATATCAGCCAAAAATAGTAAAGATTTTAAAATAAGTGATCATGAGACAATTAATATTGACATAACACTAAGAAATAGAATTAACATAAATACTAATCTGAAATATAAAATACTAAACTATAATAAAAATGTTTTTTATTCTAAACTGTTGTCTAGTGATTTTGTTGGTGTAGACATTGTGAATAGTAGTGCAGATGATTTGGCAGATTTGTTCACTAACGAAATGTGCGGAATCGTTAGTGAAATGGTAATGGAAAAAAGGGTGCGAGGTAATGAATGTCAATGGTACAATAAAAGGTTAGTACGTCTAAAAGATAGCAAAATAAAATGTTACGAAATAGCAAGATGTAGCAATGATAGGCTTGCATGAGATGCTTATAAACTGGCAAGAAATATATACAAGAGTAAACTGCGAATTTTGAAGGATAATTTTATAAGAAAAAAGATTAACTCATCGCGAAATCAGCAAGAAACGTGGAAAAATATCAAACAACTTATTTTAAATAAAGAACAAAGTTAGATCAATAGCGTCTCATTTAGTGGCAATACTTTGCACGACAGTAAACAGATTTCATGTGAATTTAATGCATTCTTTGTAGAAAAAGAAGAAAAAATTATTAAAGAGATACCGGCGTTAACTTACGATAATGATTTGATCCAAGTTGAAACAGTGTTTAAGTTTAAAAGCATACGTACGAAGGACAAAGTAGTGGAATTCAAAAAAAATGGGCAAAAAATGAGACAATAATTTTATGAGTGCAAACATGTTTTTAGATGAAATAGAAATAATTGGCCCAGTAATAAGAGAGCTCTTTAACAAGTCGATGATGACAGGTGTTTTTCCCAGTGGATGGAAGGAATCAATGATTAGACCTATTGAAAAAGTTGCGAATACCGTTCTACCTGAAGAATTCAGACCTGTTAACATGCTTCCCTTATACGAAAAAACATTTGAAAAAATAGTGGAGAAGCAACTCAGAAATTACGTAGAAGAAAATAAATATATCATGGAACATCAATCTGGATTTAGGCAAGGATACTCTTGTGAAACTGCTTTAAATTGGGTGATCGAAGACTGGAAAAATCAAATAGATAAAAAAAAGATAATTGTAGCTGTATTTTTGGATTTTAAGAGAGCTTTTGAGACCGTGGATCGTGAAATCCTCATAAAGAAACTTTTTAAATATTTAGTTAAAGACAATGAGCTGAATTGGTTTAAGTCGTATTTAAATGGGCGGACACAGCGCACAGTCGTAAACAATAATATTGCAAATGCATGTGAAGTCAATGTAGGAGTACCGCAAGGTTCGGTATTGGGAGTATTGTAATGTACGTTGGTAATGTGGTATGTAAGGACGTTGTGACTAATGTTTATCTACTAGAATGACTTCCCAAAGATTTACTAACAACGTGGATAGAATAGACAGGCAGGCACGAATGCCATAGGTTTGCCAACTTGTCCAGTGTCTCAGGCAGGGCACGAATGCCATAGAGGTCTGCCAAAATAAATGAAACACGCTTTTGAGAGTCTAAATAGATTCTGGTTTATTTCTACAAATACCATGTCTTATATACTAGTTTTACTTCCCAGTCTAACCGAAACACCTTGATACAAAAATGATCGCGTCCCATTAATTTTAGTCGTCATCATCATACTCATCCACATTGAACTCATGACACACTTCTCGTTTAATCGTCACCCAAGGCATAGATCGCGTAATTCATCGATCAACTTACAATGTCAGTGTAATCGCCAGAAGTTCTATTCATACTTTCTGTATGCGATACCCGACACTGTAGTGAGTCAATGAAGTCCGATTGTTATGTCAGTGGGTCAGTGGTGTTTATTGTGATTTAAACTGCATTGCACAAAGTAGGAAGTTTTTTGTGTACATTGTTATGCAGTGCAATGAGGGAGTATGGAATTATATTGGTGGGTTCATTACAGTATTCCTATTCTTAATGTACATTAATGATATTAACAAGGTTGTGAAAAATAGTAAATTATGTATGTTTGCGGATGACGCACTTTTGTTTATTAGTGGAAACTGTGCAAAAGTTTGCATAAATAAAATAAATGATGATCTAAAAGCACTAAGCAAATGGCTAAAATTTAATAAACTAAGGTTGAATATTAAGAAGACAAAATGCATGAACAGCAAAGAAAGTATGGATGTGAACATCGATGGAGAAAGCATAGAGCTTGTTAATGAATTTAATTACTTGGGAGTTATTATAGACGACAAAATCAATTTAAAAGCAAATATAGATTACATATGCAAAAAAGTATCGAAGAAAATATATTTCTTTACTAGGCTAAGAAAGAAGATTTCAACTAATACCACAATACAGATCTACAATGCCATAATAAGACCACATTTTCAATACTGCACAACAATTTTATATCTATCAACTGAAACAGATTTAACAAGACTACAAAGGCTTCAAAATAAGCCAATGAGAATAATACTAAAGTGTCATAGATTAACGCACGTGAAGTATATGTTAGATAAACTAGGGTGGTTAAATATTAGACAGCAAATAAAATTTAGTGTATTAGTGTTTGTTTTTAAAATGAAAAATGATTTGTTACCGGGATATCTGCTAAATAATTTAGAATACATTAGTGAAAGCCAACCGTATAACCTCCGAAATGGACAAAACTTTAGACCAAAATTTAGGTCATCAGTGCGCGCTCAAAATACAGTTATGATTAAGGGACTAAATCAATTTAACAATCTACCCAATGAACTTAAGACTCTAACAAATGTTAACAAATTTAAGGAAGAATTATTAAAAATAATAAAATCAGACAATTAAATATATTTACAAATAAATAAATAATGGAAATAAATGGCTTGTTTAAGCCAAATAATAAGTCACACACTCTAACACTCTTAAATTAAAATAAAATGATAAATTAAATACATAAATCAAGGAATAATACAATATACATTTACTTATAACTAAATAAATAAAAAAATTGGACGGGTATTGAGGGCGTGGGCATAATAATAATAATAATAGCGTAAATTCAGCTTTTAAAGTATCCCAATCCAAAAAACATTTATAAAATTTGAAGTTTTCTTCGTTATAATTTTGTTCGTTTTTGCCAAGGATCGATGGAATAAAAATGCACAAAGAGGAAAGTATGGACTTATGGTTTTCAAATCTCATTTTAAGCTGACTTAAAAAGTCATATAAAAGAGCAATCATTATACTTATCCTAAAATATTTCTCAGGATCTGTTGTGCTCATGTTTTGTCTGTGCTACTTCCTTGACACAATTCGTGAAATTTTGAGTTTTTCATCCACAACATTTACTAAGTTTTGTGCAGTCTCAAAAATTGGTTTGAATTCCGGAATGATATTCCTTGGAATGTGTTTGTTATTAATTCTACATATTCCAATGCAGACACTAAGTCGCATGAGGGTGATTGTAAGATCTTACAAAGTGGCAATGTATATGTAAACAAAACACTCATACAACACAGTGTGAAGGGTTATCAATAGTACCAAACATCTGAAATGGGTAAAAATTCAAAAGAAACCACCATTTAACGAGAAACGGAAGTGTATGCGCTTAGAATTTTCTAGGCTCCATATGAGTTTTAAAAATGAATGCCGTCACGTAACTTTTTCGGATGAGAAGAAGTTTAATTTTGATGGCCCTGATGGGTTTAATTATTACTTCCATGATATGAGGAAAGAAGAACGATTTTTAGCGCGGCATCATAGTCGAGAAGGTGGTGTTATGGTATGGGGAGCAGTTAGCTACTATGGCACTATTGAGCTTGAGTTAAAAGCCTCAAAAATTACTGCATTAAGTTATAAAGGAATTTTAAAAAGAAATTTTCCTACATTTGCAGGCATTTTTTGACCCATAAACTGAACTTTTCAGCAGGGCAACGCCCCCATCCACACGGCGCGCAAAGTAAAAAATTGGATAGAGGAGCAGAATGTGGAATTGCTTCAATGACCGCCGTACTCACCGGACCTGAACCTTATAGAAAACGTTTGGGGATGGTTAGTATGAAAAGTTTATGAGTCTGGCCGTCAGTTTGAGGACAGAGAATCCCTTATTGCAGCCATTAAATTGGCCTGGAGGGAAATTTCGCTAAACTACATAAAGAGGTTGTACGATTCCATGCCGGATCGAATTTACGAAACTATTACGAATAAAGGTGGCAATACCCAATACTAAAATAACCCAATAAAAAACTATTTTAAGAAAAACTTGTTTCATTTAATCCCAATAACTTTTATTTCCAATTTCAATATTTGTGTCTATTCAGTTGACCCAAAATAAAACTGCATTTTTCCATATTGAATGCTTTGCAATGGAACCAGGAAAAAAATAGCGGTACTTTTTGACATATTCTTTCCGATTTATTTTGTCAACATCATACTCAAACAATTTGCATCATCAAATGATATATTACGGCACAAGGTTTTGAAAAAATGGATAACGCAGCTTAGGAAATGTTTGTGCTTATTCAGTTGAAGCTAAGTGTATATAGGTGCAGAAAAAGTTAATGGATTCTGATAGACAAAACACAGGCGGAGGAACCAAACAATATTTTACGACGGGTACATCCGGGTACAATTTTAAAACGCTTCACAAAGTAAAAAGATGTAAAAAAACGGACAAGACAAAAAGCCTTCAAACAAAACGACAATTTCTTCCATTTTTTATGTGACCACAAATTTCTACCTTACCTTTTGAGAATCAGTATATGTATATGTATATAACAAAAAAGAAAATATATGTATTCCGTTGCGTCAGTTATTACTTGAATCACGCGCGATCATTTTGACTGTTAATATGCAACTGACCTGAATTATTTGTTTTTCTCTGAAATTTTCGCTGTTTGTAATGTTGCCTAACCTAAAATAACGGTTGATAAGTGATACTTATCTCCCAATTGATTTCCAACGTTGTCCTTTTGTCTCCGATATCCTCCGATGTCCTTGATGCGGTTCCTCTTCCCTATGTCTCCGATGAATGACCTCCAAGTGTATTATGTGTATTAAACAATTTTTAAAGTGAGTCCTTACTTTTTATACTTTATACGAATGGAGGGTAACTTAACCCAGTTGGGTGCCAAAATTTACGATTGAAGCGTTTTCCAATCGCCAACCCAGAATCTTAACTTTTGCCTGTAAGGAGATTCTGATTGCGAACTAGTGGAAAGAACAGCGAAATCGATGTATCGACCAAAGTAGCGAAAAAATTGACAACGATCAGAATGATCCAGTCGGTGTTTTAGGGAACCAATCTCCCAAGCTTTTATTGCTACGTGTTTTTATAGTCTCACCAGTGTAACATTTTTGTAGTATATATTTGTGAAAGCTTATATCAGCATACGCAATTTTTGCAATTTATTTAGAAATTATGGCTACTGGTATACTAGGAGGCGTCAGATTTGAATTTTCGGTGTATCTGCTCCAACAATGGGGCTTATCACCGAAAAGAGTCATGAATTTTTAGATCATTTCTAACATATGCATCGGTTGTTTGGTGGACTAAGCTTTCACGTAAATACGCTACTACTGCTGCTTTCGCCAAACTCCACAGGAAGGTATGTCTCGGCTGAGCGGGGTCTTCCTTAGCACGCCTGGCTCCGGCCTTGATGTATTATTGAACCTCCCGCCACTTGATGTTTACATCATAAGTTGCCCAATCAAATCTATCTCACTTTAAAGAAGAGGTGGCTTTTGGTATAACTCGCGCTGGAGTTTTTCTGAACTTGCCCGACAGTTGTCCTTCGACTAGTGTCTTATGGATATGCTGTCCGATGCAATGACACAGAAACTTCGACTGAAGCCCAATTACGAAGTCGACATTCCTCCTATTCAGGTTTGGCTCTGGCCAGACTCTGAGCCTAGAAATTAATGCAATCGAATCTTCACGGCGACAGTCAGGCTGCGCTTAAGACCTTGTTCAACCCCTTAACCACCTCCAAAATAGTTCGTGAATGCAAAATCTTTCTGAATTCGGGCGAAGGTTGAATTCACTTAGACTTGTCTGGGTTCTGGGTCATAACGGGATCACAGGTAATGAGATATCCGTTGAACTTGCTCGACAGGGCTCAGAGGAAAATTTGTCAGGACCTGAACGAGCGTTATGTCTGCCTACTTCTCCGGTCACGGCTTCCATTGACAAGCAGACCGACTAAGCGAATTCTCTCACATAAAAAAATCTGCTACATTCTTGTGCGCTCTCAACAGAAAAGACGGCAGATAAATTACTGGCATTCTTGCGCCATTACGCCTTTGCCAATCATCTTAAGGTGTTAGGCTTAAGCGATACCACCAATTGCGAAGCCTGTGCAGAAAGCGATGGCATTGCGAAATATTTCCTCTGCGAATTTCGTGCTTTTGCTCGTATCATTTGGCAGGTATTTTTTGCTGATGTGGTAAGTGCTGTAAACCTAAGCTACTCGTACTTATCATTGCAGAACCTACTCGTATTTCTTAGGAAAACGAGTAAATTTAAACAGTAAAAGTTGTGTAGTAAGCCTTGCACCCGACAAAAAAATGCAAGACTGTACAAAACACGTATTTAGTATTAACTGTGAAACTGGATTCTACTTCAATTTAATCTCTTAATTCGATAAGATCGAAACGCGTCTTGAATTCAAATTCAGTTTCAATTCAATCTTTCGATTCGGTCATCTAAACCTACTAAACTACTCAAAACAAAATAGGTCCCACCCAAGATTTATTTTGTATTTTGCCTAAAAAATACTTAATTGGTAAACATTATCGAAACGGATCATTTTATTGTAGAGTTTGCATGTGTGTGAGTCCTTATCAATGCTTTAAACAGCAATTTTACCGTTGCCTCCAACTGAGTAGGCAAAAAAAGCCAATGGCTCGAAAGAACGTCAATTCAAAAATTATTGCACATGTTTTCTCAGTCCGATTCTAGCGTTGTTGCTAAGTGTTACTTTCTTTAATTGATTTTCCTTATTTCTTCGTGATTAAACGTGATTACCATGCCCGGTTCTAGGCGTCATTTGGATACTGAAAACGCAATTAGAGCGATAAATATGCTGGAGCAAGGAGAGTCTCAAAGGGTTGTTGCAAATCTTATCGGTGTGTCGAGGCGAGCTATCCGAAACGTATGGAAACGCTTTCGGGAGACTGGTAGTGTAGCAAGGAGACCTGGGTCGGGAAGAATCCGAGCCACAACTCGGCAAGAAGATCGGTACATTCGAATAACTGCACGTCGGGAGTGCACCGTAACCGCCCGGGCTTTACAAACTCAACTGCGGCATTCAACTGGCATTCAAGTCAGCGATCAAACCATTCGCAATCGACTCCACGAAGATGGTCAACGTTCCAGAGTGCGTGCTATTCGCCCGAAACTTACAGCGGCTCATCGGGCAGCGCGCTTAAGGTATGCCCGTGAGTATTCAAATTGGACCATGGATAACTGAAGGTCTGTACTCTTTACAGACAAAGTTTTTGAGTGATGATAAACGAGTACGCGTGTGTAGAAGACAAGTTGAACGTTTTATCGACCCGTGCATTGAGTGAAGTGACCGATTGGGGGGCCCCAGTGTTATGGTATGGGCTGGAATAAGTTTGCTAGGCACAACTGAGCTGGTAACTCTGGATGAGGGCACCGTTATGGCCGCCAGTTAAGTTGAGATGGTAATACGACCTGTTGTGATCCCATTTTCACAGAGAGTTGGGTTTGTTCTTATGCAAGACAATACTCACCCACATACGGCCCCCCGTAGCAAGCAAGCAGTTCTTTCAAACGCCAATATTTCACTATTGGATACCCTATTCTTATTCCTATCCCTCATAAGTATGTGTGACAAAAGTCTTAGTATGGTTGAATTGTTGAGAACGCTCTACATATTTTGTTATATAACATTTAAAGGATTTTATCAAAAAAAAAAGGCAGCTTTTGTAAAAAAAAAGCTCCCTAGCTCAAACTTTGGTTTTTCAATAAAACGTTTTATTTAATTGTGGGCGTGTCAGTAGGCGGATTTAAAAAAAATTAACACATGCGCATAAAGGGCCCCTAGAGAGTATATATTATAAATTTCAACTCCCTAGCTAAAACTTTGGATTTTCAAAAAAATTGTTTTATTTAATTGTGGGCGTGTCAGTGGGCGGATTTTGAAAATTTTATATCTCGAGCAGTTTTAGGAGTCATAAATCATATAGCTTTCTAGCTCAAAATTCGATTTCTTCCAAAATTTTGTTTTTTGAGTTTGTGGGCGTGTCTGCGGGCGGATTTCAAAAATTCGTAAACTTGATTATTTCGGGACCCTATAGAGTATATGGTTAAAATTTCAGCTCTCTAGGCCCAGTTTAAAGGCCTAATTTTTGCCGACAGACGGACGGACATGGCTAGATCGACATTACTATCGATGTCGATGCTGATCATAAATATAGTAACTTTTAGGGGTCTACGGGCAATATTAAGGTATGTTACAAACTAGGCGTCAAAATCAATATACCCTTAGAATAGGGTATAAAGATAGTGATATGTAAAGTTTTATTTTTCTTTATTTTTCGAAAATGTTCCCATAAAATGTTTTTTGTGTGTAAATTGAATTTTGAAAAATTTTTTCCGTATTGATTATGTGTACTCAATTTCTTAATACTAAGCTAAAACATTATAACCAAAAAAAAATATAATCACTAATTTTTTTTCAAATGAAAGCCAAAAAACTTAGTGGGCCCTATTTTGTTTTGAGTAGTTTATATGAAACTACGGCGATTTTGGCGGCTACGAAACAAATGAGATGATGGAATTCCATGGAAAAGCAAAATGAAAGATTGAAGGATTCACTCAATCCGATCACGAAATTTTCTGTGATTTGATTGAAAATCGGCATGTAGGTAATTGCGAATTGAAAGATCAAGATAGAGAAGTGCGAGAATGTGTGTTTTACTTTATTATGTTCATTTGACTGGGTTTTTTGTCACCACAAACACAAGGCTATATAAAACACGTGTTAAGTAGGAAGGGTGAGACTGAATTCTACTTCAATCCAATCTCTCAATTCAGTGAGAGCGAAAACCCGTCTCGAGAACCAATTCAGTTTCAATTCGGTCTTTCGATTCGGTCATGTAAACGTACTAATAAATTGTTGTTTTCAGGTAGTTATATTAGTATTTTGTGTAGGTACCTAAATCCTACCAACAGCTCATTGTCCTATTTAAAACATTATGTGATCAGACAGAAACAATCTGGCTAGTTACCACCATGGAACAAACCTACTGAGCTGACAAACAGGCTGATAACAAGTGCTCGATTGCCGAAACAGAAGTATTTTTATAACGGCAAGGATAAGACAGCAGACGTCAGACAGGGATGCGCGGTAAACGACTACATCATTTTTGATGTTTTAGGTTCTGACGCAGGCCTTTTTCAAGTGCGGTTTCCGAGTGTGAATTTGTTAAATGGTACAAAGGAATATTTGTTCAGGTACTCGAAAGTATGTCGCCAGAAAATATAATACCCTTGTGATGAGTACACATCGCTTTAAAATTTGGCGCCGTTCTTGGGTCTATAACTTAAATTTATTACTTATCTTCACCCAGAAATAGATACGTTGTTTCGTTTTATTTAAATGTGTGCACTTGTCTGGCTTGGCGTAAAATCTCATGAAAATCGGTTGAAAAGTGATTAAGTTGTCATCATCCTATAAAAGGTAGCACCTGTTTACTGAAGTGAAAAACACGATAGATATTGTTGCAATTATAAATGACGGCTTTCTTTGATGTATCAAGATGGGAACTTATTTATTGCAAAAGAATTTATTAAAATATATGCATGAACTTAGATACCTACAATCATCATTTAGAAAACAATACCTACGTGCATAATGCAGATATGTATTGAAAAGAGAAATAATCGGGCTTATTCATAAACGTATTTGTTATATGGAAGTAATCAAACACTGGTACGTTCACATTACCATATATTCTTCACACAAAAATCTTCCGGCATAAGCGATAAAATTAGTAACTACCTACACTCAATGGGCCTTACCAATAACGAATTCAATGTGGAGTTTAAATTAGTGGTTCCGTTCATTTAAATTTCCTTGTGCATTGTGAAAGGGATTACAAATTGAAGCTACAGAAGCACTGAATTTATTATTGGTACTGGCTAATGCATTTAATTATAATTTCACTTCAGCTCTAAAAGAAAAATACTGCAATATTCCGTAATTTTCCACGAGTTTTCAGCTGGTTTTTCTTTTATCGCTGTAGGCCAACCTGTTTCAGAAGGACGTAGAATATGTCTATCAATTTACAGTTTTATCAAAAAATCGCGAAACAGCGATGATATCTATATTCTAATTTCAATTCCTAAAATTTACATTTATTGTTTAGGCAGAAATACAAATTTGAATATAGGCCAAGTGCTGCGGATGCGAAAATTGACATTAATTGTTTTTTTTTTGTAGGAGTAAATAAATATATTTAGCTCATATAAGAATCACGCTTGTGTTAGGGCAAACAAAAAAGATCTTCTTAGAAGACATCGTACTCTTCCCATGACAAATTTAAATTCTCTATTTTTTTTGTGGCGTTAGTAATTAAAACTCCTTAAAAAATTCTTAAAACGCTTAACAAAAACGGAATAGTCACAAAGGATTTAAATTATTTAGATTAATTTTAGTGCAGATTAATTTTAATTTAATTCGCAGAATTTTACTATACATTGTTTGACAGGCCTTCTTTTAGAATCGCAATCTGGAGAGGAATACCTCGCTGCATGGTATGAAATAATCGGCGGTAGGTAGTATGGTTTTTGCCACCATTAGTTTTGTGCTCGTCCAGAGCTCACAGTCCATCAAGCACTTTACCGATTGTGGCGCTTAAGTGAGTATATCAAGTTATTTTATTAGACTTTGGTGAAAAGAGTGGTAGCTATATTTTTCTTTTGCGTATTACTTAACGTATGCTTTTGTTTTTTGAGCTTTTAGGTGAAAATCATTGTTTGTTGACCAATCGAGTTTTCGCTGGAGATCTTAGGTGAATCTAGGCATTGTCGCCGAACACTTGACTTGAATCATTTTTGAACATTGTCGGTCCTTGAGCTACTCCACACATTACTTTTTTTCTTATAATGTACTCGCTCCGCTTTGGCGAACTGTTGGATAGGATACCCTATTCTTATTCCTATCCCTCATAAGTGGGTGTGACAAAAGTCTTAGTATGGTTGAATTGCTAAGAACGCTGTACATATTTTGTTATATAACATTTAAAGGGTTTTATCAACAAACTTTGGTTTTTCAATAAAATGTTGTATTTAATTGTGGGCGTGTCAGTAGGCGGATTTAAAAAAAATTAACTCATGAGCATAAAGGGCCCCTAGAGAGTATATATTATAAAAATTCAGCTCAATAGCTCAAACTTTGAATTTTCAAAAAAAAATAAAAAAAAAATTGCGGGCAGATTTAGAAAATATTTACACATGAGCTTAAAGGGCCCCTACAGAGTATATATTATAAATTTCAGCTCCCCAGCTCAAATTTTGGTTTTTCAAAAAAATTGTTTTATTTAATTGTGGCCGTGTCAGTGGGCGGATTTTGAAAATTTTAAATAAAGTAACTTTTAGGGGTCTACGGGCAATATTAAGGTATGTTACAAACTATGCGTCAAAATTAATATACCCTTACCCCCGTATTAATACACAACGGATAGCGGCGAGTTAGCACTAGCACACGTGTTAACTCTTAATTTTGATTAATAAACGTGTGTTAGCTTTCACTGACATGTGATAACGAGTGGATAACTTAACTCACCGAATTCGGCGCATAAGGAGCGGATAACTTCACACATTCTCAGATTGTAGTTCATGCATTCACAAATTGAGAGGATGCGCATGTATGTGTAGAAACATTGAGAGGATGAGAGAGAACACTGTCACCCATTTGGTCATATTACTCTTTCATAATGCGTTGACTCCATAGTAGTCCCATCGTATTGGAATGGAATACACAGAAATGAGTGTCAACTGATGAAATATGACAGATACACTCGATTTTCAATTTGAGAATGCCTTTAGTCAATGTTTGTGGCCCTACTTCGTTCGAAGCGCTGCGGACTGTTGACGGTGTGTTGTGTGCTACATATCGAGAAGCCTGCCAACGCAGGCAATTGCTTGAAAACGACAATCATTGGGACATGACGCTGGCCAATGCCACTATCACTGCGCCTGCGAATCAACTTAGGACACTCTTCGCAATCATAATTTCGACATGTTTTCCATCAAATCCTAAAGACTTGTGGAATAAATACAAGGATGATATGGCCGATGATATTTTGCATCGAATTCGCACTGTGACATCAGATAATGAACTGGAGATGTCAGATGAAATGCGCAACAAAGCTTTGATTTTGATCGAGGATGTGTTTCTGGTCATGAGTGGCAATTTGTTGTGCAAATTGGGGATGTCACAGCCAAATCGCGCAATGCAAGACGCATTTAATCGAGAATTGTGTCGAGAAATGGATTTCGATCGAATCGCATTGAGTCAAGCTGTTCGATCAAATGTGCCAATGCTGAATCAAGAACAAAAGAAAGTGTGCGATGAGTTAATGCAAGCAGTCGATAACGAAAATGGCGGAATATTTTTCCTTGATGCGCCCGGTGGAACTGGAAAAACATTCCTGATTTCACTGATTTTAGCTACGATTCGTTCGAGATCTGCGATTGCCTTGGCACTCGCCTCTTCTAGGATAGCGGCTATTTTGTTAGAAGGCGGTCGAACAGCTCATTCTGCATTGAAATTGCCACTGAATCTGCAAGTGGATGAAGAACCTACATGCAAAATTTCAAAGAACACTGCGATGGCGAAAGTACTGCAGCAATGTAAGATTATCATATGGGACGAATGCACAATGGCTCACAAACGTGTATTGAAGGCCCTGAATCGTACTTTGAAAGATTTACGTAACGATAACCGACATTTCGGTGGCGCAATGATCTTGTTATCAGGCGATTTTCGTCAAACGCTGCCTGTCATTCCGAGATCAACTCCGGCAGATGAATTGAATACTTGCTTGAAGGCGTCTGCTTTATGGCAATACGTAAAGAAATTGTATTTGAAAACGAACATGCGAGTTGCTTTACAAAATGATCAGTCCGCTGCAGAGTTCTCCAGGCAATTGTTGGCGATGGGCAATGGCGAGATTCCAGCAGACTTAAACACCGGCCTGATTGAGTTTCCCCAAAATTTTTGCAACTTTACAACGACACCGGAAGAACTAATCATGAATGTTTTCCCGAATATCGCTCAGAATTATGTTGACCATGATTGGCTGAGTGTAAGAGCGAAAAACAAGAATGTCGATCATTTGAATTTCGTCATTCAAAATCAAATAGCTGGTGAGTTACATTCATATAAATCAGTCGACTCCGTGATGGATGAAAACGAAGCCACCAACTATCCCACGGAATTTTTGAATTCTTTGGATGTTTCAGGCTTGCCTCCACACAATTTGAAATTAAAAGTCGGAACAGTAATAATTTTGTTGCGCAACCTAATGCACCAAAACTTTGCAACGGTACGCGTTTAATTGTAAAGAATCAAAAATCAAATATTATTCAAACAATGATTTTGATTGGAAAATCTTAAGGCGAAGATGTTCTTATTCCGCGGATTCTACTTATTCAGAACGATTTGCCTTTCGTATTTAAGCGTCTTCAATTTCCCGTACGTCTCACTTTTGCTATGACAATCAATAAGTCGCAAGGACAATCGCTGGATGTGCGTGGCATAAATCTTGAATTTCCATGTTTCTCACATGGTCACTTGTATCTGGCGTGCTCACGTGTCGGCAAACCTCGCGCTTTGTACGTGTACGCACCCGATAATGGATCAAAAAATGTTGTTTACCATAAAGCACTTCAATGAAAAAGCGGTAGGTTGGCCGACAAGTAAATCGCTACGGTTTTTGGAATTTTATTTAATTTTAATATAACTTTTGAATAAAGAATTTTAATTGACCGGATTACATGAAGCGAAAGCTCGGAATTATTAATTTCGTTACCTGCCTACCAACATTAACGAATTTGGGCGGAACGAAGTTCGCCGGGTCAGATAGTAGAGTATAAACAAAGTGAAGTGAACACAAAAACGATAAAAACAAAATAATTAAAATTAAAAAGGAAAAAATGTTTGTGGTAGACATTTTTTGCCCTAGGTACCCAAAGTAAAAAAAAACAATTACTCTAGCAGCTTTTAAAGCAGTGCACAGGCTCACACCCAAAACTAACACTGAGACACCGCGGTTTTGAGTCCAACGCTCGTAAACGACTCTACAGACGAACAAAACAAAATGTCGCGCGAAAACTTATTAAAAGTGGTTGCACATTTGGTGCAACAGTTCTCTGGGAAGAGAACACCCGACCTAGTAACCAAGAAGTGAACGAGTTTCTTAACGCGTGCCAGCTAGGCTACAAGTGCTTTGAAGATAATAATGGGACCGATGAAGTGTACGTCTCATTAATTTAAACCAAACAGAATTAATTCGAACATATCTATAATCCTTAAACTTGGAACGAGCTGCATGCGATAATCAAAACCGCATATCTTTTGATAAGCACGCTCAATAGCGTCATGAGTGAAATCAAACGGTCTACAAAAATGACGCATGAAGATTCCTAAACATTTCCTGGCACTTGAGCATGCTTAGAGCCAAGGCAAGAGATTATCGACTCACGTTACAAAGCTACAGAGCCTACGGCACTTGTAAAGGAACTGCAAAACACGATGATCACAGTTTTTAAAATGTTTTTTTTTAACCCTGCAATAGGGAACTTCATGCTCATATCGATCGAGCAAGACCTTGTTGCGTTAGCAGACCTAGCCAGCAGACTTCACTCTTACTAAGCTCTCTGTTTAATATAGGAAACAAATTTCGATCGCAGTCATTTGTCATAATCCCATTACAGCCCCCAGATAGGTTGGTTTTCGCAAGAGCAAGTGATCGATCGGCTATCTGGGGAGAAATTTGCCGTTGAAAATATTTGCGTTCAACATTGTTTTTCATTTTGAAGGTGACCCTCTTACAATTATTCTATCTACAAATTACATTAGCTTTATTAAGATTAAGCTTGGTTAAATACAATTTAAATGGAGTTCTACAACAAGGAAACAATATTTCTGTAATCCGCCACGTTCTTCTCTGCTTGCCAAAAAAAAGGTCAAGGAAAAAACGTCAGTCCCCTTTTTAATCGCCCTGTCAGATCAGAAACAAAATGGATTAAAAGTTTGTTCGTTTTGTTGACTGCTGCTTCGAGCCTCGAGTGCGAGTTTAGGCGACTGGATAACTCGTAACATTCTCCCCCACTTGGAGCGGAGCCGCCCCGTTGGCGTCCATATTACTCGAGTGAGGCCACAGTGTCACAGTCGTGCCGCGGTATGCTGAGAGCCTATCGATGTGTACGATCTTAGCTTTCGTCCTCGGAGTGCGTTGTATTTTAAAGGTGACGTCGGTCAATACCATCATGATTCTGTAAGGACCTTCCCAGTCCGACTGCAGCTTTGGCGATCTACCGACTTTTCGTTTGGGATTGTGAAGCCATACGAGGTCTCCTTCCTTAAAATGGGTGACTTTCGAAGACATATCGTATCTGTTCTTCATGCGATACGCGGCCTGAATCATCTCGCAGCGTGCCTTTCCATGTATTTCGTTAAGTTTTTCTTGCAAATCTTTGGCGTAACCCTGAATGGGTTTTTCTTTCACCCTCTCTATCACTCATTTCAGTCCAACTATGCTTGTCGAAATGGAATAGAATTAGAGAAAACACAGAAAGAAACAACCTGAATGAATAACATAGTATACTTACAGGAGCAAAAGTTTGTCCAAGAAATTGCAAATAAAAACTGGATAAACTCGTGGCTTCAATGGCACAGTGCAAGAGTGCTTGCCTGAGAAGACGCTGGTCTAGGTTCGAATCCCAGTGGAAGAAAATGGAATTTCGGGATAAATGAAGGAAAAAGACAGACCAGCACCACATAAGGAGTCTGATGATCGGTTGTGGCTGACCGTGAAACAGCGCTGTAACTCCAGCCGTCCACTTTACGTGGTAAGGAATGTAAGGCTATTCATTCAAAACAAATAAAGGAATTGACGGAAAACAAAAATTAAAACCAGGAAAAATTGTGTGGTATCACATAAAAAACCATTAATCATAAAATTCTCGACAAAAAACAATGTCAAAAGTCTTTCACCCTCTCTATCACCCATTTCAGTCCAACTATGCTTGTCGAAATGGAATAGAATTAGAGAAAACACAGAAAGAAACAACCTGAATGAATAACATAGTATACTTACAGGAGCAAAAGTTTGTCCAAGAAATTGCAAATAAAAACTGGATAAACTCGTGGCTTCAATGGCACAGTGCAAGAGTGCTTGCCTGAGAAGACGCTGGTCTAGGTTCGAATCCCAGTGGAAGAAAATGGAATTTCGGGATAAATGAAGGAAAAAGACAGACCAGCACCACATAAGGAGTCTGATGATCGGTTGTGGCTGACCGTGAAACAGCGCTGTAACTCCAGCCGTCCACTTTACGTGGTAAGGAATGTAAGGCTATTCATTCAAAACAAATAAAGGAATTGACGGAAAACAAAAATTAAAACCAGGAAAAATTGTGTGGTATCACATAAAAAACCATTAATCATAAAATTCTCGACAAAAAACAATGTCAAAAGTCTTTCACCCTCTCTATCACCCATTTCAGTCCAACTATGCTTGTCGAAATGGAATAGAATTAGAGAAAACACAGAAAGAAACAACCTGAATGAATAACATAGTATACTTACAGGAGCAAAAGTTTGTCCAAGAAATTGCAAATAAAAACTGGATAAACTCGTGGCTTCAATGGCACAGTGCAAGAGTGCTTGCCTGAGAAGACGCTGGTCTAGGTTCGAATCCCAGTGGAAGAAAATGGAATTTCGGGATAAATGAAGGAAAAAGACAGACCAGCACCACATAAGGAGTCTGATGATCGGTTGTGGCTGACCGTGAAACAGCGCTGTAACTCCAGCCGTCCACTTTACGTGGTAAGGAATGTAAGGCTATTCATTCAAAACAAATAAAGGAATTGACGGAAAACAAAAATTAAAACCAGGAAAAATTGTGTGGTATCACATAAAAAACCATTAATCACTGAATGGTAGTGTTATTTTCTGGAACCAGACCAAACAGCAAATCCGGTGGAAGGCGCATTTCCCTTCCAAACAACATTTTGTAAAGGCACTCTTCGAAGATATATCGTATCTGTTCTTCATGCGATACGCGGCCTGAATCATCTCGCAGCGTACCTTTCCATGTATTTCGTTAAATTTTTCTTGCAAATCTTTGGCGTAACCCTGATTGGTAGTGTTATTTTCTGGAACCAGACCAAACAGCAAATCCGGTGGAAGGCGCATTTCCCTTCCAAACAACATTTTGTAAAGGCACTCTTTGATGAAATCTTGTGAGGCTGCTCGGTACGCCATGGCAAATAATGCTAGCAGCTCATCCCAATTTGTTTGACGTTCGTCGAAAAATTTAGCCAAAAAGTCGAGTATCGTCCTGTTTATACTTTCTACTAATCCATCAGATTGAGGGTGTAGGGGTGTTGTTTGAGTCTTATGAATGCCTAGTAGATGCATTACACTCTTAAAAACTTCAGACTCGAAGTTGCGCCCTTGGTCGGAGTGTAGTTCTCGGGGGACTCCAAAACGAGAAAATACTTGCGTAACTAATGCTTTCGCAACAGTGTCTGCTGTTTGATCGGGAATCGGAAGTACTTCAGCCCATTTCGTAAAATAGTCCATAAAGACTAAAACATATTTGTTATCGCTGGATGTTGCTGGCAAGGGGCCCAAAATGTCGATCGCAACACGCTGTTCGCCAGACAAATACAGTTTTAACTGACCTTTGGTTTTATGCTTAGGACCCCTTCTAGCTGCACAGATATCGCATTGGGTGCAGTAATCAATGACATCGCTCCGAGCACCAATCCAGTAACAGCGTCGTCTCAGTTTATCAAACGTTTTGTTGATGCCGAAGTGACCACCAAACACAGAGTCGTGGAGGATTTTCAGCAAGTTCGTCCTCATCGACGCAGGTATTATTGGTAACCACTGCACACACTGTAGTGAAGTAAGTGGCACCCATCGCTTGCAGAGCACATCGCCAATTAAACCAAACGCTGCAAACTGTGCCCAATACGCTTTGATCTCGTAAGTGCCTCCTGAAACAATGGACCACTCCGGCCGACTGCCTGCAAGGACCCATGATCTGACATCTCGTAAAACTTCATCTGACTTCTGATGCTCCTTCAAATCTGTAAGATTGAACTCGCAATTAATAGGTGTTAAAGCATTTACCTGCTGAGTTCGGTATTTGACATCTTTCCCATCGCAATGACGGTAGCTATTCTCACAACATGGTCGTCTTGATAGAGCTTCTGCATTTGAATGAAGGCGTCCGGCACGATGTTGTACATTAAAATCGTACTGCTGAAGGCGTTCTATCCAGCGAGCAAGTTGTCCCTCTGGGTTCTTGAAATTGAATAGCCAATTCAAAGCAGCGTGATCAGTCCGAACAAGTATGTGTGAAAGTGCTCAATGGATTTTATTAAGGCCAGCAACTCCTTTCTAGTGGTACAGTAGTTGCGTTCTGCCTTATTTAAGGACTTACTAAAGTACGCAATGACTACCTCTCCATCACCCTGTTTCTATAGTAAGTGCAAAGTCCAACAAAACTTCTCAGTTCTTTTAAACTTTTTGGCGTTGGCCAGTTGGAGATAGCCTCCGTTTTACAAGGATTTGGTTTGACACCTTTTTCCGAAACTATGTGCCCCAAAAAGGGAACTTCCTTTGGAAATAGCTTACACTTACTTGGAGAGATTTTCAAATTCGCCTCCTGGAATCGATTCAGCATAATGCGCAGGTTATGCACCATGCATTCAAAGCTCTTAGCGTGTACGAGAGCATCGTCCAGATAAACAGAACAAACGCTAATTGGTATTCCGTTCAGAAGCCTTGCCATTTGTAGTGTGACGCAATGCAAGCACACAGAATGCGAGAAAACATTATGTAACATTGTATCGCTCCACATACCCGAGAGGTGTCACATGGCATTCAATCGGTATCGACAGTGATTCATGCTACAAATGGGTTCGCGTAAGTTCATGTGTTTGCTATTGTTTACATTTTCATTCATTGCACCCACCACGGATTATATGGGTCAACTGGGTCAGATTCATACGTTGTACAGTATGTTATGAATCAAACATTAGAATGATTGTTGCTTAGAATATCATAATTTAGCATTAAGAATTGTAGTATAAATAGACCGGATTTTGGTGAATAAAATCAGTCTTGAACACACTTCTTGACTCTTTACTATTGTGGCAGTAATTTGCCTTCTTTTCAGCGAGCTGCGCTTTAACTAGCACGACAGAGCGGGCCGCGCTTTATACGGCTTAGGGCGGTAGGCTCCATGGTGAAGTGGCACCTACACTTTTAGAAAATAACACCACATGGCGATCCTGCCATCTTCGCTAAAAGATAAATTAAGTTCCAGCGAAGAAGCGAGCGACCAAACATCCTGCATGACCTACAACAAAGCAGAACTGGACCAACTCTTTGCAGAATTAAACAAACCATACATACCAGCTGCAACAGCAAGGGAGACAGCCATACCCCAATACATCCCGACTCCAAAATCAGCGGGACCAAGGGCTCTAACGATAGAGGAGTACCGCAGGAGGCAACAGAAGAATAAAAGCCACGCAGCGATAAAAACCCCTAACCCAGAGAAGAAAAAACGAAGGAGCAGAGCGGGGAAACAGGCACAACGCCGGCAGCAACGAGCAGAGCTGCACAGGATTATCCCCATCACGACCGACAGAAAACTAAAAAGCAAGCTGATAAAACAACTGAGAGGATTGAGAGACGAACACCAAGATGGGACAGAAACAGACGAAAGACGAAGTAATCAATAACAACCTGAGTGGGACCAGCATAATCGGCAGCACCATACAGGAAAATGTAGTTATAGTATTATTAGTAATTTTAATCTTTTTTAAGTTGAACAGCTACTACAAGAAATATGTAAAAAAGCAAGTAGTACGCGGTAGAATTAACAATGTATAAGCAAATTAATATAAATAAAGAAAATGTATGATGAAGTATGGAGCAAGTCAAACCTCTTTTAGATATACGTACGAATCTACAGAAAAATCCGAACAGGGAATATTCAGGAGATTATATTACTAGAACAAAACTAGAAATTGAAAAAATTTGGGATGAAATCAGGGTAGAACTAGACGAAGAAGAAGTGGAAGAAACAAGAAAATATTTCCTCGGAATAGTTGAGGAGATAGAAAAATTACTAAAACAAAAAAAAGGTAGAAAGATTAAAATAGAAACATTAGAAATGACGAGGTTCGACATCCTAACAGCTGTAAAGCTGGTGCAGGAATTCGATGGGGACCAAAAGAAGCTATCCAACTTCTTAGGCTTAATTGAAGTGTACAACGACACACTGACTGACGAAAACGAAAAGAAAAAACTAATAACTTTTATATTGACGACCAAACTAGCTGACAAAGTAAAACACAAGCTGCTAGCAGAAGCAAAACCCGAAACACTAGAAGCACTAAAAGTGACCCTAACCAACCTATGCAGACCAAAGACGAACCCACTGAAAATTCATAATGAACTAGCTAGGACATATCAGGGCAACACAAGCATTAGCACTTATGCAGAAAAAATAGAAGCCTTGGTGGCACAACTAAACGATGTTCAGATATCAACTCAGGGCGAAGCAAACAAAGCCATAATAGTCGCACTGAATGACCAGTTGGGGCTAAACGCCTTCAAGAATAGGCTAAATGAAGCCGTAAAAACAGTGGTCCAGGCGGCTAGGGTAACAAAGCTTAGTGAAGCCATACAAGTTGCTTAAGAAGTAGAAGCCACACCCACTCAAAACAATGTTATGCACTTCGGAGCGAACATGAGAGGGGGATACCAAAGACAACGTGCGAATTTCAGGTTCAACCCACGCCCATTGTTCAACCCACGTCATGTTCAGGGCAACTACAGTCATGGTCACAACCACTCAAACAGACCCCAGAACAGCAACAACAGGGGAAGGAGAAATTTCCCGAGTAACAGCCAACCACAGGAAAATCAACAATACAGTAATAGGTCGGAAAACATGGGTCGCCCCGGGCAACAGACTCGGGGAAGAGCAAGTTTCAGAAGGTTTTAAACATTGATAGAGGGAATAACTTCACAAATTTTGTTAGCTTAAAAATAAAGAAAGTAAGAGGAATATTTACCTTTCTGGTGGATACAGGCGCGGACATTTTTGTCTGTAAAAAATAGCTTGGCAACAGAAGTAAATAAAAACAAGGTATGTCAGATAAATGGCATAACAAGCAAAACGATATTTTCTCAAGGTACATCTGAATTAGACCATACTTGTTTGAAAGAAAATTTATAGTGTACACAAACCACAGGCCATTAGTGAGCTTATTCACACACAAAAACCCTTCATCAAAACTAACGAGAATACGCGTGGACCTGATGGACTATGACTACGAAATAGTATTCAAACAAGGAAAAATGAATACGAATGCAGATGCACTCTCGAGATTAAAGATGAACTCAGAGAAACTGAAAGAAATGATACCTAAATACAATGTCGATGTAGTAACAAGAGAGATGCAAAGAAAGAGTGAAACACCAATAATAACCGAAAACTGTGCGAAAGCCTTAGACTCAAATGTGGGGATTGATCAACTTCACATATGGGACTGTACATCAATATCGGACATAAGGCGGATGAGGAGAATTGAATTCAGAGAGATAGAAAGAAATAAAATGGGAGCCCAAAGAAAGAATATAATACTAGCAGCAAACACTGTAATTGTAGAAGTTAGCGATAATTCTCTATCAGAGGTAAAAATGATCTTGAAGAAGCTAATATTCATGATGAGCAATGCAGGTGTAAATAAACTAGCGCTAGCAAGTAATAGCTTGATATTTAAAATTATGGACGTCCAAGAATTTAAAGAGACATTTAATAAGCTGCAAAAGAACAGAAACATGAATGATTGTTTAGACATATTGATATATGAACCTCCGAAGAAGGTCATAAGTGAAGAAGAAAAGCACAGATTAATCAAAGAACATCATGATTCGAAAATAGGAGGACATTGTGGAATCGGAAGATGCATCAGTAAACTAAAGCAGAAATACGTTTGGAAAAACATGAACCGAATGGTAAAAGCATTCATTAACAATTGTGAAACATGCAATAAAGTCAAAATAACAAGATACACCAAAGAAAATTTCGTCATGACAGACACGCCAAGTACCTCTTTTGATATTATCTCAATAGATACCGTAGGCCCCTTGAGACCTTCAAAAGGATTTAGATACATTTTAACCATACAATGTGAACTAACAAAATTTGTGGAGGCATTCCCAGTAGAAACTAAAGATGCAGTCAGTCGTTCCGCAACTCCCGAAGAGACAGGACGGCTAGTTACGGAAGATTTAAAGCAAGCAAGTGCGATATAGTGGTGATTAGCCAAATTTAATTCTTATAGTCAATTGGCTCAGTAGACTAAGTGTCAGACTCTGACGTCGAAAGCGTGGGTTCGATTCTCTGCCGGGAAAAATTTTGTTTTATTTATTTGAGAAACAACTAGAGTCAATAAAAGTGTAAAAACAAAAGTGGAGAATAAAAAGTGACGGTAGGCGATGGACCCCGGAAAAACGGTGGTCCCGCGTACGGGTGTGGGTGTGCCGTTGCGACGCGTGGTGCAAACACGCGAGCTGGCAAAAAAATCATCTGCAGCAAGACCAGCAACAACAGGAGCAGCAGCAGCAATAACAGCAGCAGCTATAACATCAGCAGCAGCACCAACAACAACAACAACAAAAACAACAACAACAAAAACAACAGCAGCAGCAGCAGTATGTACGCCAAGGGCAGTAGCTGCAAATGAAAATGAGTTGGCAACAACAACAGCGGTTCGGTCGTTGACCAGGCGGGTGGTCTCGCAGGTAACACCAGCAACAGCAATGATATCATCAATGGTAGCAGGAAAAACACCAGAAGCGGTAAATGTAAGCGAGGAGCTCAGAAAGGTTGAGAAGAGGCGACGCAAGTTAAAGCCGAAGCCGAATCTTTCGGCCAAGAGAAGGGTTAACTTGGCAGGTCACAATGTGGCATCATCGGCGGCTGCAACCGATGATGATTGCGAAAATTCCAGCTCTTACGAATTTGAGGGTGGAAATGACCGGTACGTCGGAGAAGGAAATTCCTTCAGGGACCTACAGGTTGATGATGAGGAAGTCGTCCAAATGGACGAAGAAGTGGACGAGGAGGCGCAGCTGGACAAGCTCATAAAAGAGCTACTAGAGAAGCGCGACCAGTTGCGCATAAAGAAGCTGCAGCAACAGCAACAACAAGCTGTGCTCAAGCAGCAAGTACAGCAGCAGCTGCAGGAGAAGCAGCAACAACGGCTACAACAACAACAACAACACCAACAACAACAACAACAACAACAACAACACCAACAGCAACAACAACAGCACCAACAGCAAGAACAACAACAACAATCAAAGCAGCAAAAGCAGATTAAGGTACAACAGCAACAGCAGCAACAAAAGAAACAAACAAAGGTAAAAATTCCACCTATAAACGTAAGTAATTTTGAGATTTTAGATAGCATAAGGTTATGTAAGCTAATAACGAAAAATTTTCATGTAAAAAGGCTTGCAGCCAACAAGCACGTAATTTTATGTGAACAAATAGAGGAGTACCATAGGGTGCGTGCCGCCTTGGGAGAGGTTAAGACCGAGTACTTTACGTACACCCCAAGGGAGCAAAAGCTAAAAACCGTGGTATTAAAGGGAATCGATCCCTCAATTAAAACAGAGGAGCTCGAGAAAGAGCTTAAAAATTTTGAAAGCGACGACCTCAAGTTCGTGGGGGTTAAGCCGTTTTCCTCGGCTGTGGCAAGGGGTGGTAACCGGTACTTACCATTCTTCCTGGTCCAGCTTACTCCTGACAGCAAAATTGACAGGCTGCGAAATATCCGCTACCTGTACTATCATGCTGTAAGATGGGAGAAATTAAAACGATCAGATCGCATACTTCAATGTATGCGCTGCCAAAGGTTCGGGCACGCCGCAGCTAACTGCAACATGCAGTTTAGATGTGTCAAGTGCGATAGGGACCACATGCATGGTGAATGCTCTCTAGGTAAGGAGAGAGTCGAAGACCGGAGTGTACTCTCCTGTGTGCTCTGCAGGAACTCTGGGCATCCCGCCAACTTCAGGGGTTGTCCAAAGTACCAAGAATTGAAAAAGAGAGTCCAGGCCCGCAAACAGCAGTCTGAAGATGATAGGCGTCAGAAGAGTCGCTCGTTCGCAAATTTTGTGGCACCCAACGTGTCCTTTGCCCAAATGGCAGCTGGACCGGGTCAAGCCCACATGACATCAAACCAACCAATGGTAGCCCAAAAGGCACCAGAGGTGGATCTGGACTTAAAATCGATCCTTCTGTCTCTGCATGGAAAGATCGATAAGTTCCAGAAACAATTAAATGAACAAGCGGCCCGAATTGACTTTATATATTCGGAGCTGTTTGTGGGGTCTGGTGTGCCATAAGTCTAATGGCTGCGCTGGATGAGGGAAACTTAAAGATCCTTGCTGTGAATGTTAATTCACTAGTCAGGATCGAGAAAAGAACGTCACTTGCCAATTTGTTGAAAACCGAAAACCCGGATGTGCTTTTGGTTAGCGAAACTAAGCTAAATCAGAAGCACAAATTGGGATACAAAAACTATCATGTAATAAGAAGAGACCGGCCTCACTCCACTCAAGGTGGTGGGGTTGGAATCTTAATTCGAAAAGGCCTGCGCCATAGGGTTATATATAGCGGGGACGTGCGTAGGTTCCAGTTGTTGGAAGCATGCATCATATGCATTCCTCTCCATAGCCGGAGGAGAATGTATGTGGTGTCGCTTTACGCACCTGCAGCACCTCCACCCAACCAATTTATGACAGAGCTCGAGACACTTTTTCGTAGTCTGCAGCTGAACTCGGAGGAGAATTATTACTTCTTGGCCGGAGATATTAATGCCAAACATGCGGCATGGGGAAATGTTACTGCAAATCCCAGGGGCAACCAGTTTCACGACTGGTGGCGCCTCAATATGATTGAGTACAAACTCGAGTTGTACGCGACGGATATCCCTTCCTTCCCAAGAAGCGGTGCTTTCCTGGACTTGGCCTTAACGGACGCAAGACTTCAACTGACAAACATAGACCAATACACGCGGAACTGTTTACGTGCGTTTGAGTACGATAGTGACCACTACGGACTCGCCGCCGCAATACGGATCCCGAACGAGCAAACGCTGCTGGAGGAGTACGAAGCAGTGTGTTCATTCGATTATCGGAGGGCACAATGGTCGCGCTTCTCCAGATTGTTAAAGCGAGATATACGTTCGAGTGGGATTGACCCACCGACAAACAGTAACATGACAAATTATGACATTGATCGGCATTTATTGCAAATGGACGACGCCATCAAACGAACTATGGAACGAACTATTCCTCGGGTAGGACGTTCCGACGACGACCAGACAGAAAAGTACAGAAACCCTACAATCGACGCACTATACCGACAGAAAAGTAGACTGCTCTCGAGGCTTAAACGGCTGTACAGGCAATTTACTGATCGCGACCACCCGGAGGTAAGGATGCTGAAGTCAGAGATCCGAATCCTGAAACAGCTGATAAAAGAAAATTACAGAAAATCTGTAAGTCTGTATTGGGGCAATAAAATTCGGGCTATTAAAACCTGTAGTCCGAATATGTTCCCACAGATAAATAAGTTGTTCAGGAGGAAAGATCACAATGATATTCCTTGTGTTCGAATCTCCCAGACAGCAGAGAACAGACAGACAGTACTGACTGCTGGAATAAGTCCAGAAAGTGTCGCTTCAAACGACGATTTTTTCGTGGTCGAGGACCCACAGGAGAAAGTGGATTTGCTGGGCGCTTGTTTCGAGGCCGTGTATACGGTGAACAATCCTGTTCGCCGTAACCACGACATTGAGAATAGGGCTCTGGTGAGCCATTTCTATCTGCGCACCGAACTTGAGAATTGGCGATCTGAGAATAACGGTTTCACCGTGTTCACTGATGAAAACCATGCTAATGCAGATGTCGCCAATGGCCGAGATGCATCGCACTTGTTCGTGTCGAAGAATGATCTTCTGTGCATCTTCGAGTCACTAAAGAATAAAAAGTCGGCGGGGATGGATGGTGTCCCAAACGTCGTATTGAGACACCTGCCTTTGGAGGCTGTAGATATTTTCACCACGCTGTTTAACAATGCGCTGAATAATGCACATTATCCGGCGCATTGGAAGGTAGCTGTGGTACACCCTATCCCGAAAAAATGTAAAGATAGGACGAACCCTGCCAATCTCCGGTCAATTAGCTTACTTCCGAATATTAGCAAGTTCTTTGAAAAGGTTGTCAATAGAGCCCTGTTAAAGTGGGTCGAGGACAATAACATAATCCCGGACAACCAGTTTGGTTTCAGGGCGAGGCATGACACTATTCATGCCGCGTCGAAACTGGTTTCCGACATTCAGTGGAATAAATGCAAGAACCAATGCACGGGTGCTTGTCTGGTTGATTTTGAGAAGGCTTTCGACACCGTATGGTTAGAGGGACTTTTCTACAAGTTGACCAGGCGGGGGATGCACAAACCTTTGCTATATGTAATTTATAATATGCTTATGGGAAAGAAGTTCGTAGTCAAATGTGGCAACGTGACTTCGAGCAGAGTCTTCAAATTAAAAACGGTTTACAGCAGGCGGCGGTCAATTCTCCGATCCTGTTTAACATTTACACGAGTGATCTGGTAGGTTCACTCAGACATGCTATAGCGTATGCCGATGATTTGGTGGCATACAGATCAGGTCCTAAAATCGAGGTCATTAATATCCTTTTGCAGCGTGACTTCGATCAAATTAAGCGATATTGCGACGACTGGAAGTTGAAAATCAACTTTCAGAAGACGGAAACAATCTTGTTCAGAACTCCATTGGCTGGGGCCTCTAGGGATACCAGAAAAAACTGGAAGAAATTGGCCATTATTGGACAGGATGGGCAGCCATTGGCGGTGAGAAGCGTAGTTAGATATCTAGGTATCTGGCTTGACCAGTATCTATATTTCGATAGACATATAGTTGCTTGTCTTGCTGGGGCCAAGAGGGCTTATGCTCTGACAAGGAGACTGTTTCATAGCAGTCAACTTGACTCCAGAGTGAAGGTCATTTGCTACGTGGCCCTTATAAGGCCGATCATCGCTTATGGCTGTCCATTGTGGTTTAATATAGCGCCTAGTTATATGGAAAAGATTCGGGTTTTGGAGAGACAATGTCTTAGGACCTGTCTCCGATTGTTCCGAACGCCTGAATCCAACTATATAAAATACTATCCCAACAAGGTCCTATACGATGGGGCTCAGTTGAATAGGATTGACAATTTCCTCATTAAGGTCACTCGAAGGCACGTTGCAAGGGCGATGGCCAGCGACAATAGTCTGATATTTGGGGCTTACTACCCCAATGAAATGTACATTGAGAGTACACTCCGGTCTGGCTTTATCCCGCCAGAGGCATTTATCCATATTGATGCAAAAGGGCTGGTACAGACGAGGGATGGTATTCCGGTCTTATACCATCGCTACCGCAGCGCGAGAGATAAGCGGCTCCTCCATGACGGGGACGTGGCCAATGCTCATGAGCTCCTCCGTTTTAGTACCGCAATATCGGAGAGGGATAGATTCGACACGGAAAAGCAATTCGCCGAATTTTGGTGGCTTGTTGAGGGGGAGGGGTCAACATGCCCTCCCAGGACGGTGCGTTACTCTAGGTAACTTCCTCTTAGCTTATAAGTTAGATTAAGTCAGCTAGGGCGTTTTTGGGAGAGACCGGGCTCGCCAACGTGTGGTGGTGCTTCCGGGAGTTGACTGACGCTGTAAGGCTTCAGTTGGCTCACGGCGGCGCGTGTGCACGTTGACGACTGCCAGGCGCTCGGAAAGCAATTGGGATTTTGACCACTTGTTGCGCAAGGCAACGAGTGCTCAGAATCCTAATTATAGTTAGAATACGTTAAGTAGTTTAAGTAAGTAGAATAGGTAATTTGTAATTTGTTTTATATAAAATCCCAATAATGAAACCGAGTTTTAATAAATTTTCTCGAGGAATATATATGTAAGATTAGTTCGTAAAATAGTTCGTAGGCCGAAAGGCAATAATTCTAAGATATAGTTAAGTTTAGAGCGTTCGCATAAGGACCAATAAATAAGAATAAGTATCCTGTTAATTTTAAGTTAGGTTTAATCATTTTTGTCTAGTATGTAAGTAGATATTTATCAATGAATAAAAAAATGAATTTCAGAGTCTAAAGATGCAGTCACCATTGCCAAAACGATAGTAGAGAAATTCATACTGAAGTATGGATGTTTCAGAAAATTAAAGACAGATAGAGGAACAGAGTTTACGAATGAACTATTAACAAACATTTGCAAAGCATTAGGCATAGAAAAATTAGTATCAACACCGTACCACCATGAGACACTAGGGTCTCTAGAAAGAAATCATAGAGTTTTAAATGATTACTTGATGACTATAGGAGATAAAGATAGCTGGGATGAATGGTTACCATACTACACATACTGTTACAATTCAACACCACATAGTAGTACTCAATATTCACCATTTGAACTAGTTTTTGGTAAAATAAGCACATTACCATGTGAGATATTAACGAATAAAGAAGCAGTTTATAACATGGATAACTATTTAAATGAACTAAAATGTAAATTAAGGTATTCACATGAACAAGCTAAAAACAATCTATTAGACGATAAAAATAAAAGAATTAATACACAAGACAATGTACATAAATTAAATTTTAAAGTAGGTGATATGGTATATTTAAGAACTCAGAATAAGAAAAAATTTGATAAACCATTTAAAGGTCCATATAAAATAATATCACAAAATGGTCCTAATAGCTGTATTATAATAGAAAATAAGGAATATGAGATACACAATAATAATTTAATTAGATCTAGACAGAAGTAAGAATAAAAGTAAGAAGATAAGAAAATATGTGTGCACACTTAAGATTATCATTTGACATTATATAAAGTAAGAAAACAATGACCCTAACTTAACATGTACTCATTCAAATGACATTTATTTAAATTTTAAGAAATGAAAACAAATATCATTTTTTTTTGTGGGGGAAGGATGTAGTGTGACGCAATGCAAGCACACAGAATGCGAGAAAACATTATGTAACATTGTATCGCTCCACATACCCGAGAGGTGTCACATGGCATTCAATCGGTATCGACAGTGATTCATGCTACAAATGGGTTCGCGTAAGTTCATGTGTTTGCTATTGTTTACATTTTCATTCATTGCACCCACCACGGATTATATGGGTCAACTGGGTCAGATTCATACGTTGTACAGTATGTTATGAATCAAACATTAGAATGATTGTTGCTTAGAATATCATAATTTAGCATTAAGAATTGTAGTATAAATAGACCGGATTTTGGTGAATAAAATCAGTCTTGAACACACTTCTTGACTCTTTACTATTGTGGCAGTAATTTGCCTTCTTTTCAGCGAGCTGCGCTTTAACTAGCACGACAGAGCGGGCCGCGCTTTATACGGCTTAGGGCGGTAGGCTCCATGGTGAAGTGGCACCTACACTTTTAGAAAATAACACCACACATTAGCCGTTCAAACGTAGCAGGGCATTCGTAAGTCCAAAACTCATCACTTTGAAATTCCATAAACCATCCCTAGTGACGAAGGCTGTCTTATTTTTATCACCGGGCTCCATTTCGACTTGCCAATAACCAGATTGACAGTCCAATGTGCTGAACAAAGTGGAGCCGGCAACAGCGTCAATTGTGTCGTCGATTCGTGGTAAAGGAAAGGAGTCTTTTGTTGTGACCGCGTTTAGACGACGGTAGTCTACACAAAATCTGGTGCTACCATCCTTCTTTTGCACCATCACTATTGGTGAGGCCCATGGGCTCTCGAATGGTTCTATAATATCAGACCGTAACATTTCATCAATTATCCGCCGGCATTCATCTTGCCTAGCCAATGGTAGTCGACGAGGAGGTTGCTTAATTGGACTGGCATTACCTACGTCAATTCGATGTTTTGCCAAAGGTGTGCGTCCTATGTCGGAAGGTGATGTTAAAAACACGTTCATAAACTCTATCAGAGTAGATTTTAGCGCTTGTCTTTCTCGTTCGTTCAGATTTTTGGAAGACGTTTTATAAAGATCCTCTAAATGGGTTGGAAGATCGACAGCAGTAACTGGTGACTCCTTGGACGGGATCGTGCACTCGGAGAGGTCCTCAATGCAGGCCAATTTCGTTCTATTAGGTATCTTCACGGGAAAGGCGGCGATGTTTGCTACCCGAACCAGTGTTTTTCCTTCTTCCAGACGGTTTACCGATTTTGCTACCAAGATTCCTTTCGGTAGTCCGTTAATGGCTGGTGTGATCAAAATTTCCCCTGACATCGGAATAGTTTTGGTGGCGTGGACAAACTGTTCATGTTGAGAAGGCACAGTTACATCGTTTACGATTAACAGACTTGCTTTTGGGATCAGTCCTTTCACAAGAGCTTTTGTAGCAGTACCTTGTTCCGGAATGAGTGGTATTTGACTTCCCCCTGCAAAAAGATTATTAGTCTTGAAATTGATCACACAATTCAAAGGGACCAGAAAATCGGTTCCAAGGATGCCATAGCCATTACCTGGAAGCTGAAAGTCTACCACCATTATTATCATACCCCGTTGAAGTTGTTTTAATCCAATGTTCGTATGCCACTCATCCATAATAGAAGACGCTCCACTCAGTGTATTGATTTTCACATTTGTGGGGCGCAAGCAAACATTTGGGTTAACTATTCTTCGATGTACTAAGGAAATAGAGGACCCTGTATCCACTAAGAGCTCGCATTTGATTCCACCAACAACTGCCGACACTTTATATCCTCCAGCATTAAAAACTAGTTTTGGGCATTGATTGTCTGCCAGTGGTTGTCCTTTTCGACTGACTCCTACTCGTTTCCCTAGAAGTTACGATTCTGATTGGTGCTTTCCCCTTGGGCTGACGGCTGGTTGCCCCTCCGGTGCCTCCATCTTCGTCTTTCCCATGGTGGTTGCCTAGAAGTATCATCGCTTACCTCTGCAACGCGTGTAGAATAATTGGAAATCGTACTCTTGCGTGCGGCATCCAATGAAATGGCTATTGTCAACGCTGCTGATAGAGTTGCTGGCTCGGAGATACGAACCATGTCTTGAACGCACCTGTCCAAAATACCGTAAACAAACTGCATGATAGCTATTTTCTCTTGCACTCTCTAAACACTGTGCGAGACAGTCGTTCTACGTCCGTCACAAAGGCAGCAAGCTCCTCGTTTGGTCGTTGTAGGGTAGAGTGGGGCACTTTCGACGATGGGGCACTTTCGACTTTCGCTATTACAGAAAGGCGGTAAATTTTTAAATATAATGTTCGATGGCAACTCGTGCCACACTGTTCTCTCAGATCGTACACGAACTATGACAGTTCTTCTTCAGCAGTTGTGGTGGTTAGACCGGTTTTTAACTTTTTCAAAGATTTTTTGCAATTTTTCCTGTACACGTGGTAAGTGATATTTAATTCTTTCTTATGGAAATTCTTTGGTTGTTAGTGTGAAACGTTTGGGTTTATAATATATTTAAGTAATTTGTAACATTTAATTGATTTTTGTTTATAAGTTTTGTGAAAAACAATAACGTTTACTAAAGCAAAGGATGGGGCACTTTCGACGAAAGCACATGGGGCAGTATCGGCAAAAGTCGAAAGTGCCCCATGTTGGATTTATTAAGTTATAAAAAATTTACAGAATGGTTCGTTCTTATAAGAAAACTACAATTAGATGTTATATCGACGAAACAATAGTTAAGAAGGCTCTCGAAGAAATTAGAAATAAAATCGAAACTCCCACGTCGGCTGCTCGGAAATATGACCTAAAACGGACAACACTTATTTCGAGGTTGAAGAAACCAAATTCATATAATGAGTCCAGTGACTCCCAGCTCACTGAAGTTTACGGCTCCAAGTATGCAACCCAACAAGTGTTCCCCAAAAATCAAGAGCGTGAGCTCGTGGACTATTTTAAAAGGTGTTCCGCACAAGCGTTTGGTTTTACGTATTCAATGGCACGAAAGTTTGCTTTTGAATATGCAAACAAAAATAATATTATAGTGCCAAGTTCCTGGACGAACGAAAAAGAGGCTGGAATTGAATGGATACGTGGGCTTCTGAAAAGACATCCAGATATTTCTTTAGTTTAAAAATGAATTTCTGATCTCATTTAATTTTTATGTTTATGGATTTAAGATTTGTTTAACTATTCAAATAAAAACTACTTATAATATACGAGTATAAAAATATATAAAATGTTTGACTAATTGATTCTCAATACATGGCGTCATCTAAAATCATTTTTTTTTTTTTTTATAATTTGCGTGCGCTAAAGGGATTCCTTTTTTCTGTAGTGATACAGTACCCTTATAATGGTAAAATCACAGCGAAGGCGTTTTTAGTTTGTTGCGCAAGTAGCTCCCAGCAATTCATTGCATATTTTTGGGTGCTACTTACTGAAAGAATAGAAGAATAGGAAAGAAGTTTGGTGCGATGGGATTTTTTTTTCAACAGGTGGCGCCTATATTGCTTTAGGGAGATCATTTTTTTTTGTGTGTATTCAATTTATAAAAATCATGGCCCTGGTCGGGATTCGAACGCACGACCTGCCAATCACTCAGTGAATACACTACCATCGCACCATTGCCACCTGCTAAATCTAAAATCATGTCAAAAGTGCCCCACCCGGATGACGATTGTGCCCCACCATGGGGCAGATTCGCCTTTTTAAGGCAGTTTACATTTTTTTTTTTAATTATCAGGGTGAACTTAAGTTTTAAGAAATTATGCATTTTTGTAGTAAAATATTCGTAGCTTTTAATAAAAAAAGAGGTTATTCAAATATTTATTTGCGAAAGAAGTTATTTCAAATCTGCCTAAAAAGTGTTGAATCTGCCCCACCCTACCCTACTCTTGCCCGCAGTTGTGCATGCAAAATCTGCTTCAGCTGACCTAAAAATCGAAGTTCTAATGCCTGTACTAGTACCGAATATTCTTGCCGATCTTTTTCGCTTAGATTAGAAAGTGCAGCTACCGCATCTCCTCGTAGCATAGAACCTAACACCCGTGCTTTTTGTTGATTGGTCCACCCATTGCTTGATGCCACGATATCAAACTGAATTCGGTAACTTTCCCAACTAGTACTCAATCCATCAAATTGCTGAGGTTTCAACTTTATTGGGTTCTCCATTAGTTCTGACGCAGAATTACTAAATGGATTGGTTTTCATTGGTGAGACATTTCCACTTACTTCTTCATTCTGGTGTGCTGTCGAACTGCTGGCAGTTCTGGAGGGGTTTTCAGAACACCGTCACGTTACTCGGCACTCCCAGCGCCTGACGCAGAATTACTAAAAGGATTGGTGTTAATTGGTGAGACGTTTCCACTTACTTCTTCGTCCGCACTTTCTCCGCCATCTGTTTCTGCATATTACGAACTGATTCGAGCTCTCGGGATTGTTTCTCGACCGTCTCATTAAGCAATGTGATCGTGGCTAAAATTGAATTCAATTTTTCCTTAAAGTCGTCTATCGGATTTCTCTTTGCTATTTCCAGATCCCACTTCTGACACCAATGTTAAGAATCTGTGGGTGATCAATTAGCTTTATTAAGATTAAGCTTGGTTAAATACAATTTAAATGGAGTTCTACAACAAGGAAACACTATTTCTGCAATCCGCCACGTTCTTCTCTGCTTGCCCACAAAAAAAGGTCAAGGAAAAAACGTCAGTCCCCTTTTTAATCGCCCTGTCAGATCAGAAACAAAATGGATTAAAAGTTTGTTTGTTTTGTTGACTGCTGCTTCGAGTCTCGAGTGTGAGTTTAGGCGAATGGATAACTCGTAACAGTACTAACGCACAAAATTCTAATGAAATATGGTCAGGGTCCTATCAATCAGAAGCAGCACCGCTTGCCACAAGTCGCAGGAGACGAAATAGACAGCCAAGTAAAGAAATTGCTCCAAGACAGAGTGATCTCATCAAGCAAATCACCACGCAACTCCCCTCTATTGGTCATCCCAAAGAAAACTGGACCCGACGGCAAAAGAGATTACGTGTTGTACTGGATTTTCGAAAGCTCAACGAGGTTACAGTAAAAGACGCTTCTCATCTGCCTTCACTTAGCCAATCTACTGCGCAGGTCTCTTGAAATTTCCATACGCATCTCTTTAATTTTCATGAAAAAAAAATAAAAAATTACTGAAAACATATATAGACAACTTACTACCAACATATATTTATTATTATTAAAAACTAAATATTTTATTTGTTTATTTATTTATTCACGAAACATTTAAGTAATCAAAAATATCAAAAATATAAAAAATTATAAAAAAAACTGAGTTCGCCACTTGCAACAGTCACCTGATAAACCTAAAATTTCATCGCACAGCAAATCCTCATCAATATCAGATTTAGAGTTAACTGTTAACTTTCCTTGCAATCCAGAACAATGCCGCATGAGTTTTTCTTTACTTTTTATTCTTTTTATGTTAAACAAGAAATTCCACGGGACAGACAAATCTTGCCCTCATTCATAGACATAAGCACGGTGTCCAAAAGAACATGTAAAAACTCAGCTTCAAACTTTTTTCTATAGGATCAGTTATAGGTTCATCAACAGTCTCTTCACCCGGTCTATGTTTAATGCGTCCAAGTCCCGTTTGTTTTTTTTTGAAAAATGGCTGGGTATCAAGTTTTGATGCTATTTCAGTTGCTGTTACAATTGCTTGTTCGAAACCTGTTTGTCTAACTATGTTTCTAAATGAGAACAACATTTATTAAGCATTTCGGTAAAGTCGACAAGTTGATTTAGGTGGAAATTTTAAAAACTTTGGTTGACTCGAGTCAACCGACGGGTTTGCGTGTATCTACACAACGTGATGAAGCAGATATATGGCAAAGTCACATTAAATGTTCCCTTAAAAGCAAAATATGTATTGGAACATAAATACAAAGATAGTGAAATAATAAAGATTGTTTCAACATTGAATTCATTCAATATTGAATGCAACAGTATAATCGCTTTTGATTTATGTATATCCTATATTTACATATGCTGTTATGCACAAGGTCTTAAGAGAAAAACACCATAGGAATCAACAACTGAATGTTCAATGTGAGCACTTCTAACAAGCTCGTGTTAACAAGTGACAAAATTACTAAACAAACAAACTGATTTTCATATTGAACGAAGTTCTACGAAAAAAGACCAGCAGCGCTCACAGATCTCGAGCTCACCTTTAAGAGTGCTGAAGGAGAATCGTGAAGAAAAATAATAATTGAGAGGTGTTTAATCGGGTTTTTATATATATTACTTCTTTTTGATGTATGCACTCGAATTACCATATGTCAATATATGAAACGCTACTATGAGAATGTGCATCAACATTCGAGAGCCGAGGCACTAGGCAATGAATAAGCACACAAATGAGTAACAATCCAAACATTAACTCGTAACTGCTTAAATATGTACGTGACTATGTAAATTATCTTACAAGCGCCCCGTCATTTGCATGGCTTACAGCAATGTGATTTCTTATTAACCGTAATATACATAATATGCTTGTAAACGTTTTGTATATACAACTTTGGTTTTGTTAAATAAATTACTTTGCGTAAATAAACATTTTGTTAGCTGAACATTAATAAACACTCACTACAAAAAATACTTAATGAATAAGTGTAGGTAAAGAAAGATTTGGGTGGGATTGGTGGTTAGTGTGTTGAACTACTGAACTATTAAGGATAACAAAGCACTTGCCTGTTTTAATCGCCTAAAGTTGATCACATGCCTTTTATTGTGAGTGTACGCTAATCACGCTTACAAATCGTGTCGGTTAATTGGCTGCATATTGTCCTATTATTCGTACGATTCGATGAAGTGAAAAAAAAAGCGATGAATGCAATTAGACATGAATCATATAAGTTGTTAGGTTCATCCACGAACTTGTATTTTGAATAGCAGCGTATTTTAAAGGTACCTGTTCAATATAAATGCACTAGACATACCCCTTTTTAATAACTCACAGAAATTCCCTGTCAGGTAAAAAAAATCATTAAAAGCTTCGTACTCTGACAACAGGTATTTTGGCAGCAGGTTTTCAACCAGTGACTAAAAAAACTTCCATTAATTCCCACGCCGCACTATGGGACCAACCATGCCTTATCGTCTCAAAAATGTTTTTTTCAAAAGCAAGATTGTAATGTTTATATTAATGGAAATGGGGAGATGGATATCTAATTATATCTATTAGTTTAAATCGTTTTTTATATTTGCTATCAAGCATTATACCAAAAACGTATGCCTAAAATTGTTAAAAGAAATTAAGCTGCCAAAATAGTTTTCTGAAGTAACTTTTTAACATCTTCATTCTCTGTATTCGCAAATGTAACTGTGTTGTATATTTTTAACAAGCATATAGGTTCTGCTTTCTAATTAAAACAAATTTGGAAAATTCTATTTAATCAATTAAGAAATAAAAGCCATTGTTTTAAGTACTTTAAAATTTTCCGTTGTCTAATGTTTAGAGAGAGAATTGACTTTTAGCGTTGTTTTGCGGCTGTAAAAGTGTATAAATACTACTTTTTATTCCTTATTTCATCAGTAGTTATGAGGAAAAGAAAAAATGTGCCCCAATCTGCCCCCATTGTTCTAAACCTATTAATGTGTCACTTACTCACGCAGGTGCATAATGTACAATTTTGAAAAATTCATATTTTTCTCGTAACGGTATGTGTTGGGGCACTTCACATAAATCATCGTATATTTTTATATACTAACTACATATTTTGAATTGTATAAAAATGTTATTAATGGATAAAACCCTTTTTGTTTGAAACATGAATTGTACTAAAAGATAATTGAATTATTTGAAATTGCCGCCTATCTTTCGAACATTAGCCATATTTTCTCTTGAAAATCCAATTAAAATTGTACCAATTAAAATGTACAAAAAGATCAATAAAGCATTGCGGCTCACGCTCATTTTTTTGTACAAACGAATTTGTCGGACACTCTCTCGTCTTTTTATTATTTCGTTGCTGCTAGTTGTTGTCTCTGGTCGAGTCGCGAAGTATCGTTGACCTTGTAAAAGTCACTGCGGTCATCAAGAGTATCCGGAAAATCGCCTGCAATCCATACCCCCGTCGTTGGGGGGGATTTTTCTACAATCCGTGTCAAGGAACGTAAATTTTCCCATCCAAGCAGTCAGACTTTCGTTGATTTTGCATTTTGGCGCCCACACGTGTGGCATTTTTCGGATTTTGAAAAACCCTTGTAAGTGACTTCGTACCAACAAAGTGACCAAAATCAACTTTCAAAAAGGAAAAAAAAACTATTTAAAAGTGAATATAAGAGCACAGAAAATCCACCGAATTTCAGCAGAAGATCGGAATCGGAAGTTCGGTTTTAACGAAATTCCAGGACTTAGAAATATAAGGCGTAAGGCATTTTTTTATGTTGAATAACTTGGAAAAATCATGTCGTTTTTCTGAAGCTACTAGCTTTCGAATATTATCTTGGCGGTAATGACACTTGAGACTACGAATCACGTCCTGGTCCATTGGCTGAATCAAAGATGTGCAATTTTGTGGAAGGTGTCTTACTATTACGTTTGTGACTTTGACTCACGTCTGAGTGAGCTGCACAGTTATCCAAGAGCAATAATACCGTAGAATCTTTGTCAAGATAGCTTTTTTCCAGGGGCGCTTTTACTTCTGGACCTACATTTTTGTTAAACCATTCAATTAATAGGTGTTGGGTTACCCAAGCTCGTTTGTTGGCTTTGTAGATAACTAGAAGCTGTCCAGCTTACCTACCACCCTCAACTTGCATTTATGAGTTCCTGCAGCATTGGAGGAAACCAGTACTGTGAGCCGTTGCTTCAATTCTTTATACCCGCCAACTGAAAGCTCTTCATTGCATGCCAAAGTGCTATGTGGTAAACGCTTCCAAAAAAGACTGGTTTCATCGGCGTTGTGTTCAGTTGTATAAAAAGCGTGGCACCTTCGTAGTCAGCAGATTCTTTCTCATCTGTTGATTATATTCCATGGATTCCAAGCCGGTTTTTGAATTTTCCCAACCCAACCTTGAGAGTACAGACATTCGGAGGCTTATGTTAAGTTTGGCATGAACAAATTAAGCCTTTTCTACTTTTCTGACGAAACCATGCATCGACTTTAGGATTTTCAGCTTTTTGGCGGTTTTTTGTTTCTCCAATCCCTTGATGCTTAAACAGGCATATTATCTCTACTGTGTTATTTTATCAATTGCACTTTTTCTTTTATTGATAGCACTTTCCGTGATCTTTTAACTACAGTCGTAGAAGGAGATACCAATATCCTTTCACTTAACTTTTTGCAAAAACTGAACAAAATGAATCACAAACAATCTAAACACAAACCGAAAGATGTAATAAGCCCGTTAGTTTCATGTGCGTGTCTGACTTGTGCAATCTAACAGATACAAGAATTTCGTTAGTTTTTAGAAGTCAAGTTCGAGCTTTTTTCTTATGTAACGGATATAAGAGGATGTAAGAGTTAAATATTAAAAAAAATCTGTTCTAATATTTTATTGAGTGAATAATTTTTTGTTCTATTACGGATACTAGAGTGAATGCCGGTTAAAAGAATTATAAATATAAAAATATTTTTCAAAAAAATTCCCGGTTAATAGAGTACCCCGGTGAAAAGAATCCCGGATATTCGAGTCTCGACTGTATCACCAGAATATTTATACCCTATTCTAAGTGTATATTAATTTTGACGCATAGTTTGTAACATACCTTAATATTGTCCGTAGACCCCTAAAAGTTACTATATTTATGATCAGCGTCGATAGTAATGTCGATCTAGCCATGTCCGTCCGTCCGTCTGTCGCCAAAAATTAGGCCTTTAAACTGGACCTAGAGAGCTGAAATTTTAACCATATACTCTCTAGGGTCCCGAAATAATCAAGTTTACGAATTTTTGAAATCCGCCCACAGACACGCCCACAAACTCAAAAAAACAAAATTTTGGAAAAAATCGAATTTTGTATATATGATCTATGACTCCTAAAACTGCTCGGGATAAAAAATTTTCAAAATCCGCCCACTGACACGCCCACAAATAAATAAAACAATTTTTTTATACCCTATTCTAAAGGTATATTAATTTTTGAAAATCCAAAGTTTGAGCTAGGGAGCTGAAATTTATAATATATACTCTCTATGGGCCCTTTATGCTCATGTGTAAATATTTTTAAAATCCGCCCACTGACACGCCCACATTTTTTTTTTTTTTTTTTTTTTTTAATTCAAAGTTTGAGCTAGGGAGCTGAAATTTATAATATATACTCTCTAGGGGCCCTTTATTCTCATGTGTTAATTTGTTTTAAATCCGCCTACTGACACGCCCGCTAGAGAGCGTTTTTATACCCTATTCTAAGGGTATATTAATTTTGACGCATAGTTTGTAACATATCTTAATATTGCCCGTAGACCCCTAAAAGTTACTATATTTATGATCAGCATCGATAGTAATGTCGATCTAGCCATGTCCGTCCGTCCGTCCGTCTGTCGGCAAAAATTAGGCTTAAACTGGACCTAGAGAGCTGAAATTTTAACCTTATACCCTCTAGGGTCCCGAATTAATCAAGTTTACGAATTTTTGAAATCCGCCCACAGACACGCCCACAAACTCAAAAAAACCATTTTTTGAGCTAGAAAGCTGAAATTTTTTATTTATGATCTATGACTCCTAAAACTGCTCGGGATAAAAACTTTTCAAAATCCGCCCACTGACACGCCCACAAATAAATAAAATAATTTTTTTATACCCTATTCTAAGGGTAGGTATATTAATTTTTGAAAATCCAAAGTTTCAGCTAGGGAGCTGAAATTTATAGTATATACTCTCTATGGGCCCTTTATGCTCATGTGTAAATATTTTAAAAATCCGCCCACTGACAGGCCCACAATTAATTTTTTTTTTTTTGAAAATTCAAAGTTTGAGCTAGTTAGCTGAAATTTATAATATATACTCTCTAGTGGCCCTTTGTTCTCATGTATTAATTTTTTTTAAATCCGCCTACTGACACGCCCACAATTAAATAAAACAATTTTATTGAAACACCCAAGTTTGAGCTAGGGAGCGTTTTTTTTTTTGATAAAATCCTTTAAATGTTATATAACAAAATATGTAGAGCGTTCTTAACAATTCAACCACACTTAGACTTTTGTCACGCCCACTTATGAGGGATAGGAATAAGAATAGGGTATCCAACAGTTCGCATAAGCGGACTGTAGCCCGTCCCTATGTTAGTATTTTATTTTCCACACAAATACAACATATAAATACAACAACTTCCTAAACAGATGGTAAAAAAAACTGCACTTGTACAGCTGTACAATACAAATACAATCAAATTAAAACCGAATGGCAACATCACACGTAATAATTCGTTCTCAAAAGCACTAAAACCGAAAGTTCTTTGACAAAATCCATAGAAAAACCCTTAATGATATGCTTTATTGTAGAGATGGTAATACTCTTCTGATGTGCTTCAGTCACACACACTGCTTATTTTGGTGGATGATAATAGCTGTATGCGAATTTTAGGAAAATTACAACAACAATTCCTTGGTATGACAGTGGTTTGATTTTTATTTCAGTGGCAATTCTTGCGTTCGAGTGCCGTGAGAGTATCTTCAGGCACCACTGGTAGAAAAAAGCTCCTCCATAAGGCCTGTACTGACAATTTTTGTTGGATAGAGTATAGCTCCAGAAAGTCGGATGTTCTTCTTGTCGTTCTTCGTGCATGGTTGCTCGTGTCGGATGTTTTGGATTTGCACTTGGGTTATTGCACTGCTATCCACTCGTTGTTATTGTTCTGCATTTTGTGGTTTATATATTATTTTTAAAACTAAAATCATTTGATGATATTCGATAATAGTTATTTAAAGAGAATTCCCAAATAGATATCGTGCCAAAAAATCAAAAAATGCCAGCAGTTGGTTTTTATGCAGTCAACTGACAAACCTTTCAATGCGATTGCCCAAAAACATGACAATGGCGTTGTTCCAAACATGGAGATTTGCAGTCATGTGAGTTCTTCAATCTTGTTCTGGAGCAGAGAGTGCGCAGGGAGGTGTCAACATGCAATGCACTATCTTCAATGAATCCTTTCAACTACTGGGACACGTGGACAATATCGACATCATCGTCCGATCTCAGCGTAACGTCTTAGAGACATCTCAACATCTCTCTACCATCTAGGATAAAATGTTACTGCTGATACCAGCAACTTCAAGGTAGTAAGGGAGTTCACCTACCTCGGACTAAGCATGAACTGCACGAATGACACCTTAGTGGAAATTCGACGGAGAATTACTTTAGGAAACCGTTGCTACTTCGGTTTGGCAAAACCAATTGGCTCAAAACTCAAGACAGACTATAATCGTCCGACGAAATTTGATGATGGTTTTGCTTCGTGTAGCCTTTAAAATGGCTGTTGGTTCACCAACATAGTTTCAACGAGTCATTTTCTGCTTCACATAACTCACGAAACTTCAAAACACCGGGTCAGACGATAGCATTTGCGCGATAGCTAATGAGGTATCGTCTTGCATCGATTTGCATATTTTGCAGAAAATTAAAGCAGTTTCGATGTTTTTAAAGTGAACAATTGACTTTAGAAATACAGAATCAAATCATTGCAATTTATTATATACTAGCTACACCTGCCCGGCTTTGCCCGTACCCGAGAATTCTATTGGCCAATATGTTCGAGTAGACTTCCTTATAACTGTCTATAGCGGGTATCCGGCGTATGTTGCTGCGCCTAAAAAAGAAGACCAATTTTGACCAAAGTTCACAGAAACACTCTCAGGCCAATACCGAAGATTGCCTGATTTGAGTTCAACCGGTGAAAGGGACTGCACGTTTTTCTCCGCATGGCTTAGGCCGCTCACACAACTTCGTTGTTCCGTTTAGGGTAGGTGCTTGTTGTCTGGCAGGCGCCTATGTCACCTTACTTCTGCGAATCAAACAACAAAGCGAAAATAAAAAACTTCGATTGAATCACTTTTCATTCACTTCCACACCGATTGTTATCAATGTTGGAAAAGCAACTTTCCGATGTCCGATTCACAAAAAAATGCAAAAAATTTCAATAAGAGTTATTTGAATAAAATATTGAAAACACGATATCTTAAGAATGAAAGTGCGCACAAATTCCACAATAAGCTTGAAACGTTCGTGTGGTCTCCCTCTTTCATATGCTTGTTCGGATAACAAAATAAGTGACGTCTGTACGGTCTCTGTGTCTGCGTCGTAATTTACACGCATACGCACATATGCATGTGTACTCACTCAAATGTCCATTTCTCACACACCGATGCAGATATAGCCAAACATAACAACCTTCGTGCAGACGTCGCCTTTCATGGAAAAAAATTTCATTGGAATCGGTTAACGCGTTTGGCCAAACACCGGCAACAAACACAAATATGGATTGATTTTTATATATAGAAAATATTACACAAAAAAACTTTTTATTATTTCACTTAAATTTGTTTTTTTTTCAAAGCACATGATACCTACATATGAAACACACAGTGTATAAATACATTGTCAATTTGTATACCCTATTCTAAGGGTATATTAATTTTGACGCATAGTTTGTAACATACCTTAATATTGCCCGTAGACCCCTAAAAGTTACTATATTTATGATCAGCATCGATAGTAATGTCGATCTAGCCATGTCCGTCCGTCTGTCCGTCTGGACCTAGAGACCTGAAATTTTAACCATATACTCTCTAGGGTCCCGAAATAATCAACTTTACGAATTTTTGAAATCCGCCCACAGACACGCCCACAAACTCAAAAAAACAAAATTTTGGAAAAAATCGAATTTTGAGCTAGAAAGCTGAAAATTTGTATATATGATCTATGACTCCTAAAACTGCTCGGGATAAAAAAATTTCAAAATCCGCCCACTGACACGCCCACAAATAAATAAAATAATTTTTGTATACCCTATTCTAAGGGTATATTAATTTTTGAAAATCCAAAGTTTGAGCTAGGGAGCTGAAATTTATAATATATACTCTCTATGGGCCCTTTATGCTCATGTGTAAATATTTTTAAAATTCGCCCACTGACACACAATTTTTTTTTTTTTTTTTTTTGAAAATTCAAAGTTTGAGCTAGGGAGCTGAAATTTGTAATATATACTCTCTAGGGGCCCTTTATTCTCATGTGTTAATTTTTTTTAAATCCGTCTACTCAAACGCCCACAATTAAATAAAACAATTTTATTGAAACACCCAAGTTTGAGCTAGGGAGCGTTTTTTTCGATAAAATCCTTTAAATGTTATATAACAAAATATGTAGAGCGTTCTTAACAATTCAACCATACCTAGACTTTTGTCACGCCCGCTTATGAGGGATAGGAATAATAATAGGGTATCCAACAGTTCGCACAAGCGGACTGTAGCCCGTCCCTATGTTTTTATTTGGTTTTGCGCAAACAGCTAATTTTTTGTTCTTCTTCATGCTCGTGACTAGGTATATGAGAAGGAAGATGACACAGGTAGCGTTGGTGGTTGATGGTAGGGCGGGAAGGTGAATGAATTATTATCGGGTAGACTTATGCCATATTATTTGTATGCTCTGATGGAAGTTTGGGGTAGGTTATGTTTTCTGGTATTTAATTCAATTGGTATTTATGTAGGAGAGTCGCATTTCAGCGGGTGAGGATTCTCAAAAAAAAATTTATAATTCATATTTGCAAGTGAAAAATGGATATTCATACTTAAAGGTAGGGGCGATAGGTTAGGTTAGGTTGGAAGGGAAGTGCACAGCAATTGCTGTGCTTGCACGGGGGCCTATTGGTCCATTGTGATCCCTTTTTGGTTATCGTGGTAAAAAACTTCACTTACAATAAAAACACTTACCATACTCCGTTTAAATTATTCTTGCTGGTTGGCCTATTGGAACCAACTTGTCTTCTTGACAAACCTGATTGTGTCCGTCAGTGGTACCTGCGCTACGTCCTCTAAGTCTTCGAAAAATCTGTTGCCCAGATAGCGAAGTTAGGATGTCTGGAGGTTTGGACACTTACAGAGCAGGTGTTTGATGGTATCGGTTTCTTTTATATCCTGACAGCTCCTGCAGTAGTCTGGTGAGCTAATGCCCAGCCTGTTTGCCATTACACCTATGGTGCAGTGGCCTGTCAGTATGCCGCCTAGGATACGTATTTCTTGTTTGTTCATTCCCAGCACTTGTTCGATTTATTTATTTTAATTTGAATTATTATAACTTAATTATAGTTTAAATTATGTCACTCGCGAAACTTTTACGTTAGTTCAGGTGCGCGGACTTTTTAGCTTATTCTGCTCGGGCGCCAGTTAGTGTATCTTGTAAGTTTTTATTTATCTTGGAACAACTGTTCACTTTTTTGATTCAATTCAGACTCGACTAAATTACAGAAATCTTAAATTTATATCGTATCTAATATTACAGCAATCCATCGTAGACATTGCGTCAGCAGAAAGAATCCGTTTCCAAAGAACTGCAAAGAACTGCTATTGTACCTATCGTTGACTCGACCCTGGGAAAGTGCATTCGGTTAACTTGATATGCCGTTGACTTGAACGTGGGGAAGTGGTGGATTATAGATGGCGTGTGTTATGAATCTATTTGTGGGTAACTTGTACGAGCGAGTGCCCAGCTTGTCATAATAGCTGCGGGTATTCATAAACAACTGAAATTGGTTTATTTATTGGACATACAAATTTGGAAGTACATGTTCCCAGTTACATTGCGGACGATCCTTAAAAAAAAAGAGTGGAAACCCACTTTAAAAAGAAAATCGTGGATATTTTCGGACCGTCAAATGAAATTTGCCACTTTTAAATTTTACAAACTGAACTTACCTACTGAAGAAGTTTGTTGACTTATTGGTGGTGGTTGTCTGCGTTGGGTCGAAAACGAAGCGTTATTTAAAAATTGTTGGAAGTCAGAACGAACATTGGGAGTATGTATTTAAATTCAAATTGCCCAATCTTCCAACTAAGGTATCTCTAATAGACTGCTTTTCACGAATGAAAACTCGTTGGTTTGCCTCGAGTATTCGTTGAAATGCTGACGTAGTAACTCTAATGTCTGTGTCCTCTTCTTACACAGGTAGACGATGTTCATTAATATCTCGTCGCTCGTTATTATCATCACTATTATGGTTACTTGCCTGACCGGATCGCATTGCTGCAGGAGGGTTATCTTCCAGTTGTGGTGAAATCTGATCCTGGTTTAAGCCTACACTAGCCCCAGGTGGAGTACGACTAACTATTGGTCTGGCATCCATTGGTCCTGAGCGGGGAGTTGCATTTCTAAAATTAGACGAATTTCTTACTACTTACTCTATTATCCATTATAGAAAATTTCGGATTTTAAATATAAATTCAAAACTTTCAACTTTCAAAATCTTTTAATAAACCTCAATTGTCTGCGGTATTATTGTCAATCTTTTCTTGTTGCATACAATTTATAACTGAGTTTTTTGCAGGCTGGCCCTATCTGATTCATGTGGACGCTTCGGACGTCTATTGGAATTAATAAATTGAAATTGTTGATTTTCTTGCATATTTCTGGGTGCTTTAAGAATGTTGGATGGGTATTGATTTTGTACTTGCGCTTGTGGAATCCTTTTTGAAATAAATCGGAATTTGGAAGATGAAGGATCCACACTCATGTGATCATCTTCTTGTTGGAAGTTATTTTTAGCTTGTACAGTCATAGGAGTTTTGTGAACAACTCTTCTATAATGACCCCGCATCGAGGGTGAACGTCAGCTATTTTGGTATATTGATTATTATCGAAAGCCCTTGCAAATTCATATTATGTTGATTTGCTTCGAGTTCTTGAGCTTTGAGCTAATGCAGAGGGTAGGTCCTCACAACCAGCTGAGAAAAGAATATTGCAAATTGGTTTGTTAAGGCCTGAAGTTAAAATACGTAATGTGTCTGTTCGGTATTTTGCTGCTAAGGAAGCAATAAGCTAATCGTTTCCTGAGTATTCCATTGTTATTTTGCTTACAATTAATGTTAAGTTCTTTTCAATTTGATCATAATAATCAGAAATCGACATTCGTCCCTGACATAAAATGCTCATTCGGTTTTCTAGCACATGTAAAGGTCTTTTGTCACAATATGTGTGGTCTAACCTAGCTATAATAGCGTCAAAATTTAAAACAGTATTAAAAGAGGAAATTATCAAATCGGCCGGTCCGGTTATTTTGTTTCTAATGATTGCAACTGCTTGGTAATATTTCTCAGTACCAACATATTGCTTAAATAATTCAATAGCAGTATGGCTGCTTGCCTCCATGAAAGATATCGCATTTGTTCACCTCCAAATGCGATATGAGCGATTTTACCAGATCTAATGTGACCGAACAATCGGCAGTAGATGTAACAGAAATGGGTTTATAACTGCAAATTGTTTCACCTCTAAGTTCAAGGTTTTTCAATCTAACTGTCAGGTCGTTTACCTGTGCTATTAATTCGTTTTGTTTAAGGTTATTCCCGGCAGATATTTGAATCATTTGTCTGAGAACATTTTCACAAGCGGCTTCAATTGCGACTTCTATGGCAGTTGAGAAGACACTAGTTATTTGATGGAGTTATTTGATGGTGAAGCCAAGCCATATTAATTTTTTTTTTGTTTTATCTGGTTAGGAAAATCAATTTAATTTTTGACATAATAACGAACAAAATAAATCACCTTTTGTGCACTTAATCCTCTTAAATTAGGCTTAAATAAATTATGCTTACAATATAAATAGGATCTGCATTATCTCCTAGGTGGTTGGTAGGTAGGTAGGTAGGTGTGGCGGTTTGATAAGACAAACCCAATTAGCACTGAGTGCCGTTTTGTTACCACAAACTCACGTAAACCTGGGTATTATCGATTGGTGGGGGAGGCTAAATCCAACCTGCGGAGTTCAGGAAAGTTATCAGTTCCTTGATACTTTTCTCGGAGACTTCCTCAAGTGTATTGAAGAAAGGGCTTCCCAATGTACGTAGTCTGGTCCTAGCTAAAGCCGGACAGGTACATAAAAAGTGAATTAGGGTTTCTTTTTCAGTTGTCACTTTGCAACTGCGGCAGTGTGTATTGTATGGGATGCCCAGCTTGGCCGCATGGTCACCTATAGGCCAGTGTCCCGTGAAGATTGCTGTAAGTCTTGCGATGTCTTTTCGGGTTCTAACTAGAAGGTCGGTTGTTTTTGCCTTGTTGTAGTTTGGCCACGTTTTTCTGGATATGACGCATGCAGTCAGCCTGCTCCATCTGAGGTTGGCTTTCTTAAGGTATTCTGCGGTGATGTTTGCCTTAACTGCTCCGAGCGGAATGTGGACTAGTTCTGCCAGAGAGCAGTGGAGAGCTGAGCCTTGCCTGGCCAGTTCGTCGGCATGTTCGTTTCCATAAACGTTACTGTGCCCTGGAACCCAGATCAGGGTAACCTTGAACTTATCAAGCAGGGCCAGCTCATTACGGCATTCTAGTACTAACTTAGAGGATATAGTGACCGAAGCGATCGCTTTAATGGCAGCCTGGCTGTCAATAAGTATGGCGATCCTTTGCCTCGGTGTTATATTTGAGTGAAGTTTGATCTGGCGACAGGCTTCACGGATAGCCAGTAGCTCCGCCTGGAAGACGCTTGCAGTATCCGGAAGTCTGTATGATTTTGCGATGTTTAAGGATTCCGAAAAAACTCCCGCACCCACGCCGCAGTCCATTTTTGAACCGTCGGTGTAGATTGTTTGATCGAAATCCCTTGTCACTTCTCCATTTTGCCATTCCGATCTAGTAGGGATTTGAACGACGAAATGTATTGTAAAAGACATTCTGGGAATGATGTAGTCTGTTGAAGGCGGAACTAGTTTTCTAGGTAGAGAGTCTAGAATACTACTGTGGCCGTAGGGTTTTGCAGTCCAGCAGCCAGACTCTCTGAGTCTGATCGCGCTGTGTGCTGTGATGTTTGTTATATGTAGATCAAGAGGTAAAAGATGCAGTAAGACTGTGAGTCCGTCTGACGGTGTTAACCGTAGAGCTCCCGTTGTTCCTATGCATGCCGTTCTTTGTACCTTATTAAGTTTGGTAATATTGTACTTTTTCTTTAGAGCCGGCCACCATACTATTGACCCATACGTGAGGATTGGTCGTACCACGGCTGTGTACATCCACAGGGTCAATTTTGGTTGCAGGCCCCACTTTTTACCGAAGGTTCTGCTGCAGGCATAAAAGGCTATACATGCCTTCTTTACCCGTTGTTCTATGTTTATTTTCCAGTTGAGTTTAGGATCTAGGATAACTCCTAAATACCTGGCACTGGTTGAAAGGGGTATTGGTGTGCCGTTTAGGCGAGGAAGCGTAAAGTCAGGTATGTTGGTTTTGGTGGTGAAGAGCATCAGCACAGTTTTCCCCGGGTTGACTCCCAGACCGCACTTTTTTGCCCAAGTGCTAACTTTGCTTAGAGCATTCTCCATGATTTCACTAATCACGGAGGGAAACATTCCTGACACCAATATCACCATATCGTCCGCATACCCGACTACTTTGATTCCTACTCTGTCTAAACTTATGCGGATTTTGTTCATTACTATGAGCCAGAGTAGGGGTGAGATGACTCCTCCTTGAGGTGTTCCTCTCCTGGCATATTTGGTTATATTGCTATTTCCTAAAGCTGCTTGAATGATTCTAGTGCTGAGCATGGAAACAATCCATTGACTTAGATGGATTGCTATTCCCAGCTCCCTCAGGGACTCTAGAATTGCTTCAGTGTGTACATTGTTGAAGGCTCCTTCTATGTCTAGGAAGGTAGCCAAGGTGTATTCTTTGTAGTGTAGGGATTTTTCTATCGTACGCACTACCTCGTGAAGAGCTGTTTCTGTAGATCTTCCCTTGAGGTAGGCGTGTTGAGATTTGGAGAGGAGTGAAGCTTCTATTGCCCCTCTCAGGTGGTTGTCTAGTAGACGTTCGAGCGTCTTCAGTACGAAGGAGGTCAAACTAATTGGTCTGAAATCTTTCGCAGTTTCATGACCGCGTCTACCCGCTTTTGGAATGAAAACAACTCGCACTCGTCTCCATGAATAGGGTACATGATTGTAGAGTATACAGTTCCTGTAAATCGATGTGAGCCATGGAATTGCCAGTTCCAGAGATTTCTGGAGCATGATGGGCAGAATGCCGTCCAGGCCAGGCGATTTAAAGGGAGCGAAGCTGTTTATTACCCAGGAAAATTTTCCTCGGTAATAATGGATGTTATATTTTCCCAGGCGTCGGGTTGTGTGCGTTGTGAGCTGGATGGCTCTGCACCGTAATCATTGCATCCGGGAAAATGGGTGTTTATTAATAGTTCTAGGGATTCTGCAGTTGACTCAGCCCATTCTCCGTCCTCCTTTCTCAGAAGAGATGGGTTGGAGTGTTCTTTGGACAATATTTTGCTGAGTCTTGCGGAGTCCTTGAGGGTTTCGATGGATTGGCAGTACTCTATCCACGAATGTGTCTTAGCCGTTCTGATAAAGTTCTTGTAGATTTTAAGGCAATCTCGGTAGGGTTGCCAGTAGTTGCATTTATGGCAGATGTTAAAGGTTTCTCTAGTCAATTTTCTGAGAGCAGAGAGTTCCTTGTTCCACCAAGGGGGGAATGATTTTTTGCTATATTTGATCGGACACGAGACTTTGTACGCTACGTTGAAAGCTTTTTCAAAAGTCTCAACCTTTGTGTCTAGTTATGAAGTGGAGGATAATTTTTGATTGGGGGTTTTGTGTAACTTAGTCTTAATGACTTGGTTAAACTTTGCCCAATCGGTTCTTTTGGGGTTTCGGAAAGGTTTCGGGCTCTCTACAGCGAGATCTATGTCGAAGAGTATCCAGTTGTGGTCTGAAAAAGATTTTTTACTGGATACCCTCCAATTTTCAACCTTCATAATATTGTTATTATTACAGAGAGTAACATCTATAACGTCTTCCCAGCCGTTAAAACTGTCCGTACTCGGAAAGATGAAGGTCGGGGTGTTACCTTTGTTGCATATTATTAGGTTATTTTCAATAATGTAATCAAAAAGAGACTCACCGCGTTCGTTTGACTCCGAGCTGCCCCATAGCACATGCCTGGAATTTGCATCGCAGCCCAGCAGCAGGTTGGTCCTTGTTGATGTTATGGCGGTTATCATTGCCTGGACTTCTTCCGGCGGTACTTGCCGGTCGTGTGCCATGTAGGCGGATGCGATTAGCAGGTCGCCTCCTGCGTTCCCCATCTTAAGAACTGTTAGATCGGCCGAGCTAAAATTTGGGCATAGAAAAACTTTAATATGCTTTTTAGCTAGAATGCATTTTCTTGGCTTACCATGGTTATTATTGCTGCGGTTATAGTAGAGGATATATCCGGTGTCGTTAAGGCCTCTTATATTGGGCCCGTTCACCCAAGGTTCTTGGACAATGCCGATGTCGATGTTTTCCTCTTTGAGGAAAATCATCAGGTTATCTGACGCACAGACTGAGTGCTTCAGATTAATCTGTACGACTTTCAGCATTGATTGGTTTCGGGTGTTTGTTCGGTTAGGGTGGTAGTACGGTTCACCTCGATCCTCATGTCCTCCAACAGCTTGTTGGCATCATCAACTTCATCTAAATCGTCGACCTGACACGGGGACCTGAATATTTTAACTTTGGCATGCCTTATGCCAAAGCGGAGCTTGCAGCCGATCTTTTCAATGTGATCCGCGCTCTCTTCCGTCACCATTATTAGGAAGGATAGGGTGTTGTTGTGAGGTTACTCAGCCTTGATGACTTTCCAGTCATCCATGGGAACCGCAGGGTTGTGGAGCTTGAGTCAATTGATCAACTTATCACTGTCGATGGTCATATTTGGCAGCGAAATGCGAATTATCGGTCTCCTCGGAATCTCTCTGGCCAGGATCAGCTTAAGCTTTAAGCCGGTCCAGTCGTCACGGATCTTATGAACGCAGCCGCTTAGGAATTCCTTGGAGAAAGCGTCTTCACACTTGATTACCCTGTAACCTCTTATGACTTCAGCTGAGTCAAAGCAGGGGAGGGGTCCGCTTTGGTTGTTTAAGAGATGGTCCATCACCATCTCGGAAAGTTTATTTTCAATGGCACCCCAAACGTCAGCCACTGTCTTGCCGCTGGTAGAGAGTTCATCCACCAAAGCGACTTGTAGGTCGTCTCTGACAACCTCGCTGACTGTTCGTGTCATCTGGGGTGCTGAGATTGGGTTGTGGTGCTTGGCGGTAGCCAACTTTGCAACTTTGCTTCTTTGAGGGTCAGACTTGACCTCCTCATGTGAGCGGTTGCGTTTAGTTGCTTCCGTCTTGCGTGGTGGTGGCTCCCTGCGATTCTTGATGAACTCATCAATAATCTGCTGGTGCTTGAGTTTTTCAGCTAGGTCCTGCGGAGTAGCCGTGCCGGCCTCTTCCTACTTGGTAATCTTACCCAGAATGAAGATGGCCCTCTGGTACGCGCTCTTTCTGCGATTACTAGCTGATTTGTGGCTCGCTGATTTGTGGGTGTTTACCGCACGCTTTTGGGCACTAGGTCGAGTGTCCTGCGCAGCGGGTGTAGAGGAAGTAGATGGTTTGTGGATAGCAGGTGTACTTTGAGTGGAGCTCCGCTCAGAGTCCCCGCTTCCCACGATTGTCTCCTGACTGGAGGCGAGCAGTTCATCTTCGGATGAAGTGCCTGGGTCTTTTTTATTTTTTTTGTTTTATTTTATTTTTTTTATTTTTTTTCTGTTATTTGTTTGTCCATTTTTTTAAATTTTAGGTCCCACGAGTATGTCCGGAAGGGTTGGTCCGTCCCGGCAGAGCCGACTTACCGGGATAAGGCACTTAGATACAACCGGCCTTGCCTGGGCGCCGGAGGGGACCGTAAACGGCCAGTTCTCTTTAACCACTATCTGACCATGCAGCCCTCGGCACGGGTCGACACCTTGGCTTAAAAGTGGGATTTAGCTAGGGTTTACTCCCAGGTGGTTGGTAGTCCGTCGCGTTTTTTGTACAGGAAAACAAACTCTTTTTTTTTCAAACCTTAGCTTTGTTATCGTCTTATGAAGATTTTTGGAGCACACAATACTTCACGATTTATCGTTGGGCGCCAGTAAATAAAACACTACCGATCTCTTTGGGATCCAATTTTATTCTGTCTTTCTTTTTTACAGTATTAAGTCTAGCTTACGATTTATTACTGTTATTGTTTATGCGAGTTGGTGAAGGGGTCAATGCATTTTGTGTACCTAAGGTAAATGTGCTGTGCTGTTATATAGGTCGATGTGACGGAAGTGCAGTGTAAGGGAAAAGATAGGTTACTAGGGAAATTGGTTGTGGAAGTGTGTTTGGGGTTTTGTAGCGATCACTGCAATTAATGTATGTTTCGCGGTTTCGCAAGCTTATGTGCTGATGACTGCAATTAACTTGCATTTATGCAGGAGGGTTGTCTACCAGTTGTGGTGAAATTGTATCCTGGCTTAAGCCTACACGGGGAGTTATATTTCGAAAAGTGGACGAATTTCTCAAATTACTTGGTCTTCCTCTAGAACGTGTACGTGTAAATTACTACTATGAAAGAATTAGGATTTATATATTATAAAAATGTTCATATGCACAACTTCTCCTTTCACAAATAAAATTAGACCAATATGTATACAACAAGCAGTTTAACTCTTTCTGATATCCAATAGTCGCAACGAGGATAACAAATAAAACTGTAAATATACCGGGACCATACTAATGAAAGTCATACTCAACTTGAATCGCCAAGAGACACAATAGAACACTCTACAATTGCTGGAGCTTCGCTAAAAGCTCTAGAGTTAGACAGGCTTATCTTTGTAGTGACGTTCTTAATGCCTCGAAGTTATATCTATTGTTAGAACATGTTTAATGCAAAAGAGAAACAAGCAAGCAGCCTCCATTAAGCAAAAAATACCAACAAGTGACCTTCCTCAATGCTTCATTGAAAAGGTACATGGACTTTAAAATATATATGTATAATATATAGTAAAGGTCCCAGGATGGAGCCCTGGGGAACCCCAAATCTGAGATGCTTTTCTTGGCTATGTTCGAAATTTGCACTTGCATTCTTCTATTATTAAGATAGCTCTCAAACTATTCCAAGATATGATCTCGTATTCCAATTTTCTCCAGCATTTATAGAAGTTTTAGGTGCCGAAAGCTTTCTTTAAAGTCAATGAAAACAACGATGTATCGCACGGATACTAGCAAAAAAAAAAACAATATTCGAATGGACTGTTACAGTGCCGATAATACGCCAAATCTAACACCCAAGAAAAGAAAAACATTCACCAACAACTAATGGTGCAAATTGTTCAAAATGTAACGTCGGCTGGTCCTATAGCCAACGTACCGTTGCTCAACTTCTAGCTTCGGCTATTACGCAGTTAGCTATAACCTATCGGCAGTGGAACTGCTGGCAGAGGTAAAGTGGCAACTTCTCAAACGGTAAACCGACCAGTTAGAACACAGCTGGAAAGCTAAATAATAAGAACTGGGTAGTTTGGGTGTTGGAGTACAAGTCAATTATTTATTCAAAATTATTGGTATTTATACTAAATATTACATATGAACTTTGTATACCTACTCCGATCGCCCAATACCCCAATATCCCGTAATACGCCTAATTCGCAATATTATTTGCCTGCCGACAATTATTCTGGGTTCACTCGCGTACTATGCTGATTTTGCATATTTATTTTCATACACGAGTGAAACCCCTTTTCCCTGTATCGTCTATATGCATTGCCTCCATGCACCGAACGTGTCATCAGAGTAATATGATTCTTCTGTTTATACCCTATTCTAAGGGTATATTAATTTTGACGCATAGTTTGTAACATACCTTAATATTGCCCGTAGACCCCTAAAAGTTACTATATTTATGATCAGCATCGATAGTAATGTCGATCTCGCCATGTCCGTCCGTCCGTCCGTCCGTCCGTCTGTCGGCAAAAATTAGGCCTTTAAACTGGACCTAGAGAGGTGAAATTTTAACCATATACTCTCTAGGGTCCCGAAATAATCAAGTTTACGAATTTTTGAAATCCGCCCACAGACACGCCCACATACTCAAAAAAACAAAATTTTGGAAAAAATCGAATTTTGAGCTAGAAAGCTGAAATTTTTTATATATGATCTATGACTCCTAAAACTGCTTGGGATAAACAATTTTCAAAATCCGCCCTCTGACACGCCCACAAATAAATAAAATAATTTTTGTATACCCTATTCTAAGGGTAGGTATATTAATTTTTGAAAATCCAAAGTTTGAGCTAGGGAGCTGAAATTTATAATATATACTCTCTATGGGCCCTTTATGCTCATGTGTAAATATTTTCAAAATCCGCCCACTGACACGCCCACAATCAATTTTTTTTTTTTGAAAATTCAAAGTTTGAGCTAGGGAGTTGAAATTTATAATATGTACTCTCTAGGGGCCCTTTATTCTCATGTGTTAATTTTTTGTAAATCCGCCTACTGATTAAATAAAACCCACAATTAAATAAAACAATTTTATTGAAACACCCAAGTTTGAGCTAGGGAGCGTTTTTTTTGATAAAATCCTTTAAATGTTATACAAGGTGGCGCAAAAGTTGTCAGGTGGCGCAAAAATTGTCACCCGATGTTCTTTCGCTGTAATTTTTTTTATGAATGAAAAACTTTGGTTCTGCTTTTGGATTATGTTAATTGGTGTCTTAAGTTTTTTCTGTATCAGTTAACTTCACAAATATCAAAGTAGAATTTACATTTGCCGCCATTTGCAAAAATTATGCTTCTTCCGATAGGAAGATGACTTTTGCGCCACCTTGTATAACAAAATATGTAGAGCGTTCTTAACAATTCAACCATACTTAGACTTTTGTCACGCCCACTTATGAGGGATAGGAATAAGAATAGGGTATCCAACAGTTCGCCCAAGCGGACTGTAGCCCGTCCCTATGTTTTTTTGTTCACTCGTAAAGTGTTTTTATGAATCATATCACTCTGATGTTAGGAGCAATGCTGTCAATTAAGTGGCCTTGGGTTAGGTGTATCAGGTATCGAAGTAGGTTTTAATGGGGTTAATTGCTTTTATGCAATTAATTAAATGGGCGCTAGTGTGCTCCCTTCACACCACCCTTCCTGGGGGAAAAGGAGAAATCATGATATGTGGTGATTTCTTCTTTTGTGCTCCATTTGTACAATACGGGATCTTATGTTTTTCTTTTGATTTAGTTCAGGGAGTTTTGTTTACATTGGTTATTATTAAGCTTTTGTGTACATTGCTTGTTACTTAGCTTTTTGTTAACATGGTTATTGGTGTTCTGGTGTTATGTGTAATACAGGGTCTCTCCCCTTTTTTTCAATTTTATTTTTTTTAAAAAAAAAATTATATAAATGGTTATAAAAGTTCTTTACATAATTCATTTGTTCTTCTACCTATACTATATTTCCTTTATTATCTATATCTTAGGTTTAAAGAAGTTATTGAACTTACATTAGTTTGTTAATTTTCTATGCGTTATATTGTACTTAAAGGACTTATATCACAATTTATTTTACTACTTTACTTACATTCTATAATTCGTATTAATTTATATTTTTTTCCTTAAACATTTTTTTATTTAAATTCGTATGAGTTTATTTTTATATTTACTATACATTTCTTACAGGATATCTTATATATACTTATATCCTATAATTCGTATAAATTTATTTTTATATTTTATTTACTATACATTTAGTATATCTTATACTCATATCCTATAATTTGTATAAATTTATTTTTATATTTTATTTACTATAAATTTTTTTTATATATGATCTATGACTCCTAAAACTGCTTGGGATAAAAAATTTTCAAAATCCGCCCACTGACACGCCCACAAATAAATAAAATAATTTTTGTATACCCTATTCTAAGGGTAGGTATATTAATTTTTGAAAATCCAAAGTTTGAGCTAGGGAGCTGAAATTTATAATATATACTCTCTATGGGCCCTTTATGCTCATGTGTAAATATTTTCAAAATCCGCCCACTGACACGCCCACAATCTATTTTTTTTTTTTTGAAAATTCAAAGTTTGAGCTAGGGAGTTGAAATTTATAATATGTACTCTCTAGGGCCCTTTATTCTCATGTGTTAATTTTTTGTAAATCCGCCTACTGATTAAATAAAACCCACAATTAAATAAAACAATTTTATTGAAACACCCAAGTTTGAGCTAGGGAGCGTTTTTTTTTGATAAAATCCTTTAAATGTTATACAAGGTGGCGCAAAAGTTGTCAGGTGGCGCAAAAATTGTCACCCGATGTTCTTTCGCTGTAATTTTTTTTATGAATGAAAAACTTTGGTTCTGCTTTTGGATTATGTTAATTGGTGTCTTAAGTTTTTTCTGTATCAGTTAACTTCACAAATATCAAAGTAGAATTTACATTTGGCGCCATTTGCAAAAATTATGCTTCTTCCGATAGGAAGATGACTTTTGCGCCACCTTGTATAACAAAATATGTAGAGCGTTCTTAACAATTCAACCATACTTAGACTTTTGTCACGCCCACTTATGAGGGATAGGAATAAGAATAGGGTATCCAACAATTCGCCCAAGCGGACTGTAGCCCGTCCCTATGTTTTTTTGTTCACTCGTAAAGTGTTTTTATGAATCATATCACTCTGATGTTAGGAGCAATGCTGTCAATTAAGTGGCCTTGGGTTAGGTGTATGAGGTATCGAAGTAGGTTTTAATGGGGTTAATTGCTTTTATGCAATTAATTAAATGGGCGCTAGTGTGCTCCCTTCACACCACCCTTCCTGGGGGAAAAGGAGAAATCATGATATGTGGTGATTTCTTCTTTTGTGCTCCATTTGTACAATACGGGATCTTATGTTTATACCCTATTCTAGGGGTATATTAATTTTGACGCATAGTTTGTAACATACCTTAATATTGCCCGTAGACCCCTAAAAGTTACTATATTTATGATCAGCATCGATAGTAATGTCGATCTAGCCATGTCCGTCCGTCCGTCCGTCCGTCCGTCCGTCGGCAAAAATTAGGCCTTTAAACTGGACCTAGAGAGCTGAAATTTTAACCATATACTCTCTAGGGTCCCGAAATAATCAAGTTTACGAATTTTTGAAATCCGCCCACAGACACGCCCACAAACTCAAAAAAACAAAATTTTGGAAAAAATCGAATTTTGAGCTAGGAAGCTGAAATTTTTATACCCTATTCTAGGGGTATATTAATTTTGACGCATAGTTTGTAACATACCTTAATATTGCCCGTAGACCCCTAAAAGTTACTATATTTATGATCAGCATCGATAGTAATGTCGATCTAGCCATGTCCGTCCGTCCGTCCGTCCGTCCGTCCGTCCGTCCGTCCGTCCGTCCGTCCGTCGGCAAAAATTAGGCCTTTAAACTGGACCTAGAGAGCTGAAATTTTAACCATATACTCTCTAGGGTCCCGAAATAATCAAGTTTAAGAATTTTTGAAATCCGCCCACAGACACGCCCACAAACTCAAAAAAACAAAATTTTGGAAAAAATCGAATTTTGAGCTAGAGAGCTGAAATTTTTTATATATGATCTTTGGCCCATAAAACTGCTTGGGACATAAAATTTTCAAAATCCGCCCACTGACACGCCCACAATTAAATAAAATATTTTTTTTGAAAAACCAAAATTTGAGCTAGGGAGCTGAAATTTTTAATATATACTCTCTAAGGGCCCTTTATGCTCATGTGTAAATATTTTCAAAATCCGCCTACTGACACGCCCACAATTTTTTTTTTTTTATTTTTGAAAGTCCAAAGTTTGAGCTAGGGAGCTGAAATTTATAGTATATACTCTCTAGGTGCCCTTTATGCTCATACTTAAATTTTTTTTAAATCCGCCTACTGACACGCCCACAATTAAATAAAACAATTTTATTGAAAAACCAAAGTTTGAGCTAGGGAGCGTTTTTATTTACAAAAGCTTAGTTTTTTCGTTAAAATCCTTTAAATTTTTGTCACGCCCACTTATGAGATATAGGAATAAGAATAGGGTATCCAACAGTTCGCCCAAGCGGACTGTAGCCCGCCCCTATGTTTTATATATGATCTATGACTCCTTTTTTTTTTTTGACTTTTAAATTCATTTTTATTAATTATTAGCTTATATCAACTTATATACTAGACAAAAATGAGTAAATCTAACTTAAAATTAACAGGATACTTATTCTAGATTATTGATCCTTATGCGGACGCCCTAAACTTAACTCTATCTTATAATTATTGCCTTTCGGCCTAAAGATCTATGACTCCTAAAACTGCTCGGGATATAAAATTTTCAAAATCCGCCCACTGCCACGCCCACAAAAAAATAAAACAATTTTATTGAAAAACCAAAATTTGAGCTAGGGAGCTGAAATTTTTAATATATACTCTCTAGGGGCCCTTTAAGCTCATGTATAAATATTTTCAAAATCCGCCCACTGACACGCCCACAAATAAATAAAACAATTTTTTTGCAAATCCAAAGTTTGAGCATTTGGTCAATGCATTTTGTGTACCTAAGGTAAATGTGCTGTGCTGTTATATAGGTCGTTGTGACGGAAGTGCAGTGTAAGGGAAAAGATAGGTTACTAGGGAAATTGGTTGTGGAAGTGTGTTTGGGGTTTTGTAGCGATCACTGCAATTAATGTATGTTTCGCGGTTTCGCAAGCTTATGTGCTGATGACTGCAATTAACTTGCATTTATGCAGGAGGGTTGTCTACCAGTTGTGGTGAAATTGTATCCTGGCTTAAGCCTACACGGGGAGTTATATTTCGAAAAGTGGACGAATTTCTCAAATTACTTGGTCTTCCTCTAGAACGTGTACGTGTAAATTACTACTATGAAAGAATTAGGATTTATATATTATAAAAATGTTCATATGCACAACTTCTCCTTTCACAAATAAAATTAGACCAATATGTATACAACAAGCAGTTTAACTCTTTCTGATATCCAATAGTCGCAACGAGGATAACAAATAAAACTGTAAATATACCGGGACCATACTAATGAAAGTCATACTCAACTTGAATCGCCAAGAGACACAATAGAACACTCTACAATTGCTGGAGCTTCGCTAAAAGCTCTAGAGTTAGACAGGCTTATCTTTGTAGTGACGTTCTTAATGCCTCGAAGTTATATCTATTGTTAGAACATGTTTAATGCAAAAGAGAAACAAGCAAGCAGCCTCCATTAAGCAAAAAATACCAACAAGTGACCTTCCTCAATGCTTCATTGAAAAGGTACATGGACTTTAAAATATATATGTATAATATATAGTAAAGGTCCCAGGATGGAGCCCTGGGGAACCCCAAATCTGAGATGCTTTTCTTGGCTATGTTCGAAATTTGCACTTGCATTCTTCTATTATTAAGATAGCTCTCAAACTATTCCAAGATATGATCTCGTATTCCAATTTTCTCCAGCATTTATAGAAGTTTTAGGTGCCGAAAGCTTTCTTTAAAGTCAATGAAAACAACGATGTATCGCACGGATACTAGCAAAAAAAAAAACAATATTCGAATGGACTGTTACAGTTCCGATAATACGCCAAATCTAACACCCAAGAAAAGAAAAACATTCACCAACAACTAATGGTGCAAATTGTTCAAAATGTAACGTCGGCTGGTCCTATAGCCAACGTACCGTTGCTCAACTTCTAGCTTCGGCTATTACGCAGTTAGCTATAACCTATCGGCAGTGGAACTGCTGGCAGAGGTAAAGTGGCAACTTCTCAAACGGTAAACCGACCAGTTAGAACACAGCTGGAAAGCTAAATAATAAGAACTGGGTAGTTTGGGTGTTGGAGTACAAGTCAATTATTTATTCAAAATTATTGGTATTTATACTAAATATTACATATGAACTTTGTATACCTACTCCGATCGCCCAATACCCCAATATCCCGTAATACGCCTAATTCGCAATATTATTTGCCTGCCGACAATTATTCTGGGTTCACTCGCGTACTATGCTGATTTTGCATATTTATTTTCATACACGAGTGAAACCCCTTTTCCCTGTATCGTCTATATGCATTGCCTCCATGCACCGAACGTGTCATCAGAGTAATATGATTCTTCTGTTTATACCCTATTCTAAGGGTATATTAATTTTGACGCATAGTTTGTAACATACCTTAATATTGCCCGTAGACCCCTAAAAGTTACTATATTTATGATCAGCATCGATAGTAATGTCGATCTCGCCATGTCCGTCCGTCCGTCCGTCCGTCTGTCGGCAAAAATTAGGCCTTTAAACTGGACCTAGAGAGGTGAAATTTTAACCATATACTCTCTAGGGTCCCGAAATAATCAAGTTTACGAATTTTTGAAATCCGCCCACAGACACGCCCACATACTCAAAAAAACAAAATTTTGGAAAAAATCGAATTTTGAGCTAGAAAGCTGAAATTTTTTATATATGATCTATGACTCCTAAAACTGCTTGGGATAAACAATTTTCAAAATCCGCCCTCTGACACGCCCACAAATAAATAAAATAATTTTTGTATACCCTATTCTAAGGGTAGGTATATTAATTTTTGAAAATCCAAAGTTTGAGCTAGGGAGCTGAAATTTATAATATATACTCTCTATGGGCCCTTTATGCTCATGTGTAAATATTTTCAAAATCCGCCCACTGACACGCCCACAATCAATTTTTTTTTTTTTGAAAATTCAAAGTTTGAGCTAGGGAGTTGAAATTTATAATATGTACTCTCTAGGGGCCCTTTATTCTCATGTGTTAATTTTTTGTAAATCCGCCTACTGATTAAATAAAACCCACAATTAAATAAAACAATTTTATTGAAACACCCAAGTTTGAGCTAGGGAGCGTTTTTTTTGATAAAATCCTTTAAATGTTATACAAGGTGGCGCAAAAGTTGTCAGGTGGCGCAAAAATTGTCACCCGATGTTCTTTCGCTGTAATTTTTTTTATGAATGAAAAACTTTGGTTCTGCTTTTGGATTATGTTAATTGGTGTCTTAAGTTTTTTCTGTATCAGTTAACTTCACAAATATCAAAGTAGAATTTACATTTGCCGCCATTTGCAAAAATTATGCTTCTTCCGATAGGAAGATGACTTTTGCGCCACCTTGTATAACAAAATATGTAGAGCGTTCTTAACAATTCAACCATACTTAGACTTTTGTCACGCCCACTTATGAGGGATAGGAATAAGAATAGGGTATCCAACAGTTCGCCCAAGCGGACTGTAGCCCGTCCCTATGTTTTTTTGTTCACTCGTAAAGTGTTTTTATGAATCATATCACTCTGATGTTAGGAGCAATGCTGTCAATTAAGTGGCCTTGGGTTAGGTGTATCAGGTATCGAAGTAGGTTTTAATGGGGTTAATTGCTTTTATGCAATTAATTAAATGGGCGCTAGTGTGCTCCCTTCACACCACCCTTCCTGGGGGAAAAGGAGAAATCATGATATGTGGTGATTTCTTCTTTTGTGCTCCATTTGTACAATACGGGATCTTATGTTTTTCTTTTGATTTAGTTCAGGGAGTTTTGTTTACATTGGTTATTATTAAGCTTTTGTGTACATTGCTTGTTACTTAGCTTTTTGTTAACATGGTTATTGGTGTTCTGGTGTTATGTGTAATACAGGGTCTCTCCCCTTTTTTTCAATTTTATTTTTTTTAAAAAAAAAATTATATAAATGGTTATAAAAGTTCTTTACATAATTCATTTGTTCTTCTACCTATACTATATTTCCTTTATTATCTATATCTTAGGTTTAAAGAAGTTATTGAACTTACATTAGTTTGTTAATTTTCTATGCGTTATATTGTACTTAAAGGACTTATATCACAATTTATTTTACTACTTTACTTACATTCTATAATTCGTATTAATTTATATTTTTTTCCTTAAACATTTTTTTATTTAAATTCGTATGAGTTTATTTTTATATTTACTATACATTTCTTACAGGATATCTTATATATACTTATATCCTATAATTCGTATAAATTTATTTTTATATTTTATTTACTATACATTTAGTATATCTTATACTCATATCCTATAATTTGTATAAATTTATTTTTATATTTCATTTACTATAAATTTTTTTTATATATGATCTATGACTCCTAAAACTGCTTGGGATAAAAAATTTTCAAAATCCGCCCACTGACACGCCCACAAATAAATAAAATAATTTTTGTATACCCTATTCTAAGGGTAGGTATATTAATTTTTGAAAATCCAAAGTTTGAGCTAGGGAGCTGAAATTTATAATATATACTCTCTATGGGCCCTTTATGCTCATGTGTAAATATTTTCAAAATCCGCCCACTGACACGCCCACAATCTATTTTTTTTTTTTTGAAAATTCAAAGTTTGAGCTAGGGAGTTGAAATTTATAATATGTACTCTCTAGGGCCCTTTATTCTCATGTGTTAATTTTTTGTAAATCCGCCTACTGATTAAATAAAACCCACAATTAAATAAAACAATTTTATTGAAACACCCAAGTTTGAGCTAGGGAGCGTTTTTTTTTTGATAAAATCCTTTAAATGTTATACAAGGTGGCGCAAAAGTTGTCAGGTGGCGCAAAAATTGTCACCCGATGTTCTTTCGCTGTAATTTTTTTTATGAATGAAAAACTTTGGTTCTGCTTTTGGATTATGTTAATTGGTGTCTTAAGTTTTTTCTGTATCAGTTAACTTCACAAATATCAAAGTAGAATTTACATTTGGCGCCATTTGCAAAAATTATGCTTCTTCCGATAGGAAGATGACTTTTGCGCCACCTTGTATAACAAAATATGTAGAGCGTTCTTAACAATTCAACCATACTTAGACTTTTGTCACGCCCACTTATGAGGGATAGGAATAAGAATAGGGTATCCAACAATTCGCCCAAGCGGACTGTAGCCCGTCCCTATGTTTTTTTGTTCACTCGTAAAGTGTTTTTATGAATCATATCACTCTGATGTTAGGAGCAATGCTGTCAATTAAGTGGCCTTGGGTTAGGTGTATGAGGTATCGAAGTAGGTTTTAATGGGGTTAATTGCTTTTATGCAATTAATTAAATGGGCGCTAGTGTGCTCCCTTCACACCACCCTTCCTGGGGGAAAAGGAGAAATCATGATATGTGGTGATTTCTTCTTTTGTGCTCCATTTGTACAATACGGGATCTTATGTTTATACCCTATTCTAGGGGTATATTAATTTTGACGCATAGTTTGTAACATACCTTAATATTGCCCGTAGACCCCTAAAAGTTACTATATTTATGATCAGCATCGATAGTAATGTCGATCTAGCCATGTCCGTCCGTCCGTCCGTCCGTCCGTCCGTCGGCAAAAATTAGGCCTTTAAACTGGACCTAGAGAGCTGAAATTTTAACCATATACTCTCTAGGGTCCCGAAATAATCAAGTTTACGAATTTTTGAAATCCGCCCACAGACACGCCCACAAACTCAAAAAAACAAAATTTTGGAAAAAATCGAATTTTGAGCTAGGAAGCTGAAATTTTTTATATATGATCTATGACTCCTTTTTTTTTTTGACTTTTAAATTCATTTTTATTAATTATTAGCTTATATCAACTTATATACTAGACAAAAATGAGTAAATCTAACTTAAAATTAACAGGATACTTATTCTAGATTATTGATCCTTATGCGGACGCCCTAAACTTAACTCTATCTTATAATTATTGCCTTTCGGCCTAAAGATCTATGACTCCTAAAACTGCTCGGGATATAAAATTTTCAAAATCCGCCCACTGCCACGCCCACAAAAAAATAAAACAATTTTATTGAAAAACCAAAATTTGAGCTAGGGAGCTGAAATTTTTAATATATACTCTCTAGGGGCCCTTTAAGCTCATGTATAAATATTTTCAAAATCCGCCCACTGACACGCCCACAAATAAATAAAACAATTTTTTTGCAAATCCAAAGTTTGAGCTAGGGATCTGAAATTTATAATATATACTCTCTAGGGGCCCTTTAAGCTCATGTATAAATATTTTCAAAATCCGCCCACTGACACGCCCACAAATAAATAAAACAATTTTTTTGAAAATCCAAAGTTTGAGCTAGGGAGATGAAATTTATAATATATACTCTCTAGGGGCCCTTTATGCTCATGTGTTAATTTTTTTTTAAATCCGCCTACTGACACGCCCACAATTAAATAAAACAATTTTATTGAAACACCCAAGTTTGAGCTAGGGAGCGTTTTTTTTGATAAAATCCTTTAAATGTTATATAACAAAATATGTAGAGCGTTTTTAACAATTTAACCATACTTAGACTTTTGTCACGCCCACTTATGAGGGATAGGAATAAGAATAGGGTATCCAACAGTTCGCCCAAGCGGACTGTAGCCCGTCCCTATGTTTTTCTTTTGATTTAGTCCAGGGAGTTTTGTTTACATTGGTTATTATTAAGCTTTTGTGTACATTGCTTGTTACTTAGCTTTTTGTTAACATGGTTATTGGTGTTCTGGTGTTATGTGTAATACAGGGTCTCTCCCCTTTTTTCAATTTTATTTTTTTTGAAAAAAAAATTATATAAATAGTTATAAAAGTTCTTTACATAATTCATTTGTTCTTTTACCTATACTATATTTCCTTTATTATCTATATCTTAGGTTTAAAGAAGTTATTGAATTTACATTAGTTTGTTAATTTTCTATGCGTTATATTGTACTTAAAGGACTTATATCACAATTTATTTTACTACTTTACTTACATTCTATAATTCGTATTAATTTATATTTTTTTCCTTAAACATTTCTTTATTTAAATTCGTATGAGTTTATTTTTATATTTACTATACATTTCTTACAGGATATCTTATATGTACTTATATCCTATAATTCGTATAAATTTATTTTTATATTTTATTTACTATACATTTAGTATATCTTATACTCATATCCTATAATTTGTATAAATTTATTTTATATTTTATTTACTATAATTTTTTTATTTTTTTTTGGTTACATTATATCTGTGCATTATTTTATTTCTTAGTTTATTACTTAACCTATTACCGGTATTCTTATGAGTGAAGGTTTTTCAATCTAAAACTTTAGTTAAATTTAAATTTACATACAATTGTTTAAAATGATTTATATACAATTAAATAAGTTGTGTATCTAATTTTATTTATTTATTACCATGTTTGTAGCAATGTTAAATATATGTAAAATGGTTTTAAACGATTTTCATGTACAGTTATTCTTTTATTTTCATATTTAATATCGCAGTTTACGCCATTTTCTGACAAAACTTCGTATGGTCCTATAAATATCGGATCTAACTTCTTTCTAGCTTCGTTTCTTAGCAATACCAAACTTCCTACTTCAAAACTAGTACCCTTTGTCTGTCCGTCTGTATCGTATCTTCCTTTCCTGAGATTTTTCTTTTGTATTAGAGTTTCGCGAGCATCTCTATGAGCAATATGTAATCTATGTTTAAGGTCAATTACGTAATCCTGGTAGTTGTACACTGGGTCTACATGTTTTGTTAAATTTGTTGGCAGATTACACTGTTTCGCGAATATTAATTCGAAAGGTGTGTAACCTGTCTCCGAGTGTACAGAGGTACTGTAACAGAAAACATAATAGGGCAACCAGGTGCTCCAATCTGTATGCTTTTCCGAAACATAACTTAACTAAAATACGCTCCTAAAATCTTATGCGAGTATTCGAGTGCTCCGATGCTTTCATGATGGTAGGCTGTGGACTGTCACTGTTCTATCTTCAATAATTTAGAAATATCCTTAAATACCTGATTTAAAAATTCAGTTCCCTGATCAGAAGCTATTGTTCGCGGTACTCCGTATCTAAGAATAAAACCTATTACTAGTGCGTGGGCGACTGTGTTAGTCTCCTTGTTTGGAATTGGTATAGCTTCGACAAATTTTGTTAATTCGTCTTGTACGGTAAGGATGTATTTAGATCTATCTTCGGATTCTTCTAGAGGACCTACGAGATCTAAAAATATTTTGTCAAAACCTGACTCGGCTGTCGATGTTATGGTCATTGGTTGCTTTTTTGGTTGTACGTGTTTGTTTCGTTGACATATCGGGCAATGCTTTACAAATGTCGTCACATCGTTTTGCATTCCCGTCCAAAAGTATTTTTTCTTAATGTTCTGGATCATGCGGTTTATTCCTGCATGTCCGCCTGTTGGAAGTATATGGTAATCATTCAGTATTAATTTCTTTTTACAAGGATCGGTTATTTCAACACTTTTGTCTATAATGTGTACTTTAATGTTACTTTCTTTAAACATTTCTCCTAGTTTTATCTTTAGTTCATTTATGCTACATTGTTGGCGGCCGCCTGTGAGCTTCTTTAACTCATTTTTTGTAATATATATTCTTTCAATTGATGGTCCGCATAGTCTTTTCACATCCCTCGACAGAGTTCTGCCGAACAATGTCGATTGGGTGGTAGTGCTGTCCTTGGGCCTGTTTAGGAGTAAACAATTTCGATTTGGAATATATGCCAAAACTTTGTTTGGTCCGATTATTATGTCGCCGATATCCTTGAAATTAACTAGATCTTCCGTAGAATTGTCAACAACCTTTAGTTCCACGAGTTTTAATCCTGTATCTGGTAATTTTAATAATTCTCTGGCCAGCTGTTCGTTGGTTTTCACAGTTTTGTTATCCACTTTTTCCTGGCTCTGTTCTTTTGCTTTCGCTCTCGTTACAACACATACGTATACATTTTTTAAATCGTCAGAGTCGACTACTATGCGGCTAAGTGCGTCTGCTGTACAATTTTCTTTGCCTGGAGAATATTCTATGTAAAAATTGTATTCCTCGAGCAGTAGTCTAAGCTTGGTTAGTCTACTATTTGGTTCCTTTAACGAGAACAAATATACTAAAGGTCTATGGTCTGTTAAGTTTTAAATCTTCTTCCGAACAGGTAGGGTCGATAGTGCTTAACTGCCCACACTATTGCCGGTAACTCTTTCTCAATCGTGCTATAGTTCTTCTCTGCTTTGTTGAGAGTTTTGCTCGCGTAGGCAATTGGCCTATCGTCGGAATTAGACAACACAGCTCCTAAAGCGAAACCTAAAGCGTCCGTGCGTAAAATGAATTCCTCGTTGAAATTTGGAAATTGTAAAATTTTGGGACTAGTGAGGATTTCTTTTAACATATTGAATGATCTTTCGCAATCGCTATTAAAATTGAATTCGACATTCTTTTTTAGTAGCTTATTCAATAGGATGGTAATGGTTGCGAAATTAGGAATGGACTTACGATAGTTCGCGAAAGCTATGAATCTTCTGACTTCATCCGCGTTAGTAGGGATTGGGTAGTTTTTCATTGCATCAGATTTAGTTTTATCGGGTAGAATGCCATTTTTGGAGATTACGTGTCCAAGGTACAATACTTCCTTTCGCAAGAAAGAACATTTTCCTGGGTGTATTTTGAGATTCACCTCTCTGAGACGTTCAAAAACTTGAATCAAGTTTCTATTGTGGTCTTGTAAACTTCTACCGAAAATGATAAGGTCATCAAGATAGACGAAACATCGTGAGTATGTTAGTCCTGACATCGCTATTGACATCATTCTTGAGAACTTACTGGGTGAAATCTTTAAACTCATGGGTAGGCGTTTTAGCTGGTAATGACCATTCTCAGTTGAAAATGCTGTAATTGGCCTACTATTGGCGTCTAGTTCCATCTGGTAGTATCCCTGACTTAAATCAATGCATGAAAAGTAAACAGCTCCTCCTACCATATCATAAATGTCGGTTATGTTTGGAAGGGGGAACTTGTCATCCTCGATTCGTTCGTTAACGTGACGATAATCAATTACCATTCGGAATTTCTGTAGACCGGTAACAGGGTCTTTCTTTTTGGGTACGATTAGTATCGGGGAACTCCAAGGGGAAATGGATGGTTCTATGATATCGTCCGCTATCATTTTTCGAATTTCTTCATTCACGTCTTGCTTTTGCGTATGGGGTAGACGATACGGTTTTGTATATTTCGGTGTTGATCCTTCTTTAAGCGTGATATCTGCGGTTCCAATATGGGTGTACGTTAGTTTGTCACCATCTACGTGAAAAATGTCCTGGTACTTGGAACATATTGCTTCAATTTCTGATTGTTCTTCACTATTCAGTGTCTCAAAATTGATTTCGCTTAATATCTTCTTTACTCGTATGTTTTCTGATTTATCCGTTTGGTTGTAACGTAGAATGTAATGTTCTGAGGCTGGTTGGGATATAGGTTCAACCCATTTAAAAGTTACTGCCGTTTCTCGCGCATTTAATATTTTAACTTGTATTTTTCCATTGATGGCAGTGGATAGTGAGCCTGCCATAAATACGTTCTCGCATAGCTCTTGTGGATGAAATACTCTTACTCCTGTGTGTTGTGTGTTTATCCAATAAGTTGCTTCGCAACTGGGAGCTAGTAAAACAGAGTTTGGGTTGAGCTGGGTATGTAGGGGTAGGGAGTCTGCTGGTATGCTTTGATCTTTAGTAGGAATGATTCCAAATCAATCTTCGCACAGAACTCCGTAAGAAAATTTGCACCTACTATGCCTTCAAGTGGAATTGGGAATGTGTCTGCTACTACGTGAAATTCGTAGGGTATGATAATTTGTCCAAAATGGATCTCTATATTACACGTTCCTAAGGTTTTTAAATCTCCTGATACACCGAGAATCTTGGTGCTATTGTTCTGGCATATGGGAATCTTTTTATTTAAAGCGCTAATTTTGATTACACAGAGTGAAGCTCCGGTATCTAAAAGAAAACGTATATTTTGATCGTGGCTCAACCAAATTGTATATAAATGCCGTTAGCGATCCCAGCAGTGCAAATAGCATTTGGTGGATTTATTGATTTCCCCCCGATGGGCCGGCTAGTCCCTCGGTGGGTAGCTCGTTTCCCAGTGCAAGTACCCTTTGATCATTGTTAGTGTTATTTCTCTGGGTATTACTGTTAGGTGGGTTTCTGTTATTCGAGTTGGTGTTAGTGTTAAGATTGGAATTTCCTTGCATATTTATGTGGTGACTACTGTTTAGTACGCGATGTTGTGTGTAAGTGTTTGGAGTGTAATTATTTGGTATGTAATTATTGGGTCTGTAACTGTTTGGAGTGTAGTTTTGTGTATTCTGGTTTATATACCTGGGTCTGTTATCAGAATAGCTATTCCTGTTATTGTTTCTGTTTTGGGGACGTTGTCCATACTTGGTTGGTTGGTTAGTGTAAGCTGGTCTACGAGGATTCCTATTAGGATTCCTATTTCTGCTATGCATATATCTAACAGTATCTGTCGTAGAGGTGGATCCCTGATCTAGTTCTAAAAGATGGTTGATAGCGTCTTGAAGTTTTGTATGGCGGGCTCTATCCAGAATGATTTTAAACCTATCGTTTATTCCCTTTTTTAGAAACGCTAAACCTCGTCTGTCGTTTGCTTTAGTCAGTATTTCTCTTGTCGGTTCACCATGGCACGTTACTTCAAGTTCAGTCATTTTTGCTATCAGGGATTCGATATCCGTTACGAATTCTCGTATGGGTCGGTTTCCCCGATGAGTTCTACTGAGTTTAGTTTGTATAGTCTCGATACATTCTTTCGGACCATATTTTTCTACTAACGCTTTTTTTAATTCTATGAAGTTTGCCGGTTTATGGTGACCTAATGCCGTAAGTGCCTTTCCTTGAATTTTGCATTGTAATAGAAACTTGACTAACGTTCATTTCGAGGTTTCATCTAGGGTGTCATGATAAAACTCGATGTTGCTTACAAAATCCCTAATGTCTTCGGTTCTATTCCTATCTTCGTCACACCTAAGGATTGGTAACTTTTGGGCTAAACTGAAGTTGAATGATTCTGTCATGGTGTCAGTTTCTGGAATGGTTGTTGTCTTTAAAGGAATTTTTGTTTCTAAACTAGGCGTGAATGGGTATGACTAAAATGAAACTGTTTGCTGATAACATCTTTATAGGACCAGACGAAAAAGGGTAATCTATTTTAGATATGGTTATATATATTTTTTTTTTATTATAAATTCTATTTTTTTTCATACTCTTAAATTAAAAAAAAAAATAGTAAAATGTATTGGTCCTGCTGAACATGTCTTCAGTCCAGCTCTTGGATGGTATCTCCTATTAGGTTTCTGCGGTCATGTCAGCGGGCATTTCTAATAAATCACGTTCCGGTACATAACTAGCCTTCGTCAAAGTATTTTCTACTTTTAAGTTTGTTTTTAATGCTTTTGTGAAATTTCCTACGTCTTGTTGACGTAGCCGGTGTACAATGCTGATGCATTGGATGACTTTGCTTATGTTTTTAAGCATTTCGATGAAAAAAGAAACATTTTGACACCAATTGTGCCAACACGTTTCGGATAACGGCAGCGGAAACCAAATTTGGTACTCCTTGCAAATATTGCATTTTGCTTCGATGTTAATTGTGTTCTGCAGCAGCTAATACGTGCAAAACTAAGAATCAAATCTTGGTTTGATTTAAGGTTCTAACTGGATTCAACCAAAAATTTTCTGGTCACTCCAGTGGTCTGCGATGTTCGGAGGGACTGTACTCCTGGCAGGATCGCCATGTAACGTCGGCTGGTCCTATAGCCAACGTACCGTTGCTCAACTTCTAGCTTCGGCTATTACGCCCTTAGCTATAACCTATCGGCAGTGGAACTGCTCGCAGAGGTGAAGTGGCAACTTCTCAAACGGTAAACCGACCAGTTAGAACACAGCTCGAAAGCTAAATAATAACAACTGGGTAGTTTGTGTGTTGGAGTACAAGTCATTTATTTATTCAAAATTATTGGTATTTATACTAAATATTACATATGAACTTTGTATACCTACTCCGATCGCCCAATACACCCAATATCCTTCCTTCCTTTTCTAGTTGCATTCTGAAGGCCAGTCTAAATCCGGTCAATAACCCCAGTCCAGATCCTCTATACTGTAGCTGTGACATACAAAAAAAAAAGTTTACCGCTTCGAAGCTATGACCCATACATCAGCTGGTCCGAAATCATCAACTCATGCAAAAAATGTTCACCGCTTCGCAGCTATGACCCACACATCAGCTGGTCCGAACTCGTCAATGCATACATAGCTAAGTCATGTTCTGAGCGCCGCTTAGGGGGAGGAGCTTAATTGACCAAAACAAACTTTTTTTTGCATGCAGTTTTGCTATAGGTACTGACCACTGCAAGTTTGTTGTGTTGACTGCTGCTCTTCTGCGCGCCCACAATTACTCCCAAATTTCTGCTCGCCCAATTTTAGCTATTTTCATGTTTTGATGAAATGCCGACGGGAAAACTGCCGCTGGTGATTGGCATGTTTGTTGCAGTTGCAACATCCTGCCGGGCCACAGGAAAAATCTATCGCTGCCTTTATCTTGTCCTTATCGATTTGAAGTTCAGCTTTCGGTTAAAGATGTGTGTTGATTGATGTTCTCTGACTTGCCTTCCTTAACCATGATGGTGGTTCATAGGTACATGTAAAAGAAAAAAGGAAGGGATGATGAATGGTGTGTGGCAATAATGAATTATGGGTACAATGTTAGTTTGTTTCTTTAATTTAATGTAAGTAATTAAGGTGATAGATATTAGATTTAAATCGTTTATGCAAATGTTTTTTTTTTGTTATGACTATTAATATTAGAGAGTGTGTGTGTGTGCATGTTCGGTGACCTTACTATTTTGCCATTGGTAGAAAGCACACTTTAATTATGGGGCGCTTCAATTTCGTGGTTGCCGTCTTGATTGTGACTACACGGATTGTGCCATCGGCTCCAGGATGAGTCTCTTCAATTCTGCCAAGTTGCCACAGAGTAGGAGGTGTTTGTTCATCAGGTAAGATTACCAGGTCTCCTGCCTTGAGTTGATTATCCGACGTAAGCCATTTTGTGCGTTGTTGAAGTCGCGCAAGATATTCGGACTTCCATTTTCTCCAAGTCTTGTTGGATTTTCTGCAAAATGTGCCATCTATCTAGGTGGTTTTCCTTGATTTCTGACAAGTCCTTCTCCGGCGTTGTGTTCAACGTCGCACCAATTACGAAGTGCCCAGGAGTTAGTATTGATAAATCGTCAGGGTCCTCAGTCATCAGGCAGAGTGGTCGCGAATTCAAACAGGCTTCCACTTGAGACAGGTTGACATGGTCATAGATGCACCACCCCTTTTTCAAACGATCATAAGTCTTTTAAAATAAACTCTTGGTGCTCGGTTTTTTTTATATTCATTCGATGGGTTATTTAAGTAGAAACGTACAAACTTAAATTTTTGATAGCGTCTGTCTTCTGAAAGTTAGCATAGATTTTTTGGAAAATGTGAAATGGTACATTGTGCACTATGGTATGTACTGAATGCACCAACCGCGTGTGCAGAATGCACCAGGAGGGTGCTTATTGCACCACGGATTGATTTTAATAATTAAAAACACATAATTTCAATTAATATATCGAGTTTTATTGGAACAAAAATAACATATAGGATAACTAAAACACAATAAATAGAAAAATTTAAGTTTAATTAACATTAAGAAAATTAACAGAAATTTAACAAACATAAATTATTACCTAAAAAATAAATAAATATCATATAGAAAAAAATAACAAAAACAAGTTGTTCGAACATAAAAATGCTTTAAAATAAATAGAATTAACGAATATTTAAATTGCCGAAATATTCGGCAAATTTGTACGATGATGGCTGCCGTTTAGTTAGCCCCAACACATCAGGATCTTTCAAGACGTATCTTATATCATTCTCTTTAACCACTTCTTTTTGATTTGAGCCGCAAAAATGAAATGAACCATTCATTACAGCTGTTCTTGAAGAATTTTAAATAGGTTGTCAAAAAACATTTCAACTGAATATTTGTTGAATGATGTCGCTCGTGCTAAGCTGCATGATTCAGGTTTTTTTAACGACAATTCTGGGTGCCTTCCCCGGAAGCCCCGAAGCCAATCTAGTCCAGCAATTGAATTAGTTTTCCAGCTGGCTGGTACCTATATTTTGCAATTTATTAATGGATGCTAGTTGAAAAGCTAACTTGCGGCATTCGGTTGCTGTGATTCCATAAAAATTTTTGGCGCAATAAGTAATATAAGATTTTAGAGATTCCTCCTGCCGGTCAGAAAAAAACGTTCGTATATTTTGCACTCAATGATATTGTTGAAGCTGGACAACTCTTACATTTTTTGTAATATCGACGAACAGTAAAATAATAATAATAATATTGGTTAGGGTATGTTACACTGCGACCTATTGGTCTATTGTGTCCCCTGCTTGTACCTCGGATAGGTTCGTGACCTCTTTCAGAGCCCTCTCTATATACCTCTTTTGTGAAGCGTATCGAGGAATTGCTCTGATTTTTCCTTGGCAGGTCACACTCCTTAGAGCACAGCGTCCAGTCCAGTTTCTTTGATAAATCTGAGAATGAGCTATGGGTCCATGGTTTGCATGTCCTTGTCTGTTATTTGGTGCCTGCCCAAATATTTCATCCTTTTGTGGGCCAGTGCCCCACAGGATTCCAGTATGTTGTGGTCTAGAGTTTCGGCGATTTCACTGCAGAATCAGCAGAGCCCGTCCTCCGATATGCAAATTTTCCTCAGGTGCTCCTTGAGTCTGCAGTGCCCCTTGAGGAGGCCTGTTAGGATTCTTAGGTTGTTTTTTTTAAGGCCGATACAAGCTTTGAATCTCTTTTGGTTGTAATTTCCTAAGAGTTTCTTTGTTTGCCTCAGACCTTGGAGGTTGAGAAAGGCTTTTGCCCTTGTTTCTTCCTCCAGTCTCCTGAACTCTTCGCGTATAGTGTGTTCTCCTATCCCGCAGAACGGTTCAGGTCCTATGAAGGGTTCCTCTGCCTCTTTTCTTGCCAGAGAGTCCGCTGCCTTATTGCCTGTAATGCTAACATGGCCAGGTACCCACCTGATGGAAATTCAGTTATTCTTGTCTAGTCTATTCAGTCCATGTAGGCATTCCCACACGAGTTTTGACTTGATAACGTAGCCGTCAAGAGCCTTTATGGCTGCTTGGCTGTCAGACATTATTGCTATGTTGCAATTCCTGTAGATTTTCTCGAGGTTGATTCGAACGCACCTGTCTATGGCACATATTTCTGGCTGGAAGATGCTGGTACATTTGCCCATGGATTCGTAGTGCTTAGTTCCTGGCCCAAACACTCCTGCACCAGTTCCCTCCTCGGTCCTCGAGCCGTCCGTGTACCACTTTGTTGTGTGGTTGCTCAGTCCATAAGTTGTGGATTCATTGCTCCAGTTCTCCTTATTGCTGAGCTTTATCTGGAAATTCTTCTCGAAGTTGAATTTCCTGATGCTATCTGCCATAGGTATGCCAAGAAGTGGGAGTTTTTTTGATTAAGTCACCGTGTTCTTTCGAACCGATGCATTTCCCTCTCCCAATTCCCTCCTTTGCCATCCTAAGGATTGTTTTGTCTACCTCGTTCATCACCGCACGCCAGTCTTTGCACTTTGCCGAGTTTCTCTCGCGTTGTGACTAGACTGGTTCGTTTCGTCAATGCTACCGCTCCGTATGTGATCATTGGTCTCACGATTGCAGTGTACATCCATCGCAGGATTTTTGGGCTGCATCCCCATGCCTTCTCCGCTAGGCTCCTACATATCATAAGAGCGCGGGTGGCCTTCTTGGATATCTCTTCTGTATGTTTTCGCCAGAGGATTTTACTATCTAGATGGAGTCCTAGATATTTTACTTCTTTGACTGGTATCAGTGTCGTGCCTAATAGACTAATGTCCTTAAGTCTTTGAAGTTGTCTTTTCCTTGTGAATGGTACTATCGTTGTTTTCGCCGGATTGATGTTAAGTCCGACAGTATGGCACCATTCCTTGGTTACTTTAAGCCCCCTTTGTATAATGTCCCCAAGGGTTTCTTCGAACTTGTCCCTGGCAATCAATACAATGCCATCAGCGTACGCCTGACAGTTGATGCCAAGGTTGGTTAATTTTTCCAGCAGTTCGTCTACAACTAGGCTCCACATTAAGGGTGATAGTACACCTCCCTGTGGATATCCTCTTGTTGTGTTCACTCTGATGGTTCCAGATGGTGTTTGATCTAGTGCTCAGCAGCTCACACGTCCATTTGGATACTGTACTGTTAACTCCTTTCCTATCCAGGGATCGTTTAATCGTCTCATGTGAGGTGTTGTCAAATGCTCCCTCTATGTCTATGAAAGCGCACAGTACTATTTCTTTTGCTTCCAAAGCACTTTGAATTATCTCCGTCAGCTGATATAGGGCGGTCTCTGTTGATCTCCCCGCTCTGTATGAATGCTGACGATGATGTAAGGGAGTGTGTTCAGTACATCTTCCCTTAAATAATTGTCCACAACCTTTTCTGTCATCTTCAGAAGAAATGACGTAAGGCTGATGGGGCTGTACGATTTTGGCTGTGTGGGGTCTTTTTTCCCTGCTTTTGGTATAAACACAACCCTTGCTCGTCTCCATTGCATTGGTATATGTCCCAAGGCAATACTGCTCCTTGTTATTTTTAGCAGGTGTGGTATTAGTACCCCTTGCCGTTCTTGTAGTAGGGCGGGTATAATGCCGTCCACTCCGGCAGATTTAAAAGGCTGAAAGGAATTTATTGCCCATTTCAGTCGTCCCTCAGAATAGATGGTTGATGTTCTTTCCCAGTCATCTCTCCGAGGTCTGATTGAAGTGATACTGATTCCTAGCTCAGTACTAGGCAAGCTGCCAGGAAAGTGAGTTTCTAGTAGCAATAGTGCCCTTTGATCCTCGTCTTCCGTGAACTCGCCATCTGGTTTCCTCAGAGACATCGGTACTACTCCTCCTGACTTCGCAAGAGCTTTATGTAGCCTTGCCGCAGTAGGAGTGCTGGTGATTGTCTCACAGAATATCCTGAAGCTATTTTTTTTAGCTTTTCTAATTTCCTTATTATATGTTGTAAGGGCCATCTGGTAGCTTTGCCAGTCTCCTTTGCGCTTTGCTTTGTTGAATAGCTTCCGCACCTCGGATCTCAGTTTTGTCAAGAGATTGCTCCACCATGGCGTCTGTTTCCTGTCCTTTTCTCTACTAAGGGGACAGTTTTCTTGTTGTTACGGAGGCTCCTACTAGAAACATTGGAACATTATTTTTGTTAAATATTGGTTCTAAAGTGGTTTTTGGAACGTTGCCATATGGCATCAATTACCCAAAGTGGCAGTAAAACAAAGGAAAAAAATAATATTATATTTCAATTATGTACTTTTATTTTTTACTAAATATTTAATTAACAAAATTGAAAAGACAAATTTTTTAATTGAAACATAAAGCAAAATATAAGGAGCTTGGGAAATATTCAAAAAACTTATTTTCATACATGTATAAAAATTTAAAAAAAAAATTAAAATTCATAAAATGCATTTACATTCTTTTTTTTTCTTTTATATCAAATTCGAAATCAAAATTAAAAATATTTAATAAACATGTGTAGGTATTTAGATATAATGTATGTATAAAAAAAAATAATTAAAAATATTAAACAAAATTAGAAATTCACAAAATTCTGCATTTTTGCTGAGTAAAATAAAAGTGAAAGATATAATTCAAACTAAAATAGAAATTAAAGATATTCAAGGTTATATAGATGTACCTATATAATATGTATAATAATAATGTAGGTAGGTACTACATAAAAAAAAACTTTAAAAAATAAAAAGTTCATAAATTTTACAATTTTACATGCTATGTTTGTGGTATGCCTTAAAACAATTTCTTGTTCCGTTCGGGATGCACAAATGAATATTGCATTTCACACACATGTACCTGGAGTATCCTGAGCATCCTATAATTTTGCACCTCCGTTTATCCACAGTATACTCCGGCCAATGTTCAAATCCGTCATATCGAAGGGAAACCGATGGATTTGATTCATATTGTTTTCTTGCCCTTGAGCTGCTGCTTTGATTCAAATCG